>CM057846.1:51355646-51400965 GCA_030068395.1 Apalone spinifera | reverse complement strand
GACTGGCCGGGAGGAGGTCGGGGGAGTGTTATTAAAAAATGAGGCAAGGCATCTGCTATGTCCATATAAACCCAGGAAAGATAATAAGGTAATAAGTTAATTTCTTTAAACCTATTTGAGAACCAAACCCCAGGAGATAAACCTGAAAGTTATGCACAGGCCATTGTATGAAGGGCCCTGCACCTATGTCCTCAATTCATTCCTGTGGAATCTTTGTTTGTTTGTTTTTGTTTTCTTTTGTTTAAACCACATAGCCCAACCATACGCCAGACCTTTAATGTGTTTTTGACAGCATATTACATACTTATTGGCTACGTCTAGACTGGCATGATTTTCCGCAAATGCTTTTAACGGAAAAGTTTTTCTGTTAAAAGTATTTGCAGAAAAGAGCGTCTAGATTGTCATGGATGCTTTTGTGCAAAAAGCGCTTTTGTGCAAAAGCATCCGTGCCAATCTAGATGCGGTTTTGTGCAGGAAAGCCCCGATCACCATTTTAGCCATCTGGGCTTTTTTGCGCAAAACGGTTCTGGGTTGTCTACACTGGCCCTTTTGCGCAAAAGCATTTGCACGAGAGGGCTTTTGCCCGAGCGGGAGCGTCATTGTATTTGCGCAAGAAGCACTGATTTTGTACATTACAAAGTCAGTGCTCTTGCGCAAATTCAAGCGGCCTGTGTAGACAGCTGGCAAGTTTTTGCGCTAAAACTTGCGGTTGCTTTTGAGCAAAAACTTGCCAGTCTAGACGCAGCCATTGTGTTTTGTTTTACAGCGTATTATTTAGAATCCCCGTAAAACAGAATCCTAAACCCACAGACATGGGCCACCATCTGCTCTATTAAGCTATTTCGAATTAAGCAATTTTAACATTTCCAGTTGAACTGGATATGGTGCCCTTGCCAGCCTGTCGGTGGTACCTGATTTACCCCTATGTTGGTTCCCCCAGGAGCCCTTTCCTTACTGCTGTGGCATGAACATGCTGCATGGGCACCAAAACTAAATCTGCAAACTTGCCTGGCCTCATGGGTGTGTAAACCTTTCCAAAGCTTGCATCCAATGCCACATGCATTTGTGGCTGCACTGACACACCTGTGCTTTCAGTGTTTTCCTCATGTCTTGTAATCAGTTGAACATCAACGCTCTGTATGATCCTGTATACATTGGAAATCCAGAATGCTGTAAAGACAACCTTAGAAACAAACGTCTTAATCAAAGGGGTGTGGCTCATTTATTTGATACTCTACTGAAGAGTTGGGTTGGTGGCCGAGACATGGAAGGGGAGTGAGGAAAAATCTATACATGCAATTTTTTATCTGATGTTTTACATATGCGTTGTAGGTATAATGTATGGGTTAAAAAATTTACCAATTTAGGCGTATTAAACATGTAATCATTATTTTCATCATCTATTTAAACTAGTAAAAATATATCCATATACATTGAGTATATATAACAGCTATAAAATTAATTTGGCTTCACATCACATAGCATTTTTTTTTCAGTTGAATGATGGATTGATTCAAGATTACATAATGAAATACGCAATGCAATAATGAGACATAATTATGAGGAAAAAAAACAAAGGGTAGATATTAAAAAATATAAATTAAGGGACCAGTCTCACAAATGACAACATCAGAATAGGGGAAGGAAACCCAGGTAATCAGAAGCAGTGCTTCACATGTCAGAATTACAGTGTAGGATTTTGTTTTGTTTCTGTCTTTAATTTTTATGAGACATATAAGTTTGTTGCATATAAAGTTGCATAACTGGAACTAATGAGCTGTTCTGACACACTGGATATTGCATGTTTAATTTTTGCCTACATTCCTTAATAGTGATTTATTTCAGATGGAATATTTGTGTTTCCCTGATTTCTCTCTTATGCTAAATTTTACATGCCATCAAGCACCAGTTTCTGTCTATTTCTTGACATTTGTAGGAACTCTGAGAAATAATGGTGTGGGATTTGGCAAAGGTAAACTTCATCATCCCAACAAATTATGTAGATTCCATTCTAGGATCTTCTTAATTATGATTATTATTGTCCTGATGCTTTAGCTCACCTATATATTTCAACGGAGGTGCATGATACTTTTGATACAGACACAAAAATAATATTCTTTCCGGATTTAGCGCACACAGAGATAAATATATTTTTATTATAGATAATAATTGCAAATGTATCTACCATACTGGTTACTATAAAACTCAAAGCCTCAAAGCATGTGTGCTTTTACTTGTTCATGTCCTTATTTGATTATGGTCGTGAAATCAGCATTTCAGCTGTTTGGGGGACATAAAAAAACCAAACATTGATGATACAGTCGCTGCTGTTCTAATGAAGCAAAAAAAGTGAATAATAATTTCCTTGTACTAGTGGGAAAATGTCTTTGTTGTAAGCTTAATTATAAATTGTTTAATTTAGAGATCAGTTCTTGGTGAGGCATGCTTGCAATCTCCCTTTATAATATTGGGAAAATAGTCCACTTTGACTTCTGAATTTCATCCTTTAGTTTTGCTGACTTTATTTTTTAGCTTATGTAATGTGAAGGCACCTGATCAAATGGATTTCTTGTGATTGTGACATGAGCATTTTTAAAGATGAGTTAGACTTCTAGAGATCATGGAAGTGTGAGATAACTCCAAGTATGTATTAGCTTGCACAAAGCCAAATTCTGTCTCGTATAGCTGTGCTAATCCACCTCTTTGGCCTACAAATATGGCTAAGCTAGACCTGGCCCACTGCAGAACAGAACTTGTGACCCTGCTGAATTAAGCTTCCTATGAACAAATGACTCATAAGAAATAAAATGAGATCGAATTAGAGAGATGGGATAAAATTGTTTAATGTAACTAATTTTCAAAAGTGACTCAGATGCCTGATTCTCATTGAAAGTCAATGGTGAAAATATGATTAAGCTCCGAAATTATTTAGGGAATTCTACTATTGTTATTATAATTGAGAACACACACACATACTCTAATTTGTATGTAATGATATAACCTGCCTTTAGGGAGACATTTCTTCCTAAATACCCATCAGTTAGTTTTTGTTTTATGTCCTGAAACATAAGGGTTTACTATCCCTTTAAATCTATATCTGTATAAATATATATACACAAACATACAAATCACATACAAATATATATATGTATACAGTCCACTACACACTTCTTCCACCTGGCTCTAAGATTGTTACTTACTATGTCAGGAACAGGGTACAGATTAGGTGGATCACTGATCTGTTCTTTTTTTCCTGTAATTTCTGTGATACTGTGTGAAATTCTCCAAATTCCCTCCTTTCTATTACAGAACACCAAGCTATAACTATGCACCAAACATGGATAAACACTGGATCATGCAATACACTGGGCCTATGCTGCCTATCCACATGGAATTTACAAATGTCTTACAGCGCAAAAGGCTTCAAACATTGATGTCAGTTGATGACTCCATGGAAAGGGTGAGCAACTGAAAAAGTCATGGATAAATTGTTTTATTATAAACTATTGTAACTTGTATGCCAAGTCTGATTCTTCTCTCATTTCTACTCTCCTTGTGCTGGTGAATTCCATTGACTTCAGTGGAGTCACTTGTGATTTACCCCATGTAAGTGAGAAGATAATTATGTTTATATAACTAAAGTGATAGGGAACCTAAATAAACCTGTGAAAATACAGATTCCAACAAATTCTCTGACTGGCAATGCTACACGGCCATTTTATTGTCCACTTTTTTAACTGGTAGTAGAATAAGTGGGTTTTAAAGGAAAAGCATTAACATGTGTCCAGTAAGCTACAGGATCAGTTTAACTCTCCCAGCCAATAGAGCAAATATATAAAGAAATATCAGGTCCCTCATCTGTAGAGGGTCATGGCATATATACACACATACACTCATATATTACCTCTACTTCACCCTAATTCCCTCACAGTTTATCCTTCAGCTAAGTTATTGCAACCGGGTTCACTGAAGTACAGAGCAAAAATCAGGTGTTAGACTTTCAGTGTTTGTGAGCGTAGATGATACAGGGGGCAGCTAACTACATATAATATGACACGTGAGGTGTTCAGAGTAGAATTTTGTTCCAAACCCTCTCTCCTTGACTTTATGGAGCCAAACGATTTTCCACTGGTGCTAAAGGAGGGACACCATTACATTTAGTAGCAATCCAATAACAATAAAATAGCTTCATTCCAATCCCTTCAATGAAGGAGAGGAGACCCTTACAAACTAACACATTTGAGCAAGTCTGAGTATGCATCGGTTGTAGAGCTAGTAATTTACCAAGCAGTGTATTACAATGATTGTTATATAGAGATTTGTGGGTAGTGGAGACACAAGTCAGATAACACCATAAAATGCCAAAGTAAACTTCTGAAATCCCCCTGAAGCAAACTCTTATATGTCAAGCTGTAGACCTAGTGTGTGAGTAGCAAAATAACATTTTATTTAGTTTTCTACAGCATGCTAAGGGCATGATGTGCCAAATTCATCCTTGGCATAACTGTTTCAATAGTTTCCCCAATGGTACATTTTGCCCAACAATTTTAAATGGGAAAAACTGTGTATGCCTGCATGGTTGTACAAAAAATCTTCTGAAATACTTGATTCTGAGATTGAGTTTTTCCTATGCTATATTTCAGTTGTACCATATGCTTGTGGAGACGGGAGAACTGGAGAACACCTACGTCATTTACACTGCTGACCATGGTTACCATATTGGGCAGTTTGGACTGGTCAAGGGAAAGTCAATGCCATATGACTTTGATATTCGAGTTCCTTTCTTTATTCGTGGGCCAAGTGTAGAGCCGGGATCAGTGTACGTTCTCCTATGTCTGCAGCACAGCTGCTGTACCTCATCTGAAATGTTTCTAAGCCTATCTGATGGTCACTCTAAGTGTTTGGTTTCCTTTCATAAATACTGTTATTGCAGGACACTGCCTTAGAAGAATAAAAGCATGTCTGTCTGTGTGTTATAAAGTGATCTCAGTGTGTAATAGGAAATTATATTACTTGTAGCCCTGAATAGTTAGGCTTTGTC
The DNA here is from genome assembly GCA_030068395.1 of Apalone spinifera. Taxonomy (NCBI): domain Eukaryota; kingdom Metazoa; phylum Chordata; order Testudines; family Trionychidae; genus Apalone; species Apalone spinifera. The sequence continues at coordinate 51,395,924 of CM057846.1, read as the reverse complement.
CTTTATTTTTTAAAAGCAAGTTGGTTCAAACGAGGACAGCTATTGCTCATCTTCTGGCTTAGCAGAATGGATTTCTTATGAGTGAGCTGGGAGGAATAATGGGCCTGTTTTAACTCCTTTAACTGTACCTTGCTCACATGCTCTTTATAACAATATCTAATGATATTGATCTGTCCTTCTCAAAATCACAACTACTCTGAGGAGAACTTCTGCACTTAGCACTTATTTAGAGCTTTAGAGCTTCAAAGTACTCAGAAACATTCATTACTATTCTAATTCTGAAGGAATGTGAAGGGTTACATCTCTGACCTTTTCTGTTAATTTTTAGAGTGCCTCAGATCGTGCTGAATATTGACCTTGCTCCAACTGTTCTGGATATTGCAGGACTTGACGCGCCTCCAGATATGGATGGCAAGTCTGTCCTAAAACTTCTGGACCTCGAAAAGCCAGGAAACAGGTGGGTTACTGCCATTTCTCAAAGCCAATTCAGCAGCAAACACCTGAGTAAATTACCAGCTGAATGGAAAAGAAATTGTGGCAAAATAAGCCGTGTCAAGCCCTGTGACCACAGTTTTCACAGTTCAAAACTGCTCTAAATAGCACATTTATAAAGTTGCATGTGTACATGAGCTGAGAGGTCATTTTTAAACAAATAAATTGTTAACACTAACTCTGCTATTCAGAAACAGTCCCGGATGCCAGCAATAACTATTATTATTTTTGCTTTCAGGTTTCGGACAAACAAGAAGGCCAAGATTTGGCGTGACACATTTCTGGTGGAAAGAGGGTAATTATTAAAGCTGGGAGAGGTTTGGGAAACTTGCCTAGTGGCAAGCTTACTTATGCGCGCGCTCTTCTCTTTTTAGTGGTCATCTAGGCTGTAAAATCTGCACGTAAATTAAAAGGGTTACTTTGTTCCCCAGTGCAAGCTGTGCTACCTGTGGCTCTTCTTAGGCTGTTTCATAAGAGATTTGAAGGGTTGTTTTCCACAGTAACTTCACAGGCTTATCCCTTAGACTTGCCTAGATTTGTTCTTTAACCTCAGACCCACAGACATTCACTTGGTCACCTGGCTGGTTTTCTTTCCCATCCCATCACTCTTCTCCAAGTCCTGCTGTTGATGTGATGGTGCCACATTCTTTTGCCAGTTAATTGTATAGTTTTCACCTCAAGTAAGAATCCTTCTCCTTTTGATTTAAGTAAAAGAAAGGTCCATATGTAAATGAGATTTGTAAACATGGCTATTCAACTTTTTCTCACACAATTTATAATTTTCATTGCCGTGCTCCTTATTACTACAAACATTCGCTGAGGAAAAGTATTACAATCATTCCTTGTATTGTCCTTATCACATGACAGTCTGTGCATATCAACTTGTGGATATGATGACACCAATAGTTCCTAAAGCAATGACTGCTAGTGTGGATTTCTAGTATGGCACGTGGACCATTCCTGTACTGCAAAAGCTCCTGTCGCTATGTCTCACAAGCACTTGGATGATTTTAACTTAGAAGAGAGATTCTTAGACTTCATTATACCACAATGCCCTTCTGACAATAAAAATTAATACATGACTCTGGGCGGTTGGGGGAGACATCGAAGCCTGAGCCTGCCCAAGTCTTGCCACCCTGGTTAGGAGGGGCCAAAGCCTGAACTAAGGATGTTAAGGGTATTTTGCTAATAGTGTAGTCAATACAATTGTATCATGTACATGATTAGTCGATAAGGGGAGGTTCGCTCTGGGACCACTGTGGCTCTGCATTTTAAATGTAGTAAGATCCCAGCAGCAGCAGTATCTTTGTGACAGTAGCCCCTTTCCACAAGGGCAGAGGCTGCTTCATAGTAGCCCCCTCTACCGCCCTCACTGCCTCTGATAGAGGCAGCGAGGGGGGCAGGCAATACTGCAGAGATAGTGCTGGGGGAACTGGCTTTTAAGCCAGCTCGCCCCTCCCTCCCCCTCCCCCCAGCACCTGCACCTGTTCAACTAATTTCTTACACCCCTAGCCTGAGTCCCTATAATCTGAGCCCCACCACCCAGGACAGAAGTCTGACACCAACCCTGGCAACCCCATTAAAAGAGATTCCCAACCCTTTTTGGATAACCAAGCCATGATTTGAGAACTGCTGTCTTAGAAGATGATCACCAGCTACTAAATCTTAAATATCATTGCTGTTTTAATGAAATGGGTCCCCTCCAATGTTTGAAGTGCATTGCCTATAAAATTTTTAATTCTTTTTTTCCTTTTTAAAAGCAAATTTCTGCGCAAGAAGGAGGAATCCAACAAAAATGCCCAACAGTCTAACCATTTACCAAAATATGAGAGAGTAAAGGAATTATGCCAGCAAGCGAGGTATCAGACGGCTTGTGAGCAACCAGGGCAGGTGAGCAATAAATGATTCCAGAACTGTATTTACCTTAATGGAATGTATTTCTGGGAACAATGTGGTGACATACTGTATGAGGTCTAGCTGAAACAGATTAAAGAGACTGCATGCGCTTAGAGTCTCTACAAGTAAGAAAGTATAAAAATATCTTGGTGCATTACATTAAAAATAGGGTGACCTTATTTCCCAAATATTTCACCATTCTGGACTCGAGAGAATATCCTCCCCTTCCTTCTTGTTCTCTATCTTTTCTATCCTTATATTACCAGCACTGCCTCATCAGCATTGGTGCTCAACCTTACAAACCTCCACTGTCTCTGCTATTGGGTGCAGACATTATTTCCCAGGACAACAGTTGCCTTCTGTATCCCGTCCTCAAAGCCCTCCATCTCACAGAATGGATACTTTGTGATTAACACCATTTGAGAGATCCTCTTTGAAGGATATTCAGAAAGTGCTTGCAGAAAACCCTCAACTAAGAGCTCTTTCCTGGTGAAGGCTACGTCTACACTGCTTCCCTTTTCCGCAAGAGGAAATGCAAATAGAGTGCTCATTTGCATAGTGTTGCACTCGCATTTGTCCTCCTCTGATCCCTTTTGCACAAAAAAGAGCTGTGTAGATGGCTCCTTTTTGCGCAAAAAAAACCCTTTTGCGCAAGAGCCGTTCTTCCTGAAAAAATGAGGAAGAACGGCTCTTGCGCAAAAGGGGGGTTTTGTGCAAAAAGGAGCTGTCTACCCAGCTCTATTTTGCGCAAAAACATCTTGTGCAAAAGGGATCCAAGGAGGAAATGCAAATGCAAGTGTGACAATATGCAAATGAGCTCTCCATTTGCATTTCCTCTTGCAGAAAAGGGAAGCAGTATAGATATAGCCTAAGTGGAAGTACTTCTCCATTGGGTTCCATCAGAAGGGTGTATCTCCAGAATTGGCATCTCTAGATCTTGTACTGGACTTCTATATCTAAAACAGAGTTTGGGTATTAGCTCTATAAGAGTGCATCTAGCAACTATTTCAGATGTCCACATCTCAGCAGAGATGTTCATCCCCATTGTCAACAGACTACTCAAGATTTTGGTCAGATTGTATCAACATGTGCATGATCCTATCCCTCCTTGGAATATGATCTCAATCCTAGCAAATTTGATGGGACCACCCTTTGAACTCCTTGCAACTTGCTCTCTGCTGCACTTCTGTATTAAGGTAGCAAATCTAGTGGTCATTACCTTGCCAGAGAGGTGGGAGAGTTAATACCGTCATATCAGACTCTCCCTGTGCCTAGTTTTCCATAGGCATAAGGGTCATCTTCCTCCTCACTCAAAACTTCTCACTCAGGTAGTCTCTAAGTTTCCAGTTATCCATGCAATCTACATACCAACTTTCTGAAACCTCATGCTCATAGAGATGAGGAGATGCTGCATTTGGTGGTGTGAGAAGGGTTCCAGTTTTCTATCTGTAGCATTCTAAGTCTTTTAGGTCTTCTACTCAGTTGTTTATTGCAATTTTGGACAGACTTAAGGGCAGACCAGTGTCTACTCTACTCAAAGGATTTTATCCTTTGTGCGGTCATTTATGCTACCAATTGGGTAACATACCCACATCAGCTAAGGTATTGGCATACTCTAGTATAGCATAGATAACAAATAGTAAACTTGCACCAACAGATGTTCACTAATATTTACCCCAAAAAAACCAGAGCTGGGTTAAAGAATTTTAAAAAAATTAGACACAAAATATTTAATTGATTCTGAATTAACACAGTACATTTAGTGATAATATGAATAAAGGGTCTCTCTTGTGATGTGTAGAATTCTGTATGTATTATTTTGAGTTTTACAAAAATATTCCCTATTAATAATAAAGATTGAAAATATATGTGTATGTTTCTCTCAGAAGCCCAGTTATGGTATTCTTGCTAATTACCATAATTGCATTTAAAAGAAATATTAGAAAATTATTTTGAATGAGAGTACAAAGCGCTGGTATGTTTAGTTTCCAGTTTCAGTCAGTAGCCACCTCTGATGCTTTATCCGAACCAGGTGGACTTCTGTAAAACAAACAGGATGGCACTCACCATAGCTCCTACACTGAAAAATAATTCACTCCTGCCTTTATTCTTGTCGTTCATTGAAACTCACTGTTACAGTAAATCTCAGTTAATCCCAGATTGGTCTGAAGTATGTTTTGACTGGCACACCATCATGAGAGCCTTTTACCACAGTTCTCACCTCACACAAGCTCATAAAGTACAGCCACTTTTGAAAGAACACGTACAATGTCACAGTCTCACTTAAGGACAAAGTTTTAAAGTGTCCAGTGCTTGCCATTGCAAACATTGATTAAAACTGGTGGAGGAAAGCTGAATATTTCTACAGAAACAGAGATCAAAGTTCTCTTTTAGACCTTTTGATTCAAATGTTGTTTGTAAATAACAAAATATTTTCTTTTCAGTTATTTTATGTCTGTTATGTCATACCAAAATATGATTTTAGTAACTTTTTTATTACACACATGGAAAAGATAAAACTAAGTGAACTGATCAACATGAAGATGAATTGCAGCATGAAGAGCCCTCAATCCTATGCCTAATCCCCATGAGTAAGACATCTAGCTGCCCCTCTTTTGAAGGATTTATCTCTTTAGTTGCAAGCACCAAGCTAGGAGGGAGCTTACAATAGCGATGGCATTTGACGCTGCCTCTCACAGCTGTGATTGGTTTGAGCTCCTTTGAATTAAGCAAGGACTCTGTAGCTATAGGTTCATGGAATCCAAAAGCCAGTCCTGAAGTACTAGATGAGGGTCTGTTCATACTCAAAGATATTTAGGAAAAAATCAATGACCAACTTTCTGTCCTAATGATTGTTTTACTTTTATAAGGATATTGGCACAAGAAAATCAGATAGAAAAATAATAGGCTAACAGCAGCCATGATTTTTCTAGGGCTCCACAGCTATCAGGGACCCTCAGCCTAAACTAAAGTTAATGAGCTAAATCATTCCTGTGGTAATGCAGTTGACATCTTTATAGTAATTCCAAGGACAGATTTGGTCCCAGATTCCCACAGCAGAGATAACTTGTTTGTGTGGCATATATAGAACAAGATGTACCAGGATAAAATTCTAAATGTGTTTCTTAACAATAATTCTGCTTTCAGCATAAAGTGGCAGATTTTCAAAGTTAAGTACATAATTCAGAACATTACTAACATGTACCCAAATGGTAAGTATATTGGATGTGGTCACTTTTATACACAGGCAGTTACATGCATGGCTGACCACAAGGGTGCATAAATTCCAGATTTTGCACAGATTTACTATATCTGCAGAGTTAGATTTTAAGCCTCTCCTGCTCTCTGTCATACTTTGGGATGTTTTTCTTTGGCTTGTAAGTGAGCTAGGGGCCTGCTGAGAAATTCAGATACTGGTTAAAGTTCAGACTCCAACCTTTGCCACAGTCTCCCCACCTAACTTATTTGGTTGGTTAGACCCAGAGGTTTTGGTCCAGATCCAGGCCAATGTATCAATACCATGAGCCAAGTTCTCTGGCTGCACTGCTCCCTTTGCACAGCTTGAATTGTGAAAGCTGTCCATATTTCTTCTGCTAGACATTTCCCTAGAATGGAAGAGAATCTAGTAATTGTAGAGCTGGAGTAGGAGGCTCCTTACCTGCCTCTTCCCTACAAACCAAATGTAAGGGGAGGAGAGTAGGCATGACAAGAATGTACTGTGCTCCTGCTATCCCCAGCTGGTGGATGGCTTCTTGGAGTATAGCCTGCATGCCCCCATATCTGCTATCCCCTCCAGAAGCTAGACACCACAGAGAATCTGAGCCCATATATCTCTTTACATAGTTTATGAGCTAAATTTGTCTGTGGCTTAATTGGTTATAAACCTATGACCAGAGCGGAACTGAACACAGTTAAATGAGTATTGATTATGGCTATGAGGGAGTCATTGTAGTGGCTTAAAGTTTTCTTCTAGTCAGTGGTGTATATGTCCTAGAACTATTTATTACAATAATTGTGAAAGAACACAAGAATGGCCACACTGGGTCAGACCAATGTTCTGTCTAGTCCAATATGCTGTCTTCCATCAGGAGCCAGTGCCAGATGCTTCAGATGGAATAAATAGGACAGGGAAATTATTGAATGATCCAGCTCCTATCATCCAGTCATCATTTTTGGCAGGCAAAAGTTTAGGGGCACTTGGAGCATGGGGTTATATCACTAATCACATTGGCTTAATAGCTATCTAGAGACAATCTCCCATGAATGTACTCATTCTTTTTTTTTTAATCCAATTATACTTTTTGCCTTTACAAGATTTCATGGCAACAAGTTGGCTGTGCATTATGTAAAGAAGTACTTCTTCGTGTGTCTTATGTTTGTTTTAAACCTGCTGTTTGTTACTTTCATTTGGAAACCGCAGTGCAGAGGTAAATAACAATTCCCAAGTCATTTTCTACACGCCATTCATATTACAGAGATAGGACACATTCCATCATTTTGTATCTATAGTTAGAATTATTTTCCCTATATGCATTTATTTGCATTTATCAACATTGAATTTCATCTGCCATTTTTCTGACCAGTCACCCTGTATTGAGAGATTCCTTTGTAATTCTACACTGTAAGTTTTCAACTTAACTATCTTGAATAATTTAGTACTGTCTTCAGACTTTGCCACCTCACTTCTTACGCCCTTCTCCAGATCATTCAGGAAATATGTTGAAGAGCACTAATTCCAGAATAGATCCTTGGTGTTACCCTGCTATGTAGATCTTTCCATTCTGAAAACTGACCATTTATTCTTGTCACCGTTTCCTGTCTTTTTACCAGTAATTGATCCATGAAAGGATCTTCCATCTTGTCCTATGAGTTCTTATTGTACTTAAAAGCCTTTGATGGGGGACTTTGTCAAAGGGTTTCTAAAAATCCAACTACACTGTATCAACTGCATGGCCATTTTCTTCATGTTTTTGATCCCCTCAAAGAATTCTAATAGATCATTGAGTCATGATTTCCCTTCACAAACACATGTTGACTCTTCCCTAACTTATCATGTGCACATATGTCTCTGATAATTCTGTTCCTTACTATTTTCCTGGGAGTGAAGTTAGGCTTCATATATGGAATTTGTAGTCTGAGCCACTGGCTCTCGGCATTCCCACTATACAATTTGTTCCTGCACCTCTGTATAACAAGCTTCCTCATTTCTGTGTAGTTCCCCTTTTTGAAGTTAAATGCTACTCTGATAGAGTGTATTCTGGGGGCTATGTGCTGATCAAGCAGTCGGGTAGGTGAGGAAGAGTGCTTACTAATGAGGTTCTCCCTTCAGGATCCCTCTATAAGAGGACAGGCTAATTTAGGGAAAACAGGTTTTTAGAGACAGAGCCAAAACTACTAGACGAGCTAGTGAATAGGGGAGTATTGTGAGTGAGTTTAGAGAATGAGAGAGAGGCAGATAACCTAACAAACATACTCTAATCTTATAACCTCCCTCCCCCACAGCCTCCCTCTCCCACAGCCTCCCTACAAGAACAAACCATGAAGGCAAAGGTCCAGCAGCAGTACGGGGACTATCCAGTTTATTGCATTGACTGCAACATGTACTTCATTCAGGGCAGGCAGAATATGTGAATATTTATTGCAAGCCACTTATAGCCTTCAGGGACTGAGTATGGGTTCTTAGGACTAGAATGGCGGAACTGGATTAGCTAAGGGAAACAGAGAGGTACACACAGGACACTGTCAGGGATACAGTAAAATGGTACCACCCTTAGTCTGACTGGCTTCACAGCCTTTGTGCTGTTGAGGAGGATGAAAGTCACAGGAAAGGAGAACATTAAGCTGGAACAGAGAGAAATGATCTCATAGTTGTGTCACTCCTTTAGGAGATGTCATAGTATCCTCACAGACAGATAATACTCTTCCGGGGGAGGGGAATCCAATTATTATGACAAAATAGTAATGCAGAATGTTATTATTAGAACTAGAGATAGGTTTGTGATGACCAGAGAAAGTGAAGGGTGAATTGCCTGCCAGGTTCAAAAGTTATGTACTGCTCAAAAGATCTAGAAAGACTCATGCACAGTTCTAGGAAGGAGCTCATGGCCGTGGTACATGTAGGTATCAATGATATAGGAAAAATAGAAGAAAGATCCTAGAGGCCAATTTTAGTCTGCTATATAAGATATTAAAATTCAGAACCTGTATGGTAGCATTCTCTAAAACGCTTCTAGGTCGATGCACGGGGCCAGTTAGACAGGCAGAACCGCAGGGTCTCAATACTTTGATTAAACAATCAGGATACCTTTAACTGATGTGAAATCCACTGTTAAAGTCTGTATCTGATTTACTATTAAACAAGCACTCTCCGAGTCTAAAATTTTACAGAAATACAATTTGATATGTTCATCTTCTCTCTCTTTCTCTCTCTCTCTCTCTCTCTCTCTCTCTCTCACACACACACACACACACACACACACACACACACACACACACACACACACACACACACACAAATCAAACTCTACAAAGTAAAGATTGTGAAGCTCAATGTTAGGATTCCAACTTCTGAATTGAGTGACACAACAGTCCTAAACTTGGCATTGAGCTTGCTTATTTTATGGGCCTACATCTTGTATCATCTGTACCATGCTACCTGCCAGCTCTGGTCTTATGGACAACAGAGGACTGAATCTTGCAAGAATCCTGCACGTATAAGGTGTCAATCTGCTGCCCGTTCAAATGAACTGAGCCAGTTGGTAGAACAGAAAAGATGGTGCAACTGCACATATGGGTTTGCATCACATGTATGCTCATGAACTAAAACCATCTAGTAGGTATGATGCTATAATTCACCAACCTTGACTGTGTTCCTTTATAGCTAGCACACCTCTCACTGAGTGGTGCAAAATGTTAAATATTTATATGTTGAAACTGCCCTAAAATAATTTTGCAGGTTTGGGTCTGTTTTAAAAAAATTGGCTAATGGCCTGTATAATGAAATTAACTTAGGGTAAGCTAGAACATTTTTATAGTCTTACAAGTCTTCACTGATAGTCACTAGAGAGATGCTGCTGAATCCAGATGTGAGTTTTGTGGTAAGTTTGTAAGACTCTTCTGGCCTTAAACCAAAGAGCATTTTACACAGGCTATACATGCTGTTTATTTCTCATGTATGTTTGTACATTAGTTTTCTAATGACAGCATTTCATTTTATTTTGCTTTGTGTTCTCTCATCGATATCAAACCAAACGTTTGTCTGTTTGTAATGTGATGAGGATTCCTTCCATCAATCAACCTACAGATAATATTGTAGAGGAAATTAGAATGTAGCTTGTGAGGTGCAGTCTGGTTTGGCTCAAGTATCTGTGTTCTCATAAAATAAATATCCCTCAGACCATACGTCTGTAAAGGTCAACTTTATGGCCAGCTGCAGCATATGAATAAAAACACATAAGCTGGTAAGAGCTCAATAGAAGTGTCAGACGGCTAGCCAGAAATTGATGGCCAGATCCCAGGCACCCACTAAAACTCAGATAAAATTATAATACAACATAATAATGTCACTCACTAAACCAATTGATTTCAGTACAACTTCCCAACGATTCTAGCAGTGATAAGGCATTGATGATGAATAATGCCTGCTACCTAGGCTTGACATTCTCCAAATAAGTGATTCATGTTCTGTCTGCTCTAAATAATTTTTGAAAAATGTCCCCCAAAATAGATACCAGTAACTGATGTCAGTTTGATTTACTGTACAATCATCCTAGTTTGTCAATGCTGCTTTAATTTCTTTTTTGCTCAAAAGAGAGATACAATTATAAAGCTGTTAGTGGCAATTACAGGGTTAAAATTAGGAACGTGATGAGCACCCTGTCTAGATCTGATTTATATGTGAATCTAGACATGTTCCCTTGATTCATCTTTACACAACTCAGGTTTCAGATTAGTGGCTTTCTGACGTGGTAGCCACTTGTCTTGGTATGTGATGGCTCTCTCCTGCCACTGTATCCACATCAGCCCAGCATTGCTTCTCCACCTGCTCCCCGTTGCCACCCTTTCTGAGATGCCAATTCAGCATTACAATTAAGCACATGCTTTGACTTTAAGCATCTGAGCAATTTTGTTGCCTTCAATGGGGCTACAGATAAGCCTAAAGTTTAAGCATGTACATAAGTGCTTTTGTTAATTGGACCTTGTGGGTGCTCTCCCATCTGTTCCTTAGTACAGACTGTCCTTCCTCCGTCACACAACTGTCCGGGTACCCAGAATCCCACCTATTTGACAGAAACAGCAGTGATTCCTAAGGATCACCAGGAACTGACTGTTATATACCCCACCCTGTTTGTAACATGCTAGCCCAAAGTGATGATAAGGAAAACTTTATCAGCAGAGATAATCCTTCAAATTGTGGAAAAAATAGCATATTTTAACAAAGTTATGTAGCTTTTCATTTAAACAAATGGAGGTTTTCCATGTTTGATAGTTCCTTCTAATTCAGTGCATTTTGAAGCTCTATGCAGCTGAGGGGCCCTCGTGCAATTTCTGCTGAGGTCCAGATGCTTCCCCTCCCCTCCCCATGTGGCTCCTGCCAAGGGATGGGGTTTCCCCCCCTCTCTCCATACATGCAACTTCTGCTAGGGGTCTGGGGCTTCCCTCCTGCTTCCCGCCCCGCATGCTGCTTCCCTTGCCCCCTCATCCCAACCCGTCCCCCATGCAATTCACTGGGACTCAAGGGATTCCCTGGGGCCAGATCAGAGCTGCAGAAGCTGGGGGCTCCTTTCTGCCCCCAGTCTGGAAGCAGGGAGCCCTCACTTAGCCAGCTGCTGCTGGCTGAGAAGAGCACATGGGAGGGGACAGGGAATAGCCCTGCAGCAGCCATGGGGGGAGGCCAGAGAGGAAACAGCAGAGCTGGTCAGTGCCCTTCTCAGGCATACAAGTACAAATGGCTGCACAGGGACACCCGAAAATTTAGTGCCCCCACATTTTCAGGTGTTCTACACAGCTGCATATTTTGTATATGCTTAGAGACAGCCCAGGTTATGCATGAATTTAGCTTTAGACTTTTTCCATAGTTCCAGTAATTGTAGTTCTCCTTCTTTCCAAGGACTCTTGCATGTCCAATATACTGTGGTCTAAATTCAACCGTTAGTTGCATGTGTTTGACTGTAAAGTCTAATATGGCTTTAAGTCTTATGACTCCTTTGACCCATTAGGAATAACATTATTTCCATTGCTGTTAAAACTTGATGTATAAATTCTATCCCTGGAAGTAAATGGGTGCTATTCAGGTGCATCTGTGGGGCAGATTTGGCTGTAAGCCTGAACGTGAAGCATTTCTTTTAGGTTATTTGTCACACATTTGATGGAAGATCAGAGAAGAGGCTACATTGAAGATGTTGAGTCTTCAGTGCTGGCGAGAACATGTGAAAGATCCAGTAGGGAAAGTTACTTAAGTGACATATGTTGTTTGATATCCATTAACATGCAACCTAAGTGCATATGCTTCTAGTATTGACTTTCTTCCAAATTACAATACTGTCAAGGGGAAAGTAAATATCCCTAATGGAAAAACTGGCAAATAAATATGATTTCCTCATCTATCAAGCCTGACCCTAGAATATATATTTTTATCTCTATATTTTAGAAACTAAGTTGTCTTAATTAGTTACCTTTTTGTGGTAAAAATGGATTGAAGATCAACTTTTTGAAAAATAGATTGAAGATCAACTGCAGAGTTTCTTGAGTACTTTGCAGCGATGAACACAGAATAATTTTTATGTAATTTTAAATGTCCCTACATCTTCTGTGAATCATATTTTAAAGTGTCTTAAATAACTTTGCAAATGTAAGGTAATACGATCTCTATAGGGGTTTTTTAGTCAATTCACTGCATCAATACTTCTACTGCCCAGCAAAATAAAAAAAAATCAGGGCCTGTAGCCCAGCACTTGTGAGCTACCCTACAGTAATAAATCAGTGCACATATATCTCAGAGACTATTCATAAGTGTGAGACACAAACAAGATTAAAAATTACATTCTGTTGATTTCTTTTTAGCCTGCAATAAATAATATTTAATAAATGCAAAATAAGTTATGAACACAGAAGGTGTGAAACAGATCAACAGAAGAAATTTGCAACATTAGTATTATAGATTACTGTATTTGAATGTTCCTGTGTCAGTGGGCATCATGATCTGATTTGCTATATGATCTATAATGGCAACAGGATGAATTTTAACTTTATAAATGAGGGTGTTAACAATGATAGCATTCTAACTAGGAATGTAGGAACCTGGGAAAGTTTATCCATAAAATCTGTCAATTTCAAATTTGTCTTCTCTGTTCTCTGTTGACACAGGACATCTTGGGGACAGCTGCTCCCCCTTTCTCCTTGTGTGCAGTATTTGTATAGTGGTAAAACAGCACAATGTACATTTATATTTCTATACCACTATTGCCCAGACACCTCAGTGAGGATCAGAGTCCATGTCTACATTATGGAATCCCATAGGAACTTGTAGGTTCAGCCCCCCCCCCCAAATATTTACCATATCTGCTGAATTGATTTTTCAGGGTTCAGCTGAGCAGACAAACACTGCTGGTTTATACTATATATTATCACCAGCTAAGTACAGTATGTCTGGTAATATTCTGCACACCATGACCACTTGGAACTTTGTGGTGAAAGCTGAAATGGAGCTCAGATCTCCCCACTCCAGTAGCACAAGCTGTCAGCACTTGAGCTAAAATAGAAACTCCCTTAGCTGTTCATGCTATAGCACCTGTGACACAAAACCACTTCTGTCTGTGTCGAGCAGTTCACTATATATTTCCATCCAAACCATTTTATATTAGTCATAATCAGCACTAACAGAAAGGTGAAGCGAGTGTGATTTTAAAGTTGCTTTTAAATGCACTCTTTACCCTACCCACATGCTTTTTCTTAAACACCTCCAGCCTGAAAAGCAATATTCAAAGTTGCTTATTAAAGGGAACATTGCAGAAATTAGACAGCACCTGTAAAAGCATTGTAGCTGTGTTATATTTCCGGTTGCCTGGTTTTCAGGGGTTTATAGCTTGGTTATAAAACTTGCCTGTGTATTTAACATGAAAGTGTCTGGTGCAAATGCGCAGTAATTACCTTTGATAAAACTTTGAGAATGCCTACTGCTAAGACACCTTTCACAAATTGTCTAATTTCCTCCCTATGTGATAGGCTGCAGCAACTCCCTCAGAGCTGTCACAGTCTATTAGGTAAACAACGTTCATTTTAAATGCTTCTTAAGTGGGGTATTTATTGTGCAGTAAGGAAAGATATTGGTACATGTGTGCACACACATACATAGTGCCTGAATTATACTGAATAAAGCCATATGACTTATTTTGAGGTTGTGGTACAAACCAATAGGAATTTGGAAATTCAAAGCCCAGGCAGAAACACTTTTGTTAATTCATTCACAGTTGTGTGTCTTGTTAACGGAGAGTTTAAGTTAAGATTGGAGCTGGGCCAGAACTAATATATAGTTAAAGAATCATGTGCTCACAGCAGCTTTTTAGTTGGTGCCTCTGGTCCCCTGCACCTTTAAATTTACCCAATCAGGGGCAAATGCATAACTGCCAATGAAGTCATCTAAGGACAAGATTTAGTACTCCTTTCTTTTTTTTTAATTGTTGCTCTTGAACTGTAATGCCAGCTCCAGCATTCCCATTGAGGTATGTGCATCTGTTGTCAAAGCCAAGTGGCTGCTGCTTATTAGCAACATTCATTATTTCATTACATCTTCCTCCTCTGAGCTGCCACTGGATCTTCCAGCCATGTGGAGGAGGTAGCTCTGCAGAGGCACCTGCAAGATACTATTGAAACCAAGGAATCTAAGCTCCAGGTGGAGAGTATGGACCAGTTTTCTAACTGATATACATTGGCACCACTCCCTTGAAATTGATGTAAGTAAACATGTGTCCTGTGTTTAAAGACTCTATGAAGACTGTGACCATCCATAATGGGTGCTGAATAGTCACTTTATCCCAGACATTCACTTCAGTAGTTAAGTTGAAGAGTAGGAGGGAAACCAGAAAGAGGGGAAAACATGAAAGGAGCGCAGACAGGTGAAGGTAGGAAAGAGATCAGAGAACATGAGATGAGAAATAAACTGAGACACAAGCAGGGAAAAGTAGAGACCTGTAGTTGAGGAAGAAAAAAGGAAGTTGTAAGGAGAAATAGAAAAGTATTAAAAGAATGAGAAACTGGGAAGAAAATAAGTATGGCAAAAATAAGAAAACATATGGGTCATCAAATGAATATTTCATTTGTACATGTGTCTACATTTTGTGTTGATATAACCCTGGTGGGGAGATTAGGGATCCAGAAACCTGGTAAATGACATCTTCGGGGGAAAAGGTAGGGGACGGAGGGCAATACATTGATCATAGCTTTCTTTTTCTACTCATTTATGCTGTGCATAGATTTTAAGACCAGAAGGGACCATTATAGTATTCTAGTCTGAAATCTTGCATAACACATCATTGGGGTTGCAACAGCCTCTGCAGGCTCCTGGGTAAGGTGCGAGTGGGTGCCAGCTCCATGCTCCTGGCAGGGGCGGAGACAGGAAAGCCAGCCTGGAGTGTCTCCTGAAGTGCCCTTCCCCAGCCCTTAGAGCTGCCTGGACTGTGCGGCATTACACTCTGGCAGCAATTTAAAGGGCCCAGAGCTCTGGCCGCCACACCTGGAATCACCAAGCCCTTAGGCAGTTACCCCCTTTGCCCTTCCCTCCCACCACCACCCCCATCAGCAGGCATGCAGTGATCAGTTCATAACTATTCTGTCACGGATATGGAATCTCTGATAGTAAGAAAATTCCATTGTAGAATTCTAAACTGTTTCATGCTTAGATACCTTTTTTTATGAACACCATTCATGCTATGAAATATATTTAATACATATTTTAAATCCATGCATAGGTAATTTTTTTAAAACAGATCCTACAAGAGGTGGGAAAGATTTAATAAAGCTTTGAATCAACCTTTAATGGAGGAATTAAGAATTTCAGCTGCTGATATACTTAATCTTAGGAAAAAATAAAATTATTCCGCATTTTATATAGTCCTGCATTTTTAAATAGTAGTAAAATAATCCAGGTGTTTATTTCTAATGTTTACCTAATGTATATCTAATGTTTATGTCTTCTTTGCTGCCATCCTGTAAATATCTATAATGATGGCCACATTTTTCTGTTGGATTAAGAAGCATGTAAAAGTTAACCTTGAGGTGTACGTACAAATGATTATGGCTCTTGCCAACCCTCTTAGTAGGGCCTTATATGAAGTATCTATACAACTGTAATATTTTAGAAAACAAGCAAATGCATACAGGTTTTTCTCTTTCAGATGTAACTTATTGTAACTAGATCAGTCAAAGTAAGGTAAACATATTGAAGAGATTATTTTCTTACTGGATATAGGATCTTTAGCTCATCTCATGACACACAAAGCCGGAATGAGCTATCACAGTGCTGTGATTCATGATCAGTACTGGAAAACATAAGTGAATAAAGATGTGTTGCTGTTATTAAACTAAGCTGCAGGTGACTTCAGGCATTGAGCTTTTATTTGCAAAGTTGGCTATGGTTATATATAGGGTACTAAAGAATTGACTTAGCTTCTTGTTTCTCTTTTACATTGCTGTAAACCATATGGCTATTGTTTTCATAAGGACATATATGAAGTTCATTTCAGGATTTGTTTTAGTAGTGATGCTAGTCAGGTGTGTAAGTTTCACATTCAGCCCTATTTCCTTCACCCTTCAACTATTCTGGGAACACCTCAGAAACAGAGAAGCCATTATTTGATGGAAGGAAGAAAGTTGTATGGCTGTGCTGTGGGAGTAGGGTTGAGGGATTCCAGGACGAACTGCATGCAGCTCTCATTTTGCCAGAAGAATAATTCCCACTAGGAATACATCAATCTGAGGAAATCCTCAGGAGCCTTAGAACCACCACATGGAGGACCACCATTGGCAGAGAAGTCCAAGCATTGCAAGAAAACAAAGTATCTGTGATGGTAATGTAGTGTATTTAGTAAGCCCAGCTTCAAGGGTATGTATTAGTAGTAATAATAACAATGTGTTGGAAGCAATGTATAAGATTCTACATCACTCCTCACAATATTGTCCCCCATCTTTTTGTTAGAGATACATTAAGACCACAGTTTTCAAACACCGAATTAAACACTCAAATTCCTACCAAAGAACCTAATTCAAGTGGCCTGCTTCATTTTGTTGTTTATAAGATGCAGCTGAAGATGTCCAGGGGCTCTGAAAATCAGGCCAATTTTATTTAGGTGCCTAACTATGCATTTAGAATTTAACATTAGGTACTAAAGCTTGTGAATATGTTGACTGATGGGCCTGCCTACATATACTGTTTGCACCGATTTAACTCTGTCAGTTTAGAAACAGATAATGTTAAATCAGTGCAAGACCCTTGTGTACAATCAGTTATGTTGACATACAAGGAATTATATTGGCAACAGATTGTTTCCATATATACGCCTTGCCATTGACTGTGTCCAGAGCACTATGAACCAATAGCAGGACAGCTCTCAGTCCCTTGGGGGCACTTTTAAGCAAATGGTCCACAATAAAAATTTACCATGGTAAAATAACTAAAATAAGGCAATCTGTAGCAGTATAGCTCTGTGTCTCCTAATAGAAGTGGGCTAAGAGTTTTAAATATCTTTCTTGAGCATAGCTTTTTAAGACAGATATCATGTGGAAAGGAAGAAAAAGCCCAACTGCTTTCTAATATCTGAATGAGAAAACAGTGGGCCCCTGTGCAAAAATTCAGGTGGAATCTTCCACTTGGATTCAGGGCTGTTGGCACTAGAACCAGACAGACATTGTGCAGACCAGTTGGAAGGAATTCTGCTTTCTCTAATTCCTCACTATGAATCTCACAAAGTGTGCAAAGCTGGTCTCAGCAATTCCCTTCCAGAGCAAACTGCTTTCCCTCAAGATTGATATAAACAGCAAAGCAGAGGCATCCAGATGAAAATGTCCATGCTCACACTCTGTCTATCCCTAAGGGTCTTCCCCTCCCTTCTCCAATATGCTTCCTATGATCTATTCTGCAGATGTTTGGCATATTGGTTACACCTGTGGTGCAGTCTAGTAAAGCATGACTGGGGATATAATACACTTGCTTTTTTTCCTCTGTCCTTGCACATAAAATGTATGGAGACAGCAATTTTTGGTGTTTGTGGCTACAGGATTTGGGTGGACACACTAAAAGATGTAGGTCATGACACTGGACTCTGTTAAGGGAGTGAGTTAATTGTTCCATGAATTGACGTAAATCAGATCAGAATTTGTCCCTTTTTCATTGAACCCTCTAATTGACCTATCTCAATCTTTCTCGTTCATCTACATTTTTTTCCTGATTCATGTTAGAAATTCCAAGTCACAGAACAAAGAAACAGTGCTTGTATTTTCAAAGAAAAAAGGGGAGGGAGGGTCATTGAAGACAACCCTGACAGATGGACTCTGTGGCTCAGTAAATTAAGGCTTTTTTCTTGCTCTTTTCAAGGATGTGTTTAGTCTAGATTCCCTTGATTTATGTATCTTTTTTGGCTGGGTTGTATTTTTTATGCAGATTTCCAATGATTTCATTCGAGTTCATTTTGCCTAGGATGAGAGAATGGTTTGAGACAAATGTGTATGAATTTAATCTTTACAGTTTTCTTAAATCCTCTACCAAAAAAAAAAAAAAAGATTTGACAGAGGTTAGAATAGCACTGGGAATGCATCTTTATTTTTCCTCTCACAGAAATGGCAGTGCATTGAGGATTCTTCTGGAAAGCTTCGCATTCACAAGTGTAAGGGATCTAGTGACATGCTCACCATCAGAAAGAGAACAAGAAGCATACACTCCCAGGCATACAGCAGTAAAGACAAAGAATGCAACTGTGCAGATGCTGACTACCGAACCAGCAGGACCCAGAGAAAAAATCAAAGACAATTCCCAAGGAACCCCAGTGTCCAAAGTAGGTGATCTCAACTCTCCTAGGTAATCAGGAAGGGGGCACTGGGTTTACTGAGTGGCATTTCACCAGAAAGGAATTATTTTCACCTGGCTATATGTTAAATGCACATGTAGTTTGCAGTCAGTTCTTGAGTAATTACTGCTTTTAAAAAACTCAGGCACAACCAGAATCCGTTATCACTATTATAACAATGATGATGCTTTGGTGCCACCTATTGTATGCTTTGGGGATAAAACAGAGTAAATTACAAAATCTCTGTAATTATTGCAGACATAGTAGCCTGAGCAAGTGTTTTCTTTTATCGCTAATATTCAGTTGTAGTATTGTTCCAATATTTACGGTAGACTTTTTTGTTGTTTTGGTTTTTGCATCTCTGACATTAAAGCCTTCTGATTTCTGTCAAAATGATAGCCTGCTCAGCTGAAGCTTTCAAAGGTCAATACAATTATCTGCTTGTAACTTAAAGAGTTAGACTCCAGTGCCCTCTAGTGGGGTTTGATAGAAACAGAAACTGCATCAAGTTTCAAAATACCAGTGGTTAATTTTTTATATTAAGGACTGAGAAACATAACTAGAAAACATAATTAGAAAGCAGGTGTAAATTAACATAAGATAATAAGAGTGACCATACTGGGTAAGACCAGTGGTCCATCAAACCCTGTATCCTGCCTTCCAACTGTGGCAAGTAATATGCTTCAAAGGACATGAACAGAAAAGGGCAATTATCAAGTTGTCCCTGTCATCTAGTCCCAGCATCTGGGCATCCAGAGACTTATGGACCTCTGGAGCATAAAGCTGCACCCCTAAGCATTTTGGTTAATAGACACTGATAATCCTATCCTGCATGAACTTACCAAATTCTTTTTAAAAATTTAGTTATAGTTACACAACACCCCCAGCCACGAGTTCTATAGGACAACTGTGTGTGAAGAAGTCCTTGCTTTTGTTTGTTTTGAACTCTTCTGCCTATTAATTTCATTGAGAGATCAATGAAATATCAGTGGCCTTCTGATATTCACTGTCTTATTATTTATCCGTTTTTTTAATGATTCCTAACTTCCAAAAGCTTTTTTTACTGCTACTGCACATGAAGTGGTTGTTTTCAGAGAACTAGCCACAGTAACTCCAAGATCTCTTTCTTGAGTGGTAACAGCTAATTTAGGCCCCATCATTTTGTATGTACAGTTGGGATTATGTTTTCTATATGCACTACTTTCATCAGCTCTGAATTTCATTTTGCCATTTTGTTGCTCTGACACCCCGTTACATGAAATCCCTTTATAACTTTTCAATAATCCTGTACTGGCAGGAGTTCCCCAAGCCAGCCCTTTTCACTTGCCTGGTGATTCTGCTTCTTTTCTTTATGGTTTTCTGAGAGGCAATCCCATTCCAGGCACTTCCATTTTCCTGGCATAACCAAACCTTTACCTTGGCTTTATGTTATGATAAGAGGAAGCTGCATACCAAATTTGGTGGTCCTAGCTCTTACTGTTTAGGAGGAACTCTTGAACAGACAGACAGGGAAACTCTCTCAAATATAGAGATACATTACTTGATGCGAGTAGTATGGGGAGTCCAGGGGAGTCCAGGGGTATGGGGAGTCCAGGGGTAGAATGCAACACAGTGTAGTATAATATCTGGGTTTTATCAAAGTACGTTTGGGATATCAACATTGCTCACACATTGTAAAACGAGTAGTGGAGGTCATGCAATTTTAGTGCAAATAAACTTTAATATACCATCATATATTCCATGCATGCCATGTGTTCAACAGTAAAAAACTAGCCAAACAAAACCACCTTAACAATGCTGTAGAGGGTAGGTAACGTGTTATTTGGGAAGCTTTTTTAATATCTCCATTTTCTAGCCAGGTGATCTAGTTACCACGGGTCAGCATATACGGCACTTGCAGCAAGCCATAAAAATGTCTGTATTCCTATACATTTCTGTACTTTAAAGTTGTGACATTTCTAAGTCCAGAGGCTTAGGTCTTTCTGGGGGTAGAAGTGAGTGCTGGATCTCAATGAGAATAGGAAAATCTTGTCATTTCTAGATCTGCAGTGCAGTAAAATACCAGGGAGCTATGATTTGCTTATGCCTTGAAAAGCCACCTCAGCTACATAAATGAATCTTCTCCTTTTAATGTCTAACTTTGAAAGCAAAAAGAGCCGCCATCTCTTAAACAAGTGATTTTGGACCTCTACACCCTCCTTCCATTGATTTCAGCTGCAGATGCGGATGCTCAACTCGTCTGAAAAATCAGGCCCTAGATGTATAAACTTGAGTACGTAAAAATTACAGCACCCAAAATAAGAGGCCACCTCTGCAAATGTGGACCTGAATTTCCTGCTAAAGATCATCAAGACAGTTTTTGCAAAGCCAGAAATAGATGTGAGATCTACAAGTTTGTGCTTTATTGCAAATCCATCCTTCCTTCTTTCCTTTTGAAATGTGCTGCCCGTTTATGAAATCCAGTTTTGTATACCTATGAGCATGAATATGTTTTCCTTTTCTGTGCAGAATACAAACCCCGATTTGTTCACACTCGCCAAACTCGGTCCTTGTCTGTGGAATTTGAAGGTGAAATATTTGACATAAACCTGGAGGAGGAAGAACTGCAAGTGTTACAGTCCAAAAGTATTAGTAAGCGTCATGACACTGAAAATGAGGATTCAGAAGATAGTGATGATGGTGGTGGTGCTGTGGAAGAGGAAATGATAGCTGATGGCACCAATGCTGTTGGCCAATCTGATTCTGTCAGAGTGACACACAAGTACGAATGCTTTGTCTGATTATCCTTAAAGTAAATTATATCCCATATTCTGCATTTGCTTCTTTATCCTTTTTTCTTTCTGTTATTCAATATTTTACCGTTTACATAACACAACCCAGTAATATAATAAAATAATTATTTTATACTTTGGCCCTCTCCTACATATCTGTACCTCTGTAAGTAAGGGCAGAATTGGGACTAGCGCTTCCAGCTTTCCTGGCTGTGTGTATTAATTAATGGACTTGGCACCAGAGACTTAAATAAAGCAAGTTAAACCTCTGCACCATTGAATAGAGATGAACAACAAATAGTTTTCCTATCCTGTAATACTTTTTTAAACCTAAAAAAATTTCCCATCCCAAATCAAGACAAACAGGAAAACTCTCAAAAAAATGCAAATCAATAATTCAATCAAAAAAGGGACCAAAGCCAATCAAAACATTTCATTTTGATAATGTCTTAAGTGTTCATTTCTGCTTTGACCATCTATGGTTTTTAAATGTTTTACTATACATTAACTAATGTTTCCAAACAAAATGTTGTTTCAGACCAGAAAATGAAACATTTTTTCAAAGTTTTTCAAACCAGGAAATTAATCACAGCTGGCTCTTTTGCACAAATCAATACTTTCCAAATAAAGAATGAATTATCAGAAAATGTCCACACAGCTCTATCATTGATAACTCACTTGCAATGACAGGAGTTAGAGTAGGAGAGTCAGTACCCCTTTTCCATCTCTTAACTCCTATGAGTCTATGACTTTCCATTTTCTTCTGGAGGAGAGGCCTGAGGCTATGTCTGCACTACCAGGTTATTTTGAAATAATAACTCCCAAAATAACTATTTCAAAATAAGCTGCTGCTTCTTCACAAGCAGTAGTTATTATTTCAAAATAACAGGCTTGGTAGAGTGGGAGCACACCTTAGTATTTCGAAATAATCTTATTTTGAAATAACCTGGTAGTATAGACATAGCCAGAGAGTCAACTGAAGCAGGACAGGTGAAGGGTGTATCCATAGAGTCTCAGAAATGTACAGTTAAAGAAGCAGTGTGGGAATGTCAATAAGGGAAGCTTTGGGGAAACAGTCTGTTGATGTTTCTCTCTAGTTTCGGTGAAACATACAAGGTGGGTGAGGTAATATCTTTTATTGGATCTATTTTTGTTGGTGTGGGGGAGAGAAGTTTTTGAGTTAAGCAAAGTTCTTCTTCAAGTTACCTAAAAAGATCTGTGTAGCTCAGAGCTTGTCTCTCTCATCACCAGAAGTGGTCCAATAAAAAATATTACCTCACCCACCTTTGTTTCTCTGACACCCTGGGGCCAGTACAGCTACAGAAACACTGGATATTCTCAGTTAAGTCAGTGTTGGCTTTCTCACTGTTGTTTTCCCTTGCTAGAACTGTTATCCCAAACAGCTGCCTTTAATCCAGATATTTTGTTCATCAGTTACAGATACTTTAGTGCCCAACTGTTCGCATTTTTTACCACTTGAAGTGTGTAACATAGCAAATTGATGAGTTGTTCATTCATTACTTTAGACAATCATGTCACATTCTTACCAATTTTATGCTCCTAGGTGGAAATTTTATGCTCCTAGGTGGAAACTTCTAAGTGGAAATTCACTATGTGTGAAAAGATAGGAAAAACCCTACCTCTCCACAGCTGGTGCCTGTATAAGCAGTGGCAGTTAAGAAAGATTAAGAAGCTGATGCAGTTTTATACTTTGGTTTGTTTCTGATTGAGATGAGCATCTCTTACATGTGAATGTGGTTGTAGCTTAATTTTGCATAGAGCCGATGTCTAAAAGGAGTTTTCTCCATGATGGAGAGAGAACAGAAGGAGGCAATTTGAGGGGACTGCCAAACCAACACCCACCGCTGGCTGTCATTACTGAGTCTAATTCAGGGATGGCCAAACTGTGGCACCCAAGCCACAAGCAATTCTTTTACAATGAAAGTGCACTTGTGACCCTCCTCACTTCCACCTCTTCCATTCTACACCTACCAGACTGAGGGAGGGAGAGCTCTAGGCCTCTGTCCTGAGGTAGGGTGGTGGAGCTAGAAGTGTCTACCCATCAGGGAAAAGGATCTAGGGACTTCAGCCTCACTGGAGGCATCTGCTGCGACTTGGAGCTTCAGTTCCAGACTCCATGACCTGACACAGGGCAGAAGCTCCAAGACCTGGCAGGTGTGTCCAACTCTTGAACTTCTGAAGATTATCGTCTGTGGCTCAAAGGGTAAATAAGTTTGCCCACCCCTGGTTAATTTTCTTACTTACCAGAAGGCAAAGTGCAACTGGAAAACTTTATGGGGAGGAGAGGACAGGAAGTACGTCTACACTACAGAGGAAGGGTACGTCTGCACTACAGAGGAAGATCAAAACTGCCACTGTTGATCTTCCAGGGTTTGAATTAGCAGTCGAGTTAAGACAGATAATTCAAAGATCGATGCCGGTAACCCTGCTTTCACAAGGAGTAAGGAAGAGTGTTCTTCCTTTGACTTCCTGCTGTGTAGACAGCGCCAAAAGCTGAGTTAAGCTACTTCAACTTCAGCTATGCAATTATCGTAGCTGCAGTTGCATATCTTAATTCGACTTTGTCCCGTAGTGTAGACATACCCAAAGAGATGTTGGAAGAAGGGGGAAGAGGCAGATGGGCAGAAGGAAAGCTATGGATCTCTCTCTGCTGTTCTGTTAAATGATTCCCAATATTTGAATCTTTAGGTGTTTTATTCTTCCAAATGACACCATTCACTGTGAGAGGGAACTATACCAATCACCGAGAGCCTGGAAGGACCACAAGGCCTACATTGATAAGGAGGTTAGAACAATTTCAAGATTTGTTCAGAATAAAAATTCTAAATTCTTAAGTTATCACAGTGTAACTTGGCATATACATGTGCTTTGCAGATTGAAGCTCTCCAAGATAAAATTAAGAATTTAAGGGAAGTGAGAGGACACCTAAAAAGAAGAAAACCTGATGAATGTGATTGTAGCAAACAAAGGTAAGAAAAATTTACCAGTAGCACTTGTCTTACTGATTTCTCTAGGAACTTATGAGCTTTTATGCAGTGAGAAAGAGTTAATATTGGCAACTGTGAGCTTAATATCTTGATACGCATTCAGGCTGCAAAATTGGATTCAGACCCAAAATTCCTCAAATTTTGGATCCAGGATTTTGCTTTAACCCATTGTAGAGATAGAAGCCATCATGAATGAATTATGGTCCGGATCTGTATTTTAGAATATTGGTGCCTTTGGATTCTGGTCATATATTTGTATCCATCTCTATTAATAATGTTGATATAGTGTGTGGTGTGGTCATGCAAGTCATTCCTGCTATTGAAACAAAACAGAATGGGTTTTGCATTAACTTCAGAAAATGAGTTAAGTTTTATCGAGTCATGCAAAGCAGCTGTTTTTCATATTATCTGTAGCTATTACAACAAAGAAAAAGGGGTGAAGGCCCGAGAGAAACTGAAAAGCCACCTTCATCCATTCAAGTAAGTGTCATTTTTTCCTTTGCTATCAGCAGGGCATTAGTTTTATTTTATTTTTTAGTAACTGGGAAATATCAGTGATGAGCCATATTCCAAAATGGTGGTTGTCTGATGGATAACAGAAGATGACAACCTCTGATGAGCTGCTGAATTTGAAATCTCAGAAACTCAGGATGGGCATTGGGAAATTAAAAACAATGGCATAAATCCTATTGAAATGGATGGAATGAATCATTCTGTGGAGTGACTTGATCTTTAGTTGGGTCCTGTTACCTTTACTTCTTGTACTTAATACGTCCAGTTTTTCTTGTGAAGAAAGCATCTTCTCACAATGTTAAGAGAATAAGGGGATGGAGGGAGAGTGAATGACCATCCCTAACTAAGCACCCTCTCAGGTACATAGTTTCAAGCATTCAGCTTTTTCAAAACTCAAAATAATTGATAAAATCCTTTGTGGTGTGTTTGCCCCGGGGTGCCACCTGGATCTGGGGACCTCTGACCCACCGGCCTGGGCTCCTTCTCACACTCTACTGTTGTGAGAAGCTGCAAAGTCCTGCAGCCTGGACTTTCATTTGCATACATACAGGTAGGGACATACCCAGCCACAGTTACATGCAGGCTTTCTAAGTAGCTACAGATAAGGTAAGTCCAAACTACACAGGGATGCACCCCCTCTGGAGTGTAAACCCCAAATTATACCATTTTGCACTGCTCATAAAAGTCATCCCTTCCTTCAGTGTGGAGAGGAATATGCAACAACTTTGGCCCTTGGAATTAAGATTCCCATACACTTCACTCCAACTCAGTGGTTTGATAAAGCAAAACAAGTTTATTAACTACAAAAAAAATTAAGTGATCATAAGGGACAGCAAACAGATCAATGCAGATAAATTAGAAAATAAACATAAAAGTAAACAAAACTTAATATACTAAATAGATTGTTTTTGAATAGCAAATTCTCACCCTAAGAGATGATGCATGCAGTCTGCAGATTCTTAATGGCCAACTTGCACTTGCTTAACAACTTGGAATCACCAGATGTTTCATTTGCAGGCTAGAAATCCTTTTAGCCTGGGTCCAGTGCTTCTCTTAGTTCAGTCTTGTTTCTCAGGGGTTTCCAGCAGTCTTCTTAAGTGGGAAATGAAGAATCGTGGATGACGTCACTCCCTACCTTATATATTTGTAAGCTTTTGTTCCAAATGCAACAATTGCAGAATTTCCCCAGGACTAGAATAAGGCAGGAACCCTTTGTTTCAAAGCTTGGTTCCATGACCAATTTTGGGAAAACACTGACATCTCAAGATGGAGTCTTGCATCATGTGATTTGGTCCTATGTCCCTGTAGAGCCATCACTCACAGGCTGTTTGGAGCATACTCAGGAGAACTAACTGGATAGGCGTAAGCTTTTTCTAAGGCCTGGGTTGGGTTTTTTTTTTCCCCAATGGCCTATTACTCTTAATAGGCCCTTCCCCACCTAGCTATGTAGACTGAAATTATCTTGTCCAGTGAGCATTACCCAGGTGTAACTACATTTCACATATAGCTACATAGTCAATATTCATAAATTCATATACAAAAATGATGCATGTTTATAAACAGGATATTTGTATTCAGCATATCAGAACTTTTTCCAATGATACCTTCATAACATACATTATAATTATGCTATAATCATATCATAATAATATCACTATGAAGAATATGGATACAGTGTCACATCATTGTCATACAAATAGAAATTATTCTATGGGAACTACAAATTGCTTCCCTTCTGAATAGAGAAGCAGCGCAGGAGGTGGATAGCAAACTTCAGCTATTCAAAGAGAACCGCAGGAGAAAGAAGGAGAGAAAAGGAAAGAGGCGCCAGAAGAAAGGAGATGAATGCAGCCTTCCTGGACTCACATGTTTTACCCACGATAATAACCACTGGCAGACAGCACCCTTCTGGAACTGTGAGTATTCTTTATCTCCACATGCAGACTTTAATGAGGTTCATCCCCTTGTGTCATGTGATATTTTCCAGATAGGAGAGTCAATAAAGGCACTTACATTGCTGCCATAGAATGCAGAAAGAAGTAACTGCTGTGTAAAGAAGATAATGAAGAGCTGCACTTGTAGTTATTACTTATTTATACTTTAATATAAATATCTAGAGGCCGCCGTTCAGATTGTAGAGACACAAAAAAAGACATGTTCCTGTGCTCATCTGACTATACCAAAAGTAGTTTAGGGACATTTGTCATGGATTTAATTTGGCGGCAACTTTTTTATTAGATGTCTGGGACTACCCAGCAGATAACTGTGGACTGTGCAGGTAACTCATGTTTACTCCATAATTACCTGGGGGCTTTTACCTGCTCCCACTCTTTTTCCCTCCGGGTCCCTCCAACAAATCCATTACTGGGACCTTACCACCACCCCCCATCCCTGTTGTAGGGCTAAGGTGGGCTATAAGAATGGGGGGTGGCTCCTTGCTACACCAATCACAAGAATCCCCAAATGCCCCGCATTCATTCCTTTAATGAAAAAGGTGTCTCTTTTTAAGTCCTTTTCCAAGCCATTTATCCAGTCACTGTATTCCTTTCTAATGGAGTAGCTGCACTGGACATTTGCCACTATTAGCAATTAGCTTGGCTGCCTTCTCCTCACTCCTAGTTAGGTTCCTGGTCATCTTTTAATGCCATCTTTTATATTGGTTAAAAATATGACAGCACCTAAGTCAGACTAGTGAACCCCATCCTCCCGAAGCAACTCAGCTGTCCTATATATTATGCCAGGGTGTGAAATTACTTCCCCTCCTACGAACCCAAGGAATTTGGCCATCTCCCTGTATAGGAATACTTCCTTGCCTTGTTTACCCTGGGCAGGACTCATGGAATGTCTGACCAAATAACGTTAACTCCTGCAAAAAGTTCAAGTTCTTCCTTGCTCTGAGCATTAGCTCAATCCCTTTAAGCATTTCCAAATCATGTTCCCCAAGATAGATACACCACAATTATATTTAGGGTCCACTGACAGGCTCATAGAGCATACAGCATTGGTATTAGTTGATCCCCTAACATGCCCCTTTTTGCATGCCAGCTGAACATTGCTTCATCACCAAAGCCCAGCTATGAACCCTTAGGCAACCCAGATGCATGCCAATGGGCCCAAAAGACTATACTGTGTCCTCAGATCCACACCAGTGTCTGCATAACCAGTTGCCCAACATTTGTATTGAGACTGCAACAAATTAATGCTGGCTTACTCCCTGAGGTCTTACACACATTTGATGCACACCCAAATGCCAATGTCCAATTGCCTGGATTGCCTCTGCTCCCATAGCCACCTCTGCTTCTCCTGTTATCACTCTGATGACTCAAGGCACTCCTCTGCCCCCTTTCAAGCCCTGCATTCCCAGGGGATGAGTCAGCGACCATGCTGCTGCTTTTCCAGCCATTTTTAATTCTTCCCTCCCTCCTCCCCCAAATATCATCCACTATTCCCTTCCCTTGACCAGGCCAGAGCAACTTCCTCTGCTTAAAGGTGCAGGGCTGTTGTTGTCTTTGGGTGTTAGCCTCTTCTTGTAGATCAAGATGTCTAAATATTTCAGAGGACTTCCAATTATACTTTTTTATGATCCTGAAAAAGAGAGAAAAAAAGTTCCATTATTTCCCTGTCCATATGCACATTTATTCTCCATCTACCCATATAGCATGCTTGCAAAGCCAAAAAAAATTCACATTAATTAATGTTATACCAAAATTTGGAAGGAGAAAGAAGAATTTTGGTTTGATCACAATGCAAAGGAGATTGTTTATTTGTTTGGTTTGTCTTAAAACATTGATCAAAATCCGTTCATTCATTTTCAGTGTTTGTTGTTGGAGTTGCACATGTATAACTTAGGAACAGCTGTTGTATAGAAATTGAAAATGTTCAGGTGTCCAGACTTCATTGAAATCTAGGGACAGTTACTCAACTGGCTGAAATTCTTATAGTTTCACTGACAGCTGAAATTCTGCCCTTAGTCTTCAGACCAGTTTCAAACTGTGGAAATATAAATATTTGTGGTCACATTTTGCACATTTGTAATAACAAATAGAAACAAACAAAATAAAACGAACAAAAATGAGAGAAACTGAATACAATACCCAGTCAATGCTAATTCTAAGGTTTCAGTTTTAAGCACTCTGAAGTCAGGAAAATATTAACATTATGAGTATCCTCATAAACTTAAATCAGACATTGTACATATCTCATATTTCAATTCAATGGTTATGCTATTAGATATAATATGATTTAATCCGCTCATTTTGGTGCACCATCATACTTGTGTGCTGGGTCCACTCACCTCAGAAGGCAATGTGCCTGTGATGCTGAAACCATTTGGTGGCCTGTACTAGCACCCTTCTGGAGGTTCCCTCAGTGATGCTCTTCACCTCCATTACTGCTCCTCCAGACACTCGCCAGGACATCATTCTTCATACTAGTGCCATTTCACTACTGCTTGCCTGTCTCTTTCCTTTCTGCCCTCTAGTTCTGTCACTCTGTTCCCCGCACCTTTTCCTTCATAGGAGCCCCTAGTAGCCCTTCCTCCAGTGCAACATGGCCTGCCAGCTTCTGGTAAAATCCAAACCCACTTTCACATTTCTCCCCTCCCTTCAGCCTTCATAACCTACCTCCTTCTCTCCTGCTAAACCATCAGCCTCCAGAGACTGGGATTTGGGGATCGAGTCCCACTTGTGCCCCTCTGCCACAGAGGCTGGAGCATTAGCACCATCTTCCTGCTGGTGGGGGAGAAAAAGCCCCCAGGGGAACAACAGAGCACAGACACTCTGCCTGAAGGCTTTCCCCACTGTTCCCATTGGGCAAATGGGATGGCTCCCTCATGCCTATCCTTCTCATGCCACATTACCTCTCCCTCTAATTACATATACTCCCTCACAAATTGAGCTCAAACGAACATAACTACAGCTCTCACAGGATGGCAGAATAGCTCCATATGGATGGAATTTGCATTGAAACGTATGTGCTCAATGAGGTTAAGGTTACTTTTCAAACATCAGTGCAAACTTTGCCCTGATTATATAATAAGCAATTTCACTGAATCTTATTCCACGTGGGCAACTGAGGACAAGAACTTTTTTTTAAAGACTTACATGCTATTCTCATCCTGCCTCTCTCCCAGCCTGGGAAGTCAGATTTACATCATGTGTCAGCTAGGATAGAATTTGGCCTGTTGTCCATGGGATTTCCTGTCTCCTATCATTTAAATATATATGTGTATTCATATATGTTTTGTATTTAATTCATTTTGGAAGTCTCATGTTTCTGAATAGAATCTAACAGCTAAAGAACTTTTCAGAAAAATAAAGTAAAGCAACTAAAATTAATATAGGTTTTACTAAAAGAAAATCAGTGTTTATTATTTTCTATCTAGAGCTAATCATTTTCTTCCAATTACAGTGGGGTCTTTCTGTGCTTGCACAAGTTCAAATAACAACACCTACTGGTGTTTGCGAACAATTAATGAGACACACAATTTCCTCTTCTGTGAGTTTGCAACTGGATTCTTGGAATATTTTGATATGAACACTGATCCTTATCAGGTAAACCTATTTCCATGTTACAAACTCTTTAATATCATTAGGACCATTAATAGCATTAATATATTGTATTTTTGCACTCTTGTTAACAAATATTTCTTTTTTTTTTTCTGATGCCCAGCTGACAAACACAGTACACACAGTAGAAAGAGGCATTTTGAATCAATTACATATACAGCTAATGGAACTGAGAAGTTGTCAAGGTTACAAGCAGTGCAATCCACGACCCAAGGGACTTGAAACAGGTAAAAAAGAAAAAATCAGAAAGAAAAAACTATTCATATATATTTTTGTTAGGGTGTCTTTGGTTTTTTTTAATTACTAAGTGGATCAGTTACATCTCTTTGTCTCTCTCTCTCACTCTCTCTCTCTCTCTGAAAGCCTTGTGATTAATTGTCATACCTCATTATCCGTGCATACTATCTATCATTGTTTCGTGGCTAAAAACTTGAACGCTTCATTGCCGATATGTATGGGTTACAATGGATATTAAATATGTCGGGCAGAAAGATGATCAAAGCATTGCACTAAAAATAATAGAAGAACATGCTAATGCTGCTTACTTGCTACACTCTAGATAGATTTGTAGGACTTCGTTTCTATTCTTGCCTACAGGATTAATTTTGTTAGTCTTTGCTTCCCAATAGCATCCCCACCCAGAAGCACAGGATACCACGTGTTAAAGTCTTTGTTTCCTCTTCTTCCTGTCTATGTAATTAACTGCAAAATCTACAATGCAACCGAGAATGTATGTTGCAGACTTTTAATGAACAGATGTCTCCTCTGTGCTTAAGGAGAGCAAGATATGAACAGTCCTTTTACAAGTGTTCCTGAATTTAAAAAAAACAAAACCAAACCAAGCGATTTACACTTTCCTTATCTGGAATTTGTTGCACTTCATTTTGATTGATCTTAAATTGTGCTTTTACAGGAATATTCCCTGGATGTGTTCTACCATTGCTTCCTTATTTTTCTCTCTTTTTTCCATAAAAATTCCTTCAATTTATCATTTCTAATCTGATTTTTGTGGGATTTTTTTCAATTCTTTGAACACATCTTTCAGAAAACTATTATTGGACTGCAGCTCTGTCTATATTTAACACAAATACATTTCTTTTTAGGATTAGATGCTGTGCATGGAAACTACATTGTGAATGGTTTACAAGTTCTAAACACTAACAAAAGTTACTCTTGTATTTTCCTATATCAGGAAATAAAGATGGAAGAAGCTATGATCCACACAGGTATCCACACTTTTTTATTCTCCTCAGCAGCTTCTTTCCAAATAATTGCATGATCCAGTCCATTTCAACTAATGTCTGTATCCTGCCATGTTGCAAACAACATAGCTTTGGTGCATGCATTTTCTAACAATATTCTCCATTGAACCTGGCCATTGGTTATTAGATCTGCCATTCTGCATTTAACTTAGCACATTATCACAGCAAGATTTCATGCAGCTCATTTAAATTATTCCATGCCTGTATTTCTTATATGCTTATATTGGGAATCTATGCAAAAAGAGTCTATTTTTTTATTTAAGAAGACTATATAGATGCTTTGTAAATATAAAAAAATTGTTTAAATATAATTTCTGATTTATAAGCACTCCCTGAAGTCAGTAACTATCTTCCCATTAATTTCAATGGGCACTGGATGAAGCCCCAGCTGATTGAAGTAGGGGTGGGATTACTGTAAGTAAGCATACTCTATGCATACTATTCATGGCTGCCAGTGAGGAAAACTGATTCAAAGAGACAGTAGAAAAAGGGGCAAAGACACTGAGAAATCTGAAGTCATAATATCACTGGACTGGTTATTTGCAGCACTGCTTTGCATGTTAGAGTTAAGGGTAGCAGGTGATCCAGGATATTTGGACTTGGTTCTGTTCTCATTGTCAATCAGTTTAATACCTTTGCAGCTTCATTCCCTGTGTTGAAATTACTTGTCATTTATATCAGTGTATGAGAGTACATAATTGAGTCTCAGGAGGCAATAGTTGTGTAACTGATCCATTTTATGAGGCGAGCAGAGTGTGTGATTGGTGGTTCTGTGTATCAAACATAGCAGTCAGGAAACAATGAAAAGAATGCATCTTGGTGTTTTATAAATCTCTAATTTAATCAGCTGTTTCCCTGTGGGGCCAAGTTTGTATTTTCCCAGTTGTCTCATTTCATGACTGAGGATATGATGTGCTGTTTGGTGTAACCTTATACTTTGTGCATTTCTTGTTAAAGCCTGATGGGAAACAGTTATTTACTACAAAAGCAGAATGAGATTCTTGGGTTCTGTTGATTTTATTTTTAAAAATAAAACTGCCCTTTATAAATCTTACATATGAAGACATTCTTGCAAGCATTTTTGTTGCTACTTTTAACTTACATCTACCAGAGATTACATTTTTATGTTGGAGGCCTGCATAAAATAATATGGCACCATGTATCACTAGATGACATTTTTGTCATAAAGTTTAGTAGTGAACTCATTATAACCACTGACTCACCAAGTCATTTAACATTATTTTTTTAGGCTGAGTAAATAATACAGACCTGTAAATCACAGGTCAACCCAGAGTTTCTCAAAGGTCAAAGGTATTTGTACCCAGAACTTTTGGTTCAGCTCCTACAAGCCTTGTGAATATGTGATATTATTTATAAAAGAAATTTTAACCATTTCTTAATAATCATTTAAAGGAATTTCTGAAAGGAATCTATTCTTCATGTACCACAGAATTAAAAAGAATATACAGATCAGACCTCCCTGATCCGGCACCTTCAGGACCTGAGCGGTCCCGAGGCAGGGAGTTTGCCAGACCAGGGAAGGTCAGGCATTGGGCTGTCTCCTTCTGGTCACTGGCCCAGCCAGTGCCCTGCCCCTGGCTCAAGGCAAGGCTCCCCTCCAGGCTGCAGCCCTGTTCTCAGCCACCGGGGCTCTGTATTTCTGCCTGGCAGCAGCTCCATATCCTTGTCTGCTGGGCCTCCCTGCCTCCAGTTGGAGGCGACAGCTCCATGTCCCCAGCTGCAGGGGCTCACCTCCTGGCCATTAGGGCTCCCTGGCCCCAATTGACAAAGCTCTGTCCCAGCTGCCAGGGCTCCATGGCCCCAACCAGCAGCAGCTCCACAGCCCCAGCAGCTGCAGCACTGGGACCGGAGAAGCTCCCCACCCAACCCTGCTCCGTCTGCTGGCCGGGCTCCATGCCCCCAGGCCATTGCTCTTATATGCTGCCTGCTGCCAGACCAACTTTGGTCCCAGCCACAGGCAACTTCTTTCGCTGGGGCTCTGAGGTCCGGCAACATCTGTGATCCTGTTGGACCACAGATGTTGCCAGACCAGAGTGTCCCAGACAACAGAAGTTAAACCTGTAGTTCCATGCTGTTATCAGTCTTTTTAAATACTGCTTGGTTGTTATGTGGGCCTGCTTAATAACTCACCTTAGACATGTTGATATTTTAAATACTTTAATATAGAATTTAACATACAATTAAATGTGTTGATTTACAGCTAGTACAACCATATTAGTTGTGTATACGTCCACCCAGAACTCAGTACAGCTTGTTTAATGCCAGCATCGAGAGAGAACACTGCGTGCTCATTTCCACCTTTGGATGTATTCAGGAAGCACCTATTATGGGAGCTCTATGTTGAAGGGCAGAATTTGACTCTACATAAACAGGTGCTCAGGGTAACCATGAGCTATACAAACAGGCTGAGACTTTCAAAGCTGCCTCAGAATTTTGGGGGCCATTTGCCATTACTCTTGATGTGATGTGAATATCCAAAATCCCTTAGGAAGCTGCAAGGAATCTCAGCCATGAATTATAGCTGGAGCAATGTTTGAGAAGAGGGAGCCAAGATGTAAGCTAATGTATGTAGCCTTAGCAGCATTTTTCTGCACTGGTTCTTATCCTATTTATCTGATCATTTGCAAAATACTTCAAGAACAAAAGCACTTTGATATTCATCGTATAATTTTTTCCCTATTTGTCTCCTCCATGTTTAGTTTTAACAATATTTGATTTATTGCAGGGGGAAACATTTTTCTGTTTTTCCATTATATTTTTATCATAATTTATGCCAAGTTCATTCTTTGATGTAGGTTTACAGCATCTGAAGTAACTTGCTTACCCAATCAGCCTGCAGTCAATTCTAGGGAATGAAAATATTGCTTTCCTGTTGCTTAAACTGCTGTATAAGTTATTCTGTTTTTTCTTATATATTAAAGATGGTCTACTTTTTGACTGCTGTTAAAGACATTAAACAGCTTCTGCTGCTATCATGGCCCTGAAATGACTTGTGTGGCTAGTTGACAATGGGATTTGCATTATATCAGTTCACTCAGAATAGTATTTTATTTGGCAATTGGACAAAATGACAGTTGTGCTACTATAAGAGCATAGTACAATTGTAATTATTGTATTATCTGTACTTAAGTTGATGCATTGGGAGATTATATGGGCAACTTTCATTAATGGTGCCTCCCTTCTATTACTTTATCTAGCTTCTTCCCCTCTTCCTCCCACCTAGAAAGCCCCCAGAATGTTGATAAGAAAATAGATGTGTGTTTACAGTGTGGCAATTTTATAGGCCTATATGTTCTCTTGAGCTTTTTATTGTTGGGTTTTGTTTCTTATCCTTTTTCAGAAATTCCCAAAAGGGCACATTTCACCACCAGATTGATGTTCTCATAATCATATCTGTTAATACACAAACAAACCAAGAGAGGTGTTGCTGGCCTAGTTTCAGTAGCTGGTGAAGTGGTGCATATTGTGGAATACGAACTAAACTGATATGCTGTATGATGTGAGTTATGAGTGAGATCCAGATTTGCCATCAGTGGATATTTTATTCCTTGAACTACTCTAGGGATGGAATTCTTACTCAAGCACAAAGTCGAATTTTTAAGATTTTGTCTGTAGGGCTCTGAAAGGAAGATGGGGACGCATTTCCACTTCTAGCTGAGAAGTGTGGATATTGCAAGATTGCATTGTCTATATAGGGTATGCCACTTAGCAGTGAACCAGAATATTAAATTATAAATTACACTATCACTATTCGCCCCACCACTTGCATTTACTCACAGAATTAAAATATGTTTTAAAACTTGCCTAAGAGTATTTGCAGTTGAGTGGTTTTTCTATTAAAATATGTCTTCCTTATGGGTAACTTGGTTCACAACAGAGGCCAGGTCTACACTAGACCTGGAAGGTTGGGTTATGGTATGCACCTTCAGCTACGTAAAATACATAGCTGGAGTTGGCTTATCTTAAGCCAAGCTTGGCACCATCTTGCTCCCATTGGCTTCCCTTACTCCTTGCGACTGCAAAGTGTACCAGCACTGACCAGAGCTGACCTCAGCATTTGATTTAGTGGGTCTCTTCTAGATCCGCTAAATTGAATGCCAGAGGATTGATCTCCTGCACGGCAAGTGAAGATCTGGCCTAAGAAACAACTTTGTGGTTTCCCTATCTCACTACCACCACCACTTCACCCGAAGGATGGGGATTTCCTTTGTTCCCGCCCCCCCCTCTTGCCTTCTCACAGGGCCTGGGGATTCCCTTCCCCTCCTCCCCTCGTGTGGCTTCTCACTGGGCCGAGGGATGCCGTCTTCCCCCCACCCCTGCATGGATCCTCATGGGACCAGGCTATGACCTCCTTTTTGAAAATTACAATAATTTACATAAATTTCCCCTTTATTTCCCAACAAAACCCAACCAATCATTTCTTGAGTTACACACCCGAGCCAGGAAAATCTGCTCATCAATATTTATTAGCCAGCATCGGTAGGAATGGTGTCCCTAGCTTCTGTTTGTCACAGACTAGAAATGGATGACAGGTGAGGGATCACTTGATGATTACCTGTTCTGTTCACTCTCTTTGGGGCATTGGCTACAGGATACTGGGCTAGATAGACCTTTGGTCTGGTCCAGTATGGCCATTCTTATGTTCATATGTTCTTATGTTATACTGTATATTTGACAGAGTCTGTCATTCTGTCCGTCCATCTGTCTGTCTGCTCAAGAACTCTTACTAAACAGTATCAGAGGGGTAGCCGTGTTAGTCTGAATCTGCAAAAGCGGCAAGGAGTCCTGTGGCACCTTATAGACTAACCGAAGTGTTGGAGCATAAGCTTTCGTGGGCAAAGACCCACTTCGTCAGATGCATGACATGCCACAGGACTCCTCGCCGCTTTTACTAAACAGTATGAGCTAGGATCACCACATTTGGTATATAGCTTCTTCTTATCATAACTTAAAAGCAAGGTAAAGGTTTGGCTGTGCCAGAAAAGTGAGATTGCGTCTCATAAAATCATGAAGTAAAAGTGGCTGGCTGGGGATGCCCCACCTCTGTCCAGGACTGCCCCAGCCCTGAACAAAAGGTGCCTTTTAAGAGGGCAGGCTGGCTGAAGCTCTCTCTTTCCCCCCCAATTCATACAGAGATATTTCTGGCTGTTCCACTTCATCAGGAGTGAGGGGAAAGTGCACTGTTTGCTGCATTCCTCACTCTGGCAAGGAAGCTCAGGGAGTAGATGAACATGGACCTGCCCCAGCTGGGGGATATGCATCCCTCCCCTGCATGTGTCTATTGGAACTACAGCGGCCATGTAGAGGCCCTTCTCCCCTCAAACCAAGCTGCTGCGGTGAGAGAGAGGGCTAAGTTAGTCCTCTCTTCCCAGGGCAGCCTGATATTCAGCATGGATTTTCATATTTTTGTTGTATAATGCACAAAAGACGCCATGGAAATCATAACAAATTATTTATATCAGAAACACAAATTAAACACATTTCAATACATTTACTCATTTTCCCTTTTCTTAATTCATCTAACAAGAAGCCAAAGTTCCTAGAGACTTAATTTGTACTCATCATATAATCTTTGTGAAAATATTGGAGTTGGATTTGCAACAAGTTGGCTGAATATTGAATTTAGGTGAATTCTACAAACATGGTGTGTTTACTAACACAGAAGACACAAAAGATGGGATAATGTATGTGTCATTAAAGATTTACCATTGGGAGTGGCATATCTTCATTGTTTCACAATGAAATAACAGTCAAAGGGACATGTCACTTGGGGCAACCTAATATGTGTTTTGTTACATACCCAGCTTCTTATTCAGGGCCTATGTTCAATGTGGTAGTTGGGGGTGGAGGAATGTTGTGAAAAAGCATAATGGACAGGAACAAAGTTTTGGTCCAGGGAGCTGACATGTCAGAAAAAGGTGATGATCATAGAGCCACGTCACTTGTGGTGATCTGAAATTACATTTGTCACATTCAAAAAGTCAAAACCCAGCTCCTTAGTCAAGTTCTATGTACAGCATGGAAATGCAGTCTGGGTGTGACATGTTACAGCAGGTTGCACAGGAACAGAAGTTTGAGTCAGCTAATGGCAATGCCCCAACTATTTCAGAAGAGTGCCAAAGCACCATGCCCAATATGAAAATGGAGTTGGGGGCATAATATTCCACAGCACATTGCACAAAACAAAAGCTTTGTGTTACAGAATGGCCTGTCCCAATTCCTTCAGAACAATATGGTCACAAATCTTGTGGGGACCTCAGACATTTTGTCATGTATAGACAGGCAAAATCCACTTTTGTATTTAATTAATAAATAAAAGATCGGTCATTTAAACTTTTATTACATGCAGTACATTCATTGGATGAAATTTCTGAAAAATTAATCTTACAGTGATGTTTTAAAATAATTCTGGTCTTTGAATAAGGAACGAGGAACCGTCCATAAGGAGCTGAAGATTCCAACTTCAGCCTTATGAATAATGGAAGGGGGCAAGTTAAAGTACAAGACATAAACTGACTAAGGATCCATCTGAAACATGGAGGATAGATTAAAACTATTAAATAAAACTGCAGGATTACATATGTTGTTGTAAAAGGTTCTTTAGGGCATCTCACCTGCACTGTGGCAGGTTCTTCTTTCATTAGCTATTAATTTTTTTTTAATTGTCAGGGAGGCGATTTCTACTGTGTTCTTTGAGTTTTCCATTGTGTGTCTTATCGTTTTCTGTATTCTTCCTTCTAGACTAAACATTTGAGATGAACAGAACCCTTGTAATACATGCAATGAGCTAGTGGTACCCATCAATAAGGGATGTTATATGTTATAAAACAAATGTCAAGCTAAGTTGCACTCAGTTAGGGTAATATATTTTACAACAGATAAATATTTTGGGGACTTTGATCATATTTCAAAAACTGCCAGAGCTAGGTTTTCTTAATATTTTGTCTTTTTTTCCCCACTTGGATAAACTAACATAAAATCCAGCTGACTTGCTGTTATAGGCATCTGATGACATTCATTGCCCAGGCAAAGTTTGCGCATGTCTTTTTTTTCTAAGGAGTGCAGCATCAGGCCTGTATTCATAGGTAAATGTTCCTCTTAGACCAGGTCTATATGATATGTTGCTCAGGCATGTAAAAAATCCACACCCAGAGCGATGCAGTTATACAAACCCTGCTGTAGATAGTGCTAAGTCAACAGGAGGGCTTTTGTCATTGGCATAGTTACTACCTCTTGCAGAGATGGATTAATTATGCCACCAGGAGCGGCTCTGCTGTCAGCATAATTGCGTCTTTGCTGCCGCATTTAGGCTTGGCCTTAAATTTAAAAAACAAAGAAACAAAAAAAGAATAACAATAAGCATTTACATTTTTTTAAAAAAAGTTACACTACTGCACCTCTAACATTATATGCTACATAATTTTTCACAAAATTTGCTATTCTATTGCTTTAAAATTAATTAGTCCTATAATTGGATTCAGCTGAAGATTTTTTACAATGCTTTTTTATCTATGTACTCTGTCAACTGAGATTCATGCTTACAAAAAAAAATCTCTTATGACTACTGTTGGCAGAATTCTAGTTTTATGATATGGATGAATGATATTGATGTTGATGGGATGTTTTTACATTTTTATTGATGTTAAATTTTTACAGTTGAGAAAATTTACAGGGTGAAGGGAGGTCAGCCCAATAATTATTTACCAACACTAATAATTGAGATTCAAAAAGCTAAAGCTTTATAACACTTAAAGCACAAACTGTCAACATCACATGATAAAATATGCAAGGCAGATAGCCTTTAATCAAATTCTATTAAGTTCTCAAGCAGTATTTTTGTTACATTGCCTCTCTGTGAATCTTGATTATTATCAATTGAAATAGTTTTTCATGAACTTGTGTGTGTACGGTGAAATCAAAATTAGTGGATTAAAAAACAATCCTTCCAACCCTATCATAACTGCTGTTTATTAAAGAACATTTTTCTGTTCGGTATCTGAAGGAAGAATTCAGGCAGCAAAGTGGTAACTCTTACAAGATGCCACAAGTATTCATGCACCAAATTCCCATTTCCTTTATGGAAGATCAGCTCATTGAGGGTTTGCAGGCTTGACCGCCCATTTTATCACTTATTTGTTTATTCCCCATTCCAGTGTGGGTATGTTTTAAAAAAGAATCCATGGCAGTTGTGAAAGGCCAATAGATTGGAGCAGTTTGTCTACTACATCTGTGGTATTTGGATGGGATAGGAGGGAGCAGGTTTGGCCTTGGCTTCCTGCACAAAGATCCCTCTGGGCCAGAGTCTTCTCTTAGAATCAAAGAATACTAGGACTGGAAGGGACCTCAAGAGGTCATCGAGTCCAGTCCCCTGCCTTCATGGCAGGACTAAATACTGTCTAGACCATCTCTGATAGACATTTATCTAACCTACTCTTAAATATCTCCAGAGATGGAGATTCCACAACCTCCCTGGGCAATTTATTCCAGTATTTGACTACCCTGACTATTAGGAACTTTTTCCTAATGTCCAACCTAAACCTCCCTTGCTGCAGTTTAAGCCCATTGCTTCTTGTTCTATCCTCAGAGGCCAAGATGAACAAGTTTTCTCCCGCCTCCTTATGACACCCGTTTAGATACCAGAAAACGGCTATCATGTCCCCCCTCAGTCTTCTCTTTTCTAAACTAAACAAACC
>CM057846.1:51318924-51332993 GCA_030068395.1 Apalone spinifera | reverse complement strand
AGGTTTGTTCCGGCACCGGAGCGCTCGAAGGTAGTTTATCGGCACCAGCCTTTTTCGGTGCCGAGCACAGTGCCGTTTTGGCATGCTTCGGTGCCATGTGCTCTTTCGATAGCACAGTCAGTGCCGAGGACGGCTTAGGCGCCATAGCGGTCGGTGCCGCTGATTTTTGCATTGGCTCTGAATGAGCTCTTTTGTGTGGTGCCCACATCTTAGGCTGTGACGCGCCGGAGGTTTCCGGCCTATCCTCGGTGCTAATTCGTAATGCTGAGGGTGCCGAGGATAGGAATGGAGTTGGAGAGAGACCGGTTTTTGACATCGTGGAAGAAGAGTGGGTAGGGGG
Source organism: Apalone spinifera (assembly GCA_030068395.1). NCBI lineage: Eukaryota > Metazoa > Chordata > Testudines > Trionychidae > Apalone > Apalone spinifera. Next base: position 51,332,653 of record CM057846.1, on the reverse strand, counting down.
TTGATTTTTCTCCATACCCTTAGGTAGTTGAGATGATCTAGACAGTGTAGGAGAGTCCTCTGAGGAGGGATGGAGGGACTTCTCGTATGAGAGAGTCCTTAGTCTATTGGCTCAGTCTCAGCGCTCCCTCGCTGTTAATTTGGAGCAGTGCAGGCACTTTTGAGTCTGGTGCGCCTCCCCAAGGCACTTAATACAGGTGGAGTGCCTGTCGGAAGCAGTCATGGCATCTCGACATGACTCGCAGCATTTGAAGCCCGGCGAGCCGGGCATGAGGGGTTGGGGAAAAAGCGGCAAGCCACAACGAGAAATTTTTTTTTTTTAATAACTAGACAGGGGAGGCGAATAGGGCTAAAGAACTTGGATGATGATGTAACTAAGCAATAAAAAGAAGGTATTTAACTATTTTTAGAGAGACGTAAGGAGAACAGAGGGCTCTGTCTGCTGCTGAGGACGGTAGAGAAGGAACTGAGGAGCCGCGCGCACAGGTGCCCTTCAATTCCAATGACACTAGAGGGCGCCACGGCGCCTGCGCGGCACGGCAGAAACGGCTAGAAAAGTCTCCGGTCGCCAGCGCGAGGACGCACCAGCACCCCAGAGTGGAGCACCCACGGGGACCACTCGAAGGAGAACTGTTCTGAATTCAGAGGGGACCGAAACCAGATGGGAGGGAAGGGTATATGTAGTTTGGAACAAGGAGTCTGGTGTCATTGGATGGAGTGGGGCAAGAAGCTGGACTGGGTGGGCAAGGGTACTACGAGAGGGGGCCAGGGTTTGAGGAAGAAGGTCTGGGATGGGAAGCTGGTCAGGGAAATGAAGGATAGTGAAAATGAGGAGGCTGGAGACTGGGACTGGGAACCAGTGTGGGGTGGGAGGATGGACACAGATTTTACAAGGAGCTGGGGAGCACAGGCAGTAAAGGGATTAGCTGGGCAAAGAGCCTCACACAAGAAGCTAGGGAGAGGAAGGTTGCAGCAGAGAGACAGGGAGGAGATGGAGGAAGACTTAGGAAGAGATGAGGACTGGGAGCCAGTACAGGGTGAAGCAGATAAGGGAGAGGGGAACGTAGCCTAGCTGGGCAAGGAGACCAGGGCGGGGATGACAAGCCTGAGGAGAAGAGATGGGTACTATGTGGCAAGGAAAATGGAGCTGGGACAAGGAGTGAGCAGCAGGAAAGCGACAGATTGGAGGAGATAGAGCACAAGAGATTCAGTCTCTCCAACCCAGCAAATGTAGGACATGAGCAAGGCCCAGCCCATCTAACCAGACACTGTGCTCGTGCTGCAAACCCAGCTCCCCTGCTACAGTGGAGTACAATGCCTACAACTGCAGTGGTCCCATGGCCGTTTCCAAATCAACCCTTTGGTTGGTGGAGGTTCACTCAGTGTGCGTTATTGTTGATATAATTAGCATTAACTCACGCTCAAAATCCCTACATTGCTGCAGGCTGGGATAATGTCATGGACAATCGGTGCTCCTACCATTTTGAAACACAGATAAATTCATGGACAGGGGGCACTTGTGGATGAGACTCTCTGAAGCTGAGAAGAAGGAAGAAGTGTGCCTGGGAGCTAGTACGCTTTCCCTTTCTGTATCCATCCACTCAGCCCAGATCTGCTGAGCTTTGGCCCCATAGTATTACACACTCACCCCAGTGCTATGATTTCCAGCACTGATGCAGCCAGCCAGACATGGATTGAAGTATGTTATTCCGTCTGATCCACAAACAGGCTTGTACTCATGAATTTTACATCCACAGTTAACATTACAGCTGCCTGTCAGATTTCTATGTGCCATAGTGAGTGTAGGACTGAGGAGAGGAAAAGAGATTACATTAGAATAGCATGTTAAATATGTGCAGAGAAATTACCCCTTTCAATTTGTCTGTAGTTATTTAGTGATTTTTAGTATTAAAAAGGTTGCAAAGACTAGTTATTTATTTGGATGTGAGTAACATAAAAGCATGTTAATGCTGCTCTTTAGGCCTCAGTGACTTTAAATGAAATGTGCAATGCAAAAAATCCTTACAAAACTGAAAGAGCACATCTCCGCCTGATAGCACCCACCATTCAGAAACTAATGATTAGTTATATTTTGCCCTGCAGTGCTACACAGGAGCCCCAATCCCACAGCGGGATCCAAGTAAATCTTAAATTTCCCAACCCAGCATGTTCCCCAAAGAGCCTCAACTACCTGACCCCTCAAACCTGCCTTACACGAAGGATTTTGCTGTGGGCTTGAAGGTCAATAAATTGTTTGGGAGGGGGAGGGTTCAATGGGAGAGGAGAGAATGCCAGAGTTGAGGAACACGCAGGGAGCATAGTGCCAGCAGCAACCTCTCTTATTGGTTACAGAAGCGTCAGCCAATCACAGCTACAGCAGAATGGCACAGGAAGAGAGACAGTCTCTGATAGGTGGGTCCCAAGCCATTCAGATCTTCAAATATCAGAACTAATGCCTTAAATTCCAGTCTGAAGCCAATAGGCAGAGATTGCAGGTCCCAGAGCACTGGCGTCACATGCTCATGGCAGGAGACGACACTGAGCAAGCTATCCCACTGTACATAAGCTTTAGCTTCCAAATTTAAGGTGGAGAGTCCATCGCTGCAGCCCTTTCTAAGGGTGATCAAGGCACAAACTGCACGAACACAGCCCCCATCTGAAAGGAAAGATTGCGGCCTCTCAGCCAAATGGAAACACAAAAAGCAGCCCAAGTCAATGCTGCTGTTGGATTATTTAAATGTAGACCCTACCAAAATGCCAACTCTGGTTACCACTGATGGCCAAATACCATCAGAGTAGAGGCTGCTACAGCCTCCTCCAACTCTTCCTGTTGCTCCCCCAGCCTCCATAATCACCCCAGTCTTATACAGATGGAGTCTCAGTCATCCATATCTCACTGTGACCCAAATCATGGGAAAGACACTTGGCCATATTCTGCATTGGGCAAGATAGAGCTATAAAACGGGGGTTTTCCAGCATGCTGAAAATGCTTCAAACCACATCTAGTTATTAACTGTGTTAGGAAGGAAAAATAAAATAGATCATTCTGGTAGCCTACGAGAACTCTCAAGGTAGAAAAGCAAGTGCCCAACACTACCATCTGAGACCTGTAAGCAGCAAAGGAACAATCCCAATGAAGCCTGGCTCCATCCACTCCCAGAAGGGACTGCAATCCAACACTGACTGAAATGAAAGCAGCTGGGGGATCTATTCATATCAACATGAATAGCTGGTCTTCGTTAATTGCCAAGAGACGGTCATCAGTCAATGCAACAATATGTTATTTTGTATTATGAAGTAATGCTCTTGTGTCAACAGCATGTGTCTAATGTTCTTGGGCAAGATGAAGGCATGGTGTGTGATACGAAGAAATTACAAAATGACAATAGCGCTACAAGATGAGTACCAGAAATCACTGAATGAAAGCAAAGGTGTAAACTGGATCATAAACAATGAGTATAGAGAAACAAAGTTTAAAACACCAGACTTGAATAAAAAGAAAGGTGAAAACTGCATAGGAAGATGTTCTTAAACACAGGGTAAACAGCCTATGTCATCCAAGTTTAAATTAGACACCTCTTGGAAGAGCTATCACAGAGGATAAAAGGAACAGACCCTTACCACCCCCTTCATCTTTATTAATAGGAAAGTCTGAGACAGTAGAAGGTTTACCTGTGTTGCCTGGTCCTTCAGGGCAGAGACTGGGGGCATAGGGGTTGCAGGAGTCAGGATTTGTGGGTGAGGAGGGGCTCAGGGTAGGAGCTATGGATGTGTTGGGGGGTGCTGGTGTCAGGGTTGGGGGGAGGAGAACCTCACAACTGTAGGTAACTGAGATATTGTTATTTCCTGTTTTCAGTATATCACCCATTTACAATGGTGAGAGTTGGTTTTTTAGTGAAGAACATAATATTTACATCTGAATTTCGATTGAACTTTCTAGGTTTTCCACTCTGTTTCCATATTGCTGAATTCATTTAACTAATGGAAGAACAGAGGATGCAGCATGGAAGGTATTGTCTAATTGCTTCCTGCAATTCTCTAAGTTTGATTTGTAAATTCATCTGGCTTTGCAATACTGAGAGTTTAAGTGAATTCTTTATGCTAACAAACTTATTTCACTTGCTCATACATAACAATTTACAGATTATTGGATTTTTGGCCAAGGCACTAAGAGGAGACTCCTCCTGTCAGTGGATGAGAAGGGGAGAATTAGCATGGTTCTATTATGGGGGCAGGAAGCTAAATTCGGGCAGACGGTCTATTTCTCCTAAATAGCATAAAGGCAGAGTGTGGTAAGTGAACAAGGAGTGGTATGAGCAAAGTGCAAGGGCACTGGGGGTGGGAGGGCAGAGAAGGGCACATGAAAACTACCTCAACAAATTTACTTTTTTCCTAAAGAGTTTATTACAGAATTAGGCTCTGCCTAAAATTTCCCTTTAACTATATTGTTAATAGCTTATTACTGTCACTAAGGATGTCTATCATATGGCAGTTGATGTCACTCATCTCAACACATTCCATTGGTCATCTTTCATGAGGTATATGCAGTCTTGGAAGAAATCATTGTTAATAAACTGTTGTGATAGATAATATTGACCTTTAAACATTACTGTAGATTTTTACTTCCATTTTCACAGGTACATAAAATGATGGGTTCTGAGTATTTATTTATTTTTATCTATTTTCGATTTTTACAGTTGTGGGGAATTACTGGGGATCAGGCAATTATTTAATGACAGCAGACATTGATATTTTAAAAGTGAAATCTTTATAAACTATTAAAAACACTGCTCAGGCATGGAAAGGTGTAATCAGGAAGACCAAAGCACAATTGGAGCTGCAACTAGCAAGGGACGTGAAAGATAGTAAGAAGGGTTTCTACAGCTATGTTAGCAACAAAAAGAAGGTTAGGGAAGGTGTGGGACCCTTAGGCTATGTCTAGACTGCATCCCTCTGTTGGCAGAGGGATGAAGATTAGGCAGGTCAACATTGCAAATGAGGCAGGGATTTAAATATCCCATGCCCAATTTGCATAAAAATGGCCACCGTGTTTTGCATACCCTTACTGAATGGGTAAGGAACCCTAGTGACAGTTAATGTGGAAAAAGCTAAAGTATTTGGTGTTTTTTGGCCTCTATCTTCACAAAGTCAGCTCCCAGACTGCTGCACTGGGTAGGACAGTATAGTGCAGAGGTGGGCAGCCCTCAGTAGTGAAAGACCAGGTTAAGGTCTATTTAGAAAAGCTGGATATGCAGAAGTCCATGGGGCCAGATCTAATGTATCCTGAGGGTGCTGAAAGAGTTGGCTGATGTGATTGCAGAGACATTGGCCATTATCTTTTAAATCTTTTGATGATCAGGAAGATCCCAGATGATTGGGGAAAAAAGCAAATATAGTTTCCATCTTCAAAAAGGGGAAGGAGGATAAGGGGAACCACAGAACAATAAGCCTCTCCTCAGTCCCTGGAAAAATCATAGAGCAGGTCCTCAAAGAATCGATTTTGAAACACCTGAAGGAGAGGAAAGTGATCAGGAACAGTCAACATGGATTCAGTAAGGGCAAGTCATTCCTGGCCAACCTGATTACCTTCCATAATGATATAACTGGCTCGGTGGATATGGGCAATGTGATGGGCATTATATACATTGACTTCGGCAAAGTTTTTCATATGGTCTCCCACAGTAAGCGAGTTAAAAGAGCATGGCCTGGATAAATGCTCAGAAAGCTACCTAAATCGTCAGGTTTAACAAATAGTGATCAACAACTCGATGTCTATTGTCAGTTGGTATCAAGAGGAGTACCCAAGGGAACAGTCCTGGGACTGGTGTTATTCCACATCTTTATTAATGATTTAGATAATGGGTTGATTAGCACCCTCAGCAAGTTCACAGATGATACTAAGATGGGGGAGAGGCAGATGTGTTGAGGGTAGGGATAGAGTCCAGATTGACCTAGCCAAATTAGAGGATTGGGCCAAAATAAATCTGATGAGGTTCAACAAAGACAAGTGAAGAACCCTATGCTTGGGATGGAAGAATCACAAGCATTGTTACAGGCTGAGGACCAACTAGCTACGCAGCAGTTGTGCAGAAAAAGACCTGGGGATTAGCGAGGATGAGAAACTGGATATGAGTCAGCAGAGTGTCCTTGTTGCCAAGAAGGCTAACGACATATTAATAGAAGCACTGCCAGCAAATCAAGGGAAGTGATTATTCCCCTCTATTCGGCATTGGTCAGGCCACATTTGGAGTATTGCATCCAGTTTTGGACCTTCCCCTACAGAAAAGATGTGGACTTATTGAATAGAGTTCAGCAGACAGTAACAAGAATTATTAGGGGTCTGGAGCACATGACTTATGAGGCTGAGGGAACTGGGTTTATTTAGTCTTCAGAAGGGAAGAATGAGGGAGGATTTGATAGCAGGCTTCAGCTATCTGAAGAGGGGTTCCAAAGAGGATGGAATCAGGATATTTTCAGTGGTGGGAGACAACAAAACAAAAAGAAATGTTCTCAAGTTGCAGTGGGGAAAATCTAGGTTGACTATTAGGAAAAACTATTTCACTGGGAGGGTAGTAAAGCACTAATGGTTTGCTTAGGGAGACTGTGGAATCTCCATCCCTACAAGTTCTTAAATTAAGGCTTGACAAAGCTCTGGCTGGAATGATTTAGTTAGGATTGGTCCCACTTATATCATAACACTGGGGAAGGAGCATGGTGGTTACATTTCATCTGGAAGATTTAGAACAAATCATATTCAAGCCAATTTTAGGTTCATTGTACTTCCAGAGGGTGTCACGGCATTTCAGCTGAAGACAGATAATCGCTGCAACCCCTTCCTTAATAAATAATATCCCTACAGTTTCTGTCCCCATTTCCTGTTTCTTCAGCCCAACAGCATTATGCTGCAGCACATCCCAAACATCATTTCACTCTACAGCCTGACCCTCAGCACTAGGCCACACCTCTCTGAGTCACATCCAGGAGGGCTTTAGCATAGGAGATACCAGGCCAGCTTACAACAATGGAGGATTCTTCAGGGTCTGGTTTCCCTAGCTCTATGTCTGCGTTGTGCTAACAGTGAAGTACAAAGCAGACACATAACACCAGAAGAAGACGGACCCAGTATTTATTTTCTTATTTGATTTTTTTTCCTCTCTTCCTTTTCGCACAGTTTCCCTCTCTGGGTGTGGCTACACTTAAACAGTTTTTCCAGGATACCGAACTGTTCTGTGTCCAGGGAATACGTTTGCTCTTCTGGTTTTTTTGCAGAAGAGCAAACATGCTCTTTCGGAAGCCCCTATATTCCTACTTACCCCCTTACAGAAATAAGGGGGCTTCTGAAATAGGGGGTTTTCTGACATTTGGCCCATCTAGACGGGCCAAATTTCGGAAAAGCCTCTTCCGACAAGAGAATTGAAAAAAGCGGCAGTGTAGCCGTACCCTCTGATTTGCATCTGGACTACTCTCTGTTCCCTCTCTTACCCCATTTTTTTATTTGATAGTTTTCTTTCTTCCTATTTTGCTTTCTTCATTGTCTCCAAATGGAACACAAACCCACTAATTTAAAACTGAACTTCCAAACCCAAGATATTTGAGTAGGTTTGCTATCATGCCAAATAAGTTCAAACATCTGTCCCCTTCATGCTCAGGCAAGATTATACAGTTAAATGATGTATTTATCTGACTATATTCACTGAGTTCTTGTTTGAGTAATGGACTTCAAAAAATAGCTCATTTTTAAATAAAATAAAACAGCTAAATTTCTCACAGGTTTTTGCAAATAGCTGGCATTGCAGTCATTGATACAAAGACACTTACCCGGTAGTGTATGGTATATTTATACCCCCTAAATTAATGCTTTCACATCCAACAATGAAAAGTGTTGAAAAGCATAACAAAGACACGCCACTGCAGATCATAGCCAGCTTTGCAGACTCTCTTGCACCAAGTTTGAGCTTTTTTATAATGTAGCCACCTAGCACAATGCCAACACCGGCACTTGGGACAATAATCACACCTGTGTGGAGGAAAGCGAAATGTAAGATAACTATGGAAAGAGACTAGAAAATAAATACTGGTTTTACTCACTAAATGTGATTATGACAAATTCCATAAGATGGTCCTCACTGACTCTCTGCCATCAAACTAAGTCAGAATTTTTAGAGCTCTGGACTGATGGCAAAGGATTAAATAAAATTTCTTTATGACTTTCCTGGCAGCAGAAAAGGAAATATTGCATATACAAGCAGAAACTGTGATTTGTATTTATTTTAGGGTTGTGATGGGTGTGACAAAGAGAGACACCCACCAGGCAAACAGAAGCTTTTAAACCCCCAAAAATGAGCAGTTAAGCCAACTGATTGCATACTGTATCATTGTACTATAAAAATACATAGAGTAAGCTCGTAGTGCTTTATACTTGATTGTCATTATGAGATAGGCAGACAGACTGTGGTTATGAACCTAGGTATTTGTGCATACAGAAAACTGTGCTCATAATCTAAACTACTATGTCAATTACACCTTACAGCAGGACAGGGGACAGTTAACTGCAAAGCGGCATCTCTGAACCCAGGCGCTTACACAAAACTGGACTGAAGCAATGCTCCATTGTCCAGTGCAGGAAAAGACAATGATGGACCATTAGCATTGCTGGGAAATACTTAGACTTCCTGGCTATCAGGTTAAGAGGGGATTTCTGCACTACCAATAAACATTGGTCACCATGTCAGATCAAGAGGTGGGGCTGGAGGTGAAGGAAATCCTTTTAAAAACAGGCTAGGACTAAGGTTTGTCTTTAATAAACTGGCAGGATACTATCCATACACACCGGATCTCAACTACTGCTGAGGAGATACTGAGCAGCTGTTCAAAGGGAATAAATAACTTGTATTAGAAAAGGGATGCTATCTAGTACAGAACTGTAAAGCCTACTGGTTTTGTCTGTATGGTTATTTTCTGTGTGATTTGTATGTTTGCCTTCCTTTACTGTTTTATCTTTGAGTCACTGATTTCCTATTAAGTACATTTTTTGGTTTATTTTTAACCTTACAACATCTCTGGTGTGCAAGCTGAGCAGTGTGTATATGCCAAAGTGGGCTGGTTCCAAACATTTGCAAGTGATGAACCAGAAGGGAATGCTCCAAATGTCTGCTGCTTGAGAACTCGGGGAAAATGGAGACTCAGAACCAAAAGGGCTAATGATGTCACCTGGCAAGAAATAGGTAGGCTGATGAGAGCCAAGGGAAGACCTTAGGCTCGTGGGCTGGCTACTGGTGTCAAAGAATCAAAACATAGCTATTCAGCACAAAGATGACAACAGTGACAGACCTCTTACTGCTCGGGGCAGTCCCCTAAACATCACAAGGGGTAATGCAGGTTGATCCAGTTTAAATTAATGAAATTCCAAAGAATTAGTTCAAATGTTGGAGTAATGCTTTTCTTACTCCCATGATGAGTCCCAGTGAAATATATGTACAGGTTGAACCTCTCTAGCACAGAACTCTGGTCCGAAAACATCTGTCGTTCAGAATGATTTTTACTTAGCCAGATATCCACTTTTCATGGGCGTGGCCAAGTTTCTTGCAGTCCCATAAAGTTTGTTTACAGCCAGCAGTCCTAGCTCACAGTGGTCTGTGATGTTATTTAGCTCTAATTTACCCCAAATGTCTTCTAAGAGAGGACGTGTTAGTAATGCTGCTAGACAATATTGACCTCCCATGGTCTGGAAAATTCTCTGGTTCGGAATAGGTTAGGTACTGAGGGTGCTGGACTAGAGAGGTTCAACCTGTACTAACCTAAACTTCCAGTGTAGGACCAAACTTCAGAAAGCTACTAAGTTCTGACAACCTAATAAGTCTTTTTTCTAAGAGCTCTGTAAACTTTAATAGTCATAGATACTAACCAGCTGACATCAAGATTCTGGTATCTTTAATCATGTTGTGCAATACCATGTTTCATGAGTGGTCGCATTGATTTTTAACAGCACGCTGTGCGAGTGAACGTATCCAAATCTGGTCTTTGGTATTCAACCACTTGAAAGACTTGGCACTTAAAACTTGGAACACAAACTTTAAGCCCTGACACATTTTTAAATGAGAGCTGTGACTTTGAACATCAGTTGGTAGAGTTGTGGTAGGGCCACAGGCTAGCTCGGTCTCCTAATGCCCTGTGGAGTTGCGAAACCATGCAAACTTCCTGTTTTTCCTAGATTCGCCTGGCTTTTACAGCTCATTACTTCTTTCTGTGGATCTTTAAGTGATGGTCTTGCTCATGGAGATTCATTCAGGATCAAATATGAATTTAGACATGGGTGGTGGGTAACATAAGCAAGGGAAGGCATTGCCTTCTCAAAACGGCCTACGCTCTGCCAGCTGGGGCCCAGGAGGGCTGGGGCCACAGTGCGACTGATGAACTGTCTGGCCAGCCAGGAAGGATTGGGTTGCTGCATAGCTGCCCCAGGCACTCTGTCCACCTGGGAAAGGTAGGGCCACACCACCTGCTGGAATTGGGGGCAGTAACCTGGGGTGGGAGCCAGTCTTGACTTCACAGTTTGGGAGGTTGTGGAAGGGGCAGGGCCTCAGGCTTGCCTTCCCGAGCTGGGCCTTCACCCCTCACCCAGGAATTTAGGAGTTTTCAGTTAGTAGTATCCACTGAGAGGGGGCTGAAAAGATAATGATAGACTTCCTTATTTTCTTGAATTAGAACTTGTAAAAAAAAGTCTATTGCAAAACATTTTGTAATATAGCTGCAATCATAATAGAAAAGTTTCATCCTCCCCTGCTTTACCCACAAACACTGGCAGAAGGAAATCTCTGTAACAAATGTAAGGTTGGAAATGTGCAAATGAATGTTAATAAATAAGTGTCACAATCATTGTTACCAACCATGAACCTAAGATTTTAATTATTCTTTGAAATCAGAAAAACCTCTCAGTCTCTCAACAGAGTGGCTTTAATATCTTTAATATTTTCAAAAAGAATGGCTCTTCTACAGGAACAATTTCAGAGTTGTTAGCTCCCACAAGAAAAAACAATTGGATATGAATTGGAGAACATAATTTCAACCCTGCCACCCATTTTGAACATTTCTCTCAATTTATCAAAAGGATAAATAGCAAAACAGTAACTTGATTAACTGAGTCCACTAGGCAGTACCTGTTCTGAGAAACGTATTCTATATGAAGTAGCACACAAACACAACAACTGAAGAGCAGGACAAGTTGAAACGCTCTTTAAGCATCATTCCTTAGCTACATCAATTTACAGCAAGTAAGGATCTGGCCCTGTGTACTCTCTGTCTTGTTGCTTTTCCCAACTTTCTACAAAATCCCCTTACATTTCATTCTCCTTCCCCACTCTCTAGAAATTACCTTCACTCTTCCAGTTACCTCCTCCTAACCCATTCCTTACTCAGTGACCTCGCTACCTCTTTCTGGACTGTTTTTCAATTATTACAGAAAACTGTGCTGCTCTCCCATCCACTCTAGGCCAGCCTGTCCTTGGTCCTAGAAGAGGAGCTGAGGGGTAAAGGAAAATGCTTGTCTCTCCCTGCCCCCGACCTCATTTTTCCCCCATTCATCCCACTCAGGAAACAACTGCGAACCCTTCAGTCAAAGAACACATAGATGCTTCCTCTACATGTTGCTCAGTATAGTGTGAAGTTTGGAATACAATTTTGCCCCCTATGTAAAGCAGAACTTGATACTTAAATTTTTTTCATTCATACAGATATATAAAATGGAAGGTAATAAACTCTCAAAATAAAACAACCATTACTACAATGGGCTCTTCCAGAGGAGCTTTCAAAGTAGGGTAAGTGCAACTAATTGAGGTATTCATTTTTCACTTTCACAAGTTATATAATGGAACAAAACTGAGATTTGACAGTACGGCAGAGTACTGCACTTAGCTTTATTTTATAGGAATTTTTGTGTGTGCACAAAATATGATACTGCATATCATGCTCCAAAGCAAGATCAATTTTCAATCTGCAAATTTTGGGCTCTGTCTTTTTTTGCTGTTATGAGAATACTGCTGCACTTGAAGCTCTCCCATAGGAGAAAAGATTATCATAACTGCTACTAATAGAACCTTGCAATATTTGCTACCAGTGTTGCATTTCCACGGGAAGTAGCAAAAGATTTTCAAAATCAATTCTGTGGGTGCGTCTACACAGCAGGGCTAAAGTCGAATTAAGCTACGCAACTTTAGCTACGTCAATTGTGTAGCTTAAGTTGAAATAGCTTAATTCAGCTTTTAGCGCTGTCTACGCAGCAGGAAGTCGAAGGTGGAACACTCTTCCTTCAGCTTCCCTTATTACTCATGAAATGAGAGTTAACATGAGTTGCAGTAAGAAGTCCTCAAGCTCGACATTATTTCAAAATAAAGGCTTGTAATGTAGACACGCATTTTGTTATTTCAGAATAACGTCAGTTATTCCAAATATAACGTTGCTGTATAGACGTGCCCTGTGAGAGTTATACATTCCACCTTTTCTAAAAAAGAAGTAGAACTAGTTTACCATAGATTACTATATTTAGGAACATAATAGTTAATAGTGAACGCAAAACAGCTTAGATTGAAAATTGATTTGAATTATAAGCTTCTTTGTTTGCACAGTTATATGATCTACCAAATCAGTTTATCTTCTGAGTTGAAATTTTCCAAGTTGGGCCTCTGCCCTAAAGTCAACTTTTTATTGTTTGATTTTAGAAAGTTTAAGAGATTAAGGTGTTTGTGGTTTTTTCTTTGTTTTCTTTTGTTATTAGTTCACTGTGGGTGGAAAAAATACATTTTTCCTGTTTAAAAAATTCTAATCGTTTAGTTTTTTTTAAATAAAAGACTACAGCAAAGGAAACTCAAGTTCAAAACTTGAAATCTGACATGGATTTAATCCTCACTGAAGGCTAATGCCTTTGCTTTGTTTAAGAAAAGAAACTGAATGAAATGTAACAAAAATGGCTGTTTGTAAATTGTCAATTGAAAAATGCACTGTGCAAAATCTCATTTACTGGCCACACAAACATATATGCACTGAGCATATGTGTACAGCTAACTAAGTGTACAGATGAAATATAGATATTTTGGTTCAAAAGATTTACAAATTATACTACTACTAAAGCTAGAAGAGATTGTGAACTCATGGTACGAGTAATTTACAAGCACCACTGGTGTCAGAGTGTACACAGGCTACCACCAGATCTTCTTTTTTCTTTTTACATTCAAAAGAAAGCTAGAACAATTAAATGTTATTAAATAGCTATAGAAAATTACTTACTTGGCATAGCAGTAAGTGAAGAATTGTGAATTTTTGAGCATCACAATTACTCCCTAAGCATCTTCTCTGGGGCAGTGTAGCTATACACTGTTGCATACTCGGGACCCAGCAAAGGCTCAATAGAGTCCTAATTTTTTTGAATTTCCCAAACTGCATACTTTGTCTGACATGTTTTATTGGTACTCATTCTTAAGTGTATACAGCCTCTAAAATGAGTTATGTGGCAATAATTCCATCAAGATTCCCAGCTGTGCCATAAACCATAAGAGCAAAACTCTCTAGTGGTTTGTGTAACCACTAGAAGCACCAGCAGGAAATAGATACCCAAAAATCATACCTGCCATTACATTTTACATGAGAGATGAAGTCAGTAGGGGTATGTCTACACTACAAAGTTCATTCGAACTAACAGTCGTTAGTTCGAATTAACTTTAATAGCGTCTATACATACA
>CM057846.1:51307260-51317561 GCA_030068395.1 Apalone spinifera | reverse complement strand
TCTATGTGTTTTGTTAGTCTATAAAGTGCTACCAGACCATTTGTTGTTTTTTTCATTATTTCTGAGTATCAAAAATAGTGGTGGATGCCTTTCAAAGATGTGGTCCCTGCCCTGGAAGACTGAAAATTTAATAATGGTGTATCAAAGAAGGCAGGGTTAATTACCAACCAAAACAGGGGAGAAAGGATGAATATTATACCAGCATGGACTTTTGTCACTCTCTGGTGGCTGAATAACATAAGAGGTTTATGAGTGTGTTACTGGACCAGGCCTTTTCTCTCAAGCAATAGAGCCGGGGTGAGAAACTGAAGGGGCTGGATCCGGCCCCCAAGGTTCAGGTCTCCTCCCCCAGCATTGGGGAGCCATGCTGGTGCTGCAGCCCCTCAATCGCCCCACTGCAGGGATGGCGCATACAAAATCTACTAGCCTGGGGCTCTCTAGCCTCTGGTGTGCGAGGGGAACGTCTTTCTCCTTCTCAGCTGGAGGCCACATCAGTGAGGCTATGTCTAGACTTCAGGCTTCTTTCAGAAGAAGTTTTTCCAGAAGAGATCTTCTGAAAAAACTTCTTCTGAAAGAGTGTCCACACTGCCAAAGCGCATCGAAAAAGCGATCTACTTTTTCGAAAAATAGCATCCACACTGAAGGGACGCTATCTCGCATTTAAGCTGTGATTGCTATGAACGGAGTGGCCACTAGGGCACCTGTGCTTTTTCCTCTTTCCTCTTCTTTTGAAAGAACTCCCTCTTCCTCGTCTTCTCTCTCATAGAAAGAGGTTTACCAATGTCAGAAAAACCCCTCTAATCTTTCGATTTTTTTTTCCAAAAGAACGCGATTGCAGTGTGCACATAAGTGAAGTTTTTTCGGAAAACCAACCGTTTTTCCGAAAAAGCTTTGTAGTGTAGACATAGCCTGAGGGTTGGTTTGTTTGTTTCTCACTTGTGTGCGGCCCCCCCGACTGCTTTTTCTGTAAGTCATCGGTCCCTGACCCAAATAACGTTCCCCATCTCTGCAGTAGAGGATCATGCATTTAGAGCAAGTCTCTTCAGGTTCAGTTCCACAGATGGGCTCAACCAGGGGCTTTGTTACACACAGAGATATGTAAGAGGCCTGTTACTTGGGGAGGTATGTACATGTCTTGATAACTTTGTATTTTTTTAATGTTGTATTTCTTTCCCTCAGTTCTGAGAGTCGAGACAGAAGACATGAGTTTTTAGGAGGGATTTGAAGAAGAAGAGGAGGGAGCTGGGATGGTGAACAGGTTTGTGGAGGGCATTCCATGCATGGGAATGCAGGAATAGCCCAGACAAAAGCACAAAGATGTTTCTAAGAGAAGTAAATAAGAGGAGTAGCAAGACTGCTTTTATCAGCAGAGTCGGGAGAACAGGGCCAACCTAATGCAACCCAGTTCTGTAAATTATTCTGCACAGGAGGCCTGCTGCACCTACACACAGCCCCAGTGCATGAAAGTCTACTCTCTGTGGAACAAATTACCAATCAGGCTGTATAAAGTAGGACTTTTAAAGCAGGAACAAAAGTTTGAGCTGGATGCACATTGCAATGGTGAGCTGGTGAAATCTCCCCAAAAAGACAGGTACATAATTTAAGTGATGAGAGAGAAGATTCTGGCAGTGACACTGTGGGTGGGTGGGATTGTGGAAAAGCTGTTATAAATAAATAAACAAGGAGAAGATTGCAATAGTCAAGGTGGAAGATGAATACATAGGGCATGAATGGTCACTGGAAAGAAAGGAAGGAAGGGATATCGTAAAGATTAAGGAGTATAAAGTAAAATTAGCTTTTAAGATGTTAATAATAAATAATATAAGAATAAACTATGAGATCTTTTAAACTAATGACAGATTCTTTGCAACTTGCACATGATTATGATGGTCCTTTCTGATGTTAAGGTCTATAAATCTATGAGTGTGATGATATTGCCCCTTATTTTTTTCCCCTCCCAAATAAACTTTAATATAACATTAAAAATGGCAAATTCTTCACTTGTACAAAACAATAATATTTGGTTGATGTTTTATTAAACACATTTAACTGACATCCAAGGAACTACTGGAATTCCTATCAGAAAAAGTAAAGTTATACATCATTTAGCTGGTAAGATTATCACTTGAAAGCCAGGTTTTTTTCCTCTGTTGCTTTTGTTTTAGCAGTCAGAGAATGATAAACCTTTACATAAAAACATAAGAATGGCCATACTGGGTCAGACCAAAGGTCCATCAAGCTCAGTATCCTGTCTTCCCACAGCGGCCAATACCAGACGAAGGGAACACAACGGGTAATCATCACATGATCCCTTTATGTGGTGCTGATGGCAATGCCTTACCAGTGTAGATGCTGGCATTGGAAGCTGGGATGCCAAACTGTGACTCGATGAACTTGGGAATGAAGGTAATAAAAGCAGTAACAATGGCACTCTCAGCTGTGTATGACAAACTCACAAAAAGGAATGTCATGTTGCTTAAGATCCTGACAGCTGCTTGCGGAAGCTCTACAAAATGACAAAAACAACAAACAAATATTATAAATAATGAATGGAAAACAAAAACAAACTGACTTTCTTAGAGATGGACTGTAAATAATGGTTTCTGAACATTCAGCCATATTTGCAAAGTGAAACAAAACAATAAAAGTGCATGTATATTTTGAATTGGAAATACTTTCATTTTGTTCTGCTATCTGAATGTACCCCTCTAAGGCCTACTCCAGGCCTGTACAGAACACTTCTGCTTGCAGGAATAGAGGCTTTGGATGGTAGTGCTGAAGTAGCAAAAAGCAGGAAAGTAACAATAGTTTTAAATTATTTTAGAATTTCTTTGATGTTTCTTTCACTTCTGAAGATACAAAATTTTGATGCTTCTGTACCAATAAGGCTGTTTCTTGCACTTTGAATAATCAAGATAGTCCATATAAAACAATCTACAACTTGTAGTATGTTAACATTTTACTGTAACTTTGCCTAAATAAAAAAAAATTACATTTGGGATCCATGATGGCCATAATTTTAAAAAATAACCAGTAGGTTATAATATTTAGCTATAGTTGTTAATAACACATGTAGATCTAATATACTGGAAGTTTAAAAAAATAATTTAGAAACCTCATATGAAAGTCCCAGAAGTAAAAAAAAGAAAGTGTATACATAATATACTCCTCACTCCCAGAGCCCAGCCACAGGGCACCTGCCAGCCCAGAGACCTGCACTCTCTCATTCCCAGAGCCTAGCCTTGGGGCAACTCACCCCGTTCAGACACCCTAACCTTCTCCCCCCACCCCCAGAGAGAGAGAGACAGTCTGATGCTTGATCTTAGGCTTGTGCAAAGTTTCCTGAATGCCACCGCCTTCCTTCAGGTCATATTGGGAACCACAGCAGTCTAGAACCCTCCATCTCTCTCTTTCCCCTTGGCAGTATCCTGTATTTGGAAGCTGGAAAGTTGAGTCCTGCTGGGTCCAGCAGTCCCTAATGGTAGCCAGCAGCACTGAAGCACCAATTCTGCAGGGGAAAAGAAATTCTGCACAGAATGTTAATTCTGTGCAAATTCTGCATTGCACAGTGGTGCAGAATTTCCCTAGGAATAACAACAGTATATTAAAGCTTTAAAAAAAAACCCCAACATTGTAATTATCTTAAAAACAAGCATTACACAACCATGAAATTCAAAGTTGTGGTTAAAAGAAAACTGAACATGACAAGATACAGAAATACACAATCCAGGCACCTAAACAACAATAACCTTGACCTATAGTGATACCACATGTTAACCATGTAATAATTATTCATGCATTTTAGTATTTATAGCCCCAGATTAGACAAAAGTACTTTTAAAACTATTTTCCCCCTCATGGTATCTCTAGAGGGCAGAGTTTTCAAGTAACTTTGACTTCAGCTTAACATTTTCTTGTGTGGGAATTTACCCAAACCCAGTGAACACTTTAATGGGTTCTAGATTCAATATACTGAATGGCTGAGTTGGTGTGTTTGTTATAAAGCACAATTTGTGGGCTTTAGTATTTGAAGATCAAATCCTACTCTCCTTGCTCACTTCAGTGGAATCACTTGTATGAGCAAATCGAGATGGATTTAGACTCTTGTCATTTCAAAATTAGCCAGACTGCAAATCAGCATGTAAACTATGTGTCTGCACCCAATTTTAATCTCCTCAAGCCCTCCAAAATTCTAGTAAAACAATTATAGATGGAAGGATTTATCATTTTGATCCAGTTTCAAATGTTTTCTTGCCAGCTTTACAAAGAAAAGTATTAAACTTTAGATATAAAAATTTGGTGGAAAAAATTAATCCATAAACTGTGCTAAGAAGCTTTCATTTATTTTGAAAAAATGAATGCTGAATAGATTTATAGCCAAGGTAGTTAAGCCTGCATCACTATTATTGAACATTTATGATATTTCAATGTCAAAACAGAAAGAAACAAGGTGATACTGGAGTAGGAAGATAATATATCGATGCAAAGGTAAGGAGATGGTCTTACAGTTTCATGACAATGCCAAAAATATATGCATGAACATTTCTGGAAACCAATTAGAGTGACAAGAACAAAAACGAAGCATTGCTAAAATCTTATCATGGCTATCTTACAGATTTCATACATAATAAAAGTTTATCATACATTCAAAAGGAAATTAAAGAGAATGCACTACAATAGCATTACAATCCAATGCACTACAATAGCATTAACTATTGCTATTGTTAATATAATGTTAATTGTATTAACAATACGTCTACAATGGTGGGCTCTTGTGCAAGAACCCGCAGAACATCCACATTGCGCACCTGCTCTTGTGCAAGAAGATTTACAGTCCGGCGTCAGAAGACAGGCCTTCTTGCGCAAGAACTACGCTTTTTTCTAACAAGTGTAAGAGCTCTTGCGCAAGAGGGCAGTGTGGACGCGCAGCAGGGGTTTCTTGCGCAAGAAAGCCCTATGGCTAAAATGGCCATCAGAGCTTTCTTGTGCAAGAGAGCATCTATACTGCCATGGATGCTCTTGTGCAAAAGCACATGGCAGTGTGGATGTGTTCTTGCGCAAGAACCCACCAGTGTAGACATAGCCTTAGTGTATCTCCCATTCCTTGGTCTGTGGAGGGTTTTTTAAAGGGGGAGGGGACTGTCAGTGTTAATTGTAGACCTAACTGGGCACATTTTTTAAATAATGTTTGAAAGGCCTCAGATATAACAGCAGAGGATTGGGCTCCCACAAGAAGCCCAGCTGTAAAAGATAACAGCTACTCTTAGGCTAGTGGAGGGGAGCTGTACAGAGGATCCTCATAAGATATGGTAAAGGACAAAGAATCTCATTTGTCCCCAAAACTTGAATTAAAAAGGAAGAGAAGCAGAGAGGCAAGCAGATGCACCCAAAAACAGGTGAGTGGCAGAATCAGAACTCCTATCTCTTAATTCCCTTTCCAGGTGTCTATTGAATTCCTGAAATTTGCTATTTTAATGAAAGATCTCAAACACAAGTCCAGAGTCTGTTTTCCCCTTGTCTTCTCACTTCTGATGAGTAATATTTGTAGAAAATAACACTGAACTCTTTCTAAGTGCAGGACTGAAGTCTGTCTGTAGCAAGATCTAACTTGGCAGTTCTGACACTTTTGGTTTGTGTTCCTCACGTATAACGGACTTTCAGCATTCTCTTCTGCAAAAGTGATGGGGACAGTATGAAATAGAGTACTGGGAGATGTGTTAACTCCAAAGTTCAGGACTATCTGGATCCAGGCCCATTTCTATTTTAAACATATAATTTAGAAAGAAAAACAGAGATTATATAATAAATGCATTTAATTGAAGCACCTGAGGGGTTTATAACATGTTTAAACTCAGCATTGTATTTATCTTCTATACTGTGCTACCTGCAGGTTAATTAATCTAATTGCAGAGTATATTTAGCTGAGGTAATTGCTGAAGGGTATGCAAGCACAGCGCCATGTTATGAAACTATGCAAACTAGATAATAAAAGGAAAACTGAGTTCATCTATTTGTGTTCATAATTTATCAGCACTTACAGGCTCAAACCTTAATTTCTATATTATACACCTGCCCTGCCCAAGATATTTACATTGTATAGTGCTCTCTATTTCCCTTCATATGTTATACCTAATTTTCTCTCTTCTTTATTCCTTTTTTAATTCAGGCTTGGACTCCTCCTTAAGAGTTTAAATTGTGTTTGTTTATTACAGGTTTTGTTGTTGTTTTTGCTTGCAAGGGCTCAGCTCAGATCCAGAAAAAGGCTTATGCTCCTAACTTCCTCCTTTAGGCACCACTGAGACTCTTAAAGCCCCTGCTCAGCTACTGTCTAGTTATGGAAGCTTGTAAAATCACCTGATGTTTATATGTTTTGACGTAAAAGTCCACTAAGAACCCACGTATATGCTGCTGGAGATGTGCACAATGCCTCAGTTTAGGCACTGAGCGCTTACCTCACACTTAAGCGTAGCAGGACACTCTCACCACCCTGAAAGGCAGATTTCCCCTACCTATCTTGCCTGCAGGGCCCAATCCAATAGGCATTCTCAAAGAGTACCTTTCTCTCAAGTGCCTCACCCTCAGAAGTGAGTTCCTTAAGCACCAAACTATAGAGTCATACTGTCTCTCTGGTCCAATGCATATTATTTATATAAAGTGGAATGGCTTCAAGAGGAGAGGTACAAAGACCCACCTCTACAATCAGAATATCCCATAGACCATATATTAGGGCACTCACCTGAGAGCTATGAAACTCATGTTCAAATCCTTTCTCATCAGGCAGAGGAAGGAATTGAAGTAAGTTCTTCCACATTTTGGGTGAATTCCCTAACCACCAAGCTAAAAAGCCTTTATGGGAGAACGCCCATTTTCCCACCCCCAGCTAGTTTGTGTAGATTTAGATGTGCATTGCCATCATTTTCACAAGGAACAGGTTGGACATCTGACTCATTCCTGACTGGACCCCAATGTGAGACAATCACCTCCCAGCAGCTCCAACTTAGGTATCTAACTCCTTCAGATTTACAAGGCTTAGGATATGCTCCTCTCCCCATCATCTGTGGTTGGACAGTGTAGGATGCTCCCTACTCGGCATGTTCGTTTTTGTGGGAGCCCTTTCCTCAACACCTATCTCTTCCAATGCCTAGAGCAGAGGTGGGCTAAAGGGCCTCCGCGGGCTGGATCCAGCCCACCAAGCGGGTTGATCTAGCCCGCGGAGGCTCTGCCGCTCCCCTGCCCTCAGGCCAATTAGGTCTTGAGGGCAGGGGGGAAGCGCACAAAGTTTCCTACGCCCTGCCCCTGCCCTGCAAGGAGCATGCGGCGCTTAGAAGCACCACACGCTCCTGGCAGGGCAGGAGAAGGCTTAGCACGCTGATTGGCCTGATTGGCCTGGGGGCAGAAGGAGGAGCACACAAAGTCTCCTCCCACTGTCAGGGTCATGGGCACCTAGGGGGAACCTCGGGGAGAGAGGGGCAAAGGCACTTCCCCATCCCCAGACCAATCATGGTCTTTGGGTGGGGAAGCAGGAAAGTATGTTGGCTCCACCCCTCCCGGTGTGACCCGGGGCAACTTCAAAAATTTCTGGCAAAAAATTATTGCCCACCCCTGACCTAGAGGGCTAACACTGGGTGGGGCTCTGCCTAAAATGTAGGTGTTGAATCTTGGAGCACTATAACCCTTGAGCCCCTTTTTAGAATTGGGTGAAAATAGTTAGAGACTGATCAAAATTTCCACACTCCTAAGATGCACTATCGTAATAGTATCCACTAAATTTCAGGTTTTCAGATTGTGCAGAACACTGTTATCCTCATCAGAAGCATTTAATAATCATTACAGATGAATCGGCAAAATCTCTAAGTGGCTGCATGTCTACCTAAACATGGAGAATAGTGACAGTCTATTCTTACTGGCCACACTTTTTCTAAGACATTTAAAAATATAATTACGTTCTTTTTTCAAAAGATTTAGCTCAGATTTCTGGAACAAAGATACTTATTTGGGGTGAAAGGGCATAATAGAAGAAACTGCTAGGTGTTGCTTCTCTAATTCAATAAGAAAGGGCTTGTCTCTCTATATATATTAAAAAAAAATTCCTGCGGGATGACAGAGTGAGGTCATCACATCACTCTGTGTCCCTCAGCCTCTCCCCTGTCACCAGCCTCCTCCCTCTCTCCTCCCTGCTGCTATCCCCATTAGCTCAGAATGTGAATGCCAAGGCAAATGCTTGTGACCAAGGTGACTGTGAGTAGCTAAATCCGCAGGGTAAATTATGCTCTCCTTCCTTGCCTATCTCCTTGCCTGACCCTGTACGCAGTGCTGCCAGCTCCATGCTGCCTGAGCCACCAAACCCCAGAAGCCAAGCCCCAACAGCTTGCAGGGGCCAGCACTCCACTTTCTAGCTGCTGACAAGAGACAGAGCGGCCAAGGGAGATCATCCCCAAGATGCTGCAGAAACTCTGCCATGCGGCTGTACTTCACATGAGTTCCTCCAGGGTCCTAGCAAGTGCTGCGTATTCAAAGCCAGCTCAGCTGGGAGCTACTGCCCTTCTCTGTAAAGCGGGTGGGGCAGGAGCAGGAAAGGTGCGGGGGTGAGAGGACTGGCTGTGAGCGAAATAGGCAGTCTGGGGGTGCAGAAGGGGAGGGTGATAGGGAGGATGGGTGGGTGTAAGAATGGTGGTGTAGGGATGGAGGATGGAGGTGGGGTAGGGATGGAAGGAGGGGGGTGGGCTCTGGGCCACGGATTATTTCATTGATGGGTGGGGCTGGAAAGAGAAGGGAGTAGGCAGGGGGACTGGCTGGCGATTGAAGGGCATGAGTGAGCGGGATGGGATGAGAGCATTTGGATAGAGGGGCCCATTCAGGGGGTGTGGTGGGTGGGAGTGGAGAAGGGTGCAAGTGAGTTGGGGCCATGGAGAGCAACTGGGCTAGGTGCAAGATTAACAGGCTCACAGGGTGTGGTGAGTGTAGTGAGCAGGGGATGCAGCCCCCTAGTATATCGGTAATTGTAAGTTTTTTATTTTTCTTCTCTTTGGGTTAAATCTGTCCTAATTCAAAGGCTTGAGGAACGGTTTCTGCATTGCACAAACCCCACTTAAACCTCATGGAAACCCCATGAGGGCTTAAATGGTGGTGAATTCCTCATTCAGGCCTGTTGTCCTTGAGTGAGCTGCACCTTGTTTGAAAAACTTTTGTGATTTAAGGCAAATCTTTATATCTTTCTGACCTCCTAAATACAGTGACATTCTTCACTGTTCCACTCTCTCTTGCAGTGAAAATGAAAACTTTTAATACACTGGCCAATACTGGGGCAACTTACTAATGTTTTCAGAGACTAAATACTTTGTGAATTGGTCACTATACAGTGTGTACCACTGATATATGTAGTCAGGATGAGTATATGAAACAGAAGAAAATATGAAACTACCAGTTTTTATTTTTTCCAGAGTAAGTATCTACAAGGATCTCTAAAAAATTATTTGCTTTTCTTCTTTTTTGTGGCCAGCTACCTGTACAAACTAAATAAGTCCTTCATCTTAAAATATTGTGTGCTTTAAGAGACTTGGGCAAGTTCATTCTGATGATGAAGATGTTCAACAGGATCTGTGCTCATGTTTCCCAGACCTCCTGCTAGCTAATGACAGACTGTCACAGAGCCAGAGAGCTCAGAATTACTTCTACCAGTGCCATGCCCTTGGTTCCTGAAGAAAGAAATCCAGCTGGCTATATCAACTTGTGAAAAAGGTTTTACCTAATAAAAGCCCCTACGGCTGTGTGATTAGCACAGGGCTGGGCAAAATACAGCCCGGGGGCTGGATCCGGCCCGCCAAGCCACAGGATCTGACCCGCGGACTCCCCTGCCAGGACCCTTAGGCACGTAGCTGCTGCGGTTTAAAACCCAGTTCCTGGGACTCTCTGCTCTGCAGGGAGGGGGAGGCAGCTTGCAATCTCCCTTTCCCCCAGCCCAATTCTCAGCTCCTATTGGTCAGAAACAACTGGTCAATAAGAACGGACCTCAGCCAATCTCTCAGCTCCTATTGGCTGGAAGTGGCCAGCCAATCAGAGCTGAGAGATTGGCCTGAAAGGCTGGAACAGGGCAGGCTTCTGTCCCCATGTGGAATTGAGCCACATGGAGGGAGCAGCCTGCATTTTCAAGTGGGCTGGGGCTTCAGCAGGCAGCCTTAGGGTTGCCAGGTGTCCAATTTTGAACTGGACAGTCCAGTATTTGAGGGTTCTGTCGGGAAACAAATTGGGAAAATACCAGACATATAAAATGTCTGGTATTTTCTAATTAGGTAAGTTTTATT
>CM057846.1:51278007-51288688 GCA_030068395.1 Apalone spinifera | reverse complement strand
CAATATAGACGCAGCGTTAAAGTTTGTCAAAGTAACAAGCAACTAAAAAGACAGTCTTATAATGGAAAGTATTAGGTGGCCTTACCTATGGGTTATGTTACTAGCTTCTCCTACAATAAACGTCTGGCTCAATAGCTTAATTACTGACACAGCACCTCACTTGTTCACAGAGAGCCCCAAATTCAAATAATATCTCACAGGTCATAAAAATACAAATACGTTTCCAAATACACCTATTTAAATCCCACTAACTCGTATATGTTCATCTTATTTGAAAGATGTCAGTGACGAAAGAGCACATTCTTGTGGAAAAAAAGAAGCCTATTTATCCAAGATCCTCATTACAGGTCCAAATGCAGAATTCAGCCCTTAGCTAAATACTGTCTTTACAGAAGACAGAAATGCTTTACCACTGCAAATTGATTAAATAGATTTATTAGTATTCTTAACTTCATTTCTTTAAACAGAATGACTTTACTTATTTATGGAACCCTGATTAAAATAATTATACTTGGCAAAATTTCTTATTATTTACAACTTGGACTATGTAATGCCTTGAGTCTCACAAAGAAATCATGACATACCCAGAAGGCTTTTAATCTCTCTAAACTTTTAGCATTTTAGACACATGCAGTGTTCTTGAAGCTATTAAATACTGCATCTTGCTCTAAATACAAAGCAATTTCTTGCTGACACATTGCTCATTTGTTGGCTCTTTGAAGAAATAATAATGTAACTCTTATTATTAGACTTAATTCTACACAGCCCATGTTATCCCAATGTTCTATGAGGTCTATCTTATTTGCAGTATTCTAATTAAATAGAACAGCCTTCTGACATAAGATGCACACTTTTTCCAGTAATGTTCTTTATTTAAGGCTCATGAAAGTAAAGACTAACAACAGACCCCAATCTTCATCTCCAAAAAAACCATTAATTCCTTTCTCCTCTCTCCCCCTTTCTTCAAATTGTTACACTCGCTTGTTTAATCTCTCTTTATTAGACCATAAACTCTGAATTTGTAATTCCATTAAAATGAACAGAATAACTCCAGAAATAAAATTTGCCCCATTCAGTATGAGAGCCAAACAAACATTTCACTCTGAATATTGTATGCAATTAATTGAGCCCCTTTTTTCTGCAACAATGCAATGGTTTCATCAAATTGATTCATTATTTATATTTCATCAACCTTTTCATCCCTCTGGATTGATTACAAAAGTTCTCTTAAAGTATAGAGTA
The DNA here is from genome assembly GCA_030068395.1 of Apalone spinifera. Taxonomy (NCBI): domain Eukaryota; kingdom Metazoa; phylum Chordata; order Testudines; family Trionychidae; genus Apalone; species Apalone spinifera. The sequence continues at coordinate 51,287,446 of CM057846.1, read as the reverse complement.
GTCACTTAGAAATTTGAGCTTTGTTGTTTAGTTACAACTCATTAGATACAGTACTAGGCACTGTTGTGTACAAAGGCGCTCAATATCATGCTTATGAGACAACAATCGTATGAGCCAGATTAGATTGTTTTCTCTTTCCTGACTATATAAACATGTAGACACTTTCATGTGAGTTCACTTGAAGTTCCACTTCCACAAATGCTAGCACTGAAATGCACATTAGGCAACCATTTATGGGAGTATACCTTGCACTTCAACATTTTAGGAAAGTAAATACAATCAGAGTTCAAGAAAAGCTAAATTAAACTCATTTTAACATTCAAGCATGCTGTATTTAAGGAAATTACTTTTGCAATGTTTGCCCAGCTCCTATTCCATCACTGAAATACAACTACAGACAGCACACTGAAATGTAGCAATGCTACTCAGCAGTTGTACTAGGTATGCTTAGTAATTCTGAAGAAGGTTTAATCACATGCAGAAATTGTGTACAGTAGAGATAAAAATAACAATGTACCCTCCATTCCATTAGAGATGGGAATGCTGCCTAAAATTTCAAATGTATTTTCGAGTTACTGTTGTCCAAGTTCCAAGCTCCTCTAAAAGTATTTTTACTGGCAAGATTCATCAAACAGCATGTGACTTTCAGAGAAGAGATAAGCCTTCATGCTTCAGGATATAAGCCAGCTAGAAATTGATGGGGGTGAAGAAGAAATCTGCCTACTAGGCAAGTTAACCCACAATTATCCACCACAGGGTTCTTGCACCTTTTGATTTGGAACAAAAACCTAATAATCTGAAATTTTTTATGAAAGGGAATGGAACCCCACCTCTGAGGCAGTCTGCCAGGTGGGCTCCCCCAGAACAACAGACCCTGGAAGCCCCTGTAGTCCCTGCCTCCAAGGCAGTCCAGCAAGTGGGCTATCAAGAAGCTAGGCAGGCTGTCCATAAACCAGCCATTGTGCTATCGGAACTTCATTCAAATTGAACCCTTTCAGCAATACGTTTTGATTTGAACAAATCAGCAAATTCTCATATGAAATTTTCTGACCAGTTCTCAAGGTGGATCTCTAAAGAATATGTTGCTGTTAAACAACATAGATTTCAACATCAAACTAAAGGCACCGCGATATCCTTTTACTGTAATGGCAGGGAGAGCTGCAATGATGCTCAGCGGTGAACTGAGGAGGTTTCTTTTTTCATCTCAAGTCTTCACTTTAAAAATAAAAATAAATAAATAATTTCAAAAAACACTTTTTTTATTAGGAAGCAAATGCAAAAAATGAAATCTGTGTGCTCTTCATAAAGTCCTGTCCCACATAATGGATAGGACATCTGCAAACTAAAAAATACATTTATGAAAACAAATTGGATGGCTAACTCTAAGAAGCTCAAACAAAGTAGACAAATACATCACCAACCAGGATACAATTCTTGTAATGATATCACCAGTTGCTTCCGAGACCTCATGATTTGCATAGCATTAAAAAAGTCTAACTAATGAAAGAATACGATGATCATTTTTTTGAAGATGTCCTCTTAATGCTATTGTCAAGGTCATCCTGTAGAAACCCCAAGATTTTCCACTATCCAGAAAAGTAGATTTGTTGGAGAACATAAGCAGGGCTCAACAAATAATGTAATCTACTTGCCCGTGGCGAGCAGATTACAACCCGGAAGAGCCGGCGCAGAGCAATCTGCGCATGCGCAGAACGCAGAACCGCGCAAAACCGCACGGCTGGCAAGTGGGGCTTGCCGCCACTTGGCAACCCTGAACATAAGAATGGCCATACTGGGTCAGATCAAAGGTCCATCTAGCCCAATATCCTGTCTTCTAACAGTGGCCAATGCCAGATGTCCCAGAGGGAGTGAACAGAACAAGTAATCATCAAGTGATCCCTCTACTGTCATCCATTTCCAGCCCCTGACAAACAGAGGCTAGGGACACCATTCCTACTGATTCTGGCAAATAAGTATTGATGAACGTAACCTCCATGAATTTATCTAGTTCTTTTTTGAACTCTGTTAAAGTCCTGGTCTTCAAAACATCCTCTGGCAAGGAGTTCCACGGGTCAACTGTGTGCTATGTAAAGAAAAACTTCCTTGTGTTTGTTTTAAACCTGCTGCTTATTAATTTCATTTGGTGACCCCTAGTTCTTATGTTTTGAGAAAAAGTAAATAACTTTTCCTTATTCACTTTTTCCATGCCAGTCATGATTTTATAGCCCTCTTATCATATCCCCTCTTTTCTAAACTGAAAAATACCCAGTCTTTTTAATCTCTCTTCATGTGGGACCTGTTCCAAACCCATAGTCATTTTTGTTGCCCTTTTCTGAATCTTTTCCAATGCCAATATATCTTTTTGGAGATGAGGCGACCACATCTGTACACAGTATTCAAGATGTGGGCACACATGGATTTATATAGCGGCAATAAGATATTCTCTGTCTCTATCCCTTTTTTTAGTATTCCTAATATTTTGTTTACTTTTTGACTGCTGCTGAACATAAAAAGTAGAGAAATTAACTTTAGCAGATTTTCAAGTGTGTCTTGGGTTTTAGAATGATCTATATATAACTCTGTAAGAAGACTTGTTAATACTTACTTAGCAGAGGTGATTTTTTCCATACCCTGATCAGCAGAGATTAGAGATGGACTAAAATTAGTACCTACCATGTGAACCTTTAGAAGTTCTGGGCTTTCAAACATAAACCAGTAGATCTGAATCTACACATCTGATTTTAATTCAGCTTAAAAAAAACCCAAATGTACTAGTGTATCAGAATCAGTTTGGATGAGGTGGCCCCTCATCCCAAGATGTAAGAAATCTTGTAAAAAGAGGTGGTCCCATGATATTTCTGCTCCACTTGTGGACCAAAATTATCTCATGAGAATTTGCCACTAGTTAATCCAAGCCCTAACCTCTATATTGCCTCTAATCCAAAACCTGAATCATAGCTTAATACTAATGATATTCCAAATTGTTAACTGAGCTCTGCCTACCCAGGACATCTCTGTTAGAGAAAGGTCCAACTGTCCTGGGAACATGGTAGTACTCTATGGGTACATCTACACTGCACTGTAGGTCAAAATAAGATACGCAATTTAAGATATGCAATTTGCGTATCTTCTTTCAATCTTATTTTGAAATAGCTTATTTTATAATTTGGTGCTGTCTACATAGCGCCAAATTTCAAAATAACCCGCTATTCTGAAACATCCCTTATGCCTCGTGGAATGAGTTTTACAGGGAAGTCAGAATAGTGAGACCGTAATATTTTGAAATAACAGGTTTGCTGTGAAGACACAGGATAGCTATTTCAGGATACTCTGGTATCCCAAAATAGTGCAGCAGTGTAGACATAGCCTATATGAATAGTACAAATAGTAAACAAAAAAGTTGAGAACATGGCACCATCCTCATAATTAAATTACTTGTGAAACAAAAATTCTGAAAAATTTCACTTCAGAACTATTGATCTGTTTTGTTTCAATAAGGCAAAAACACTCTTTTGATGTCAAAATATGACATTAAATGTCTTTATATATTATATTAAACATATAAATATCTATATATATATATATATATATATAAGTTTTTGCTGACGGACGACAGAACGTTCCTGCCGGGCAATAGAATTACGTCATCACGTCATCAGCGTCAACAGGCTCTCTCAGCGACGTGAAAGCAGCCAGGAAGGCAGGCAAGCGTAATGAGCAAAGGGTGCAGCCCCCCCAGTAATATTAAAAAAATACTTTAAAGGTAGATGTTGAAACTAAATGAATCAAAATAACAAAGTCAAAACAAATATCATGTTTATTTTATCAAAATGAAACATTTCTACATCATTGTAATAAAATGAGCAAGTTGCAATGATTTGTTTTGACTTTTTCTCCCATGTAAAATTTCATCAAAATTGACATATTCCCATGAAAAATTTCAATTCCAACAAAACTGCATCGTCTAAGGGAATACTGTATTGTCTGACAGGTTTTTCAACCAGGAGACTTCATAGCAGAGGAGACAGACATGGCATACAGAAGCTGTTTCCCTTACAGCACAGATAATTCTGTTGATGTGGCTGGGACAGTAATGTGCTGGAAGAGTCTCTTGAGGCTCATGGAAGCCTACTGTTAAAACTTCATCATCCACTTGGAGGCATATTTGGGACAATTTCCTTGCCTATGATGGAGTTCTCCCATAATATATGGATATTATGCTGTAACACCCTGGCCAGAGATTATGGCTCCTGGAGATCATAAAAATACTTCTGAAGATTGTTTTTCTTCACTATGATCACACCAGATGGCAAATATTTTCCATAGTTTATCCACAGGGGAATCTACACCCAGATACTCTTACAATGAACATGACTATGCAACAGCCCTTCCTAAAGGATGATGCAAGTGAATGGCAGATTTTAATTAAACTCACAGTAGAGCTGATAAATGGAGCTCTTTAGGCAAAGCAGGTGTTTCCAGACCCAGCTCCTTCCCATTCCCTCATATCCATGGAGACTAGACTCCATGGGACAAGAGCGGAGTGGCTTCCAAAAAGGGTGTAGCATGCAGCAGAGCTCCTGCTCTCTCCCTCCTCTGCTCTCCAGCCTACCACTGCCTCCTTTTGTTTCCATCTGACCTTACAGAAGAGGAGCATGACGCTCATAGAATATAAGGTTTTTTAAAAAAATGTTCCCTAACTTACGGACTACTCCTGCTAAGATTTGTCAGTCAGCCAATCAAAAAGGACCTTGGGAGCTCTGGTCAGCACCACAGACCAAGCCATTAAAAGTCCGATCACCAGTGCTGCAGCGGCGCAGGGCTAAGGCAGGTCTGCTACCTGCCCTGATTCTGGGCAACTCCCAGACGCGGCCACTGGGTTCTTGAGGCCCCATGTGCTGCCCCCAATCTGAGTGCTATCTCCACAGCTCCCATTGGCCAGGAACTGCAACCAATGGGAGCTGCAGGGGTAGCACCTGTGGACACAAGGGCAGTGTGCAGAGTCTCCCTGCCCACCCATGCTTAGAGGGCCGCAACATTCTGGCAGTGGCTTCCTATAAGCCATGATAAGCGTCACCAGAATCCAGTCTCCAACCCCCAGACCCTGTCTAGAGTTCCCTTCTGGACCCAAAGTCCCTCTCAGAGCCTGTTCTCCACACCCCACACCAACCCCCTACCCCAACCTTGAGCCCCCTCCTGCACCTCAAAACCATCATTCCCAGCTCTACCCCAGCCAGAGCCTGCACTCCCATATGCACCCCAACCCTTTGCTCCAGACCTGAGCCCCCTCATGCACCCGAAACCCCTCATTTCTGGCTTCACCTTTAGCCAGCAACCCCAGCCAGAGCCCTCAACTCCTCCCCTACACTCTAACCCCTGCCCAGTCTGGAGTCTCCTACCACACCCAAACTCTCTCCTAGAGCCTGCACCCTCCATACCCATCCGAACCACCTGCTCCAGCCCTAAGCCCCCTCATGCACTCCAAACACCTTATCTCCAGCCTTACCCAGAGCCTGCACCCCTAGTCAGAGCTCTCACCCCCTTCTATTCCCTAGCCACCTGCTCCACCCTGTATAAGGGACTGTGAGTGGGAGAGAGAAGTGACAGAGTGAGAGGAGAATGGAGCAAGTGGGGACGGGACCTCAGAGATGGGCAGAGCAGAAAGGAGGAGCCTTGGGGAAGGGGCCCTTTTCAGACACAGTGCCTTTATCACCAGACTGTTCAGTTAACTTTTTTCCTTTTCTTTGTAAGCACATATCAAACATTTCTCTGCATTTGTAACATTTTTTCAAATTTAATTATTTCCTCAAGAAGAAACAATGCTGGGAGCAGTGATACAATTCAGATAACAACGTACAGTTAAACTCTTTAATCGTGTCCTTTCAAAATGTATCAGTATTACACTGACTTAAAAAGTGCACCAAACCAGACATTCCATTCAAAGTAATAAACGGAGCAACTAAAGTACGTCAGCAGGCATCCTTGATCTTTGTTTTGAAAATATTTGTACCACTTAGCACAAAGATGGATTAAGACAGAAGGTCTCAGGCAAGTACATCATACTGAATTTTACATTCTTACTGCACAAACTAAAGGAATAATGATGAATGTTCTAGCTTTACCATCCTATTACAAAATGCTAAATGTTAAATTCTTATATGCAAATACATCCAAGGACTGGTTGCTACCATGTGAAAATGCTGCATCATGTATTTACTCTTCCTAATTTATTACTAGAAATTCATCATTTGGCACAAGACAGTATCCTAATACTTATTTAAAGAATTGTTATTTCTAAACTGCTTCTACTGCTTATTCTCTGGATGAAGTCATTCTTTATAACGTGAATTGGTTCCTGTGAAAATGATTGTCACAGTGCACTGGAGAATCAGTACAAGCTAACTAAGAAACAATAGTTACCTAGAAGTAGAATTCGCTAAAGATATTGCTTCATTTTTTAGGAGTACAGGATCTTTTGAAAAGGGGGAGAGGGTTTGAAAGAACCGTGTCTGACAGCGGTTTCACTTTTGAAATCCTCATTTTCGAAAGAACGTGCGGCCACTATTGTGCAAATGAAGCACAGGAAATTCAAATCCCGTCTTCATTTGCAATTTCGATGTCTAATTTACATCCCTCTTTCGAAAGTTTAGACATGCTCTGGGTTTATTAATAAACAACTGATTTTATTAAGTATAAAAGAATTTAAGTGGTCAAAAGAGATAGCACTCAGAATAAAGTCTGTTACTAAGTAGAACAATCAAGCTAAGATTAATACACTAAAGAAACTAGTTTCATGTAATATTCCACCCTAAAATTTGTTCTAATAATCTTGACAAACTAGACATCCTTTCAGCATAGGCCCCGTTCCTTCCTCAGTCTTAGTTGTTTCCTGTAGTCATCTTGGGCAGGATAGCCAGGGAAAACTGATGACCAAGATTACCTCACTCCCCGCTAAATAGGTTAATAAAGGAAGGGAATCCTTTGTGTTCAGTTTAAATTTTCCCCCTGGTCTTGTGGACAAATACAGCATCCGAAATGGATCCCAGCATCAGGTGGCATGGTCACATGTCTCTGCAAGGCCCCTCTCTCCATACTTCACAGGTTGACCCACAGATCCACAACTACAAAGACATAATGCATGCACTCTGGCTTACTCTGTTAAATGAATGTCTGACTTACCATATTTTAGCGAATATACCCGCACCCGAATATACCCCGAGGTTTTTGCTATTTGAGTAAAAAAAACCTGTATACCACACGCACGAGTATAGCCCGCGGGATATACAAGACTTGTATTTCAAACTGTGCCAGGGAGAATATTCGCTAATTTACAGTGCCGGCGGGGGATGGCGGATGGGGACTTAGCCAGCCTCCGGGCGGGGAAGCACTCACCACCCAGTTCCCGCGCAGCCACAGGAAGGCCCAGCCTCCGGGCGGGGGAGCACTTACCCCCCTGGTTCTCTCGCACCCGCAGGAAGGCCAAGCCTCCAGGCGGGGGAGCACTCACCCCCCGGTTCCCACACAGCCGCACTCACCCCCAGGTGAGTAAAAAAAGTTCTGTATACCCCGCGGGCCAGAGGGGGGTGCGGGGTTTGTAAAAATGCATATAACCCGTGGGTTATATTCACTAAAATATGGTATCTTCACAGTCCTTTATGATTTATACAAAAAAAATTGCTGAGATTGAAGAAAAATACCACACCACACCAATGAGAAGACAACTAATTAGTCCATAAGTCAAACCATAATCTCCATTGTCTCTTGCTAATGGACCATCAGTCTTGAAGTGTGAACAGTGAGAGTGACCCAAAGCAGTGAATATGCAATTACAGATATGGAACTAACTTGATCTACAAAAATAATACATATATACAAATGAGAAAATCATAATCAGAACATTACAATCTTCACATGAAATATCTTGCATAAACCATATTCCAGTTATATCATATTTATAAGCATAAAGACTATGGTATGCCCCGTCACAGTAAAATGACACCAAGCTAGGACAAATGAATAAATCCCACAAAACGTCACTAACTACATGAAGCAAGATGTATATGTAGAAATAAAAATGAAAACTAGTATGAAACAATATATTACAGAACAATAATTTAACTGTATCTGATTGACTAAAACAGGCCTCTTTCAAAGATGAAAGAACTTATTCCTAGAGAGAATGAGCACCATGTCGGCATTATTTTGCAGACTGTCTTCCACAGGAAAACAGCTTCAAAGGAGAAAGGAAACGCTTCTGAATTCCCACTTATGGAATTTCAAATGAACAGTTTCACTAGGGGAGATTTTCCCCATCTCTTCCTTCAACTACAAGACAGTTCATCCCACTTAACTTGTGGACTCTGGCAGACCTTTGAAGGTCTTGACCATTCATCCATCCTCCCACCCTCCACTTGAATACACTACAGGGTTAGTGACAGCTCAGAGGCTGCTGTTGTCTTTCACCAATATTATAAAAACTTGTATTACTCTAAATACATTAAAGATAAGAGGAAAAACACACAGTCTTTGCCAAGTGGCCAAAGAGAACTTTTATTGACAGGAATGTTATATTTAAAGAAGCAATTAAAATCCAAAGAAAGCCCAGCCTACTTAGTTCCCAAGCCATGTTTATAAACACTTCCACAACCTTCCCAAACCCCCGTTTCATGAGGCATAAGGGAGCGGTCGACAAAGGCTTCCCCTGTTGACCGATCCATGTCTTGACTGCCGAATGTGCCAACAATCAGCTGAGCCGGCACAGTGCAGCGGCCATTTTTGTTTTAATGAAGCATGGGATATTTAAATCCCTGCTCCACTGACTATGTCGGGTAGCCTATTTTACATGCCTCTGTCAGCAGAGGCATGTAGTCTAGTCATACCCTAAAATAAGACCTAGATTCTAGAGTCCAAGAAATAAATTCATGTCATCATTCTGCATTAATCAAACACAGAAGGCTAAATCCTACTCATCTTATTCTTTCAAGAAGGAACTGTCCAAGCCCACCTGAGCCTTTCTAGGAGCTTGCAATGGTGTTTGAAAAGGCAGATCAGCTGGTTTCTACAAAGCTGGTCTTTGTAAAAGCAGGGGAACAGTAAACAAGGAAAGGAAGCTGTGTCAGAGACAACAGAAGAGCCACAGTGATAAAATGGCTCCTACAGGAGGTATCTGATGAGAAGAAAGGGTTTGGGCCTGAAAGAATCTCTGGCGAGGAATGAAAACAGTGCAGAAGCCTGAGAAGGGCTGGGAGTGTCCTTCTAAAAATATAGAGAATTGAGTTGAATTTTGTAGACTTCACTTATTAATATCTATCCATTCTTTTGATAGAAATGTAGCCGTGTTAGTCTTTAAAGTGCTAGATAGTCCTGTATTTTGTTTCAGCTACATCAGACTAACAAGATGGTTTATTAGGTGATGAGCTTTCGTGGGCCAGACCCACTT
>CM057846.1:51253104-51277907 GCA_030068395.1 Apalone spinifera | reverse complement strand
AGCTCATCACCTAATAAACCATCTTGTTAGTCTTTAAAGTGCTCCATAGACCTGTATTTTGTATCCATTCTTTTATAATTCTGCAATTCTGTTCTGAACACAAACCCAAAGGAGGGGTGTTCGAAGACAGCAGCATGTATGGAGCTGTCACAGAGTGTATTGACTCAGTGCCCTGGAACCACTCTGAATGAAATCAGATGAGACCTTCTGTCAGTGTGACTCCCTGCAGGGCACACTCTCGAGAAGATAAGAGTTCTTGGCTTAGGCATCTCAAAGCATTCAGCACCTCTCTTCTACACCTTGAGCTCCCTGTAGTGAGTCCGCCTGAATAGGATGCCTGGGGAAGCCTTACATTGCCCCCAAAGGGGCCATGCAACCCAACTTTACAGTCAGCCATGATTCTCACCCAGTGAGGCAAAACAAAGGGGCTTATTAGTCGTCTGGAGCAAAGCATAGATATAATAGGTCTTGTTGGCACAGAAAGCAGAATTTACAGCAAAGTCCTTTTTGGCCCTGAGCTTTCCCTCCTGAATCCCAAACCAGGAGATAGACCAGCTTCCAGCAATCCAGCCTTAGTCACATGTAGCAGCTTCCTTGGCTTCTTTCTTGGGCAAACAGGTCGCCTGGCGTCCACCTCACAGTTTGTTCTCCAACTGCTCCCATTGACTCTTGCAGAGGATGAGCATTGGTCATCAGTTGCCAGGATACAGAGTGTCAGCCACTGTGTGTGCCCCTGTATACGCATCCAGTCTGCAGTCATACCTGCCGTCCAGGGGGCTCTGCAAAGATGGCATAGCCTTATCTCACCAGAGGCACTTCAATAACACATAGGGAATACAGAGGCACACACAGAATTTTCAGACAAACCATTAATAACATGCCCACTTTGTCACCGGAGAGTATTAAGGAAGCATGAAAAGACTCAACTGAGGTATGGTGCTACAGAGACACCAGTTGCCACACAAAACCATGTGGAAGACTATTATCCCATTACATGGAGGATGCCTTAGGACTCGGATGTATGCTATGAGCTCTCAGACTTTAACTAATGGGGCTACAATCCCAAATCTCGTACATTTAGTCAGTGTGTCTCTGGAATTAAATAGGTATTAACAAAAACAAACCATCTCTCATGCAGAACAGTATTACCTCATTGTTTTCTTGTACACCTCTGGCTGGCTGTATTTATCTGTTATATCTTCATAAGAATGGGTCTACTGGTTCAGACTAAGGTCCATCTATCCCAGGATCCTTCTTCTGACAGTGGCCAATGCAGGTGCCCAGAGGGAATGAACAGAACAGGTAATCATCAAGGTTCCCTCCCCTATCACTCATTCTCAGCCTCTGACAAACAGAGGCTAGTGACACCACAGCCATTGAAGGACCTATCCTCCCTGAATTTATCTAGCTTTTTTTTGAACCATGTTAAAGTCCTGGTCTTCACAACATCCTCTGGCATCCTCTCACTTCTACTTGTCTTAAGGACAGAAACCCTCTTTGTTCTGTGTCTATGGAGGCCCTTGCACAATAAGTTTCTTGTCCATGCCTTGGGCTACTTGTTGCTACTGTAATAAAAATAGTATCTCTTCAACAGTCTGAGCCAGAGCCAACTCAAGTTAATGGGAGTCTTTCCATTTTCTTCAACAGGCTTTAGCTCAGGACTGAACGGCCCCGCTTTCTGTCTCTTGATTCTCATGCTGTCTGTTCACTTCTGTAGCCATTTGAGGGTACATCTACATAGCACAGCTATTTCGGGATATCGGAGTTATCCCAAAATAGCTACCACACGTCTTAATAGGCCGCCCGTTATTTCAAAATATTTTTCAAAATAACAGGCACTCTATTTCAGCATCCCTGTAACCCTCGTTCCACAAGGGTTAAGGGATGTCTCAAAATAGTGTATTATTTTGAAATAGAATCGAAATAAATAGTGTATTATTTTGAAATAGTGTATTATTTTGAAATAGAATCTCTTATTTCAGGTTTAGGGTGCTATGTAGATGCACTCTGAGAGACTTCCATGGTAATCAATATCTGAGTTCCTAATATAAATGGCAACCATAAAAAAAATGGGGCTAATACTTTATGGGACTCACTGTTCATAAAAAAAAAGCGGGGGGGAGGGGAAATACAAGGAAATATCCACTTTGTTTTCCTTTACAGTTCATCTTTATGTAGCTAGTGGTTATGTATGCAAAAGACCTCAATTCTACTGTGAATTTAATCTACAGGTTAATAACATTATTAGATTGTCTGCTTCCCTTAATCTATCTTGATAAGGCAGACAAGAATCAACTAAAATAGAAAATACTCATTAGATCATTACAGTTTTTGCATGGTAGAGAGTACAAAGCTGTTCCAGTTAAGACCTTTGTTTTCTTTCACTCTTTAACTTTTAAAAATACACACAACTGTTCCACTATGACAATTATGTCTGCTCGTGTTAAAATAACAACACTGAATTTTTAAAAATCTGAACATTGAAATGTAGCATGCAAATAAACCTCACTGAGCAGCATATCCATGATCTAGTTTGGATTTCTTTTTTTAAAAGTGATTCTTTCTAAAGTTATGTAACTTTAAAAAAAATCACTCTAAGTATACTTAACTCTATAGCCAAAATCACAATTCTTATGAATAAATTAATCAGCGAGAATATTATAGGATTGCATTTTCCAGAAGATTTTTCTTTTACTAACATTTCTTTCTCGTCAGAAGTGCAAGAACCAAAGCTGTATAGACCATGCAGCAAATAACTGCTGAAGTAGCAGTGAATTTGATGGTTTCAGATTAACTGACACACCATAGCAGTAGCTGAGCAGTTTGGATAATAAATAACAGGACAAGCACAAGAGGAATGTGAAGGAAGTAGTGATCAATCACCAAGTAGCAAGTCCAAAGAGAACTGGGAAATTTAGCAATGGAAGTTGAGCTAGAGTTGAAGGCTGAAGACAGCCTAAATGACAGGAGGGAGAAGCATCTGTAAGAGACATAATGGTAAGAGGACAATGGAAGTCTGAACAGAGGGCAGCCACTTTCTAAAGTGCACTGCAGGCTTTGCTTAATAACCGTGTCTTGATCATATCTTAAAAAAATTAAAATCAATGTCATACCCACAGCAGGGGCAAATTAGGGCTTAACAGAAACTATTTTAAAATTTGGTTTCTTTAGTCTTTTTTGTGTTTTAGGGCCTTAGACTCTCAAGGAAAGACTAGGGCATTCAAGCAGCTCTCATTGGCATAAGGAACAGATTTTTAAGAATATAGCCATCACCTCATGAAATTGCATATTCAAACTAAGTAACTGCACACACATCTACAATCTGCACATGTAAGTTAGACACACATATGCATGTTCAATTACTCATCTAAACTTAAAAAAAAACAGAACCAATGTGCCTAGGAGAGAAACTATGAGAAATGAGATGAGCTAGGACAAGCATTCCCTGGCAAAGGGGAATATGGTCTAATAGTCAAAGGATTTTTGTACACAGTTTTCTTCTGCTTGCCCTCAGAGGGACAAGAGCCATTAATAAAAAGTAAATTAGTACAAGCAGGAAAAAAATCAAACACATTTTAAATTAATTTCCTTTCAAAAGCACAACTCTGGCCACTTTGCCTAGATTCATTATTCAGGATATTGGTGACTGGGTTCTTTTTAGATCAAGTAAAGCAGAGGTGGGGAACCTAAGGCCCAGGGACTGGATGCAGCCCCCCGCTTGTCTGGATCTGGCCTCCGAGGTTCAGGGTTCCCTTCTCAGCACTGGGGAGCCTGCACTGGCACTTCAGCTCCCCTGCCATCTTCCCACAGGGCTGCAGCTCACAAAATCTACTAGTGTAGGCCTCTGTAGGCTCTGGTGTGCAAGGGGAATGTGGGGAGTGTCTTTCTCGTTCTCATTGGAGGGACACGTCAATGAGGATTTGGTTGTTTTTTCTTGTTTCTCACTTGTGTGCAGTCCCCAACTGATTTTAACACTGCAATGTTAAATCAGAAAAAGAAACGCAATTTCCTCCTAGAAGAAGGTTTACAGGGATGGTGAATGAATGCATCCACTTTTTCAAAAAAATTTTCAAAAAAGGAGGCAGTTCCTTGGATGCGACATTGCGTTTCCGGGATACCTCTGGTATCCCGAAAAAGCAATGCAGTCTAGACGTAGCCTCACTGACCTGGTGGTTAGGGACATAAGAGACAGCACTTCAAGTCCCTACTCTGCCTAAATCAGAGCTGAGTTTTCGTTCCCAGATCACTTACTTCCGAAAATATTTCAACCTTATCAGTTCAATTGTATAATAAAAGTTGAAATGTTTTAACTTTTATACTTGTTATATAAAAATATGAACAATAAAGTATACTTTGACACTTTGACCTTATTGGAATGAATTGTTTTAATAATTTCATGCAAAAATTTTGACATTAATACTTTCCTGTGAAATGTTTTGACTTCACTGAGTTAGAGTTTGCCAAAAGAAAACTTCCATTTGACAGGCTGCGTCTAGACTGGCATGATTTTCCGCAAATGCTTTTAACAGAAAAGTTTTTCCATTAAAAGTATTTGCGGAAAAGAGCGTCTAGATTGGCACGGATGCTTTTGCGCAAAAGCACTTTTTGCGGAAAAGCGTCCGTGCCAGTCTAGACGCGCTTTTACGCAAGAAAGCCCCAATCGTCGTTTTAGCCATTGGGGCTTTTTTGCGCAAAACAAATCTGAGCTGTCTACACTGGCCCTTTTGCGCAAAAGTTTTGTGCAAAAGGGACTTTTGCCCGAACGGGAGCAGCATAGTATTTCTGCAAAAAGCACTGATTTCATACAGTAGGAAGTCAGAGTTTTTGCGGAAATTCAAGCGGACAGTGTAGACAACTGGCAAGTTTTTGCGCAAAAGCGGTCACTTTTGTGGAAAAAACTTGCCAGTCTAGACACAGCCACAATGTTCAACCAACTCTATTTAACGTCATGGTTTATATAGCAACAATGTTGTTTTAAAAAAGAACCAACAAATCACTATTACTAAAACAGGTCTTAAACTATTTTAATTAGATTTAATTCTGCTTTTAGTTTGGCTATTGAATGTGTCTGTGACTCAGGGTTTTATTTACAGCTCACTGCCACGTACAGTAATGGTCATTCATGTGTTAATAAAATATGAACAAAAAATGTTATTAACATGCAGTGTCTGATCTTAGGATAAATTGATTTACATAACTAGAGGGATTCCTCTGAGATATTTCAAACAAATATGCACAGCTGATCTGGGAGAACTGAAGGCTTTAAAAATTAACCAAAAAGATGATAATTACTTCACTAATTAGATAATTTAATTATTCGTCTGAGATGCTTTTTGGAAACTAGCCAAGGACCCTGTCATTTGTTCTGGAAATACAATATTGTCAGTAAAGGCTGCTCATTCTGTTTCTTCCTCTCTTCTTACAAAAAGAGTTGGGCTTGAAGAATTTGATTCTTAAATATCTGGATTAGGAGATTACTTGAGGTATTATTTGTTCTCTGGTAGTACATGGTCTTTCATTTAGCAGATAATGGCATAAAAAAATCTAATGGAAACTGAAGGTAGACTAATTCAGACTAGAAACAAGACACATTTTCTTAACACCACAGGAACAACTTATCAAGGAATATTTTAGATTCTCCTTCACTTTACCGAATGTCTTCCTAAAAATTATCCTCTGTCTTAACCAGCAATTATAGGCTAGGAGATGGAATAATTTGGTGAAATGCTATGGTTATTTTACTTGGGTGGGCTGTAATGGGGTGGTACTCACCTCCCATGAGTGCCCCTGTCTGGGTTACACTTGCAGGCATGGGCAGTGCACAGAGAGACACTGTCCCCTGAGCAGAGACCTGCCAGTAGCTGGCTGTTCCTGGGACTATGGCAGGCAGGCAGCCCTGAGAGATCTTGGTGTCATTGTGGACAGTTCTCTGAAAACTTCCACTCAGGGTGCAGCAC
Organism: Apalone spinifera; assembly: GCA_030068395.1. Taxonomy (NCBI): domain Eukaryota; kingdom Metazoa; phylum Chordata; order Testudines; family Trionychidae; genus Apalone; species Apalone spinifera. Next base: position 51,271,950 of record CM057846.1, on the reverse strand, counting down.
AGTCAAAAAAGCAAATAGTATGTTAGGAATCATTTAAAAAGGGATAAAGAATAAAACAGAGAATATCTTATTGCCTCTGTATAAATCCATGGCTGTCTGGTTGCTCCCAGGGTGGGCGGAGGGACTCCCACCCACCACTCTGTGCTCCCCAGGCCAATGCCCTCGCCCCAAAGCCTCTCCAGAACCCATCCTACCTCCAGCAGGTCCCTTATCCTGCTTTCTTGATGCAGAAGCCAACTCCATCCCTGGGGCCTATGCCATTATGTTGGAGAAGATATTAGGAACAGATAAAAATGGCAAGTTATCTTAGAGCACATAGTAATGCAATTGAATTGTAGTAATAAGAACAGAAATGTATTCCTTTTCCCCTTATTTCAAATCCTTGATGAAAATACACATGTAAATGTTCCTGGGCTGGATTAATTCTAGGAGATTTAGTGGCCCTTCTCTATCTTTTTAAAACTACTATGTCTGAGGATACATTAACTATAGCACAAGTGGGAAAAGAAAAAGGAGTTTAGGCCTAAAACCAGGAGCTTTGGAAAAGTGGAGCAGATGTGTCTTCATAGATATTTCTTCTTTACAGTTGTGTCATCCTGGCTTGTCTCTAACCATGGCTAGGACTACATTGTGGCCTTCTTCCGAAAAAGCTTATGCAAATGAAGCATGGCGTGGAATATCACCATGCTTCATTAATTAATTGCATAATTAATTAGCAGCAGCTTCTGTGCAAGAGACTTTTGAGCAAAAAGGAGCTGTATAGTCAGTTCCTTTTTGTGCAAAAACCGTCTCTTGCGAAAGAGCCGTTCTTCCTGAAAAAATTAGGAAGAACGGCTCTTGTGCAAGAGGGGGGTTTTGCACAAAAAGGAGCCGTCTATACCGCTTCTTTTTGCGCAAAAGCCCTTGCGCAAAAGCAGCTGCTAATTAATTATGCAAATGAAGCGCAGCGATATTCCACGCCACGATTCATTTTCATAAGCTTTTTAGGAAGAAGACTACAGTGTAGCCGTAGCCCGTGTCTAAACATAATCGAAGATCTAACATCAGTTAGTGCATCTAATTTTTTATCACTGCTGCTGTATTTTGTTTTTTTCCTTTTTTTCCTAATGTAAAACTATTTGAGAACAGTAAAGCAGATGAGCCGACAGACTCACCGGGACCCTGGGCAAGGTTGGGGGGCTCCATTCTGTGTTCCCAGAAGGGGCAGGACTTCAGCAGAAGGGGTGGAAATGGGGCAGCCAGCCCTCAGCACTGCCTGGACTGTGCCCCTCCTCAGTGTTGTCCCAAGTGCATGGTTGGGGCTTTGCAGTGCACTGTGTGGGGCTCTGACAACAACGCAGCCAGGAACCCTGGGCCCCTTTGAATCACCAAGCCCTGGGGTAGTAGTCCCCTTTGCCTCTCCCCCGGTCAGCAGACCTGTTATAAGGATAATATATTCCGATCCAAAGAAGGTCCAATAAGCAATTAAGTTTTCTCTACTATGGTACTCAAATAGTGGAGTCTCATCTCAAAAGGCTAGTCTATACCATTTTATTCAGCTTCTTATACCATAGTCATCACTATACTATCTGAAAGCCTCAACATACATTTACTTTGCATTAGATTTCAGCAAGACTTTGAGTCGGAAATATTGCAGATCTCCTTAGCCCATCCACTACATAGATGCAGATCCCTGACCTTGTGGAAGGAGCTTTGCAAGGACCTGAATGTTGGGAGGGAGACTGATGCTGTAAAGATTAGTGAACCTCTCTACAGAGAAACCCCAAGCGAAGCATGGTCAAAGTGCCCTCTCCCTCTGGGGCTGCTCTAGCGGTGAACCTGCTGCCCTCTATCCTAGTGCCACAGAAGCCCTTAATGGGCAAAAGCTGTAATTGCAGTGCCTCCCTAGCAGAATCTTTTATTCCGCCAGAGAAAACAAATATCTGCAGGGGGCATGAATTCTATACACTTATGTTTCTTTTGTTAAAAATGGGAGGGCATGGGCCCCTGCTCATTTTTCCATCTCCCCATTCTGATAATCATACTCCCCACATTGATAATTTTAGAGCAATATTTGGAACTTACACGATGACAATGATGCAACAGTGTGATAGGTGCCCAGAGGCTAGCACACCTGACCTCCAGCCCCTTGTCTTTCAGTCAACGACAATAGAGATGACTGGTCATTGACCCACATCTGCAGTGTCTGGGCCTGTTCCCTTAAGTGGGGAGATCAGGCCCTCCCTCTCCACCAGAGTCAACTGTGGGCACAAAATGCAGATACAACATGCTTCCACAAGGAAGGAGATGGGGGGTTTTGAAAATGTGACCTAAAATGTTTTACTTTTTCATAATAAGACTATAGATCCGATAGTAAGTGCTCATAATCATTTTATTTCTAGATTGTTTCTCTCTGCATCCCTCTCACATTGCTGTACAACAATGCAAATTATGCATCATCCAAGCCGAGCACATGTAATAAAATTACTTTAAAAGCTGGTGTTGTTTAACTGGAAAAAAGGGAAAGAGGATTTACATTAAGAGTTAATCATACTTTAATATACCTTTGGAAGAAAGCTGTAGTGTTGGTACTGTTTGAAAGTGGAGATGAATGGGCCAAGATTGAAATCAAGTGAGAGAAAGCCCATATTTTTTTGGTCCATCCAAGCAAGGACAGGACTGCCTGCTTCAGTTTAAAAAAAAAAATCAATGGAACTTAAGCACATGCTTACATGCTGTCCTGAACAAGGATGAACCTAAAGTGAGTGACAAATTGCTTTTGGTAATCAAGGCATTAAATGGCAAGAAAATTGGTTGGATGATCTACTAGACATTTCCCACCTTCAACCACCATGACTGAAAAAAATATAACTGTGAGAGTCCTACAAAAGAGGTGGCATCAGAGCACAAATGTTCTTCATAACAAAGCTCATGGAGGAGCCTTACTTTAGTTAGGGCTTTACACACTATATTCACCAGAAAGAGCATCTGCTGCTAGTACAGGAAAGAAATAGGTGACTTACAGTAACTGTTGTTCTTCAAGATGTGATGCAGATGTGTACTGCACGTAGGTATGTGTGTGTCCAGTGCACCAGAGCTGGAGAATTCTGCATGGTAGTACCCGCAGAGGGACAACACTGACACCTCCTGGAGATAGTCCCTCCCCTGGCTATAGGAGGTGGCACTGCCCCAACCCTCCTCAATTCTTTCGCACCAAACATCCAGGGATAGAGGGTTGATCATAGAATGCACATCTGTATCACATCTCGAACCACTGTTGCAGTAAGTAACACCTTCTTCATGCAGATGCAGCTGTGCATTCTATTTAGGTAACTCATAAGCAATATGCACAGCAAGCAGGTCTCAGAGCCTATCGAAACCAAGATTGCAGGATCGATGTCTCAAAGTTTGCATCTAGTTTGTCAATGCACATGTATGCTCCCCTGTCTATAATGCGTTATATACCTAACGCATTAACTAGGTATATAAGGGTATGTCTATATTTGCAACCTAATTCGAACTAGGGCTGCAAATGTAGGCATTCGGAATTGCAAATCAAGCCTGGGATTTAAATATCCCGTGCTTGATTTGCATGTTCTCGGCCGGGCGCCATTTTTTGAAATTTACAAGCCCGGACTAACTGCCCGCATCTACATGCGGCAGGGAAACGGGCGTTCGAAATAAAGCCCTATTTTGAACTACCTGTTATTCCTTCTGCAATGAGGTTTATTTGCAATTTCAAATGTTTTCATTTGCATCCCTCTATCTAAAGAGGGTGCAAGTGTAGACATATCCTAGGTTTAACTACATTGCTACACAACTTAAGATGAATTTTTCACATGCCCGACCAACATATTTGGGTCAACCTAACTTTTTAGTGTAGACCAGGCCAGACTGTGGTAATTCATGGTCACACAGAGCATGAGAAAACTCTCTCCTTCATTAGTTTTCTAAGACTGGAATCTTCTTTTCAATGTCAGTGTCAATGTCCTTCCATTAACTTCAATAGTTCATCATTGTCTTTCCCAGGATTGTATAATACTAGGTGCTTGGAATTAGTTTCATGTAGAACAAGTAGCCTAGGAGGTCCCTCCACATGCACGTGACTTTTTCCCCCCACAGCAGTGAGGTGATACTACAGTTCCATCCTGGTTACAATTACATTTCGTACACATATATACACATGTATCCATTCATAACCATAATTATATACATACCACCTAATGGTCATTAAGGGCAGACCATTACATGCTTTTATAAAAGACCTTACTTGACATATATTTATACACAGTAACGCTATATGCAACCAGTTGACTCTTGTTCTTTGAGGTTCAGATACTTTGTCCTCTTCTGAGGGAATCTAGGTCCTGATACTCAAAATAAATTAAAAAATATAAATCAAAAGTTGCACAGGTCTGTTCCTGTGCCCATTGAGATCAATGGCAAGAATCCTGTAGATGTCCATGATTTATTAACCTTCTGAGTAGTAATGTCTTCTTGTTTACACACAGCAGAGAATTAAGTCTTCAGGAGTGGCAATTTTTCACAACTCTCGCTCCTCATGAGCACAAATACATCAATATTTAAAAAAACCTGAGAATTATTTCTAAATATGTTTAAACTTGATTTATTTTGAAACAGACATTTAAATCTTCAAAATCCTTCTTTGCCACGATGCCTACAAAAAAATTGACAAGGCATGTAGAAACCACTGCCTGACATACTGACCAGTAATGTCTTGTTTCCTCAGACTCCCCCATCTGTCTAAATCCATCTGTTGTCACTTGTCTCACACTTAGAATCTAAGCTCCGTGGGGGCAGTGACTGTCTCTGTGCTGTGTTTGTACAGCAATTAGCACAATGGTTTACTGATCCACAACTAGGGTTCCTATAAGCTATGGTAATATAAATAAATAAATAAATAATTATTATTATGATTATTGTTATAGCAGCAGCAGCAGCAGAAGCAGCATATAAAAAGTCAAACGCCACGCTCCAGATTCCCTCCTCTGATAGCATAAGCTGCCTGAACTCTGAAGGCATAGCAGCAAAAGTGAGTGGCACAAAACCAAGCCATTCAAGAGATGTGCTGGTTCACCACTTATCTTGGGCAGCTGCTAGCAATGGATTGGTCCTTTATGAAGCCCCAAATTCATTTTACAGCAGTGCTCTGTCTGGGGAACCCTTAGAGGATCAGGGCACAGGTACTGCTGGTGCAGTTATTTGCACTCTTCCTATTCCTGTGGAAATAAATCTGTTTGCAAACATAATTGGAGATTTCATTGAAAGTATTTTTATGCATTTCATGAAAAATATATGATGTGCACATACAATAACTAACTATGAAACACTGTTATGTCAAAGATTTCAAAGTCAAATGTAAGAGTATCAAATTGGCCTGACACTGTGAATACAGAGATTCGTTTAGAAACAAAGCCAGGATTCAAACATTTTTTATATCAGTCCAAATATTATTTCCCTACAGCTTGGGAAAGGATTTTGTTCCATTGGCTTCCATCCCAGCTATCTGTATCAAGCCCATTTACACAGGCTTTATCCAATTTTCCAGATAGTCATCCATAATGCTTTGTCCTTGCATGCACAGTAATTATGCTCTGAAAACTGAGTACACCCTATACTCAAATTAAACTATTTTATGCAATTCTCCTCATACTCCTTCATAATCAGCCGAAAACATTCTAGACTCTGAAAAAGTAATGTGCCTCATACAATGGCTAATTCATTCTGTAGTCATTTTAATAAAGAACCCTAACTTCTATCATGTCAGATGACATGGATAAAGGTTACTCATGTGCAGTATTATATGCTGTGGACATGTAATGCTTTTGTAATAAAAAATGAAAATAGCCTTCCATGCATACAGAAACTCACAAAGTAAATACGTACTTCTATGTGTAAATGAGAAATTTCTTTTTATGTAGTGTTTTGCCTGTTTTACAAAAATTATTCTACAACTGAAATGCCTATCACTCTTCCTGCCTGTCAAATGTTCAATGTGTCATCTTTTAAGGAGATAAATTATAATCAAGAGCCACAAGTAAACTCATAAATCATAGTTCTTTAAGCCATTCAAGAACACCTTCACTAAATATACCCAACTGGATCGTAGAATTACTCAAAGTGTAAGAGTCAGTTTTAGAAAAATAGAAAAAGACCCAATCCAGTTCCCAATGAGATCAATAAGAGTTTGCTATTGATATGAATATAAGTAGAAATTGGCCACTAGTGGATAATTTGCATACATCAGGCCATTAAAAACATACATGTCTCATACTAACAGAGTCTACATTGAAGAGAAGGGAGGGCTGAATAAAAATAACCCACTGATCACCCGCTTCTGTTTTGGCTTCTGTTGCTTTGATTCTTCTTATATTTCTCAGGTGCCTGCCATGATAGTTACTTTCACTGTTTATATGTTGGCACAAAAGCACCAACCAGCGTAAAGGAGCATGTAGAATCAATGTAGCATTGCTGTTACAGAGAAGAAACTTATTGAATTAAAAAAGTATTTCCAGCACTGTGCAGACTGCCCAAGTACACACATCACTGCTTGGCACCTTTGTCTTAATAAAAATGACATACCACCTTGTAAACTGGCAGAGTGCCATCCTGACAGATGGGCTGCAGGGTAGGCAGCCAAGAGACTATGTATAAGCATCATATGTGTTTTCTGAGAGCAGGACTTCCAGCCAGGAATGTTAAAACAGCTGTCCACTCTGAGCTTGCGTGCCTATGCTTAAGAGGATATGCTAGTGCCACTCAAATCATGAGCTAGATTAAATTAGAAAATAAATAAAATAGCTTCCACAGTCACATAAGGTAAGTTTTTGCAGAGTCAGGATTAGCAATCTGCAGGGGCTTTACAGAATTATAATGAGTGTAAAAATGGGCAAGACTTAAAGGGTTGTAAGAGGTCTTATGCTCAAAGGTCATGCAGAACTTTTTAAAACAAACAAAAAGTCTCCATTAAGAAATATTATTGTTCAGAGGAAAATATAAGTGCAATAACCTATGTCCATGTCTTTATATTTTGAAATTAAAAAAAAAAACACCTCACACTCTCCTAAAATACCCTTTACACAGCATCAGCTGCCTTTTATGGGGGGAGGTTTTCTCTTCAGGATGTCTCTCAGTATCCCTTACTTTATGTTTGCACATGCCGGTATGCACACAACCTCACATACATTTTGCTAACTCTTGTTAGCTTGTCCTGACAAAGTCGCATGGAACTGAAAATGGAATGTTATGTCCAACAGATGTAGTAGTAATACCCACATGTCTAAACTTCAGGACCATATGATAAATATATTTATTCTTCACTGTTAGCTACCTTGCCTGCTTTCTGTCCACTAATCCATCTCACCATCAGGACTTCCTAAGAGTACAAACCTCTGAACAAGTCTCAAATGGCCCTATTTAGTTAAATGAACCTCCCAGATGAATGTTTTCTCTTTTCCCAAGAGACGGAAATTACCATTCAGTCCTGAACAAATGGCAGTTTTAGAGGCTCAATATATTATTCAATCCCATAGAGCTTTATACTGGTGAAAAGAGGCAATTTCCCAGATTTCCAATGGAAAACAACACTAGCTTATAGCCCTGTAAGGTCCTGACATTCAGGTTGAACCTCTCTAGTCCAGCACCCTCAGGACCTGACCAGTGCAGAACCAGAGAATTTGCCAAACTAATATTGTCTAGCAGCATTACCAACACTTCCGCTGCTTATTGTGTTCTTAGAAGACATTTAGGGGTCATAAACACAGACAGCCAGGACTGGTGGCTGTAAACAAACTTTATGGGACCATGGGAAACTTGGCCACACCCATGATACGTGGACATCCAGCTAACTAAAATCATGCCGGACTACGGATGTTGCCGAACTAGAGAGGTTCAACGTGTACTGGACTATAAAACAGGGTTGGCTTAGACTTGCTGAGGCCCAGGGTTGAAACCGAAGCTTTACCATCTGAGGTGGAAGTCTGAGATTTCAGCCCTGTGTGTTGCAACTCAGATTACGGCCCCCCTGCCTGGAACTGAAGCCCTTGGGGTTAGCTTTGCTGCCCCCCTTGTCTGGAGCAGGGGACTCTGACAGGTTTAGGCATCACTGTCCTCCCTCTTGGGGCCATGTAGTAATTTTTACTGTCAGAAGGGAGTTGCAGTGCAGTCAAGTTTGAGAACCCTTGATCCAAATAAAACAAACCTTTTTATGAGTTGTCGTACATCTGTAGCAAAGAATGTGAAGTCAATATGGTTTCAGTCAGAGTAAGTCAGAGCAAAATTAGTCCCATAACTCCAGGCTCACATCCATTTCTTCATACATCTCCAACTCCATACTATGATTTTCATTGTATTTGTTCTATTTCTATGTCCCCGGCTCAGAGCAGTTAGGCAGGTGAAGCACTTTCACTGAAAATACTTAATTTCAGAACCCTGATCTTGCATGTTTTTCCATTTAGGACTCAGCCTTTTCCCTTCACACCACTCATCACTTTTACCTCTGATTTCCCATTTATAGCTACATCCCTCTCCCCATCTCTGACTGCCTTGCAAGACTGTCTCTGTGCTTTTTTGCTTGCCACAGAACTTTCCTTTCCGCAAAAGATTCAAACCCTTTCGCTGCCATTCCAAGCTATGGTTACTAACCCTAACCATATTGCTTACCTTGCTTCTAAACATCAAGAAAGCTCAGTCCATGCTACTTGGCATGTCAATATCAACACCACTTAACCAGAGGGGAGAAGGAGGGAAAGAGAAGGTACTCTTCACTATGGCTACATCTACACTGCAGTTATTTCAGAATAAGCTATTCCAGAATCAATGGACACAAATCAGATATACGTAAAGGAATCATACAGAAACCTATTGGGGAACACTTTAATCACTGTTTAAAAGATCTTCAAGTAGCTGTCTTGTCACAAACCGGTTCTACTGGCCAGATACACAGAGAAACATTAGAATTAGAGTTCATCCGCAAATTCAATTCACATCCTAATGGACTCAATCGTGATGAAGGTTGATTGGGGCACTACCAACTTAACAGACGAAGAAGGAGCAAACAGCTCTTTGTGTAGACTCTTATGTCAGGATACTATCAGTTAACTTTGATTCTTATCTGCTTCATTTTAACTACCCAATCTTCAGATACTTACTGATTCCCTCTAGCTCCCTGTTTCTCTCCCCCCTCACTTTCCTCTCTCCTATTTATTTTGGATCTGCACATCCTAAACTCATAACTCCGGTATCTGAAGAAGTGGGCTGTGCCCACGAAACCTCATGATACCACCTCATGCTTTGTTAGTCTATAAAGTGCTATCCGACCATTTGTTGTTTTATTCCAGAATAGTTATTCCAAAATAGCTTATTTTGAAACAGAACGTCTACACTGCAGGGAAGCCTCAAAATTAGTCTGAGGCAAGCTTCCCTAATGTAGACGTGCTATCTTGATTTAGAGCTCCAGGAGGAATAACTTGAAATAGCCCCTCACCAGGGTCATTCTAAAATAGCAGAAGTGGAGCATCTACACATGCCTTATTTTGAAATAGCTATTTTGGAATAGGCTTTTTTCTTCATAGTATGAGATTTACAGAAGTCGGAATAAGCCGTCCATTATTTCAAAATTATTTTGAAATAACGGAATTGCTGTGTAGACACTCACATAGTTATTTCAGAATAATAGCCATCCGAAATAACTTTCTGTGTAGACACACCTTACGATGATTTGTGATTGTGATAAAACATACTGGGTCTTTTTTGAAAATCAGCACAGCCCAAAATGCCTTAGGCTTTCTAAAGACACTGCCTAGAGAAGCTGCTTAAAAATGGTTCAGTGCACAGTCAAATAGCTGATGAATAGGTCAAAAGAAACCAAAATATTGATCCTGGGGCCCTCCCCATGTGACCTCAAATTTCTGCTGAATACAGTAATTACATGCACACCTTCTCACTTCATTAGGCAGGTTTCATTCATGAATGCCCATTTTCCATGGCACTACTGCTTTTAAGGTTAACTCGAAGGCAAAACAATTTAACTTAAGATCAATAATAATATTCTTCAGAAACAGTAATGATGAGCATCCAAAAGCATTTAGCAACCCTTTCAATCCCTCACAGTTTCTGCTTTCCCTTAAAATAATGCAGCACAATTTAAGCAAGCTTCATTTCATGAAGGATAATGGAAAACACTACTGTAAACTTGGAAACCAGAGCCCTTCCTTCCCCCATAAGCACATCTGGAGTGCTAGTTCTGATCTCTAAAAGTCTAACTGGTCATGACCCAATTGTTTGTAAGATCACATGTCCTCCCTCACTGGAATGTATATCTCTGGGTCACTCTTACTATCTCAGGGTTAAACTACCAAGGGCCAAGTACTGGTTGTTTTCTGTGGGTGACCCAATGCTTCCCACCAGCTGTTCACCAAAGCCTCAGGTTAGAGAATTTCAGGACACAAACTGACATGCATTTTTGACTGACTTAAGGATTAGTGTAACTGTTGAAATTTGGGAGCTGTTGAATTTTGTGACATTTCCATGGAGGTTGTTTATTTCCCATTATTTTATTAATTTTTTTTGGAAATCATGTAAAGTTTTCAGATAATTCAGTGATGAGTGCCAAAATACATTTCTAAACAAGGATAAATAACTGTTCAGAAAATAAAGTATATTATTCAGGTATGACAACTCTTGCAAAACATTCACAAAATGTTATGACTCTACAGTAAAGGTAGGTTAGCTGAAGTTTTGAAATACAAGGCTTCATTATCATCAAAGATCACTTACGGGGACACTATAAATAAAATATTTCTTCCTGAAAAACTTTTACTTGTAATGCCAAATCACTTATAACTGACAAAGATTAGAGAAAACAACCTTCTATACATTTGAGAGCACGTGTGTGTAATCAGTCTCACAGTTTCTCAAAAGCAGGTGACACTAACTGATTACCATATACATATGAGAGTTGGCCCACAGCAACAGGGGAAAGAAAATATAAATTAAAAAATGTCACCAGTGTTCCCTGTAAGACAGTGTTTCTCAAGAGGTCCACAAACCTGCTCCTATTGGCTCTGATTCACCATTTGCAGACAAGGGGAACCATACAGTGCCGGTAAGTAAACAAACCGACACGGCCAGGTAACAGGTTTCTCACAGTGGTTTCCCGGACCACTTTGAGAAACACTGCTGTAAGCTATGTATTTGTGTGGCCACTCAGGAGAGATTCAAATGCCACCGACTGATTAGCAGAGCACCCACAGCTAGGTTTTGTGTTTCTATTGGTGGTGCATATTTGTGCGTGACTTGGTGCACATAAACATTTATTCCGCACATGCATAGAAAAAACCCACATATGGATGGAAAAGATTAGACAGAACATTGGTCACCATTATGCCACAAAAAGTGGCAAGGAAACTCAGGGCGAGATGTAATATCTGCAACTAAACTCATGTTTTGAAAAGTATTAGATTTTTGAGCCAATGGTGTCCCTTTAAAATGCTTACAGATATTTGTACTAAGATGCCTTACCTAGGTACAGAGATGCATTTTCTTTCTTGACATTGTCATCTAAGTAGGTTGGTCCCAAGGTATAGATGGGTGTGGAGCCCATACCAATGAGAATTTGGGCACAAATGAATAAAGCTACATAGAGGGAGTGGTCATTTCCACCTGAGTCCTTGACACAGGTCGGTGACTCCAAATGGTCTTTGGCGGTATTATTACCAGTCATGCACAAGCCCTCATTAGAGAGGGAAGAGTTCAATTCTTGGATCTGATATGATGGAGAGATGAAATGAGGTAAAGAAAAAAGTGCAGCCCCAAGAGCAATGAAAAACCCACCTACAGCAAGCCAGAGTGGCCTCCTTCCACGCCCTCCAAAGTAACTGATGAACACAACAACCACCAGGCTACCAATATCAAAACAGCTGACCAGCAGCCCAGACTCAGAGCTTTTCAAACTGTACCTCCTTTCAATGGTGGTAATAACACTGCTCAGATACCCAGAGACCATTAAGGATTGAATGAAGGTCAGAAAGCACATGCACACCAAGAAGCAACGGGAATCTGTCAACACCACGCTGAGACACTTTCTACCTGGAAGGGGTAGCAATGTGGAAGCTGGGGAAACATCTTTGATTGCGCCAGCAAAGTTATTACAGTCTGTCCTCTCCGTGAAACTCCTGACCCTTGAAAAGCTGGAGGCTGCAAAAGAAAACACAGTCCCAGAAGCAGCAGCAGCACCATTAACGTGAGCTGATTTGTCGGTGTCAAGGCCACATCTCAGATCAGACCTCCCTTGAGAACTGTGCAAGAAACTCTGCTTTGCCTCAAACAAGGTGCTTTGTGTTGTAGTAATCCGAGGAGCAGACCTGTTCAGAGCCGGCAAACTTTTGGACATGAAGTTCTCTGTTTGATTCTGCCCGTGCTGTTTGCTGGGGGAGACTGGATGCTGCTGCTTTGTTCTTGCACCTGACGCCATGTTGGTTTGAGTTAAGTTACAGAAAACCCATCCACCACACTTTATTGTCCAGTTAGAACCACTGGTGCCATTTCATGTGGTAAACCCAAGGAAGTGTAACATATTCCCCGTGGATTTATTGTGCCGACTCCAACAGACAACTAGCCGTGTCACGTCGATGTATCAGAGTCCATGTCTAGCAGTGCCCTTTGTGAGTCCATCCTTCTTAGCTTTTCTTAGGGATCTGACTGCCCTTCTAGCAGCTGAGTGATGAACAGCTTGGACGGTGCCTCTATTCTTCTGCTGGAACATTTCCCACATGGATTAATTGGCCACAGTTAACAGTGAAAAAGTGCCAGAATGCATGGTACAGCCCTGCCTGGGCAGGGGGGAGCCTTCAGTCGTCAGTATCTTAGCCTCCCCGCTGCAGTCTGCGGATAGGAAGAGGCAGTCGGCACCGAATCCTGTTTAAAACCTCCTGGTGGCAAATCTGCCAATCTGTAATGCAGAGAGATCAAGCAGAAGGTCAGTGTGTTGCTTTTGTCCTGTTCTGCCCAGCACTAGCTCCAAGCTGCAGCTCCTGGAGGCTAGAAAAGGACATGAGAGACTCTGTTGCCAAGCTCCCTCTCTGCTCCGGAACAATAAGAGCAGGACATCTGAGACCCTCTCCCAGCAATGCCCCCCCATACGCACACACACACATGCACACACACACACACACACACCTCCACTTCTGTCCAGTCTAAAGCTTCTTTCTTGTAATGGTCTCATAGTTAGGCTCAGTCAGATTAATTTTATTTTGAGGGAACTAATTATAACCATTTTCCACCCCCTACTGGATTGCTCCCACTGACATAGAAGAATTGCAAGACATCTGAACAGAGTCTGATTATGTTATTTGTGAAAACAAAAGTACAGATATTTGTATAACAGGATGTATGTGCATATATACATATATGTACATGTACCTCATTCAAAAAGAGATGCTGTTATTTACAGCTAAATGCATCAGCAAAAGGTCAACATACCAACTCCTTTATTTTCACTACTAAAAATAAACACACAGGAATAAATATTCAATTACAAATATCAGAGACACTGAAGACTGTCTGCATGCATCCCACACTGAGTCTGCCTGCCTATCTTCCTAATCTAAAGAGACTTGGAAATCGCGAGCCATATTTCTCAAAACAAGGAAAAGAAAAGGATACAGGAAACAAAGAGATTGGGAAACGCGACTCTCTCAACACCCATATCGGATGTTACACACAGAACATGCTCCTCTCCATCCTATGCTGCACACAGAAAAGCAAACAGGATCCTTACAACACATGTAGATGTACTTGGTACAGACACAGACACAAAGAGCTAATGCAGCTGTAACTGCATGCACAAAATACATGCAGACTCACAAACATACAGTGTATATACAGAACACATGCAAACACCCTTATGTAGTGCAGACACATGGTAATCTGTGTACGGTTACTGAACTATATCCGTGTGTATCGCCATCTGCGAGAGCAACTGCTGCCTTTTACGAGTTAGCTCTCCTTTTGTCTTTCTGTCCAGCTCAGCTTTGACAGACATAAATACACTGAAAGGGAGAAAGAACAAGAGGACAGGGGTGGGGGAGTGGGGTGAGGGGATCAGTTCAACTCAGCAGCTGCCACTGCCATACAATTCGTGCAATAATTCCCATGCATTTAACGTGTGCCTATAATAGCGAGCACGTCTCCAGCCTGTTCGATGGTTCTCACAGACTAAGCCGCTTATATGTATAGATACATACGTGTGTGTGTGTACAGGCATGCAGCTTCCACACAGCACGTTCAGCGACTCCCACGCTGTCTCCATGTAGCTCGCGTGTGCAGTGACCCCCCGGCAGTAATGGGCATGTGCATAACTCGCCGAAGCGCACGCGTGTCTCGCCGGCCGGTGGCTCCCAGTTGCAACCTGCATGTGTTGCACGCTCAGTGAGCCCCGCATGCTATTTTGCACGCACCTCGAGGGCTCCCCTCCAATCACGTGTACGCACGGCCGGCGTGCCAGGAGGGGGACGCCCGAAGAGAGAGGCGCGGGGGAGCCCCTTAGGGGCTCCCATAAAGAAGAAAAGGGCTGTACTCACCCCTCAGGGCGGGGCGCTGCGTCAGGGCACGGGGCGGGAGGGCAGCAGCTGGGCCCGGCTCGGGGCGCGCCACACTCCCGCGGAAGCCTGTGCCCGGCCGGCCGGCGGCCACCTAGGGACACGGAACCCTGCCCCCCCTCCCGGCAGCTGAGCAGCTCACGCAGGCGCAGCGGGGACAGCCTCCTGGGCGGGGGCGCGGGTCTGGCGGCGGTGCCTGCTTGGGCTAGTGCCCAGGAGACTGGCTGGCCCGGAGGAGAGAGCTCGCTAGCTGGGGGGGCGGGGGTCGCTCAGTCGCGCCCATCACTAAGGCGCCAATGGGGCGGGGGGGAGGGAGCGTCGCCGCTCCGCGGAGAAACCGAGGCAAGGGGCGTGAACGGGGGGCTCTTTACACTTCGTTCTTAACGCTGCCTCGTGAGGTTGCAGGAGTGTCCCAGGCTCCGGGCAGAGCAATGAGCGAGAGTTGCAACGTGACCCCTGTGCCGCCAGGGCTTCGGGGGAAAGCGAGGGGACCGAGCCAGTGTTTCTTGTTGTGTCTGTAGCGCGCTGGGTCCCAGGATAGAAGAGAGGCGAGCTCCCGTGAGGCACCCTCTTTTACTGGACCAACTTCTGTGGGAGAAACATGCTTTTAATACAGTGACCTCGCCCTTTGTATCTCAGGTATGCTTAGTGGCACAGAAATAAACCATGATTCACCTAGCCCACTGTCTGCAGCTGAGGGTGGCCCCCACAAACTTCTGAAAACAATTGTGCAATAACCTAATCATAGGGGAAGTTCCTGGGCAGGACTGGCCCTAGCAATTTTGGGGCACTACATAGCCCAAGCACCTGCACACCGCATGACGGGAAGGGGGAGGCACTGCGCTGGGGGGCAGAAGCTGTGGAGGGCAGTCCCGGAGCTGCAGGAGCAGGGCAGGGATGCAGCAAGGGTCAGATCTGCTCCGCTACTCATTGGACCTGGTGGGAAGCAGTGCAGCCTGCTCTACTTTCCTGGCTCCCAGTCACATTGTTTTGGGGAAGGGGCAAGCAGCGGTGATGGAGCCTCCCCCCATCCCATACCTATTCGCAGCCCTCATTGCCCCAAATTGGGGTCACATTTCAGGTTGTCAACACTTCCAGATCAGCAACCTAGGAGGTTGCAAAGCTCCCGAGCTGCAGTGGAGCCTGCAGGGCCAGTGGTCTGGACCCTGGGGACAGCAAGCTGCAGAGGACATAGGGATGGCAGTAGTGAAGCTGGCAGGACCTGGAGGAGCTTCCCAACGGCCAGGACCTGAGGCTGGTGAATAGGCAGCAGAGCCAGCCCCTGCACACGGGGATGCTGGGTACAACACTTACGGGGTGCTACAGCACACACACCCCTATTTCCCACATCTATGGGCTTAGCACTTAGCAGCAATCAGACAGCAGCACAGATGCTAAAAAAAACAGGACAGCACTGTGTCAAATGTAAACTACTAATATAAAAAAGTTAGTGGCATTTTTCTCCTGCATAGTAAAGTTTCAAAGGCCATGTCTAGACTACACCTCTCTGTCGACAGAGAGATGTAGATTAGGCACGTCGAAATTGCTAATAAAGCGGGGATTTAAATATCCCACGCTTCATTAGCATAAACATGGCCACTGCTTTTTTTCGAAACGGAGCTTTTTCGAAAAAAAACCAGCAGTCTAGACACAGATCTGTCGAAAAATAAACTCTTTTTCAAAAGATCTTGTATACCTCATTTTTTGAGGAATACAGGATCTTTCAAAAAAAGGGTTTATTTTTCAACAGATCCGCGTCTAGACTACCGGGGCAGGGGGAATTGTTTATGCAGCCTTGTTTATGCTAATGAAGCGTGGGATATTTAAAACCCCGCTTCATTAGCAATTTCAACGTGCCTAATCTACATCTCTCTGTCCACAGAGAGGTGTAGTCTCGTACCCGAAGTTGTATTAGATCAATGTACAACTGTAAACTTTTGAAAGAACAGCCATAACATTTTCTTCAGAGTTAAGAACAACCTCCATTCTTAGATGTTAATAATTCTGAAGTTCTACTGTCCTATTAATTCTGGATATAGTCTTACAAATTATTAAGCATATGATTTGACAAAGCTGTATCAATTCACTCTATTTTGGTCCATTCTTTAACCAAAAAAAACATGAAGAGTATATGATATGAATATCATATTCATGTCTGCTTTGATTAACAATTGGTTCAATGCTTCTTACAACAATGAAAGAATGGCAGGCAAAGTAAGTGGACTTGAGGAATAAGATTCAGTTTTGCTTTGGAAACTTACTTCTTCTGACACAAATCTTAGTTTTTAGGGTGTGGTCACTAAATCACATATCTCTTTTACTTAAACTTTTGCTAGGTGATTTCAAATGCATCTTTTGTTGCCAAACTGGCTCTGATATCTAGCCATCAATTCATGCATCAATTCAGGGTGACAACAGATCTCATCTTCTCCCCCCCTAAGCCCGCTCACCCTCCTTTCTTGATCACTGTGGATAATACCGTCATACTGTCTGCCACTCAGGCCTATGGGTTGGGTTGGCCACTTGCCTCCATTGGGGTTTCTGCTTTAATTTCCAACAGGACTCTTCCAGTATGCATACAAAACAAGAGCAATGAATCAGCACACACCCTTGCTGCCCTATTTATGCCCTTTGTCTAGCAGCACCACGCTTTCTTGGGCAGCAACCCTCTACACTGACAACTGCTGACTAATATCAATACAGCAATTAGCAAGAATTAATAAGCTGTTGGTACAAGCTCCAAGTGCATTGTGCAGCATGATGCTGAAGGACAAGTGACTTCACTCATAAGGGACACACCTGAACAACTGTCTAATGAACTCCCTGGTGTGACTTTTTGCTTGTAGAGAATGACTCATCAGTTTTGTTTGGGGAACCAGAGATAGAACATTCTTAAGACAATGAAACTAACTTATACAAAGGCGCAGATGAGCCCATGGTCAGAGCACAATGCAAAAATCACATAGTGCCAATCTTTTCACAATTACAGAGCAGAAGAAGCTAGTACTCCACATGAACAGAGTAAAGAAACTGTTGGACAGAAGGGAGAAAATTGCAGCTGCCTTCCAGAAAAATGGGTTTGTGTTTGTTTTTTTTTAAAACAGAACTTACTGTTATATGTTAGAATCCACCTCAAAAGCATGAAATTTCCAATTGGACTGATGGGAATTTAAGGCTTAAAGGCCAGGTCTATCTAGATCTGGAAGGTCGGCTGAAGGTATGCAACTCCAGCTACATAGAATACATAGCTGGAGTTGGCATACATTAAGTCAGCTTGGTGCTGTCGCCACTGCAGGAGGCCAATGAGAGCAAATGTTCCCATCGACTTACCTTGCTCCTTGCAACTCCTGCAAGGAGTACAGACGCCAGCCAGAGCTGCCCTCAGTGTTTGATTTACGGGTCTATGGTAGACCTGCTAAATTGAACACCAGAACGTTGATCTCCGGCACAGTGTGTGAGGATGTGTCCGAAGAGAGTAGATGGCAGATTCCATTCCAGGAAGGGAAGTTCTTGTCATTATTAATTGTGAATTTCATGGCTACTTACTACATCAGGAAGTGCTTGACAAGTTAGAGTACATGCTGGCCTTCATTTTCCCTGCAGACACTCTAGAAAGTGAAAATTGGAGAGAAGGGGGAAGGAAGAGAGTACAATTTTGCACTGCATTTGCAGTGAAGCCTTTTTCTGGGGATTCTATTGGAGAGGGCAACTTTAACTTGGAGCTAGAGGTCTACAGGAACCATGTCAGCAGAAGCTGTTTCAAGGAAGCAATGAATCAGCACATTCCCTAGCCAGCCTAGTCATGGGCTTTACTCAACACTGCCAAGGGTTGAGTAAAGCCCAATAGGTTGTACTTGACAGTTGCAGGCCCTCCCTCACGTCTGCTGCTATGCAGAGCAATGGATGTTAGTATCATGAATAGGCAGCAGGTATAAGTGGCCAGGGAAGGATAAATCTACCCACGCGCAGCAGCCACCACCACCAAATGCCAGATGCCTGGATGATGACAGCCCTGCCAATACTTCCTGTCTCTGCTCCACCCCTTTCCTGTGGCCCCACTCCTCATCACTGCCTGGTGAGTCCCTCCTCTCCTTCACTTCACCTCTACACACAAGAGGTCCCCATCATTTCCTGCATCCTTCTTCTCTTCTGCCCCCCTCCCTGCTACTCGTCACATCCTTGTGGGTGGTGGGGACCTTGTAGAGGAAAGGGTTGTGTGGAGGGGAAGAGGGAAATGGAGAACATGAGT
>CM057846.1:51215598-51233152 GCA_030068395.1 Apalone spinifera | reverse complement strand
CAGACACTGAAACTCTTCAGGTCTGAGGAAAATGCAGTTTTGGGCCCAGCTTCCCAGGAAACCACTCCCCAAATAGGATTAAAAAACCCAAATGAATTACTCAGGTAAGCCCCCTTTAACCATGAAAGGAGGATGCACGCACTGATTGCTCCCCCAGGTAACAATTATACACACTGGGCTTGATAATAAATAAAAGTAATTTATTAAGTACAAACAATTGGATTTAAGTGGATGCAAATGAAAACAGGCAGAGCAAAGTAGATTACAAATTTAAAATAACATGCATAGCTAGTTCTCATGATTAAAAAATGAAATATTGTACTCACAGACTTTATTTAATGGGACTTCTGCTGCTGCAGGGGTGCAATTTGTGGATGTGGGGTGCAGGAGTCAGGGTTGGTGTGTATGAGGGGCTCAGGGCAGAGATTTGGGGTGTGTGAGAAGTGCAGGGGACAGGGCACTTAGGGTGGGAAATAGAGTATGTGCCTGGGCCCTGGGGCTGGATTACTTTACCTGGCTAGGGCTGGGCTGCTGCTCCCAGGCAACAGTGGCTGACTGAGGGACCAGGCTAGGATCACCGCAGCTGCATCATGGCCTCATTTCCTACCCGTGCTGCAGTAGGAGGGACACCACCACCAGCCCTTCCTGCATCCAGATGGGGGCTGGGCCCTGATTGGGGCCTTATTGGCCAAGCTTCATTTTAAAGAAAGTAAAATATTATGTCCAACAGAAAGGTTTCAACATTGTCTCTATTTATGGCAGGGGTGGGGAACCTTTTTTGGGTTAGGTGCCACTGACACACAGAAAAAATCATTCAGGGACCACAGAAGTGAGAAGCAAAATGGAAGCAGTGGGAAAAGCCTTCTGGAAGTGCATCTGCACTGCTGTTCTCCCAGCTGGGGGAAGGGGAAGGGAAACAGCAGTGGTTCTGGCTTCTCCCCTGCAAACCTGATCTGGTGGGAAGGCTCGGGGCGCTCCCCCCTCCCGCCCCACAGGAAACCGTCGGTAGTGCTCCAATCTTGCTGGGAGCTGTGAGGCTGAAGCGCCAGCGAGGGCCCCCTGCTGTGGAAGAGTAAGGGGAAGCTGAGCTCAAGCTGCAAACGAGCCATATCTGGCTCCCTAGTGAGCCATATTTGGCTTGCAAGGCATAGGTTGCTGACCCTGCCATAAAGCATTCCATACACCATATATCTAACTTTACACACAAGAATGATTTGTGATGGATAGGAAGAGTGCTGGCTAGCACTTGGTGACTAAAGGGTTAAATCAGTCAGCTAAGAGGTTGGCAGGGAGCCAAAAGAACCAATGGGAAACAGTGCTGAAATTTGAATTGTTAAAATATACCTGCTGCCGTTTCTCTTTGTGTGAGTTTTTTAAACAAAAAGCTGAAGGAATAGGATGATTTAAATCCAGGCAGAATTGCCATGCCTCCAAGGAATACTGGACATGGAAACGGACTGGATGGTGAAGGGATCATGAGTAAGTAGGGGGGAAATGTGTGTTTAGCCATGATCAGGTTATTTTCTTTGTTTTGTTGTTTAGTTAAGTTTCTCTGTATGGGATCCATGTGCCTTCCCTTCCCCATTCACCGTATCTAAGCTGCAGCCCAAAGAGACTACTTTTCTTTGTGTTTCAGTCTGTTCTTTTCTCAGTTGCTCTGTAACACCTAGCAGCTAAGTATGCTTTATCAAGTACATCTTTTTGTTTTGTTAATAAAATCACCTTTTTTAAGGTTATGATTTGATTCTTGGGTCCTGAAAAGTAACAGGGGGCCTCTGTGTGTGCCTGCATAGACTGAGAGATCATCTATCAGAAATTGCAGTTTGTTTCCTGTGTTTTTTTTTCTTTTTTCAAGCTCTCTTGTGTTAAAAGAACTTGGGGTACAAGTACAAGTGTTTCTTCCTGGTTTTCAGGGTTTTAATTCATGTGATGGTGGCAGCCTATCTCCCAGAGCCAGCAAATCTGTGACTCGGGGGAGTTTTTGTAAGCAGAAGCCTATAGAGGCAAGGTATTTTTAAGGTCTCTTGTGAGCCCCCACCTTCTGCACTTACAGTGCCAGAGTGAGGAACAGCCCTGACAACACCTAAATGAGATATACGGATCCAGCAGTTTATGACATTAAGACTGATAGGTTACATGAGGCATTTTGTCCAAAGCATCATCCAGTTATGCATATTTGTGTCCATAAGTCACTTTCATAAAGCATGGGGGAAGAGGTAAACATCACAGATAATATCAAGTTTTCTTTCCATAAATACTGAGCCCTGCAATGTGAAAATGCCATTGTCTTTTATCACTCTAACAAGAAAATATAGTCCAGTTCTTTGGGTTACTGGAGTTTTTGTTGTTGGTTTGTTTGGGGTTTGTTTGGTTTTGGGGTTTTTTTTTGTTTTTTTGTTTTTGGTTTTTTTTTGCCTGCTTCTCTAGGGGCTAGTCCCAAAAGGATTAGAACACCATAAAATCACAGAGGAGCGTGGCTGTCCTCTTAAGGTCATTAAGAATGCTGAAGTAGTGATCATATGCTGTCAAAAGTAATATCTGCCTTCCCATTCCTTGACAATGAAAGACACTAGAAGCAACAAACCCAGATTCCAGCACTGAACTCCACCTCTGCAGCTCAACAGGTCATTGAAGAAGGAACTATTTGAGAACAAGTGTCCATCAAGCTAATAAGGTTCTGAGTCAGAGGTAATGCTAGCATGTATGTTTACTAATTACTGTATTATGTGTTATATTGTCATGTGTTTACATATTTTAAAAGAGGGAAATTAGAATAGTATCCAAGGGACTTTATTTCCTGATGCAGATCATGTGATTAGGGCCAGAAAATCATCCATTTTGTGCCAGCACATCTGTGAATCAGATACATATTACAGCATTCAGAGAGCACCAAGTACTGGCTCGAAAGCAAGTATGGCCAGAATACGACAAGTGTGCAGTTTCAGCACTTCTCATGAGTAGGTCTCCTGTAGAGGTCTAGTGGAAATTTAAGTTGCTCCTCCACAACCCTGGTGAGAAATGGAATTTGAGTACAATAATGGGAGTTATGCTTGTACTCTCATGGGCTGAGTCTACCCTCCAGAACAGAGAGGATAGGAAGTTAGAGGGAGAGGGAAGGGGAGGAGGATGGGGGTTGAAAAGCCATCCATTCAGAAACCAGCATGTCCCTCACAGTTTCTAGTTGAGAGTCATGGTGTTTATTTCAGAATAACAGCCACTATTCCGAAATAACTATGAGAGCATCTATGCGGCAATTCTGTTATTTTGAAATAATTTCGAAATAATGGATGGCTTATTCCGACTTCTGTAAACCACATTCTACAAAGAATAATGCCTATTCCAAAATAGCTATTTCGAAATAAGGCGCGTATAAATGCTCCACTTCTGCTATTTCGAAATAACCCCTCACCAGGGCCTTCTAAGTTATTCCTCCTGGGACTCTAAATTGAGATAGCAAGTCTAGATTAGGGAAGCCTGTCTCAGACTAATTTTGAGGCTTCCCTGGAGTGTAGACGTGCTATTTTGAAATAAGCTATTTCAGAATAACTATTCTGGAATAGCTTATTCCAAAATAACTGTGCAGTGTAGACATAGCCTCAGTATACTAAGTAGGATTAGTCAAATACCCCCATGAATGCTCAGGTATAACCCTTATTATCAAAAAGCAAGAAGAAATTAATAAGCAGCTATTACTCTTCTTTCAGGTTAGATTTTTTAGGAACTCCTCTAGAGAGTAAAAGAAAACCTGCCAGAAATGCAGTATTCCTTTTGTCAAAATAACTCTTTATTTGGAACAAGAAAAAAAATCCCTTAATCTAATAGTATTGATCCCCATTCCTTTGGGTGCTTGGAAAAAAAGTGGGCCTGACAATATATTGTCCAGTCAGTGGTATAGAAGGTGTCAGGCCTCCTATACAGAGAGCCAGCATTAGCTAAGGAGAGCCAGGGGTCAGTGGAAAAGGAGACTTGTGCAGAGAAGAAAGGAAAGCCATGAGGCCTTTTGTAAAGTCTGTTGGGGTGGAACGGTTACTCAAGTGACTTGGTAATTTGGTTGATCTTAGGGTAACACACTGTATGCATATCCAAACTAAGCCCCAGTTCTAAATAGGTGCAGATTTACTCAACATTTTTTTTTCTGCAGTGGAAAATGACTCATCAGGAAGCCTCATATGTGGAATGTAAGTGTGAAGTCAAAGAACTGTATTTAGAAGCTTGATTTAAAAGAAATCAGATATCCCCTATTGTCAGGGCTGTTCCTCACTCTGACACTCCAACTGCAAAAGGTGTGGGCCTACAAAAACTTTAAACATTTTGCTGCTTCAGGCTCTGCTAATATACTCCCCCCCTTTCGCCCCCCGTCACAGTTACACTGGCTTTGAGAAATAAACAAAAAAAGCTGTCATCACCAAGTGAAACAAACACCTTTCTTCTTGCACTCATGAAGAAAATACTTCGGCTTCCTTCCCCAGGTGTACCCCAAACTCCTCTGTCACAAGAGAGCTTGAAAGAATAAAGAGAAAAACAAGATGCAGTCTCTGGTAGCTGACCTCATAGTCTGAGGCATGTAGACACAGACAGACAGACCTCCTATATTTTCCAGGACACAAGAATCAAATCATCGCCTTAAAAAGTGATTTGTATTCCAAAACAAAAGATATACTTGATAAAGCATACTTGGTTGCTAGATGTTACAGAGCAACTAAGGAAAACAAATTAAAACATGGAGGAAATCTCTGGGAATAATTCTTAGATGGTAAATGGGGAAGGGAGGCATAGATTTACACAGAGCAGTTCCAATCAAACCACAAAATAAAGAAAAACACCCTGATCATGACTAGATTCGCTTTTTTCCCCCCTTTATTTACTCACAATCTTCTCTTTGTTCAGTCCACTTCCGTGCCCTGAATTCTTTATAATAATAATATAATATATGGAGATATACCTATCTCATAGAACTGGAAGGGATCTTGAGAGGTCATCAAGTCCAGTCCCCTGCTCTCATGGCAGGACCAAGTACCATCCCTGACAGATTTTCCCCAGATCCCTAAATGGCTCCCTCAAGGATTGAGGCCAATGCTCAAACCACTGAGTTATCCCTCCCCCCTTGGAAGCCTGGTAGTCCTGCCTGGGTTTAAATCATTCTGTGTCTCTCAACTCCTGGTATAACTCTCTCCCACAAAGAAAGCAGGCAAGGAATCTATATCCAATTCAAATGTCAGCCCTCTATCTCGACTGGTTCTCCAGCCTCTGCTCCCCACCCCCCAAACACCCTTGCTAGCTACCTGAGTTTAACCCCTTAGTCACCGGATGCTAGTCAGCACTCCTCCTATCTTTTGGCACACTTTTCTAGTTGCATCTACACAAAGTGCAAAGACCTACCAGGAAGGAGGTAAGAAGAGATTGCTCGTCCTCTCAGGTAATGACAAGGATGTCGCCAATGCCCAGCCTAAGAATTTCAAGCTGCAGGAGAACAAATGAGGTTATTGTTTCTCCCTCCGTGCAAAGATAAACAGCACAGTTTAATGAAACATAGAAACAGATATCAAATTAAAAGGAAACCATGGCTCTTGATAACTGTGTCTCTGTTTCAGCACAAAGCTCAGAACATTATGTTATATAGTCTAGAATCAAGACTAGAGGAAACTGACCATTGTGAAATATATTGTGTATTTTTTTCTAACTTAATTCTATGTCTGTTCACATGTTGTGGTTTTTACCAGTTCTTTGCAAAGAGATTAGCACATTCAAAGACAAATACTACATTCTAGTTTGATGTGTCTGTCATTGTTTCATGCTGTTAACCTTCCTGATTATGACTGTACATGAAATGAGAATATTCATAGATAACAAATGATAATTTGAGCAAACTTATTCCTCTAAACTAAAAATTTAAGAACTCGACAGCATAGGTTTTATTTCGTTGGTTTATGTTGAAAATTATGACAATGTGAACAAAAGACATAAAACTTATGAGCATTAGAACTAGTTACCAATTATGCATGTGCCCATCCTGGCATATAAGTGTACAAAAAGACACAAAGTGCTTCAAGCAACTTTTGCATTAGAAAAGAATTAAGTTTCCCTTTTCGACTCACTCTTGTAGCAAAGCTGCTGATGGCTGGGCAAAATGGCTCCCAAGCCTTTAAACAAATCTAAATGTGTACAAAAAATGTGAGAAACAGAATACAACACCCTTCCACCACATACACCCAACACAGAAACTGTAGCAAATTAGTTCTTTTCATTCTGATAAGCCCTCTGTATAATGGTCAGCTAGAGAAAAAGCAAAAAAAAAAATCCATCCTGAAATGCAGCATCATTCCAACTGACGCTGATAATTGCCGACAAAAACTGCCCCGACAGCTGTATACTAGATGAAGAGTGTACAGCTAATGGCAGAACTGGAGGAGTGACCAGTGAATGGGGATAAAAGATTAAAACATCAATTTTTTTTTTGCTTAATGCTGTATAGTCACAAGATTTTTTTAAAAAATCTCATTTCATTGACCCCCTCCTGGACTTCTCTAAGAGTGCCCCAAAAGAGGCATTCAGCTTCTCTTATAAGGTCACATATAAGGGCATAGTGATCCACGGCATGAAGATGGTGTTCCCTGCAAATGTACATAAATTGTATTAAGATGAGGGGAAACTAAGTGATCTGGGAGCCATAGAGATGAATCATCTCCAATGTCTACATCCAAACAGAATTTTTTTTGTGCTTCTTTCGAGGACATTTCACTGCCTGGGTGAAATCCTGGCCCCATTAAAATGAGTGTGAGTTTTCTGATGACCACTGTGGGGGCAGGATTTCACCCTACATGTGCTATACCTTACCCGTACCCACTGATGAATGGAAACATAACAGCTTGAATGGCAAGAAAATGAGGCTCAGGAATTTGGAAATATTCCTACTCTGGCCTTTCATACTTCCAAAGACACCACAGATTTCAAACTAGTGGAATAGTTCCCTATTCCACTAACATGCTGCATACTCCCAAGTACTTTATGTAAAACTTATTTGAGTGTTTGGTTTTTAACAAGAGATTAATTTTCCCACCAAATACCCCACCCACCTTATTTTAGAAAAGGGTGGAGAAACAATTGAACTGGACTGCAGCTATTCTCTCTTGCAGAGGAAGAGAGAATAGCTTCCAAAGACCCATTACAACCTATTGAGTTGTGCTATTCTAGGAGCAGAACATTGTTCCTGACTGTTGCCAAGTCTTGTAGCTGATACCTTATTGATCAAATTAAGTCATGCTCTCACAGAAGCAGAGAGAATGGCAAACAATTTACCACCAATATGTGGACAAACAGCCAAAAACTAATTGCTGCTGACTAATAATGATATAAATAATGTAAATAGTACATCTTACATTTATAGTAGACTAAAAGTCTTGAATGCCTTCTCTACACTGCAGTGCATTTTCATTCCTCTTAGTAAAGCCTCATCCAACCTACCCGAGCCACTTCAGAGTGAGGGTTGAGGAGGTATCTGTTGGGACTCCACAGTTGAAGCTAAGTGCTATTTTGCACTTTAGAAAAGGATTCAACCTCTTTCTTTTATATTGATAAGATAGTAGCTGCTCCCTATACTTACCACACTTACTCTGCAAGAACAGAGTGGGTTTCCTGAAAATTGTCAAATCAACTCATTAGTTTATTAATTAAAAATAAATTAAAACCAGGGCCCTTTAGGAAACTTAGTGCATATTTCATCCCAAATGATCTGAGCAAAAAAACAAAGCAGGCACTTCAA
Source organism: Apalone spinifera (assembly GCA_030068395.1). Classification (NCBI taxonomy): domain Eukaryota; kingdom Metazoa; phylum Chordata; order Testudines; family Trionychidae; genus Apalone; species Apalone spinifera. The sequence goes on along the minus strand of CM057846.1, from coordinate 51,225,393 downwards.
ACTTTACATAGAGTTAAAATTAATTGAAATCTTACACATGGGCCACAGATGAAGAAATTTGATTGTAATTAAGCTTAGTTATTATCTATTGTTGTATCTAATTGCATCTCAGCCTACACAGTCAGATGGGCAACCCCAGTTCTGGCTTATCCTAGTTGATCAGTGCTTGTTTTGTGACCTTAAGTTTATTTTAATGCACCTTTTATGTAATTTTCTATATATTTTTTTAAAGCAAAGTGAAAAAGAAATTATATCAGCCTCCCATCAGGGTCATTAGCAGATTTAGGTCCATGGCCCAGTTCTGATCAATGGCACAGTTCTGAGGGGACACTTGAACAAATGAAGTAACTGATTCCACTAGTAGACTGCCATCCTCTTTGTAAACCTTCATTAGAGATGACTTGCCATATACAGTACTTGTTCGGTACATTTCACTCCTATTTACTGGCTGCAGAGGGATGTTGAGACACAGGAAACACACATAGGGTTCAATTCCAGGTTCTGTACAAGAGTGTGCTCTCTGGTTTTAAATCTTTCTGATCCCATCCTCTCCTCTGCTCCTTGCCCCACTTCATTTAAGTCAGGTTGCTTCTTCCTTTTTCTCTGTGCTACCTGGACTTGAGCACTGAGACCACAGGAGAGTTTTTCTACTCTCAGTTCTTGTATCTGGAGTCATGAGAGCAGCTGGCAGCCAGGAGGAGCAAAAAGGAAAAGTCCTGATGAGCTCTGGTAGCCTTGCACTCCATCATTCTTTAAATATGGACCATGATCAATCCAGCTAGCACACAAGAGCTGCATGAAGAATCTTCAGATAAAAAACAAAAACATAACAATAACAATGATTTTAACAGACCTAAACTGAGCATGTGCAAACTGCAATTTTACAGGCTTAGAATTTGGCCACATTTCAGTGTAGTGGGGGAATTTACTGGGAAAGCAAAAGCCATATCCCTGACAATATAGCAACGGCTCTCCCACATGTAAAAGTCCCTATTGCAAGCATGGACATTCTCAACTAAATGATTATAAGAGCGTGATCATGAACAAAACATCACATTTTTCTCTAACTTCACTCTGAGAAAAGACTGAATTGTTTTATTTTAAAAAAAATCAGCCTGGGAAAGAATCCCAGCATATTTCAGTTAAATGGTTAGAAGTTTGACAAAGTTATAAGCAACTAAAACAGGGTCTTAAAATGGAAAGTATAGACAACCTTCTATAGTTGTAGCCACCAATGCTGTATATAATTTTATTATATGGAGAAACACACCCAGACAGTCTTACAATTTTCTGGCACAAAAATTAAACAGTCAGATATTTGCAGTGTGATCAGCAATAAAACTTTCTGATACAACAGCACAGGCAATTATGTGTTTGAGAATATAGGGTTAAATTCAGGCCCAAGTTGCATCAAGGATGATTTGGACTACTGTGTTCAAAACCTGGTTCATTTGATTTTAAGAGTGATATTGATGTACTGGAGGATATCCAGAGGAAGATACCTACTAATGAAGAGAGTTTATGCTCCCAGAGCATAATTCAGGTTTACAAAACATGAAGGGCCAAAGTGTCACTTATCCAATGTGTGTGAGTAGGGAGTAAGGGGGCATAAGGCCCCTCCTACTTTCCTGAGCACTCCTGTGATCCTCAGGGTCAAGTGCAGGAGAGAAGACTTAATTGGCTTGCCTCTGTTCTTTGCAGATGGGTAGAGGGATGAGCTGGAAGGGCTGAGGAATCCATGGAGTCTGGCTGTGTCCCCATACCCACCAACCAAAACAGCTGTGCCAGCTCAGAAGGGAGGCAAACTGGGACAAATGAGGTAACAAAAATTTGTTGTGATTCAGGCTATGTCTAGACTACACTGATGTACCAGAAAAAGGTACGCAATTTGTGCTCCACAATTTGCGTACCTTTTTCCAATAGTTTTTTCGGAAGAGCCTTTCTTCCTTGTGGAAGGAGGAAGACAGGGCTTCTAAAAGAGCATGTCTGCTCTTCCACACAAAAAAGCGGAAGAGCAGATGCGTTCCCTGGCCATAGTGGAGTCTAGATGTAGCCTGAGTCACCAACTGCCCCTTCCTCAAAACATTTCACATGACACCCTACTCCCAAATTTGCTGGATGCAGTTTCTATTCCAACTGAAAGACTATAAATATATACAAACACACACAGAGATACTCACATACTCCCTCCTCACGCCAGATCTTTCGCTTCTGTAATCTGAGGTAGCTCCAGTGAGCTCTCTGATGCTCTGTCACCTTTCACTAGCTGAGGAGCTTGTCCTGGCCTAATTTTTCCAAAACCAATAACAAGAAAGCTCTCTGTGTTTGGCAGCTGAACTCTGTATATATCCCAAAAGAGCCCTACAGCCTTTAATTACTACAGCTTATGATTTTCACCATTTGATTCAGATTGTTCTGAGTTTTAAAACCATTTATAAGACAGTGAAAGTGTTTGCCTGCAGACACAGGGAATTAAGTACATCCCAGGCATTATTTGTATGAGTGCAGGAGAGTGTGCTAATGCATATTTTCTTGAGGGGGTAAAGTCCAATCATGGACATGCATGGTTTTATTCTAGACTACCTATTATCTACTAACCTTTGCTTCACCTCCCATTTCCACTACTACCCAGGGAATAGTACAGAAGTGGTGCTTTCTCAGCCATTATGGTTCTTCAGCCCTTATAGCTGAAGAACAGATATAATAAAATAAAGTAAAATATTTCATATCCTTCCAGCCATAGTATAAAGAAAATAATACATCATGGCAACTTACTTTATTGAAACCAAATCATGGCAATGCTATATAATCCATCTTTTTAAATTCTAGCATAAAAAAATCACCTTTTTCACTGTAAGACTACGTCTAGACTGGCATGATTTTCCTCAAATGCTTTTAATGGAAAAGTTTTCCGTTAAAAACATTTGTGGAAAAGAGCGTCTAGATTGGCACGGACGCTTTTGCGCAAAAGCACTTTTTGCGGAAAAGCGTCCATGCCAATCTAGACACAGCCTAATAGGATTGCCACTTACTACTCAGCAACCCTCATGGCTAGTGGTCATTTTACAGGTTCTCTGCACGTTAGCTCCCTCTAGCAGGCCCCTTAAGCATGCTACACAGTCTATCTTGTGTTTAGCACTACTCCGATGTTGAACTGATAATATATATGACTCAGAAAGTCTTCAGAATCCTTAAAATGATTCAAACAGTCCTCAGAGAGTCCCCAAAATAAAGTCCAAAACCATACCATGAAAGTTCATACTTAGCCCTGCTTCTTCTGCCATGCACAAAGTTCTTCCTCTGGCCCCATCTGTAACCAGAACCAGCCCTTTCTGGCTAGAACTCAACCCTCTGCCTCCAGCTTCCTTCTCCTTCTGTGTCTCCCATTTTTTTCTTTTCTTTTTTATAGCAAAGTAGATATTACTGAATAGTCTATAACTGCCACCAACTACTATAATCCCTCAATACTTAGTGGTTCATTTTCTCACTCTGCCCTGTGTCTTCCAGGTAATGTAACAGCACCTTTACATAATACGCCAGTTCCAAATGTTTCTATTAAATAATATGTCATTTTTGTTACCTTAAGACATTTGAATTCCTCAGAAAGCCTGCCCTTTCTTTATCAAAGCCCTTACATACACATAAAGGGCGATCAATTGTTTCTTCCATCTTCCAGAGTACATGTAGTACATCTTTGTGTATATTTATTCAAAAAAGATTTTTGTGTAAGCCGTTATGGCAAGTAAGTACTCTAAATAAAAACACTTTGTTAGTCCTAATTTAATTATTAACCAGTTTAATTATTGCTACTAGTTAGGCAGTGATCACAGCTACATAATAGGATGTTCTTTTACATGTACTAATTCCCAATTTTGGTACACAATATGCCACCCCTATATTCTTTCTGGTTTGGTTTGGTTTGTTTGTTGAAGCCATCTGTACATATTTGACAAAATGAACTCCACTTTTCACCTGTATATTGGCACTCTTCATTTTTATATTTTGCCTATCACAATCCCAGCACTCTGCATATAGTTGTTGTATCATATTTTCATCACTGCAGTTCCCATTAACTTTTGCCCAGAATATTCAGTTCAGCAATTTCAGTCATAGTGAAATTGGCATTACACTAGAAGCTATATGTAGTTCATATAGGAGTTGTAATAAATGCAACACACTCAATTTGTAGTCCCTGGGTTTGCATTAAAGTAGTTTTTTTAAGTTCTGATTTTGATGCTGACCCAAAATCTTGGTAGCCATAATCAATAACTGGTATAATTAAGGCTCTGTATACCATAAGCAGTACTTTCTTTTCCACACTCCAATTAGTCCTGGCAACATTTTAAAGCAGATTAATCCTTCCTGTACATGTACTTTAAATGATCTTTCCAAAGTAATTTAGTATCAAATATTATCCCTGAGAATTTTATGTTTAACTATGTTTATTTGTTTCCCATACACAAACAATTTACATTTCTTTGTAGCTTTTTTTTTTTTTTGTTAAGATCAATCCTTTGCTTGAAACCCCATGCATTTTCCCAGTTAGAAGTCTTTCTGTTTGTTGAGTCTCTGTTCTGCCATCTCAATATTCCTGCTCCTACCTCAATGAGAACAATCATCTGTGAATAGAGTGACATCTACTTCAGCACTCACTTGTTTGAGAGATCATTTATCATAATATGAAATAAGGTTTGCCTGTTAACACTTTCCTGTGATATAGCATTTTTAATATTTTTGGATAGATAGATAGATCACAACTTTCTCAATTCTGACCATCATGGTCTTTTAACTCAAAAATTCTCTAATCCACCCATACATTTTCCCCCTTATGCGTCCTGCACCTAATTTATACAAAAAGCCTTCCCTCTGTAGCATGTTATATACCTTTTCAATATCTAGAAAGACTGCTATCATGAAACACTTATACCTCACACTTTTTTGTATTGCAGTTTCTAATTTAACAATGCGATCAATTGTACATCTTCCTCTTGTAAAACTATTCTAAAACTATACCCAATGGGAGCTTTAGGAAATGGTGCCTGCTGGCTAAGAGGCCACTGGGACGTACTGGCTGCTGCTTCCCACATTCCACCAAAAGATTGAGATCCCCTTATTAATCCTAGTTCACCATTAACTTAATTGAAAATGACATAAATATGGTTCATTCAAAAATTGCTAACTTTTTTTTAATTTTTCCCCAATTTGTGACACACAGTTTATCATTTCTATCACAAATGCAATAAACTTCTTTTTTTCCAGTACTAGAATATCATTGTCTATTCCTTCTGTAACATTTATTCTATTTTTTTAATCCAATAAAGCTGTCTGGAGTTGTGCTGATTGTGTCTTCCCTCTCCTCCTAAACCTAGCAAGCTCTAAACAGCACCACACAAGATCAAGCCACAGTTGAATTACGTTCTAGTCATTCACATCATTTTACAATACAGAGCATGTGGAGTTTTGCAGTGCAGTTTCTGGGTATATTTTGGTGTTCCACCTATTGGACCAGGAGCTGCTAAAATGGCACAGATTCATTATCAATTTTGGATATTAAAATTGTATATTTTCCAACATTAATAAAAAAACCTGGAAATAGCTAACACTTAATTCTAATTCAAAATAAAGAAGTATGCTACTGTAAATTAAAGCAGAATACTGGTTTGAAAAACCCCAGACTGATACTAAAACTGAAAGGCAGGAAGTTTATTTTTTGCTCCAATATTACATGAAGAAAATAAAACAATTGTCTCCATTATGATTTGTTGGTCTTGCTACATTAAGACAAATACAATCACTCACCAAAATATTAAAGGCTAGAGTTAGTCTTTACAATCTACCCTGGGTGAGAAGCAGCATGTAGCTGGGCAATATGAGGAGCAGACCAGAAAATTAATGGGTTCTTGAAAGCATGGTCTACACCAGGTGTGGGCAAGAATTTTCATGGGAGGAAGGGGGGGAGGCACTTAATGAATTCTGGTATGTGGTCATGGGCTGGCTCCATTCCACAGAAGGGGTGGGGCAGAAGGGGTGGGGCTGAGGACTAGCCTCCCCCCAGAGTAGTTTGAAGCTGGAGGCTTTGAATTAAAAAGCACAGCACAGGGCTCACAGCTCCTGGTCCGGCCAGTACCGCATTGCTGTGACTATTTAAAGGGCTCGCGGATTCTGCCCCTACAGGGGTAGCGCCACAACCAGGAGCCTCAAGCTCCTTCAATAGGATCCTGCTGCCTGAGCCACTACCTGGAAATTCAGTGGCTTAGGCAGGAGGATATAAATAGAAAGCAGCCAGATGCAGCCCACAGGCTGGATCAAAGTGTTAGGTGGGTTGGATCCGGCCCCCAGGCCACATCTTGCCCAGCCCTGATCTACACCCACAATTGCCCAGGTTTAACAAAAAGTGTGATTTTATATGCATTTAGTTAGACCAGAGCAACAGTGGGTGTGGACACTTTTTTATCAACATAAGCCTGGTTAATATTGGCTGAGCTTGTATCAGTAAATTTACAGATACAGCAAAACCAACAGAATCATTTTTAAAGTGTGTCCACACAGGAGTGACATCAGTTTAACTAACCTGGTTTTTGAGTTGATTTCAGTTCAACCAGTACACCTTCTGTGTGTACACAAGCCATTAGTGCCACAGCTCACTCCCCTGGTTCCTCCCTAGTGTCACTTGAATATCTGCTACCGCTTCATAGCTGCCACAGTCTACTTCCTCTACTGCAGTGGATCAGCTCTGCTGGCTGGCATTGGGGATGAGGAGCTAAGTTCCCGTAAGTTGCATGGTCACGTAGCTTTCTATTAAGTCTTGCTCAAGCCATCTGGCAGGCTGCACAGGGCAGGAACCTGAGGCAGCCAAGGCAGGACTGACCCATTCCCTCCTGCCCACCCTTCAATTTGCCGCAGCCAGGGTGGCATAGCTCAGCTCTAATCTGACCCTGCTGTGGCAGGGCAGCCCAGCCCAAGCCCAATTCTGCCAAGGTCATGGTGGTGTGGACAGCCTAGCACCAGCCCACTGGTGCCACATCCAGGGTAACTCAAGCCCCGGCCTTGGCCCCAATCCAGCCCCGGCCTTGGCCCCAACCCCATCCTTCACCCTGTAGGGTAAATTGAGGCAGTCCATGGTATCTTGCTGAGAACTGACAACTCAAATCATTAGGCCAGCCCTGGGAAGCACCCAGACAGCACTTAACTTGTTAACTTGACCCTGGTTCCCCTGGCAACCACATTCCAAAAGGGCCTCACTTTGATAAGGACGTTACCAAACAACCGCGCTGGATTGTTTTTCATTGTCTGCTTTGTTCCTAGAAAATAAGCTTGGATCCCAAAGATCGCGCCAAGGCAATACCACCCTCGCAGGAGATGCATTATATTTCCGGCCGACAGAATGACCATCAACATGTCTTTGTTTATGTTGGCTTATTTAGCTTGTTAGGAATAACTACTTGTATTAGTGATAACAGGTTAAATTGGCAATGGGAGGAAATACTGTGTAACTGTCGTAGACCATTGGCTTATGTGCATTTCTCACTTCCGCTGCTAGACCTATCAAATCACTTCTCCTCCGTACATCTGCTACCTATATAATCTAATGTATGTTTTGGTTAAGTTAGTGCTCACCAGGTTAACCCCTGATGGGTACTCCACCAGCTATGTGAACCAATAAATCCTCTTCCTGTTTTCACCTGCACCCAGTGTGTCCAAGAAATTATTCCCTACAACCCATTTGTGGACAGCCTGACCCCAGACAACCCTCCACCACCACAGCCTGGCCTTGGATCCCTTACTGCTGTGTTCCAGCTCCAGACCTCCCCTGCCACAGCTTGGGCAGTCCTTCACTGCTCCCACTGCCATGGCAGGCACAGACCAGAACCTCACCTGCCCTGGTCCAGAGGGCCTGGACCCGCACCCACCACAGCTGGCATGGTGAAGCCCTGCAACGCCCCAGTCCTGAGGCCCCTCACACCCTGTACCTCACCCTTTGCCCCAGCCCCATTCCAGAACCCACACTCCCAGACAGAATCCTTGACACCCTCCCTCCCCCGCCCTCTACCCCAGCTAGGTTTGCCAACTCTCCCAGACCAGACATCATTTGCAGTAAAGGCATCAGGTCCATCTGGTCTGACTGAACTGGCAACCTCTAGTCTCACCCCTGAGCCCCTCATCCTCAGCCCTATCCCAGAGCCTGCAGCCTCGACCAGACCCCTTCTACTCCAAACCTCTATCCCAGCCCTGAGCTCCTCAACCCCAGCCCCAGCCCAGAGCATGTACGCCCAGCCAGAGCCCTCGCACTCCTGCACCCCAGCCCTCTGATCCAGGCCCCCTCCCACACTCAGAATCCTTTGGCCCCATCCCCCGCCACATGAATTTTGTTATGTGCACCAATGTGTCACATATCACCTCCATATTGGTGCACACAACAAAATTCATTCCGCTCAGGAGTGGTAAAAATTAGAGGGAACACTGGTAAAGAAAAACCAAGATTATGCCCATTCCCTGATCCTGTAAACATACTACCTAGCCATCTTCTTGGGAGGGAGAACAGCAGTCCTATAAAGGCTGCACCACATTGAAACCAATATTGCGGCTGGTTTCCACAAAGGAGTAAGGGGATGTCTTAAGGTGCCTCTGTCTCCTGCAGGAAAAGGAGGAGCTTTTCCTAAATCAATCTTGTCTCCGATAAAGTCCATAGAGCTGCATTGATTTATACCAGCTAAGACTCTGGCCCAAAGTTTGCAATGATATAAAAATCTATATATAATTAATGCTGTGGCACACAGCATGCATTTTTGCTTGATCTGGGGCCTGTATATGATGGCAACTTTGCATCAGGTCCTAGTGTTCTTTGCAGCTGATAAACAAAAGAAAGATTCATTCATTAGCCAGATCGCTGGAAAAAAAAAGAAATTGAGCCTATTTCTGTAGCCTCTAATGGAAGCAAGCTCAAGCCTAAAATGAGCTAAAAGCTCCTAATTTTAGCTGCCAGTCTGCATCATGATGTCTGAGGAGCAGAGGAAAGGATCACAAAACACATGCAAATATATTTATAAATTCTATTTTACTCTCTATAGGCCTTAAAGTAAAACAAACAAATAGGAAATATTTACGCTATATATTTTATTTTTAAAAATGTTTTGTGTTTTAATATATAATTGGCAGAAATCACTTGAAAGGTGGTTTGACATATCATGGCTACAATCTAGCCTGTAAAGTTGTATCTGTCATATTGCAGGACTGATGGAGCTGGACACCATGCACTATAGCCATAAAGAATTAGCCTGAAGTTTTAAATGACCCAATTTAAAAAAAGAGAAAGAAAGCACACAAATACACATTTGCACATACAAAATAAATGCAGGTTAAAAGTCTTTGCATTATAAAATAATTGTATTAAGGAAAGTAAAGGACATTTACAATGTTTGGTTTTGGTTTTGGTTTTTTTAATCTTGCAATTTTCAAAAGCCTTCAGTTCAGCAAACAGAACTTTGTTCAATAATTGGGGTGTCAAAACGTCAATTTTGTGTGCGTGTGCATGTGCATGTATGTATAAACTGACATTACAATGAGTAAAATAGCACCAAAATTGTTATCTCTGGCAACTTTTATGAGGACAAAATCTAAAAACAGTTTCACAGTGATCAATTAAATTAGAAGTTCAGTTTTTCTTCTGATAAAAGCAATGGAATTCCATAGGCTTGTCTATACTAGAGTTTTGGACATTCCAAGCACCCTTCACACTTGGGACACAGTGGCTGCGTCTAGACTGGCAAGTTTTTCCGCAAAAGCAGCTGCTTTTGC
>CM057846.1:51188488-51215498 GCA_030068395.1 Apalone spinifera | reverse complement strand
AACTTTTCCGTTAAAAGCATTTGCAGAAAATCATGCCAGTCTAGACGTAGTCAGTGTGTTTACAAAGAACTTGTTGGAATGGTGCACAAAAGCCAGCAACATATGTGCCTGTACTTGGTTGGAGAGATTATGCTCCAGAAATATAGTAGACCATAGTATCATGCATAGGATCACTATACCCTTGCAGCGCTATTGGGGCCATGGTTTGCAGCATCACTTTTCCATATTGCCCAGGCCTTCTTTCTTGTAACTTCTTTCTCTGGTCAAAGATACGATTTTTGTATCCAGTGGATTCCTGCAGATAACTATTGTGGATGTCCCTTAGCCCTCGTGCACCACAATCCATATTATTATGTCAGTATCCACTTCTATATGATGACCACAATCCTGGGCAAGTTATCCAATACACTTGGATCAGTGACCACATCTTCTTTTCAGAAGCTGTCCACAACTCTGTAAACACACAACTGTGCTAACATGTGGCCACTATCAGATACCAGGGGCAGAGCTGAGGCAATGAGGATATTCAATACTTAGGTTGACATAGCTGCAGTAGGGATGTAATAGTATAGTTGATTAACTGATAAGCAAAAGCTTATAGGTTAATGCTATAGACTACATGCATTTCCCTCTCCTCCCTTTCTGCCAGGAAATTTTTTAGCAGGCTGGCCAGCAGCCTGCCTCAGTCCTGGTTTACGATGGGTCCGAGACCTACCCCTACTGTGGCTCTGCATTTAAAGTGTATTAGGAGCTGGGTGGGCAGGCAACCCAGCTCAGTTCTGGCTCGTGCCAGGTCCGGGAACTCAGATCCTTGCTAGACAGGGACTGTTGCCACCCCGCACTACTGTCTCTTTCTCAGAAGCAGCAGCACAGGGCAACAGACAGCTGGTCCATGAGGGGAGCTGGTTTTTAAACTGGTTCCCCTCGCGGGCCAGCTTCCACCTGGCCTCTGATACAGTGACTGCTGGCCCCGCCCCTGGGAACTATAGACTAGTCGACTAACCAATAAAATTTCATGAGGTTACGCGACTATTCAATTAACTGATATTTAACATCCTTAAGCTGCAGTGAAAAATAAATATTCCTGTCTTCCACCGCTATGCCAACCTCCAGTATAGCTGCAGCTTGACTGACAGAAAAATGCTTCCAGTGACCTAGCTACTATCTCTAGAAGAGGTGGAGTTCCTACAGATGGAAAAATCCCATCCAGTGCTGTAATGTGTGTCTACATTATGGGTTTGTGGTGGCACAGCTATTGCACCATGGCTAGACTACTAGGCTATGTCACGCGCAGCTTCTTGCGCCAGAAATATGCAAATGAGGCTAAGCGTGGAATATTGCCACGCCTCATTTGCATACCTAATGAGCTGCCATTTTTGCAGAAGAAGCTCTTGCGACAGGAGTTGTCTATGCTGCCCCTTCTTGCGCAAGAAAACCCCTCTTGCACAATGCCATTATTCCTGAAAATAATCGGCATAACAGCACTGCACAAGAGGGGTTTTCTTGCTCAAGAAGGGGCACTGTAGCCAGCTCCTTCTGGAGCAAGAGCCTCTTCTGCAAAAATGGCATCTCATTAGGTATGTAAATGAGGCTCGGCGATATTCCACGCTTAGCCTCATTTGCATATTTCTGGCACAAGAAGCTGCGAGTGTAGACATAGTCCCAGAGTGCCCATAGTGTAGACATGGCCCCTAAGTTGCTACTGAATGATGGCATCCAGAACAGCCTTATGTAGGACTTATGTAAGCAAGTCTGGGACTCAAACCACCATTTTGGGTCATGAAGAAATAGTTGCCCTTTCTCTGAGGGTTTTGAGAGGCTCCTTGGGTTCAGGGAGTCTACTGACCCCAAAATAACTGTGACTGTCGCCGATGCCATGTTGCTGAGCTGCCAAATGGAGGAAGCCATCCTAAATGATAAGCACACTGGACAGCAGAATTGAAGCAACTGCCAGAGTCTAAGAACAGGCCATTATAGGCTATCTTTCCTTTGACTTGTTGCTGGGTAACGTTTTTGCCATTTGAGGTGTCTCCCATAGTTATTGTAGCAGCACTCAAATAGTTTCCTTTTTTTCACTACATACGGGCTATCTCGATACATTGTGCAATACAGGAATTAATAAATACACCCTTACAAATGTCTATTTCTATCTCATGTGAAATTTACAGCGGCAATTCCAATGCTTACACCACCACTAAAAGTTACGGCATTTCTCCATTTCCCAAAAGCACACAGTTGCACACTAGCCAACATTATGTGGCTCATGGCAGCTGTTAGGACTCTGGCCACAACACCAGTGCATTGTATTTTCTTTCCCCTACCTGTGGTCTGTTTAGGCTCTGATCCTGCAAAGATATATGAGCTTAACTTCACACACATGAATAGCTTCACTGAAGTCAGAGGACAGGGATGAACAGAAGTCAATAGGACTATTCAGGTGAAGCATACACATTCCTAATTGCAGACTTCCGCCCTCTAAAGTCACCCAGGCAAGTACAGTGTGTTCCTACACATTTGCACATCAAGTGCCCTCTCCAGGCCAATAACAGTAACATACAAAACAGATTCAATATTGCTGACAATGTTGAAGCCATAACTGTCAAGGCCGAGATAATATTTCTAACAAAAATTATGTCACAGAAGTATGACACCAAGAGCAAAGATGTATTTTCAGGCTAAAACATTGCACACTTCATCTGAGCTTAAGACAGGGATTTTTATTTTAAATTTTTGGCAAGTTTGGGGGGAAATGGATTGGCCTGGATGAGTTAATACTATAATTTTGTTGACATCTTGTTATAAAATAGGTTGGAATTATTTGCTCCTTGCCAATATTATATATGAGTGGACCAATTACTTTATATTGTTCATGATAAGTAAAGTTTAAAGTAAGATTAGACTAATGTTTCCCTTCTAAGCATGTAAAAGTTTCCTCCTGTACTGTTTGTCCTCAGTGAGATTTACCAATTATGATTTTAATTTATAACCAACCTGATTGCTCTATTTGGCTAATTATTTTAAAGAGTAGTTTACACTGCTGATTCATTTGCTGTAGATCCTACTGCACTGAGTTTCAGAAACATGAATGTTTCGCCTTTTACATTTCTGTTTTGGGGGGGAAACAAACAAACTTATCTGCTCTGTTTCAAAAAGCTCTCGTTGCATTTCTCCCCCTCTTTTTACAGAGTGATAAGAAATAGCGATAACTCTCTTTAAGTAGATCTGTTAAATGATGGCACTACATTAAAAATATTCTTCCTATCCCAGTCAGCTTCCGTATCTACATTATATGACAAATACTTGAACAGTCTGTTACAGAGCAACTGAAAATTAAAGAAATTTAAAAATATATTTGCAAATTAACTTGCTGACTTCATTCTGCTGACATTTGTTCGGTCATATCTGTTATTTTCAAATGTTTGGATTACCGCTGGGTACATATAATAGTACTCACAAATCTCAGAAGTTTAACCTAAATACAGCACAAATGATTAGCCATCTCAACATTTGTAACAGAAATATCTCATCCATCATACTTAATTCACTGTCATTATTCATTATTTTTCTGTTTTAAATGTTGTAATTATCTAATCACAGAGAAAAACCAGTAACATGTATGCTTTTAGGGTGTGTTGACATATATAATTAGCTCATGATGAGTTGAGTTGTGGATCTACACTGCATTAACCTACCATGGACTAGCTATCTGATTGGAACTTGCTGCCTCACTTTAACAGTTTGTTAACGTGCTTTGATTAGTCCCATTTCAAAGAGGACTAGATCAGAGTTCACTAACAAAACTGTTAATACACTTCCTCAGGCTAGGAAAAGGTAGCTTCACACCCCAGCTTGCCACAAATTCAATATTTCAGTAAATAAGCCTAACTAATCAGAAGCATGCATAACAAATAAATAACTGTTCCATTTGACTATTACTCTTATTTGTAATATTGCGATATTATTACAAGCCCCAAATGAGATTGTGGTCCCATTGTGATAGGCTATGTACAAACACAAAGCAAGAGACAGTCCCTGCACCAGAAATATGTGTTTGGACACTTGTGCCGATATGGAGCCCTCCTCCCTTCAGCTGGGCTTGGTGAAGGGGTCTCTCTCGCTCTCTCTCTGCAGAGTTCCTTGCAAAACTGACAAATTGGGGTTTGATTCTGCAAGCCTGCTGCATGCAGAACTCTACCATCATTGATGGGATCGCCATACACGGTGATCTTGCAGGAGCAAGCCTATGAATGTATGAAGCAGTTTGAGGGCAAATAACTGAATAGAAGCAATAAACACCCGATCTATGGAAAGGTATAGAAGGGGATGGGATGCAGAGTCCACTCTGATGCTAAAAGCATTTCTTTCTGTTCAGAGGATAAAACTGAACTAAATGTAACAATCAGCTGGATGCAGAGTAGAACCCCAGAGGAGATGAGAGATGGTTGGAAGAATTATGCAATCATGGAAGCCAGGACCCTAGAAATATTGCAGTGATGTGGTCATGCTCTAATATTTGCCAATGGGTGGCCAGAAAGGTTTTAAGAAGGCTTGGCTCTACTTCCTGACTACCCCTGAAAACTCTGTATGCAGTGTTGTAGCTGTGCTGGTCCCAGAACATTGAAGAGACAAGGCAGATGGAGACACAAGAAGAAAAAGTGGGTGCTCAGAACCTGCCAGTAGTCCCACAAATCAGCTCCTCTCTCTCCTCCATAGGCCCCTAGCCAGCTCCTCCCACTGGCAGCCCCACCTGCCAGTTCCTCGATCAGCTCCTCTCTCTGCCTCTCACCTGTTACGGATCAGCTGTTCTATAGCGTTCAGAAGGTGCTGGTGGAAGGAGGCAAAGCAAGGGTGAGAAGAGACTGGAGTGGGGATGGGACAAGTCAGGGCAGAGATGGGACTTTGGAGGCATGCAGCTGGGGGTTGGGGCTGAGCAGGATTTGAGCACCGCTGGGGAAATAAGGAATCTAATGTCTCTTTGAGCTCTCGCCCGACAAACCTCCCCATTCCCTGATCCATTACTGGCTCTGAACAGAAACCATTTGCAAGGAAGCAGCCTCTTCACTCTGCCAATAGTCCCTGTTCTGGCCTATTGATAACCTTGATTCAATCCACCTCTGCAGATGAGTGGAGCAAGAGGCACTTGCCTCTTGCCTTGTGCCTCTTGCTCCATTCATCTGAAGAAGTGGGTTGTGCCCACGAAAGCTCATGATACTGTCTGTCTTCTTTTGTTAGTTTCTCAGGTGCTACAGGATCACTTGTTTTTTTTAAGTTACAGACTAACACAGGTACCCCTCTGAGACTTGATTCAACCCCCATTCTCGCCTGTGACACACACACACCATTAGCCACTGTCATCAAGTTTTTAATTTGTGAGACTTGCTGTCTATATATAGATTAATATGGGTTTTTATTACACAAACTCCAAAAGTGATCCCCCATTGACAGCTGCAATGAACCCTGCATGTCCATTTGCAGGCTGTTATTAGTGATATGCAACCAGGACAAAATTACAGCACTTTGGGACCTTAGACTCAACACAACACAGGGTCACCCTGGCTCTGCTTCTGCACTCACCTCACTTCTTTGTCTACACTACAAAGAAAAGTCAGAATGGCTGTTTTTCCAACAAAACTTGAGGAATGTCCACACCGCAACTGCGTTCTTCTGCAAGAAAATCGAAAGAACAGAGGGTGTTTTCTGGCATTGGTAATCCTTTTTCTACAAGGAAAAAGGCTTTTTCTGAAAGAGCTCTTTTGCAAAAAGGCATGTGTGGATGGGGAAGAGAGGGTTCTTTTGGAAGAAGAGGAAAGAGGAAAAAGCACAAGTGCCCTGGTAGCCACTCCGTCCACAGCAATCACAGCTTACGTGCAAGAAAGCGTTCATTCAGTCTGGATGCTCTCCTTCGAAAAAGCAGTTCGCTTTTTCGATGCACTTTTGCAGTGTGGGCACTCTCTTTCAGAAGAAGATTTTTCAGAAGATATCTTTCAAAAAAAAGCTTCTTCCGAAAGAAACCTATAGTCTAGACACAGCCTGAGTGACTGGTTTTTTTTAATAAAGCGGACACGGTTGCCAGCTGTGGTGATACTGATATCATTGTGAGACTCATGCCATTTCATTTCATGCACAAAGCCCCAGATCCCAGAAGTGATCAACCTCAGCTTTCCTTTTAAAAAGACTAAGAGTTGTCTAGCCCTCAAGCATGTGAAGAAAAGCCCTGACAACACAGCTTGAGGGAACCCTAAAGGCTCGAAAAACAGAAGGCAAAGAAAAACAACCCACTTTTTAAAATTTCATTTTTAAGCCAGTCTTATGTTTTGAGGGGAAGGGGGTTGACTTGGGATTTTCCTACACTTGGGATTGGTGACTGCACAGATTTGTGTGAGTGATTGCAGGCACACAGGAAAAGAAGCCATGTATTTTCTCTTCTCAGCACTAAAGCCATTTCAGTATTTAGCCAGAAGAGGGCATTAGTACATAACCTAAAATACATAACTTATGGCAGGGGTGGGCAATAATTTTCGCAGGCGGGCCACTAAATGAATTTTGGTAGGTTGTCATGGAACAGCTCCATCCTGGAAGGAACAGGGCCTGGGACAGAAGGGGCAGGCCTGGGGACTAGCCTTCCATCAGAGTTGTCTGAGGCCAGAGGCTTTAAATTAAAAACACAGCAAACAGCTCCAGACTTCCAGCCCTGCTACTACTGGTTTGCCTGGAAGCCACCTGGGGTTGCTGCAGCTATTTAAAAGACTCATGTCTCCAGTCCCTGCCAGGGTAGTGCAACAACCTGCAGCCATGAGCCATTTAAATAGGATCCTGCTGCCTGAGCCACTGCCTGGAAATATAGCGGCATGGGCATCAGGATATATATAAATAGAAAGCAACCAGATGCAGTTTGAGGGCTGGATCAAAGTGTTAGGTGGACCAGATCAGGCCCTCGGGCCACATCTTTCCCAGCCCTGACTTATGGTCTTTGAAAGGTAGCTGTGTTAGTCTGTAACTTTAAAAACAAGTAGTCCTGTAGCATCTTGGGCTATGTCTACACTACCAGCTTATTTCAAAATAATAACTCCCGAAATAACTATTTCAAAATAAGCTTATTCCTCCTCACAAGAAGGAGTTATTATTTCAAAATAACAAACCCATTAGTTCGAAACAGGTTTGATAGTGTGGACACTCTCCTTGTTATTTCGAAATAAGGGGAGTTATTTCAAAATAACTCCCTAGTGTAGACATGCCCTCAGTTACTAACAAATATACATATATAGTATCATGAGCTTTCTCTGCTCATCTGGGGAAGTGAGTTTTGCCCACGAAATCTCATGAGGCTATGTCCAGTATATAACTTATGGCATGAATGAAATAATTAAATCTACAAAGAAAAAGAACAAATGAAATGTAACTATTCTAAATATATTTTTGTCTGTATGTGAGAGTACCTACTTTCAATAACTTACATGTCAGTTAGTTGTTCACTGTTCTGTACAAATCCGTGTACTCACCTTGTTAGGGCCCTGCCGACACAGATGATGCAAAGGTTCTAAACAAGCTATACCTAAATAAATCTAAATCCTGTGAGTCATCACCAGTTTTGTATGCTAAGATAAAGCACAGAGAGATGTAGTGCATGCAAAG
The DNA here is from genome assembly GCA_030068395.1 of Apalone spinifera. Lineage (NCBI taxonomy): Eukaryota > Metazoa > Chordata > Testudines > Trionychidae > Apalone > Apalone spinifera. Next base: position 51,207,866 of record CM057846.1, on the reverse strand, counting down.
GAAGGAAGGAAGGAGAAAGTCATTTTATGTTAGCCCAAAGTTGGAGTAGGACAAGTAGCTGGCTGTACAGACAAGCACAGTTTCTTATCTTCTTACATTTATATCGTAAGTGTGTGCATACACGCACAGGACTGTGCCTGTGCACATGTGTATGTCTATTGCTATCCTTATCCCTGCAGTGTGTTCCCACTTTCTGCCTCCCAAGTACTATGAAATTGTGGCCTCTGTTATTCTTGCTGTTCCTCACCCAGAGTTCTGTGCCTCTCTGTGTTTCCCCAGTGCTCTGGATCTCCCTCCCCACCCCATCTCTGCCACTCTCCACTTTGGGTCCTGGCTCCCTAGTAGGTTTGTCATCCTCCTTCAAGCAACTGTCTAGGAAGGAGTTCTGTGGAAAGGGATCTAGGGGTCATAGTGGACCACAAGGTAAATATGAGTCAACAGTGTGACGCTGTGGCAAAAAAAGGAAACATGATTCTAGGATACATTAACAGATGTGTTGTGAGTAAGACACAAGAAGTCATTATTCTGCTCTACTCTGTGCTGATTAGGCCTCAGTTGGAGTATTGTGTCCAGTTCTGGGCACCACATTTCAAGAAAGATGTGAAGAAATTGGAGAAGGTCCAGAGAAGAGCAACAAGAATGATTAAACATCTAGAAAACATGAGCTGTGAGGGAAGACTGAAAGAATTGGGCTTATTTAGTTTAGAAAGGTGAAGACTGAAAGGGTACATGATAGCAATTTTCAAGTATCTAAAAGGGTGTCACAAATAGGAGAGAAACAAATTGTTCTTCTTGGCCTTTGAGGATAGGACAAGAAGCAATGGGCTTAAACTGCAGCAAAGGAGGTTTAGGTTGGACATTAGGAAAAACTTCCTAACTGTCAGGGTGGTTAAACACTGGAATAATTGCCCAGGGAGGTTGTGGAATCTCCATTTCTGGAGATATTTAAGAGCAGGTTAGATAGACATCTATCAGGGATGGTCTACACAGTGCTTGATCCTGCCATGAGAGGAGGGGACTGGACTCGAGGACCTCTCGAGGCCCTTTCCAGTTCTAGTGTTTTATGATATGATTGTACGATTCTATGATTAAATCCCAGCTCTTGCAAAAAGTTTCATAGGATCTCCAATTGCCATAAGTGGAGAAAGTCTAAATTTTACACATCATTTTTAAAAGCAATGTTTGCAGAATCCCAGTGGTCTGTAGCACAAACTATTTCAATTAATAAAAATAATAATAATTACAGTTTTCATATTCCAACAGTCTCAACGAGTTTTCCGAATACAGGTTGAACCTCTCTTAACTGGGACTCTCTGGTTGGCAATATCTGTGCTCCATCAGGTCCACAGATGTTCCAGGACCAGAGAGTCTCAGTGGAGGGCTGGTGGCTGGAAGCCCTCCAGTGAGGCTGGGGCCCAGTGGTGACACTGCCCCGCAGGACCGGGAGCCCTGAGCACAGAGGGGCTGGCAGTATGGGGGGAGCTGGCTGGGAGGCTGGCAGCCAGGCTATGGCTGGGGGGGTGGAGGGGCAATGGCCAAATGATGAGATAGAAATGACCTCCTCTGGGGTTCAGAAAATCCCTCATCCAGGACCGATCAGCTCCCAAGAGTGCCGGACCAGGGAGGTCCAACCTGTATTAAGTAAGCACATCAAACCTGTTGGTTAATGGGGCTAAGAAATAGTGAGGTGTCACTTCACACAACACTAAAATCTATCTGTGAAATATGCAGCATGAAGTAATGCTACAAAATAGTCTGAGACAGAAAGTGAAGAAAACCATAACCAATTAAAACTGAAAGGAGACTTCACATAGCGAGTATGTAATTACCTGAATTGGAAGTTGGCCAGGAGAGTCTTATAAGAACCTTGGGGAGTTTTAATAATCATAAATGATTAGGTCCTTGGTTTTACATTTCAGACTGTGATTGGTTGACCAGTAGTGACCTATTAAATCAGCCGCCTTACATCCTACAGCAGGGCTGGGCAAGAAGTGGCCCGGGAGCCGGATCCAGCCCACCTAACAGGCTGTGGACTGCATCTGGCCACTTTCCATTTATAGCCTACTGCCCGTGCCACTGAATTTCCATGCAGAAGCTCAGGCAGCAGGATCCTATTTAAATGGTTCATGGCTCACAGTCGTGGTGGTACCCAGGCAGGTGCTGGAGCCACGAGCCCTTTGCTGTGTTTTTAATTCAAAGTCTCTGGCCCCCGACAACTCTGAGGTGAGGCTAGTCTCCAGCCCCGCCTCTTCCATTCTAAGCTCCACCCTTTCTGTGGGGTAGAGCAGGACTATGACCAAGTATCCAAATTCATTAGGTGGCCCCCCTGCAAAAATTATTGCCTACCTGTGATGGGGTGTCTGGACCCCGCACTATTGGTGGCAGCAGCATGGCGCTTTGGGAAGTGTGCGCGCCTGCTCCTGGGTGGCAGAGCCAAATCTGGTGGGCGCCAGGACCCGGGGGAACACCTCCCGCCAGGGAGTCCGGCGCGAGACACCAGCTGGCAAAGATGTATAAAGAGGCCCAGGCCAGAGACAGCAAGCAGGAGGCGAGAGGGTCAGGTGGGGAAAGCGGAGGATGGGCAGGAGGAGAGGGCTGGCACTGTTTGTCTGGCCCGAACTGGACACTGGTGGGAGGAGGGGGACGGGGACCCCACCCCCCTAGTCCCAACCTCCTGGTTGATTTGTGGACATAGCTTCCCCAGCAGGTAGCCCCCGGCGTTGAGCAACAGGAGAGCCCCACCAGGTGCAGCAACTACTCCGAGAGGGAGACGGTGCCGTTACAGAGTGGGCAGAGCCAGAACAGAGATGTGGAAGACCTGGCGACTTGTAGTGTGACTGGGCGGCTGGCGCTGTGCGACAGAACAGGGGAGCACCTGACAGACTCACACATCCCCTAAGGACCAGGGAAAGATAGGAAACGACCCAGGATCGTTAATGACCCGGAAGGGGTTGGCATGTTTTGGCTGGGGACCCTGCCAATTCCTGGCAGCAAGGGATACTGCTGCCTGTAGGGTCCTGGGTCAGGGCCCAGAGGTGAGGGCCCCCCTACCTCCCTTGCGGACAAGCCTACATGGTGACGAGAACTGGTATAGAGACTTTGGTGATATAAGAGACTGGTCTGTGAACTGTAGGAATAAAGGGAAATGAGCTGGGCGCCCTGGGGCCAGCAGTGGGACTGACAAGATGGACCCCGTTCGGGGAACCAAACCATTTCACACAACCCTTGTCCTACAGAGTCCAAATAATCATTCAAGAGCTCAATAGGCCTTATTCTATGAACTTCTGAGATTTGAAAAATAGGACAACACAAATAGCAAAGACTGAATCAAGACTGAATATGGATGCAAGCAATAAGGCCTATGCACTATACTTTATAGAATTTGCTCCATCTTTCAACGTATCAAAAAATAAAACCATACGCTATTTTCCCACCCCCTTTTTGCACAGGTGGAGCTACACAAATGTAGCCACACTAGTTCAAACTCTTAGCATATATGCATTACACCATAAACCAGGACTTAAACGACTGTGGGTTACCCACGAACTACGTAGTTTATACTAGTGCAACATGTCTACACCGGGGGTTGCACTGGTGAAAAAACAAAAATACAGGATAGACAAAGCCTAGATTATAGTCCTTAAGGTTGTGAGGAAAACCTTCCAGATGTGAACTGAAGGCATTCTGTTGCATTGATGATTTCCTGAGGCTGTAGGCAGCTTGAAACAGTAGCTCTAAGAGAAGTGTACACTGCCCCATTCATCCAAATAGAATGGAACTCCAAGACAACAATTCAGGTATCAACATTGATAAGTATTTGACCAATACTCATTTTAGCAGAACCATTGGACTAATACTCTTCTCCCACAGCATGTCTCATAACCTCTCATGCATCAAAAGCCACAGTTCTCCCCAATGTCTTCTACAATGACAGTATATAATACATTGTCAGGACAAAAATCTGCAGCCCATTGGACATTGAAAATACATAACAATATACCCAGCTTGTAATTCATTGTCGCATCTAATTAAATAAAAACCTCTATTTTTTAATTTACCTGAAAATGCCGCAGAATTTCCAGTTTACCACATCCAAATGTCATAAACCCCAGTGGCCTTGCTGCAGAATTTGAATCCAGTTTGTGGTAATATACACGGATAGGGCCTTGCTATTAGTTAAAACACTACATTCAAGTGACAGAAATAAAGAAGGGGAAAATAGGAAAGCTAAAAGAAGTCTATGTGATGTTGATTCTGACTGCTTTTTAAGGCTTGGTCTACTTAACACTTAGCTATGGTGACCTATGTCCCTCAAGAGTATGAAAAATTCACATTTGAGATATGTAGTTAAATCAACCCAAGACTGAGAGTAGAGCAGGGGTGGGCAGAAATTTTTGAAGTGGCCCCATCCCTCCTTTCCCCTCTCCCCTGGAAAAGACAGAGCCTCAGGTGGAAGGGGCTGGGCCAGGACTCTTCTGTGGTTCCCCACCACAGACCCTGATTGGTATGGGGTGGGGGAAGTGGCAAAGTCTTTCCCCTGTGTGGGCCCCTCCCCCAAAAGAACTACTAGCTGTACTGAACAGCTGGCAGTTCCCTGTAGGCACCCAAGTCCATCAGGTCAATCAGGGCCTGGGCAGGGGGAGCATGGGAAGGTTTTTGCTCCCTGTCCCCACCCTGTAAGGGGTCACCACTCTTAGAGTCACCCGCCAGCTGAGCAGCAGCTGGCAGTTGACTCTAAGCACTGAGTGCTCCTTGCAGGGTGGGAGGAGACTTCACACGCTCCCCACATCAATCAGGGCCTGGGAGCGGGGAGAGTGCGCAAAGTCTCTTGCTCCTAGTCCCCACCCTGCAAGGGTGTGCAGCACTTCGAGTCAACCCTCGGGGTTGACTCTGAGTGCCGCGCACCCCTGGTGTGGGAGGAGACTTGGCGCACTCCCATGTCTCCAGGCACGGATTGGCCTGGTGGCATGGGAGCGACAGGTTGTCCGTGGGCTGGATCAACCTGGTTGGCAGGCCAGATCCAGCTCACGGGGGCCCTTTTGCCCACCCCTGGAGTAGACACTGCTAGGAGGCCAGAATTTTTCCATCAACTATCTCCTCTCAAATGGATTTACTCCAGAGATAGGGGGAGGGGAACCCCTTCTGTTGCTGTAGCAAGTTTCTGCACTATGCTGTATCTGAGTTGATGTTGCATTTGTTGTATAGACATGCCATTAAGATTTTGCAGTAGTGCGCTTCCTACAATATAGCCTTAGGGAAAACATGCTAGGATTCCACTACCATTTCTGATGCCCCATACATGGAAGTGATGCAATTGCTATAAAGCTTACCTAATTGAAAGTTTGAGTGTTACCGAGAACTGACGGGTTAAGCCTAAGGTTGTAAACTGCCCAGGACAAAATTCCTCAAGCCAAGAACAGGTGTCTTTGGCTATGTCTACACTGGGCACCTTACAACACGTAGCTGTGCCACTGCTGTTGCACCATTGTAAAGTGCACTGTGCAGCTGCTCTTCATGGCCAGGAGAGAAGTCTCCTGGCGACAAATTGAAACCATCTCCAATGAGGGGCAGTAGCTTTGTTGCCAGGAGCGTGGCTCCTGCCAACAAAGCATTGTCCAAACCAGCCCTTTTTTGTCATTCAGCAGATGTTTTTTCATACCCCTGAGCAGCAGAAGTTTTAACGATGAAAGTGCCAGGGTAGACATAGCCTTAGACAATGTACAATACAGCAAATGTAGTGAGGGTATCAGCGTTTATATGTTATCGATGTTCTATACAGAATCACTGTTTGTTTAGGGAAAGGAGGACAAGACTTTGCAATCCTTATTCAAGCAAATCTCTTCCTGAAGCCAATGGGATCCAAATCCTTATTTTTTTGTATTTTTCTTTAAAATAAACCAACAAAGATACCTACTGTATTATTATGTAGAACAGCAGCATCTACGAAGTTTAGTAAACTAACATTTAGTAGAAATAATCTAAGACAGTGGTCTCCAACCTTTTTAAGCACAAGATCACTTTTTGAATTTAAGTAGGTCCAGGATCTACCTCAGACTCAAGTACCCCTGCTCCACCCCTTTGCCAATGACTCACCCTCCTCACTCTGTGAAGATGGAGTATAGGAGAGGGGGACAGAGTGGCATCAACACCGCCCTGCCTCTGTCTCCCCCACTCTGCACAACAAGCAGGAGGCTCCCTGGGAGCAGCTCTGGGCAGGAGCAGCAGGGCAGTGTGGGAACTTGATAGCCTCCCAGCCAAACCAGTCAGGATCACCTGTCAAAGGCTCCAAGATCTACTAGTAGATCCCAATCTACTGACTGGTGACCACTGGTCTAAGCGGTCTAGCCTAGTGGCTTGTGGGAGCCACAAAGATGCAGATTTTAATCCTATAGCCACTGACCAATGTCTGAATGCAGATCATTTGACCTTCTTGTTCTTCAGTCATGCCATCTAGAAACTGTGTAAAATGCAGCGCTCCAGCAAAAACAGATTGTATGTGTGAGTGCATGCATTAATGTGTTTTAGCTACATAGGATACTGCACTTTTCCTTCCCTTTTAAGTTTCTGATTTCCTAAAGTGTTATCCAGAATCCTGTGCAAGAGATGTTTTCCATTTCCTAAACCTTTTATAGCCTTGAAGTTTGGGAAATTAGGTAGTATTAGCTTTCTCCTCTTGGATTTCTAAAGGCGTTGTAGACTTGTCTTTTACCTAAATCATTTTATGGTCCATTAATTGGATAGATAATGTTTCTCAGTAAAGGCTGAAGAGTCATTTGACATTTTCAATGTGACTACTACATGAACATAATCATATTTTTCAGCCAGAGAGCTGAGAAATATTTGACAGAGAATTAATGAACAAGTGAACCACATTTTGATAACTAATGTTCTTAATGAACTAAAAACATTGAGCTAAATTTTAAGCAGAAAAAAAGCTGAAGACAAATTTAGTTCAATATTTTCTCCCTGTTCACTTGGAACAGCATTGGCTACAGTAAGTGAATATTCCAAAAACAAGAGCACATGTACTTTAATATTCTTAATAATACAGAACAAAATCCTAATCTCCCACAGATATTTCACATGTGTAAAATCTCTCAGTTTGCGAGATTATAGAAATAAAAGAAAACAGGAAAAATACAGCTTTATGATTCCATAAGCATATATTCACAAATAAATTCAAGTCAAGTGAATTATGAATGTTCATTTATTTTAATGCCACAATTCTGCCACCAGACTAAATTAAATATTAAGAACATCCAGTATGTAAACAGTCAGAAGAGATTTCTGTATAGGGTTTTGTTTAAATGAATATTCCTGAAAGATGCTATACTGATCTCTACTTGAGGTCTACTTTATCCACACAAGTACTCAGTAAGAAACAGCAGCAGTGCATCATTTCAAACACTAGTAGATCACTAAAAATCCTCATTTCAAACACTAGTAGATCACTAAAAATCCTCTACAAGCAAATTTAGTCTCCGTGACCATGCAATCTCTTGATCACTTTGCTGGAACTGACAGTTCTGCAGGGTAGCTTGGACAGTTGTTTACAGAAATGTTGATGTTACCAATTCTTTTCACACAGGGTCACTAAAATGGTCAAGATGGGCAGGATTCAAAACCAACTAAGGAGGTACTATGCTTAGTAGTCATTGCCATGTCTCTGAGTTGTCCAATGCCCCTTGGATACCACTGGAATAACTGTTTTTATTCCTGAAATCTCATCTTATACACATTCCCTTTCTTTGAGGCTGTAGTGGGCCAGATTGGTTGCCCACAGACCCAGAGGAAAAAGGAGTCCCTCACTCAACCCTGGTGGGTGGAGCCACACCACGCTCAACCCTCCAGTCAGAAGTTAATTGGTGGAATTAGAAGTCCAAAAAGTGGGCCAGAGATTACAGTTGGGAGGCAATCATTGAAGGAGCCAGATGGCTCCTGTGAGCTCTTGAGCTCGGAAGCTGTTGCAAACCCTGAGGCTACGTCTACACTGCAGGCTTCTTGTGCAAGAACTGTTTTGCGAAAGAGTTATTGTACAAAAAGTCTTGCACAAGAGCGTGTTCACACTGTCATGTGCTTTTGCGCAAGAGATGTGCTTTTGCGTAAAAGCATCCATGGCAGTGTGGATGCTCTCTTACGCAAGAAAGCTCTGATGCCCATTTTAACCATAGGGGTTTCTTGTGCAAGAAACCCCTGGTTCCCCACTGCCCTCTTGCGCAAGAGGGCTTATTCCTTGTGGGGAGAGGAATAACTCTTGAGCAAGAAGCCCTCTGTTCCGACACTTTACTGTAAATTTACTTGCTCAAGAACATGCGTGCAGTGTAGACACTCCACAAGCTTTTGTGCAAGAAGCCTGCTGTGTAGCCTGAGGGAGCTAAGTACTGGCCAGGACCATTTACAGAGTTGAGCGCAGAGGAACAACAAGCACTGACAGAGGCTATCTTCCCCAACAACCAAAATGACCCTGTCAAGAGCCAGGTACACCCTGAGGGGCATTGGGAAGTGATCCAGGAGTAGCTGACCCCTGTCTGTTTGTTACAGTCAGAATCCCTGCTGACCCAGTGGTCACTCCAGCACTTTAGGGCCCTGGGCAGGGATGCAGTGAAGTGGGTGGACCTGTGTCAGGCCCATACACAGGAATTTATGTAAGGGGGGGGGGAGGCGTGAGCTGTGGGAGCGGGCTGGTGGCTGGCCTGCCCCCACAGTCCAGCCCCACCCCCAGACCTGCTCCTCGAGGGTAGTGGGAATCAACCTCAGCCTTCCTCTAGCCGGTTGGAGCCTCTTGCTTACATGGAGGACCATGGGGAGGTGCGTTCGCACACTCACCCACCCCCACGTACGGGTTCGTGTGTCCCCCCTGCAGCCCCACTCTGTGGATGACAGTTTTCAGCTCTCTTCGGCAAGAAGCATGTTCTTATCAGCCTCTCCGCCAGAGCTAGGAGGCTCAACTGTTTTGCTGCTCAGCCTGAGAATAGGCCTGATCTCTGACTCTTTGTTGCCCCACCCTGCCCTCACCTTCCCCATGTCAAGTGAACCCCAGAGATGTGAGTGGGCTGGATTGGCCGCCCACAGATCCGGAGGGGGAGGAGCCACCCCCTCCCTCCCCAGCAGACTATAGCAATAGTGTGTGTGTACACATTTCATGTGTCAACATTCAGATGGCTTGACAAATCTGGGCCCAATCCAACAAAGACTCAGGCACATACTTAACTTTATGCAATGTGAATAGGCCCATTGAAGTCAATGGAATTACTCACAATGCATAGTGTTAAACTCATAATAAGCAAGTCTTTGGAGCCCATACTATTAGGTGTTATGATGTTTATAATGTTTATGTGGTTTATGTTTAAGGTACTTATGTTTTCAAAATGGCGGTTGTCACCAAAGACTCTGTCACCAAGATCTAGGACTCTGTTTTTCCCGCCTAAAGTCCTTTGCACTTGTCACCAAATTGTGCATATGGCACACAGAAGTTGTAGACATGGCACGCAGAAGCTTGCACAAGGCACACAGACCCTATGCACACAGCATGGGAATTGTGCACACCACCCTACGCAGGTTTTCCTGCCAAAGACAACACAAAAATACTGCACCCTACGAAGGGGTGTGGTCAGTCTGTGTAGTCTGTGTGGACAGCGTCTGTCAGGCATCAGAGCGTCTGTGTCCTTGAGGGTCCACAGTCCTGTACTTAAGGGTCAGGAACCAGTGTCATCCACCCATCAGCAGTAGCTGTTTCAGCCTGTCATTGCTGAAGCGGGAAAGGCATAGGAACCTTGCACAACTGTGGGGGGTTCTCACACTGTGCTGTAGCGAGGGCTCAGCTTCAGTGGATCTGAAATACACCAAATAGGGGTGATTGGTGTATTCACTCCCGAATTACTCCGCTGTGGCGAAGGCCCAGTGAGGACTGAGAACTGTGCCCTCACCCAACATCTACCTGCTCCTGTGGTGAATGCCTGGGATTCCACCAAGGGCAATCAATTCCATCTGCAAGGGATCACTTGCTGTTCCTCCCTGAGGGCTAATCAAAGCCTAAACTTAGTAGGTGGCAAGCACCATCACCACCATTGGTGGCATAGAGACTCTGTAAAGTATATGTACCTTGACTGTATTTGGGATCTTTCTGTCTGTCTTTTCTTCTATTTTGGGGTGGGAGTTGGATTTTATTGGTTGGTTATTCTTGGTATTGTTTCATGCACTTGTCAATTTAAATTCTATAATATATTAGTAAACTTAATCTGGACTCTGAGTGTTTCTTTGGAATATCCAACTGGTGATTAGATACCTTCTGACCTCCCTTCTGACAATCAGAGTGCATAACATCACTGATCAGATTCTTATTCCAAATTCTAAATGTTCATTCTAAATTTGCTTGTTACTGAGACTCTGGGGTAACAAATGATGCTTGTCCAACTTAGCAAGCACATGCAACCTTTTTTTACAATTGCCTATTGTGCAAAATTCATTTCAGGTAGGCTAGTCTGGAAAAAAAAATTCACCTGTGAATAATTACTTGCATATGCGGCTCACCTTGACTCTTTCACAACGCCACTAAATAACAACTACCTATGAGTATAAAAATTACATAATTGGCTATAATCTAAAAACAATGCAAATTTCTGTGCATTAGTTATTAAATTAATTGCACTCACACTCTATTTGCAGGTAACAAGAAATCATGTTAATATTTTAGAATGATTCTTTATACTTTTGATACAAGGAAAATACACAATCAGACTGTGTTCATCAGTTACAATTATTTATGCTTCTACATACTGTTGTTCCAGTCACTACTTCCAAATTCACATCATCAACTTATTAAATAAATTATTATGGACACGAAACACCTCGCTCAATGCCTGTGTAATGTTAAAGAGACACCTGGGTATCTCAGAGACAAAAACATAATGACACCTGTAATGTTATTTTCACACTTGTGAGCTGCAGGTACTAACATGGGCTTGAGATTTTCTATGAAATTAGAGCAGTAACCAGGGAATTATGCTCTGAAAGAAAATTTCCACAAACTTTTAATGATCTTTTAGGGAACATGGGGGAGTTCAGAGGAGCTTAATGAGCTTCTTAAACCACCTGTGAAACATCCCCAAGCAATTGCTGAAACCTGAACTGAAGAAAGAAGGAGAAGCAATGGGTGAGTGTGATTCCTGTCTCTGCCATAGACTTTCTGTGTGTCTTTGGTCAAGTTAATTAATCTCTGCATTTTTTTTCTTCACCCTCCCTCCCCCTTTTTCTTAGCTATAAAAAGAAGCTAATTATATTTATTTCTTTTATCTGTGCATTGAGACTATAAGCTCTTTAGATCCTGGACTATATTTCATGTATACTTGTAGAGTTCCTAGTACAGTGGGTCCCTAACCTTATTAGGGTGTCTAGGTGATGTTGCAATACAAACAATAAATAATAACTAGAAAAGTCAGTAACACCAAACACTTCTGCTACTTGCCCTGCTTCCCACCCCAGTACACACATCCATGAGGGAACACACAGAGACTCAGTGATTTTGTTTGTGCATGGGCTTACATGTCCCTGTATATCAGCCTCCAGAGGGAGAACTCATAAAAGAAAGTGATGGGTGAAACCATAGGTGCTGGCTTCCTCCAAGGCTAGAGGTAGGGGGGTGCTCAACCCTCCCTCCCCCCGATCCACCTCTGGTCCTGTCTTGTCCATTCCTCCAAGTCCCACATGCTGTGCAACCTCTTCCTGCCCTCACTCTGTCCCAGGCCCCATATGAACCCTGCCTCTTCCTCCACATCCCTCCCCTCTCCTCACACCATCTTCTCCTCTCCCTGAGAGAGCCACAACCCTGCTCCTTCCCGCTCCCACTTAGCTCCTCCTGCACACCATGAAACATCTGACTGCAGTGGGCAGTAGGGGTACATCTACACTGCAGTGTTATTTTGGAATTACTGATGTTATTCCGAAATAACATAGTGCATGTCTACACAGCAAGCCTTTATTCTGAAATAATGTCGAGCTGGAGGACTTTTTACTCTGACTCCTGTAACCCTCATTTCACAAGGAGTAAGGGAAGTCAGAGGAAGAGTGTTCTTCCTTCAACTTCCTGCTGTGTAGACAACACCAAAAGTCAAGCTAAGCTATTTCGACTTAAGCTATGCAATTAACGTAGCTGAAGTCGCATAGCTTAATTTGACTTTAGCCCTGCTGTGTAGACGTACCCTAGATGTCCTGAGGGAAAGGGAGGAGTTGATCAGCAGGCCTGCTGGCAGGAAGTACTACAAGTAGAGTGTGAGGGGAGCTGGCTGGCAGTGGGTGCTGAGCAGCTGCTAAATGTTTTCCATGGGTGCTCTGGGGCTGGAGCACCCACGGAGTCAGCGCCTGTTGTTGTTGCTTTCCATGAAAAGAATGACTATGTGTTTTTCAAATGTAGATGTAGAGCTGGATGTGCTTCCCTGGGGAAAATATGCTTTCAGGCAATCTACTCCCTCACTGGTATTTGGGTATGGTCTAGGGGTAGGCAAAGAAATCTGAAAGGGCGGGGCACTTGCTTACCATCCAAGATTAGTTTTCACTTTGATAAATAAAACAGGCCTTAATGCATACAACAATCCGCCATTGGGTTATATTTCTGAGTGTTAGGGAAAGGGTTTCAACTACAACCACCTTTGTTACCACCTCCAGATTTCACTAACACCCTTTTCCACATCAGCAGCAACATCCTGGCACTAAAGGGTGCATCTACACTGCACCGTTATTTCAAGATAACTAGAATTATTTCAAGATAACAATGTGAGCATCTACACAGCCATTCCATTATTTCAAAATAATTTCAAAATAATGGACAGCTTATTATGAAATCTGTAAACCTCATTCTACGAGGAAAATGCCTATTCCAAAACAGCTATTTTGAAATAAGATATGTGTAGACGCTCACTCCACTGCTACTATTTTGAAATAGCCCCTCACCAGGGCCATTCTAAGTTATTCCTCCCCAGTGCCTCCTGGGGCTCTAAATCGAGATAGCACGTCCACATTAGGGAAGCCTGCCTCAGACTAATTTTGAGACTTCCCTACAGTATAGACATGCTATATCAAAATAAGCTATTTTGGAATAACTATTCCGGAATAGCTTATTCCGAAATAACTGTGCAGTGTAGACATAGCCCAAAGGAGCAGCTGATAAGTCACAGACACTGTTGAAAGAAGGGTCCACTATTCTCCCCCATGTCATCTTCACTTGAACACTGTGATATTTTCATGTCCTTCCAATAGAGCTGATAAACTGGCCAAACGGAATACAGAAATAGATCATTTGTCTTGCCTGTGAAAGATGTATTTCTAAGGGTATGTCTACACTGCAACACTATTTTGAAATAACTAGCGTTATTCCTAAATAACTTCATCCATGTCTACACAGCAGGCAGTTATTTCGAAATAGCATTGAAATACTGTCAGGCTGGAGCACTTCTTACTCCAACTCCTGTAACCCTCATTGTATGAGGAATAAGGGAAGTCGGAGGAAGAGTGCTCTATTTCAAAATAAGTGCTGTGTAGACACTCCCTATTTCGAAATAAGATATGCAATTGACGTAGCTCAATTTGTGTAGCTTATTTTGAGTTAAGCCTTGCAGTGAAGATACACCCTAATAGGCAATGTCATTCTGTGATTAGATGGGTGTTAATTTGCATCATGCTAGAAGATGAATGAACAACCAACAGAATCAGAGATTTCAGGTTCTAATCCAGGTTTTGCTACAATTCAGTTGTGACCATGGCAGCCCTATGGTCCAAATATACTTGCAAGCTAGGGGAGAGGATACACCTGATTTGAATAAAAACAGATCAACAAAAGAGAGACTGACTCAAGTTAAATGAAGGGTGGGGGAGGAATCTACAAAACAAAACTGAAGCTGCAAAACAGGAAAATAATACTGAACAAATGAAAGACATGGTTGAGTAATAATGAAAACGCAATATGCAAAAATATAAGCAACTACCACCTAAACCATAGGAAAAAAAAGTCTGCCATCAGAGTAATATTTACAGGGAAGAACACAGTAGTGCAAATACAGCCTTTTCAAATATTGGGAAGCTGTTCAAGTAAGAACATCTTCTGAGAAGAGATGGGCGCCACCTGACCAAGAAGAAGAAGATCATCTTTGTGCACCAAGTCACCAACCTAGTGTAGAAACTAGATTCAAAGGAGAAGGTGACACAAGCCCACAGGTGAGCATAAAAAAGGGCACTTTAACACAGGGCCAGATGTTGGGGGAGGACATGGAATATTATAATAGGGCCATAGCATCAAGAAGAAGGAAATCAGCAGAGGAATCTGCTCAGTGGCTTAGCTGTCTATACTAAGGATGTTAAGGACTAGTCGACTACTCCACACACACACACACACACACACACCTTGCTGCCTCTATCAGATAGAGGCAGCAAAAGAAGGGGAGGAAGAGAGGGTACTTCAAAGCATCAGCATCGCACAGCTGATCCCGGGATCAGCTGTGTGGCGCTGCCCCTTTGAAATGCCACTTCAGCCATAAAAGTAACGATTTGAAGGAGCATCCATTATCCAGGTGTGCAGTGTTTTACAAATATCAGAGAATTAGCATATACTGCAATTTGCTTGTTCAGCAAAAGGTGGGATGGAGGAAAATAAATAAAAAGGTTCCTCCATTTTTTCAATTGTACCAACAACATTTTATTGCCTGTTAGGTGAGGCAGTTTGATTGGTGCAAAAATATACAGCGCCAGACCCTGAGATTCTTACTGCATTTATGCTTCTTCCTTACTTGAGCCCCAGTGAGGGAATGAGTGTAAACTCGACCTGGATCTCATGACTTGGCCAGAAAATAATAAAGTTTCAATGTTTAGTCTTATTGGGTTAAGAATGTATATTTCTCATTGTTTGTATATGTATTGACAGGAAGAGCTGTGTCCTTTTCCTAGCTTGGCTAAAAGCCATTTGACTCATTTCATCTGTACACACATGCAAAAACACTTCTATACATAGATTCAAAGTATAGGAATTCAGATTTTTTTTAAAGTTACATAATATGTATATTTTGTGATTGTGTGGCTGGACTACAACATAAGCTTTAAAAATGTAAAGAAGCTGCCTTTACTGTCTGTGTGCCTATTTATATGTCTATATTTACTTAACAAAAGGTTTGGTCAAGGCTTTTCAATCCATATTTACATAGATCCATCAGAGATGGCATAGGGAGATCCAGGATGTACTTGAAACTAGACAATAGCTCAGCAGGGTTAAGGCATTGGGCTGAGGCTACAGTGTTTTGTTAGGCAGATCTGATAAGTGCTTAGGCTCTTTGCCAAAATAAAGACCCCAACAACAGTGGGAACTAAACAGGGTAATCACAGTTAATGCAGGCTGTTTGGAGCAATTAGAGGTGATTGGTGATTTCTTAAAGCCCTTAACCAGAAACAACATATAAAAAGAACTAATGTCAATTGGATTTGAGTTTCATTGCCAACTTCAGACTAACTCATTAGATAACGATCTTTTTAATGTACATAAAATTTAAAGTATTTTTGCTCTTTGGGCAGAGGCTTCCTCTTGCAGAAAAGAATAAAAGTAATAATCTGATAAGTAGTTTTATTAACACATTGTGTATATAAAATAATAGATCATACATGCCAGGAAGTACAAATCTATTCTCTAGGATGCCCATAAGATGTTTATCAATGAATGGATCAGCATCACTGGAGGGAAAGGAAAGAGGCAAACCATCCATTAGCAGCATGATTAATTGTATTATACTTTTACGACAAGACCAAGGTTTGGAATGAAATCTGTTTTAAATTACTAATGAATAAGAAATGTGTGATAAAAAGCACACATATTTAAATGACAAGAATTAGTAATGGGCCAGATCCCCAGCTGGTCGACACTGGTATAGAGCCACAGAAGTGAATGAAACAATGATGATTTATATCAGCCAAGAATTGTTTGTTTTAAATGTCGAACTTCCTAATTAATTTAATTCTTTGCTATGCAGGCACTATGTATAAGGTACAGTGCAAGGACTCTGAAATACTTTTGAGGACAGACATGAGAGCTTCACAGGCCCAGCTTTAAAATGCAAAACACTCACTGAAGTTAAGACTTTGGGTTTGTCTACACACAGATTTGTGCCCTTCAGATAAGAATAAAGTCAATTAGTATAAGCATCTTTCTACCAAAATAACTGTGCCTACAGTGTGGGGGAGGGAAGAAGCGGGAGAGGGGGGGGAGGATGTATAGTTTTAAGATACTTCTATAGTTAATGTGGTACCACTTTTGTGTTTTGACAAGCCCTAAGAAAAGGCTGCAGGGTCTAGCCATTTACTTGGGCTAATTTAAGGTATCATTATTTATTTGTATTGTGATGGTGCCCGGGAAACCCAGTCAGGGTCACAACCCCATGCAAGCAGGCTGCTATTGGAAACAATCTATCAGATCTGCGTGTTTGTATCAAGTTTTGCTCACTAGAATACCCTCAGGATTGAGGCAGACATCATTAGGATTTCTTCTGCTGTGTGAAGCAGGGAAGCTGCCGTTTGAGCTCATGTACCAGAAGCCAGTCTCTTCATCAGTAAACATTCTACCCAGGAAGTTTTTTACTTTTGTTGGACAAATAATCCCCATAGCGCAGCCAGAGGTGCAACTGCATTGGGGAGCTCCAGTGTAGACAGGCCTCCGGCAGCTTTGGGCATTTTCATCAGGTGTCAAAACAAAAAAGAAAATAAATGCAAAATCTAAGGAACTAGGATGTGTGGGAGGGTGGAAAGAATGAAAGTTAAAATTGGGTCCTTTGTCTGGCTATTGCTTTGGCATTGCAAAGCTGATCTTGCCTCTCACATCTACTGCCATATAATATTAGACACATCAAAGTGGGTTAAGAATGAAATATTCAGCCTGAGACAGACATGAGGCATGGAAAATTTCAGCCCAAACACTTGAAGTTTGGCAAAGTTATAATGAAAGAAAACAGGGTCTTTTAATGGGAAGTGTCAGGTAACCTTGGCTATAAATGACATTACCTGTTCTGCCTATAATAAAACCTAGCAATACCTTTGAAAATCTGTTCAACATAATAAAGCCCACTATTTATTAGATTATATATACACATTCATTATAATTACTTTGATATGTTACACAATCAGGAAAAGGTACCCAGGTTTTATATATATATCCTCGAAGACCAGAAAAAGATTTAAGGCTAGAGCTAACTCTTAAACTGGGGATTTAAAGAAATGTTGTAATAGGAGGAAATAATATAATTTTGAGGCTTTATTAGGCTCACTTGTTTTTCCCAGCATTTTGTTTTTACTTCTATGATTAGCATAAGTTAGTAGCAAAAATAGTAATGGTAAGTTAACACACTTTGCTTGCCAGAAGATAGCTCAAAAGCAGGAGGTTAATGAGTTTTATTAATTCTCATAATGTCAACAAGGTAATGTTGCATCAAAGTATTGGATCTGTTATTTAGTCACTCCCCAAAGAGCCAGCTCTAGAAATAAGTGGGTAAATGGCTAATTGGCCATTGCAACAGGTGTCTCTTCCTCATCACTGGCCTAGCTATTGTACCATTAATACAAACAGGAAAAAGTATTACTACTAGCACTGATCTGGGTGTTTAAGCAGCATGTAGCATAATGGGTTCCTATTCCTGGATGGAGCTATGGGGTACTTCTGTAGTACAGATCACAGCTAAACTATTCAGCTATTCTACCGTCTTCATATTATCTAGTGTTATAGCAAACATGGCACACAAACTACATTAGTCAAAAGCCATGGAGAGCAGCAAAATGTGTTTGACAAGTGTTGAACTTTTGATTGGGATAAACAGTAACTCTCCTCCCTATTCCTAGACACACCCACACCACAGAGCCCAAAGTGGAGAGGCCTGTCTCTCCCCAGCATGCTTCTCTCATCTCTGCGTGAATTTCTTATAGAACTGCTAATATCTGTCCCTCAACTTCTGTGAAACCCAACCAAGGGGGATCTCTGCAAATCTGACGGGGCAGTGAACAGTGCTACTGTGGAGGGGAAGAATTCCTGGGAAAAGTGCAGAATGTCCCCAACTTCAGTAAGTATCCTGAGATCCACAGGAGTCAAAACTGGTAGCAGCAAAACCCACCCCTTCTCTCCTGGCATAATGAAACTCAGTAGAAATTCAGATTTCCACACAGCCTCAGAGTAACAAAGCTGGATCCAGGGTTTCAAGCAAGAATCTAGACTAATGATAACCATTTTTTGAGATTCAATTAAAATTGGAACGACGATATAAAAAGGAATTCCTGAGACACCTGCATTAACACTGAAGGCATAATTGGAAAGTTAGAACAGGGATTTTCAAACTCTGGGACGCAGCTTGCATGGGCAAGCCGCTAGCTGGCCGCGAGATACTTCGTTTACCTGCATCTCTGCAGGCATGGGCGATAACAGTTCCCATTGGCCGTTGATTGCCGTTCCCAGTCAATGGGAGCTGCGGGAAGCAGTGTCTGATTGAGATGTTAGCTTGTCTTGATTTCTTGAGTAATTCTCCTGATTTTGGCAACATGAACAGAAACATAGTCTGGCAGCTTTGAAACTGAATTCATCTGGCTCAAGAGTTCTCTCTTCTCTCAAGTAATGCCCAATATAATGGTCAGCAAGGTACCCCCCCACCCCACTCCAATGCTGCTCAGATCAACAGTTCACACAGTCACTTCTCTCCTTAGCACCTGAGGTTGGCAGAGCCTGCACCATATAGCTCAAGCTGTAGGAGGATTTTGTTCTTTAGTTTATTAACCAAGAATGCATCCAGGCAGGGAACACCCTCTCCATCCCAATCCCCCCTGCCATCCACACATCAGGGCTTATGTCATCCTCATCAGCAGGAAACTACATATCAGGCAGGCTGTGTACATTTCAAGAGACGAAGCAAATCCCCCAGAGACGATACCCAGTATCCATAGCTTGGAAAGCCACACATGTTTTAGGCTAGATAGAGCTGTGGGGATGGCCTTGTTTTGTTAAAATGGATAGAGAAGCAGGTTAGAGGGCATGACAATAAATAATAAATGAGTGACCACTCAGGACCGCAATTAGGCCAAGGTTAGTAAGTATCAATTCCAGAGGCTGAGTGATTTCTTTTTAAAAGTAACCACCATAGAATAAATGTGTCTTACTACAGACTTAACTGATATGTTGCTCAGTGTTGAAGTCAATGATGAAACAAAAATTGATGTTGCACACTGGAAAAACAAAAGCAAAATTATATCCACAAATTAGCCCTTGATATAATTATGCAGTAAGATTTGTTTACCATCACTTCAGTTTATTAGTAGTACATTCAGTGTGCAACATGTACAGATAGAAAACATCTGGAATCATTTCTGCTCTCTCTCT
>CM057846.1:51177785-51188388 GCA_030068395.1 Apalone spinifera | reverse complement strand
AGGGGGACCCAGCCCCACCCTCTCTCCAGGTCCCGACTCAGGGCCCTAAAAATGGGGAAAACCATCCCCAAACTGGTTGACGGGATGCTCACCCAAAATTTGTCAACCCGCAGGCTTCTACACAGTCCCGTCCTAGGTCGTTTCCTTCCACTCTGTCCCCCCGGACGAGGAGCTTCTGACTTCCCGGCTCCTGTCAGGCTGGGAGTTCCCGCAATGCTCTCCAGCCTCCTGGCCCTGCTGCCCCTCCCACCGCCCCCCCCTTTACACAGTGTGCCCTTTCTATGGGCCACCCTGCATCACGTCGGCAGCATCCCCAGCTGTCTGGCGTGGAGGTGCCCACCCCGTGCCGCGTGACTCCTCCATGGTGCCTGCCTCATGCTCTGCACATGCACAGCTGGCGGAACGCCACGCCTCCCCCTTCCCAGCAGGTCTCGGGCTGTCCTGAGAGCCGCATCAACAGGGATGCGGGGCTTGGACGCCCAGTCACAAGTATATATACCTTCTGTACAGCAAAGTAACCATAAACTTCACCCTGGTCCTTGGCAGGAAGACACAGGCTGCAGTTCCATCAGACAGGCTAAAGACAGATTTCCCATTAGAGAGGTCAATTGGAACTTTGCTAAGCTCTCCTCAGTGGGAAGTCACATATATTCAGTACATATTACCAACTAGATATACTAGTTAGGTCCTCTCTGTGCAGTATGAAGCAACCTAGCAAATAATTCCAGAGTGAAAATTGTGAATGACATTGGATCTTTTTTTCCCCTTTACTTTTCTCAATATTGCTTTATCGTCTTTGCCAGACAAACAGATTAACGTGGAATCTGTTTCTTTTTAAATTTATATAGCACAGCCTTTCTTAAGGTTGTCTCACATGGCAGCAGTAGAATGGATGAGAGAGGAAGAAACAGACATGAAACTAAAAAGGTACCAGAAAACTAATTTGTGGTATGAACTACCAAAAACATCAATGGAAACTATATCTTTGTACATAATCAACGCAGATTAACCCAGTCCTATGAGAGGTTGCTCCAGTGTTCGGGCAGTTCTAGTGGACTGTTGCCCTGAAGATTTCTTTGAACTCTCCATATGTTATGGTGTTGTGTTTGTATGGCTGTGTGATTGAACAGGGTAACTTATAAGGCTCTGAATGACAACTCCAAAAAGTCACACTATTCACTCAACAACTTTAGAACTTCTTAGAGACAAATGAATCTTTTCAAAAGCAGAAATAGCCTTTGTTTAAGACCCTCGTATCATACATATTTCCTATATAATGTGGATGAAGAATAATACTGTCAATGAGGATTGACAAGAAAGACAATTCACATGAATGAGTACAGAGCAATGGCAACACAATTTCCAGAAGATGGAATTTGACCATTCAGTAATACCTAAGACCTGATCCTGAAATTCCTATGCACATGCATGTGATCAGTAAGTGATTTACTAGGGACAGCTTGAGTCTGTAGAGGTTACAGTATTGGGCACATAGTGTGTTAAATTAAAGAAGCACTCTGTTGAGGAAAATATCATTTTGATGCTGTAGCAATCTGGAGTTCAGTGCTTGGTTTTGGTTATATCTTCTGCCCCAGAGAAGCCATAGCCAGGCTACAAATTGTGTTTCCCTAATTGTGCCAAAGTAATGGCTTCCCCCAAACGAGCAGAATCTATTGCATACTGAGCTATGGAAGGGAACGTTTCTGAGTTAGGTCTTTGTGGTCAATGGACATGGTCCACATAGATTCACCCATGGCCAATTTGCACATTCCCATGACTCTCAGTGGCATGAGTAATCAGTACAGTTGGAGTCACATAGGAGCCAGAATACAAAACAATGCTGATTTTGTATTATATGTTTCTGCCTAATTAGTGTCCCAAAGGAAAGAGCCAGAATTTGGTCACCGATGTATGAAGACCTGTTACAATCATGTTGAATTACAGTAATACTTTCTAAGAAGTACACATAAATGTGATCGGGAGCCTCACCATGTTTTTATACTCCTTATTCCCCGCTATATCAAGGAGTGAAAAAAACACATGAACATTGTTTTTGCTACAAATAATCACCTTCAGGAAACTGCATGTCCTACTTCACCCTAAAAACACAATCATAATTACCTTCCTGAAGTTCGCTCAGGCAACAATCAACCTTCATTACACTTACTTCTTCAAATTTTGAAACAATAAATGAGACAGTGACTCAGTTAATAAGCCTCTTTGGGCATTATCTATGGATGTATCCTGATCAGAAAAGTAGTCATAAGGCTATTCTACTGATGACACACCCAGAGCATGATTGGATGATATTAAATCATGTAACAATTTGTCACTTGCATGAGTAACTGAATCCCTGCATCTTATTAATAAAATTTGGTCAGTACTGAATGTACTGAAGACTTATCATTTTAACATTTGAAGTGTGTAAAGTGTGATGTTTTGTTAGGCTTCTAGGTTTTGGTCCGTCTGCACTCCCTGTTCTTCTGAATCATTCTAATAAATATACCACGGCTGGTTGAGAAAGAGAACTGCAGAATTATTGGTGATCTCTACGATAAACTCATTATTGATGATGAGAAGTGTCAGTTTTTACACAATACTCATGCATCACTTGGATAAAGATACTGCACATTTCAAACACGGATGATTACATTCACGATTTATATATTTTGGTTTATGTCTCCTTTGATTAGCCCATAAAACAAACAACCATTGCTCAGCTTTATTATAAAATTTTGTACATACCTGACTAATGAAAGCAGTTGGACAAAATACCAATAATAGTCATATTCATAATGTTTAATGCTGCCTTAATGCTATATTAATTCTCTTCAGATCTGGGAGGCATGATTTTGCAATATATTGTCTGTTCTACTCAATAGATTGGTAAGAATAAATGCATGCAGCAGCACTTATTTATATATATTGATAATTAATAACGAGGGCCAATTTCTGAAGTCCTATGCTCAATTTTTAATCAGTCTTACTCCTGAAAGATTTTCATGGAAGAAAAGGAGATTTTTGCCTCAGTGAGTACCAAGTAAAATCAGGGTTATATTTACTTTAAAAGAGGAATTGATGGGACTATTTAATAAATACCTCCTTTCTCCAAGAGGTATTAGCAAGATATAAATAAATAAAAAGGTAACAGTCTATTTAAAATCTCTTTACTTTTCAGTCTTAGCTTTCAGTCTCTTGACTCTTGTAAAGTCACTTGTTTTTCAATCACCTGTTTCACTAGCTCTCTATTCACTATAGTCATCTAGGGCATATAATTCTATAAAAAAATCACACACAAAAAATCTACAGAAAATAACTTTTTTCAGACCTTGTTTATACATCACAGAAAGACAAGAAAGGGCATAAATCCATTTTCCCTCTTTTAATGCTACCTTTATGTGTGTGCAGAAATGATTCTATTCCATCTTATCAAAAGCCTGCATGTAATCTGATTGTTTTTAATTAGGCAACATATGAGGCAATATTTTTAAGTATTAGCATGCAGTAGCTTTTCTTTAACAAACCCCATTTGGTCTAGGCTCACAAGTCCAGGCATGAAGTACTGAACAGCTCTTAGCTGGGACTTCTGCTAGCAACTTGTAGTCTTGATTAATGAGTGATATACAATAGGGTAAAACCAAGCAAAACATAAAGGATCTTTGTCCAGCTCAGATACCCAAATATATGGATTTTATTTATTAAGACAATAGGTTTCTCTTCTTCAATGATCAATCAATCCCATGAATCCAACTAATGTATTAAGCAGCTTCACAGAGCTCATTGCTTCATGTGATACAAATATTGCCCATCTATTATTTTTTCCTTTCCATTTTTAAAAAATATTGTCCTGTGGACATTCTTAGCTAACTGTCTTTCCTTAATTCACAGAGCTAACTGACAGCTAACTGTCTTTCCAAATTCACCATGGGATATTTCCATCAATTAAAATACTTGGGGGCATGGAACAGCTTCTATAAAAGGAAAGATTAAAAAACCTAAGACTGTTCAGTTTTAGAAAAGAGATGACTAAGAAAGGATATGATAGAGATCTATAAAATCACAAAAGGCATGGAGACAGTGAATAAGGAAGCATTATTCAAATTGTCACATAACATAGTAACAACAGGTCCTCCAATGAATAGGCAGCAGGTTTAAAACAAATAAAAGGAAGTGCCTCTTCACATAATGCACATTCAACCTGTGGAACGCATTGCCATAGGACGATGTGAAAGCTAAAAATATAGCAAAGTTAAAAAAAATAGGTAAGTTCACAGGAGAGGGGTCCATCAATGGCGGTTAGCCCAGATGGTCAGGGATGCAACCTCATGCTCAGAGTGTCACTAAAACTCAGACTTCTAGATAAATTGCCCTATTCTTTTCATTTCCTCTGATGCACCTGGCACCGGGCACTGTCAGAGACAGGATACAGGGCTAGATGAACTATTGCTTTGACACATTCTTTTCTTCTTCTGAAAATTCGTCATTACAAAACATAGAATTTATCTCCTCCTGTGCAGTAACTCTAGCCCCACATCCTGCCTCTTAATGTCTCACCATGAACGTCGCAAGCCATCAGCCAAGTGGCTGTGTGACTTCCTCTCTCAGGAGACTCGGACACCATACTAACTCTGTGAAACTGGGGTTGGCCTTTCCAGCACTGCACTGGAACTCAG
Source organism: Apalone spinifera (assembly GCA_030068395.1). Lineage (NCBI taxonomy): Eukaryota > Metazoa > Chordata > Testudines > Trionychidae > Apalone > Apalone spinifera. The sequence goes on along the minus strand of CM057846.1, from coordinate 51,183,715 downwards.
TCAGCAGAGCGGCAAATCCCAGGCAAAGTGACCTATACACCACAGTTCTATCTTTGAGAGATTTGTCTATTGACTATAATTAAGTTGACGGGGTGGGGGAGCAGAGTTTATAGAACTCTCCTAAGTCTATTAATTCATAGGCTGCATTGACCATAGTAATTCCCCCACCAATACCCTATTTTCTTACTTGACCTCTAATTGGAGATGAATCATGGTCCTTTTTTCTGAACTCTCTGAAACCTTCTCCTATGCACTTCACAGTTCAGTTTAAACTTTGGCAACAAAGTTTATTCATAATAACCTACCCATAAGGGTGAAAAGGGTGAAGGTGTTTGTCCTTGGCAGAAGTGTTGAGCTATCTTTCTCTGCATAACTCTAGCAGCTCACCTTTCTGCACGAAGATCATAATTCATTTTCCTGAGTCTCTGTTTTACCTATGCCTTTTGTGAAAAGACTATTTTCTCTGTACTTTTTGTCCTCCATAGTATGGTTCCTGCTTTCACTATTTTTAGCACTTAGAGCCCACTGCTACCACCATATATGTCACAGAACAGGGCAACTGCACCTTTATTCCCCCTTCATAGCCCATCAAAAACACCTACTTTCAGACTTCCCGCTCTCAACAATCACCTCTCTTGGGCACAGACCCACATCTCACCTTGGAGGATCTTTAAGTATGCACAGCTCCCTGCCTTTCCCTGTTATATTCCCAGCAAGCCAGACTGCCTAAATGGCCAACCTTAGTACTTTGCTTTCTTTCTGGATAATACAGCTAATGTAATGCCCACCGTAATAAGTTATCACAGAATTCTTATAAGCAAGCAAGTTTATTCTTAAAGTGAAATAATTACAGAGAAAAACAAACAAACAAACAAACAAAACCCTCAGTAGGCATGCTAACAAACTTACCAGAGGTCCCCCAACTCTAGTCTTGGGCTCTGGCCCTTCAAAAGCACAGCTGGGTTTTCCCTGTGGCACCAAGTTAATAACGGTCTCATATTCAGAACAGAATCTAGTCTGGGCAGTTCCACCATTTCTTTGTACATCTCAGGCCTTTAATCATCCCTCTCTAAGAACAGGCAAGCAGTAGACAGCTACTCTCTCTTCACAGCATAGCTTGAAAAGTCTGAGGTTTTGCACAACCAGAGGGGGACATTTGTATTAATCTCTCCCTAGGTGTTCCCAAGGAAATCCATTCTTGTCTGGCACATTTTCAATATAGACCTTTGAACTCTCAGGTCTCACATCTGTCACAGCTTCACCTCCCCTCCTCCACTGAGATTACATACAATCCCAGCACATAGTAATACATAAACTGCTACATTCCCTACAGTAGACCCCCAACTCTGTAAGGTCTCCCAAGACTGTGGCAGGACATTGGCATATCTGTCACAGCCCCTAGTAGTTATTTCTTCCAGGTGCTTGCCAAGCAGCCAGCATGCATTTCTGCTAATATCACAGCAGTGTGGTCTAACAACCAGAGCATCTATAAACTTGTCTATTAATGAAACTGGCAAGTACTTTTTGCAGTACTTATATTCACTTTCAATGAAGTGATGGGGGAAAAGCAAATGCTATATTTCATCTCCTTCAGTAGACCCACAGTCAAAGTTATGCCTACATATTAACCAATGTATTGTCTTAACAAATAACTTTCTAGATTAGGTTTGTAAGCCACATCCGTCTAGGCTTGTGGCTTACAAACCACCTTGGAGTCATAGCCATAGAGAGTAGTAGTTTGTACTGAAGGTCCTGATTCTGCAAATGTAAATCTATTGCAAACAAACATAGTTTCATTGACAATTAGTCTGGCTTGACTGAATTCCTTCTGTGAGGTGATTTATAAATTCATCCAACTTAATTTGCTGATAGGAAGCTGAGCACTGTACCTTGGCCATTTGGGCTGATTTATCTCAGCAAGGTGCACAAAAGAAAATGGAGGTTCTCTATCTTGTTCTTGTCCTTTTCTAGATGCCTGCTATATAACAGGCATCCTTTCCCTTTAATTACCTTCTTCATGGCTTGAGAGCTTTGATGACTTGATTAAGCCTTGCAATGCAGTTCCAGTCCCTACCCATCTGATTAATTAGCCCAAACCTTATTAACTTCCTAATTCCAATCAATAAAGCACTGATGCTGAACAGTGCAAGGGCAAACTAAGGATAGCAATTTTATTTCAAGACACAGAGATTCTCAGGTTGTTTACTTTCTTACTTTTACCCACTTTTCCATTAGCAGCAAAGTTAAGAACAACCCCCAAACATTTAGGCTATGTCTATACTGCAGGCTTCTTGCTCAAAAACAGCCATTCTTGTGCAAAAACTTGCGGAGCGTCTACACTGCACACGTGTTCTTGCGCAAGTACATTTACAGTAAAGCGTCGGAACAGAGGGCTTCTTGCGCAAGAGTTATTCCTCTCCCCACGAGGAACAAGCCCTCTTGTGCAAGAGCTCTTGCGCCAAAAGGCAGTGTGGACGGGCAACAGGGGTCTCTTGCAAAAGAAACCCCTATGGCTAAAATGGCCATCAGAGCTTTCTCGCGCAAGAGAGCATCCACACTGCCATGGACTCTCTTGCACAAAAGCACATGGCAGTGTGGCCGCGCTCTTGCGCAAGACCTTTTGCGCAAGAACTCTTGCGCAAAACAGTTCTTGCGCAAGAAGCCTGCAGTGTAGACATAGCCTTAACGATATGTTAATCAATCCAGCCCAACACCTGCCACCCCTTAATTACCACCATTAGAAACCTGCAGTGTAGAGAGACTCACATGTCATCTGTGCTGCTGTTTTTAGTACCCAAAAGTATGTTGAGGCTGACCAGTACAGTTTTGCCTTTTTTGATGAAGCATGGTTCTAAGAAGTCAATGGTTTGTGCAGTGTTCTGGGCAATCCACTGATGAAAGGTTGGAGATTGGGAGGTGGATTAAACCCCTCCTTCTCTTCTGTGGTAGTTACCAGCATTGGGGAAAGGGGACTGATCCAGAGTCAGTTGAAGTCTTGCCATTTATCTGAAGGAGTTGTGGTTTAAACCTAAAGCCATTTGCAAAGACACCCTGCATCAGCATAGCTCTGCTCACATTGATTTCAACGGGAGTTTTGCTACTGATTTCAGTGCAGCCAGAGATAGGACAATGCTGAGCACTTCCAAAAATCCTACCTGTGGTCCTTGCCTCTGCTGCCCAGGATTCAGTCACTATACTTGCCCGGGAGGCCTAGAGTCTCTATGTCTACACTGGCAATTGAACAGCAAAACTTTTGACTTTCAAAGGTGCAGGGCTGCCAACAGAATTGTTGGGCCCCTGGTGTAAGGGGCAGAGCTGGGGGCTAGCCTCCCCCTCCACTCCTTCAGCACTGGCTGGCCTGTGGCTCATGGGGCTGTGGCAGCAATTTAAGGGCCCAGGGCTCTGGCTGCTGATGCTGCCATGTAGCAGTGCCAGAGGCCCCAGGCCGTTTTAAATCGCTGCCCAGTGTACACAAAGCCTTTTAAGTGTTTTCTTTACGCAAATCCTCTCCTCTTCTTTTCTTCTTTGGCAGCTCTGAAATGTTCCAGCAAAGTGTCAGCAAGCCTGGAGCTTCTGCTAGATGCAAGGTACCCTACCTCTCAAGATGTAGCTTTCTTTTGTAAATGTCCTCCCATAGCTTTTATGCCACGGCTGCGTCTAGACTGGCCAGTTTTTGCGGAAAATCATCTGCTTTTCCGCAAAAACTGGCCAGCTGTCTACACTGGCCGCTTGAATTTCCGCAAAAGCACTGACGATCTGATGTAAGATTGTCAGTGCTTTTGCGGAAAAACTATGCTGCTCCCGTTCGGGCAAAAGTCCCTTTTGAGCAAAACTTTTGCGCAAAAGGGCCAGTGTAGACAGCTGACATTTCTTTTCCGCAAAAAAGCCCCGATCGCGAAAATAGCTGGGCAAAGGGCTAGTGTTAGGAGGAGGGTGAGGGCTTTGACTGGTGGATGCAGACTCTGGGTTGGGGCTAGGGATGAGGTGTTTGGGGTGAAGGACAGGGCTTTGGACTGAAACAGGGAGTGCAGGCTTCAGGAGGGAGTTAGGGTACAGGAGGGGATGCCGGGCTGAGGCAGGGGTTGGCGTGTGGGAGAAGGTTTGGGTTGTGGGGTCTCCGTGGTTCTTAAAGTAGCTTCGAGGAAGCAGCTGCCAGGTTGCTGCACTCCATAGGTGCAAGGACGGCCAGGGAGGCTCCACGTGCTGCCCTTGCACCACCACCTCTGCATCTCCTATTGGTCATACTCTGGCCAATGGGAGTTGTGGGAGCAATGCCTGCAGGTTCGAGGGCAACACAAGGAGCTTCCCTGGTTGCCCATGCCCGTAGGGGCTATGTGGCCCTGGCAGCTGCTTCTGGGAGCCATGCAGAGCCAAGGCAGGTAGGGAGCCAGCCTCAGTCCCAGGCTCTCACTGCACTGTCGACTGGACTTTTAACTGACAACCAAAGCCACTAAGACCATGTCTTCACTAAGCATAAGAGTAATGCTGCCACGATCGATCTTCCAGAGTTTGATTTAGCGGGTCTAGTTAAGACCTGCTAAATCAAACTCAGAGGGCTCCCCCGTCAGTGGTCAGTACTCCTGTTCCTATGATGAATAATGGAAGCCGACAAGAGCCACCTGCTGTGTGGACAGCAGAGAAACTTGAATTGAGGTAAGTTGAGTCCAGATACACAACTCCAGCTATGTTAATTATGTATCTTGATTCGACCTTCCCCTTTAGTGGAGACCTGGCCTAAGGTCTCTTTTCAACCAGGTATTCCAGCAAAAAAACAGACTGCTGGCAACCCTAAGTGATGCTGGGAGGTTTGCTCGCAGCTGAAGTATCTAGCTATCGATAGTTCACTGGGCTTTCTGTTATTAAAGTTCTCGGTTTTCTAGAAAGATATTTTGAATACTGTCTGGCTTTCCAGATGATCAGAAGGCCCACACTTACCTCTTCCTTCCTGCTTTCTCAATTGTTTGATGGCAAGTCACAATTCCCTTAATAATACCATGGTGTGGAGGCTGTGAACAACAGAGACTCTTAAATGGGATTGTGGCAGGGATCAATTGCTCATCTCTTTGGTGCAACCTTATCTCCCTGGTCTCCTCAGTGACCACGCTTGTTGGCTTGACAGTACAGTATCACTGATGGATAGTGACATTTCTTTTTAGGGACCATTAAACCAGAGCTGCTGCTGCAATAAAATAGGAGTGTGTTAGGACAAAATAAGGCCTGCAAGTGGGACAGATCTTTCCAACATTTTAGCCTGTCAAGCCACCAGTAAAGAATCAGTCATGTTTTCCAAAAAGGGGCATGCACAAAAGGATGAAGGGGAGCAGGGGGCACACTCGCCCATAATCAGTGGGGGCACAGCACTCTTCCATGGGGGGGTCGCAGCTGGAGCTGAGAGCTCATCCAGCCTGAAGGCCTTGGTGGCAGCACAGAATGTACCCCTCCAAAAGAGTCCAGTTTAAATTTCTGTGCACACGACTGCACAGAACAAGGTGCTTCATTAGAATTAAAATACTATTATCTCTACAGTTCCTCTGTTCTGTCTCTATGCATTTCTCTGTATACCTCCTCCAAGCCCTTTGGCCAAGCTCCTCACACCAGGTTTCTGTCAGCCGATAGTCAGGGCAGTGTGTGTGTGTGTGTGTGTGTGTGTGTGTGTGTGTGTGTGTGTGTGTGTGTGTGTGTGTGTGTGTGTGTGTTACGCCCAAGTCTTCAACTGCTGGGACACAAGGTCCTGTCGCAGCGGGCAGCCTAGGGAGGCTGACGGGCACCCCGAGAAGTTTAACGTCCGTGTCTTTGACCGCTAGGACCAAGTCCCTTTGTGGCGGGCAGCCAACGGGCCGACAGACACCCCAGAGTTTACAGGAAGAGTTTATTATACCTCAGATTTTGACTGCTAGGATACATGATCCCTTCGCAGCAGGCAGCCTAGG
>CM057846.1:51161443-51177685 GCA_030068395.1 Apalone spinifera | reverse complement strand
TACAAGGGAGTTTCAACTTAATTTACACTTGCATGAGAGATAACTAAATTGTGAGTACTGGGCATTCTTTACTGGGCAGGCGATTCCTCCCCCCGGACGAGTGTGTGTTTGTATCAATATGGGTTTCAGTCAAGAGCACTCCTCTGCAGCCTTTTGGTCAGCAATTAGCTCAATCACTCTCATATCTATGCTTACAGTTGTCCCGGGTTACGGTGAACTGGCATATCTGGGCCTCCTGTCAAGGCTTCAAAGACTATGCTGATTTTACTGCTCTGTGTGTGCCCTGTGTGCTCCAGGCATCTCAGAGAGGGGCAAGCAAAAATGGATGTTACGGGGGGAAGGGGTTACTGTCTGGCTACAGTTTCCTGCTCCAGATTTAAAAACCAGTCTCAAAACGCCTTATTAAACATTAGCTTTGTATTGTCTAAAGATTTACCTTAGCAACCGATTGTGACTCAATAGCTTCAAACGCATCTTACTAAAAATGTGCACTGTTTGCAAAGCACATCTTTTTCTCCAGTTTTCTATGGCAGCTGGGTTGTCTTCTCCCTCTTCTGCCCCCTCCATCAAGTGATCTAATCTTATAGGCAGAGGTGTGCCAGCTCAAAACTTGTATAGGGGTATGTCTACACTGCCTGCTTATTTCAAAATAAGCTAGTCCGGAATAGGCGTTATTCCTTGTAGAATGATGTTTACGGATTTCGGAATAATGGAATGGCTGTGTAGATGCTTGCACTGTTATTTTGAAATAATGCTAGTTATCTCAAAATAACGTTGCAGTGTGGACGCGCCTGGGAGAACTCAGGAGTAAAACACAGGTGCTGCAGGCCGCAGTATCCTGAAGTACAACCTGTCCCTCTGAGTCAGGGTTTGAACAGCGTGTCAGCATGCTACTAGACAGGGGCATAAAGCAACAAATGTATATGAAACACAAAACTAGCCAGCTGTCATTTAAGAGGACTTCAGCTGTAAGGAAGCAGGATATTAACTTCAGTGCTCTAGCCACATGCTAACCTCAATAATTATATTCTGTCCATCTGCATTCCCTTAAAGGTTCAGTGGCTATATTCTTCTTAATCACATCCTGTCCTAATGGTTATGTCGTGAGCCTGGGTGCTGCACAACAGCTACAGGGCACCACCTCAGGGTTGGCTGCATTCCAGCAGTGGTTAAAGTGCTCTAGCGTGTCAAGTGCTTTGGGATCCTTCTAGATGAAAAACACTGTCTACATATGCAGGGGAGACAACAGGATTGCCAGGCTCCTGGACAATGGGAGGCTCCCAATTGTGCTCCCAGAAGGGGCGGGGCCTCAGACAGAAGGGGCAAGGCTGGAACTGCCAGCCCCCTGTGCTGCCTATACAGCGGGCCTCTCCCCTCCGCTGGCCCTCAGAGCTGGTCAGAATATGCCATGTGGGGTTCTGCAACAGGCCACGCCGCACTCCCATGGCAATTCTAGAAGGCCTGCAGCTCTGGCGACTGCCACAGTAGCAGCTAATCGCCAGGCCCCAGCACAACTGTCCACCCCCCCCAACCTGCGGGCCTGTCATTATGTCATTTTCCTGAATACTGTCATTTTTAATGTACCTTTCATATGCCACAGAAGTTTATGAAGAAGTCACTTAGGATCGGAAAGGAGCTCCTGGATTATCAGTCCCAGCTTTCTTGCCATTTTAGGCAACCATGAAATCCAGTTCTCAAACGTCTCCTGTTCATATATGTATCAAACTCCTTTTTAAAAGAAGTTAGGGTGATGGCCTCATTACTGCTAGGGGTTGGCTGCGCCAGAATCTCACTACTGAGAAACCTGTGCAAAGCTCCATTATTCACATGGAGTGAATAATGAGGGAGGAGTTGAGCAGTGTGGTCCAGTGGCTAGGGTACTAGGAGTGAGGTGGTAAACAGGCTACTTTTGGGTCTGTCAGTGACTCAATGTTACATCTCCCAGTCCGCCTCAGTTTCCCCCTTTGTGACCTGGAGATGAATGCTAATGCTAACACATCTTGGTAAAGTACTTGGAGTCTACAGAGAAAAAAAAATGTTACATAAGACTTAGGTATTTATTTCTTGTAACAGTACAACATACACCCATTTATCCATGTAGCCTGGGGGACGGATTTTATTTGGCTATATTAGGAGTCTGGCTAATCAAGAGAGAAGCCTCTTGAACAATCCCCCCAGTGCTTGCTGTCAGAAAAATCATCAGAAAATCTAGACAAGACTTTGCTATTATCACTAGGCATGAGCAGTAACAGGAAGGCTACAGACTCCGGAGACCCCCAAGCTTCTCCTGCAGCTGTTCAGTTTGGCAGACACATGCCCAGTACTGACTCCAGTGGTCATCTGGGGTGCAGCCTGGAATGCACAATGACGAGGGAGTTGGGCACCCAGTGCTGCATCAGAGCTGTGACACCAAGCAGGTGAAGAGAAAGTCTCCAGTAAAGTTGGGAGGCCAGGCGAGAGCTGAACAGGTGGCTAACTCTAACTAACATGCATTTCTAATCAGTCTTGTGGTAATTACTGTTTTCTTTAAAGCTTCAGCTCCTGGAGTCAGGTGGATATGTGATTATTTCAGCCTTCATTCTTAAAGAAAAAGTAAGCTTCTAGCCCTCGCGTCTGTAAGTATAAAAAGTAAGCTTCAATAGATGGCCCCAGTTTATCCTAAAGGCTCAAAGAGCCGAAGGCAAATAAAAAGACCAAAGTTATTATGTTTGCATAAACTGATGATTTTCAAGCTAATCTCATAATTTGTGGTGAACCTGACTCATGATTTTTGAACATGTGGGGTTGGCAGTACTATCCTTAAAAAAAGCATGCAGTTTATGTACCTAACAAAGCTGGGTCAATGCTTCACCAGACTCATTTGCTTTATACTGCGTCCCTCCCCTTGCCCCCCTTTTATTTTTCATTTGTGTGACTGCCTTTAAATTGTAAACTCTTTTGGAGCAGAGACTGTCTCTTGTCTGTGTTTGTACAATGCCCAATATCATGGGGCACTGTCATGATATAAATATTTGCTACCACAAAAAATGATAAACAGGAGTGGTTTTTTGAATGAGATTCCACCAGAGCAGCACATTTGGCCAATAGTTAATTAAAATGGTTTCGCTCTTTTATCAGAAACTTTATGCTACCTAAATAGTTTCTATTGAAAGCCTTTTTTTTAACATTCTATGAAACTACCATGAAATGCTGAAACATACCCATATGAATCTCTAGCATTAAAAATCTAAATGAGGCTGATTACTTAAGTAGGAAAAAATTTATATCGTAAAAAGGATAATACATAAAACTCTATTCATGCTACATAGTAGCTTGTGCATACTCAGATGGTTTTCTTTTTAGATGCACCTAGAGAAGGAAAACTGAATAATAAATAAGACTGCTTTTTATATGAATGAGAGATTGTCTGCAGATGTTAATGTACAGTAAAGAAGCAAAATATAATAATCTGCATGGCAAACTGATATTTCCTTGCTTGCCTTCTAGATAGCAGTTTCATTATTTCATCTATTTTTTTATTTTGTTTGGTTTTGCTTTACTGTTGGCTTTAATTACTTCATTTTTTCCCTATATTCATTTTGTCAAGACTACAAAAATGTTTTCCTAATTTTTTTTTATTATCCATAGAACTGGAAAAGTGAAGAGATATGAAAAGAAATCCATCAAGACAGATAGATCTGGTTTACCATAATATCATCCCAAAAAGAAATTAGCCAACTTCATGTTCTGATCCATCACACTCAGCATATATTTTAACAAATGGATTTCAGTGTCCTTATCATGATCTCCTGAGGGGAATAGGCTGTAGCATTAATTCTGGGACATTAATGGAAGCTTCCTAACCAGACTCAGTTTAGTAAAACAATGACAACTCAAGGTCACACAGTTCTTAAACTGAGATATGTTCAATAGAATCAGAATCCCAGAAAACAGCACATGAACAGCACAGGGACATACTTGTAGATGTCAATCATGTATGTTGTAACTATTTTTTGAAATCTGAAATGTAAAGGGGGGCATTTATGCTAAAAGGCATTAAAAAATCAAGAAATCAATTTCTAGTAAGCTGCCTTCGGTATGGGGAAGAGCACATCTCCCCCCACCACACACACACACACTTATAGACATTGCAGGAAAGTGCAGTAGGAGACTTGTACCAGGTTATTGATGAAAAGTAACCAAGGACATTTATACAGTCTTAAAACCTTACAAATGAGACAAAAACTGAAGTGAATAAGGCTCACAGAAGGTTCCCGTTGGATTCCCTACAGCATCAGTCAAAGGCTGCACTTTCATTCTATTGGGACTTCTTTTACCAGAAAGAAATCATTCAAATGATCCCCTGAAGAAGAAAGAACTCACCCAAGTTGGCCATGTTAATGAAAAAAATATGCCAGGGCAGGAAGAGGGAAAGATATGATTGCATTTGGAAGCAACAGAGCAAATACAATCTTTCATGAAAAGCAGGGTAAATGGTTTTGTAGGCACTAAGGCCCTGATCCTGCAGTTCATGGTAAAGTCAGTGGAGCTCTAGAAAGGGTCCATCCACCAGTGTTCCCTGTAAGCTCTGTGCTTGCATGGCTGCCCAGGAGAGATTCAAATGCTTCCCAGCTGATTAGCAGAGTTTCCACGGCTAAATTTTGTGTTTCTATTGGTGGTGCATGTTCATACATGTCTCAGTGCAGATAACAGAATTTATTCTGCATATGGATAGAAAAAGTCCACACCTGAAGGAAAGATTAGCGGGAGCATTACCACCAATCCAGATCCAGGTGCAAGATCTGCCCCTAAATATGTCCATTTGTGGTCAAGGATTGGGAGTAAACAGTATTGTGGAATCCTCTGGGAAATAAGTTAGATAATCTGATATTTGTACAAGAACTCCAACACTTGAAATGGACTTGTTCCAGACTTTTTCAACAATATAATAGGTAGACAAGTGTCCACATCATAAAACCCACCCAAATTGGATTCTTGGTTGTGGAGAAGCCAAAATCTTAATGATTATGGAGTCTGACTGCCCTTTTCTCCCTGAATATGGTACTTCTGAGTCAGAGTGCAGATACATTGGTTGGGGCAGTTCAGAGAAGACTGCACTTCCGCAGACAATGCTATTCATATATATGAGCCTAAGCTTTGTCACCTTGCTCACATGAATAATTATAGGAGCAGGAATATTCAATCAAAGGTGATCAGGATTGGCAGGATTGATCAAAGAAGCAGTCCGGCCTTTGACTAAAATATGCAGGGGAATTTTACGCTCCACGATTGGCGCTCTGCAGTTTTCAAAAGCAATACAGTTGCACTAAACCAGCCCTCTAGCTGACTGATCAATGTGTACAATCGTGTCATTTAACAAGGACCAATCATGGTGTTTTAATTAGCATTCCTTCATTTTCATGGAGTTTTTAACTGGCAGTAAACAAATGTGTTGTGCTAAAATTTGCATAATTTGACATGTAACAATGTCATGTGTGGTTTTGTGCATATGAATATATACACAAACAAACATGTTCATTTATCAAAACATATCAGGCAGCTAGGCATGTTACAAAATTAACTTAAAAAGCTTCAATATGTAGTTTGATGAGTTTATATAGAGGGTCCACTTTGGCTACCTAATTATCTGCACATAATTCTATTCTTCCATATTAGGGTTCATAAATCAAAAGAAATTTCAAATACAAAGTATTGCAAATGTCGCAAAGAATCTGTATGAAATCAACAACAGCCAGGGAAACGATCATGAATAGTGGCACCCATTTTTAATTTAGCGTACTGTTTTCAGTCTCCTCACTTCTGCTTCCAGATACATACAAATTGGTAGAATGGTGTCATTTTATATAAGGATTATCCTTTTAGAGACATCCAAGTTTCACTGTGATGGACAGGCTGCAAGAACCATTAGCAATTAAATAAAAGAATGAGACAAAGAGTTTATATACCATTTTTAAGCAAAATTATTGTACATGTCCTCTGTCCATCTCTGGAAGGATTTTCCAGTCATCACCTTTGGGGGGTCAGCATTTTAAACCATCCACTGGGGTAGAGCAAGACTAAAGGGTTATTGGAAGGTGTCTTGTTTATCAGGGAGCAGGCTTTGGGCAAAAAAGCCCTTTCCTTCTCAGTTTCACTGTGTCCTACCAGTTTTTCTACTCTTGTACATCAGAAATATACAAGGCAGCAGAGCCCAGGTGGTGACATTGCTCGTACAAGTAGATATAGGGGTAAGAAAATTCAAAGGGAAGAGCTCCCTGAGTTTTGTTAACAAAACTTATGTTGACACTCACAGGTCAACAAAACAAAAATTGCCAGTTCACACTCTGTTGACGGATCATGTTCACATCGGGGACACCATCATTGACAGTGCGAGCAATGCACTGTGTGTATGTATCCTACATTGCAGTGTTATGTGGGAAGGTAAAGCTGATCCCTGTGCATCTTGGGATTCCCTCTGGGTTCTCCACAGTATCCTCAGCTGCTGGGAGTAGTATCACGAGTAACTCTGTGAGCTCTCCATGCTGAGGAATGTCAAAGCAACACCACGTCTGTCTCCCTTCCCATGCAGCAGCAGTCTGCCTGCTGCTGTGTTCCTAGTGCAGGACAGAACAGGTGCATTCCAATGATTTGTTCCTGAAAAAGAGCAGCACACTCAGCTGTCAGATATTTCCCAGAGCTTTAAAAGGGGAAGGGTGTATGCCTCCAGGGCAGCAGAGATCAAAACACTGAGCAGAGTGATCAGAGCAGGCATTGTGGGATACTGGTGGAAGCCTGTTCTATCAACAAAACACAGTCTACACTGGCTTTTTGTCGTCAATAAAGGGAAGGGAAAAGACAAAAGGCTCTTGTAGGGGTGGAAGTTTTTTGTTGCCAAAACTGGGTGTTTTTCTTGATAAAAGTCCCATTGCAGTGTGAACGCGCTTACTCTTTTGTTGCCAAAAGTCAATTTTTGGTGACAAAACTTGGTAGCATAGACAGATATATAGATCACTCTCTCCTTAATGGCCCACTATACATGAAGACAGTAAACATTTCTAGCTGCTGAAAACTGCTTTGGCATGGTATTAACACGCTCTTCTACTTGATACTTTAGTGCAGGGTTGCAGAACCTAAGGCCCATGGGCTGGATGTGCCCTCCGGCTTGCCTGGATCCCGCCGCCAAGGCTTAGGGCTTCCCCCAACATTAGGGAGTCATGCTGGCGCTCCAGCTCCCTGCCACTTGTCTCTGATGTGTGAGGGGAATGTGAAGAGTGTCTTTCAGGCTTTGGTTTGTTTCTTTGGTTTTTTTGGGAGGGGTGTTTTGTTTTGTTTTGGGGTTTTTTGCTGCTCGCCTGTGTGTGGCCTCCAACTGATTTTTCTGTGGGTCAGTGGCCCATAGCCCAAAAAGGGTTTCCCACCCCTGCTTTAGTGCAAGAAGTGGAAGATCAACTGTTAGCACAAGTGCCAGCTTTAATTTTTGGGTGGTGCCCAGAATTATTTTCCTTGGCTGAGTTCACATTCACCTGCAAAGATTAAACAACTCGATGCTCTAGAACGTGAAGCAATGGAACATAAAATATCACCAGGCAGGCTGCCTGGCGCAAGAATTTTCGTATGTATTGTTGATATGCCCTAGTAAGCAAGCATGAGTTCTCTTCATAAGATAGTACGAAACCCAATATATCCATTGGCAATGCTGTGTGATGCAGACAATGAGCCTATTCTTGCTGGCCCAGCCAAAGAGTTTGCGGGGCCCAAGATAGCATGTTGACAGCAGGGCCCAGACAGTGGATGATCTGGTTTAAGTCAAACCCAGTTGAGGGGTGACAGAGTCCAGCCTGGGCAGCACAAGTCACTCACTGGATATATTCCACAACACCTCTGGATTTAAGAAAAATTTCAACTGACATCTATTTCAATGTCATCTGCCATGTTTTTACTGTTCAGCATGATATCATTATACAGTACCATAAAACTTCTAATAGAAGCCCCCAGCGTGTATTAGTACAAATCGTCCGAGACCCCCAGCTTGTATTAGAGACACGGCCTTTATTTGACAGTCCCGGCATCTATTAAAACATCTGGTCAGTACTCCTGGCTTCTAACAGCACAAAAGACTCATATTTAAGGTAAATGTTTTTGTTCTGGAGGTTATTGTACAATTTTCTGCAACTTAAGACCATTTTCAATACGGTAGAAGACGATTGAATCAACTCCATGTTTCAGTAAGCTGGTATAAGTTTACCCCATGTGTGAGACCCAGGAGTCCCTTTCTCCTGTTCCTGCCCCTTGAATGGGAGACACCCCTCCCCCAACACGTTACAGGATATGGGGAAGGGGGGGATTCTCTCAAAGGAGCAGGGTTTCTCTTCCCCTCACTCTGACCATGGCATCCTCCTAGGCAGGGATGATCCCAGACTGGGAATCTCTTCTGCCTGGCTAGGGCATCCCCTCAGTAGGGTAGACTCTGGGTGTGGGCAGGGGTCTGTTGCCAACAGTTTCAGGATGGACCAGTAGCCGTCTCTGTCTCCTCCCCTTTATGGGGCAGGAGCCAGAGCCCAGTACCTCCTGGAGTACCTGCAGGAGAAAAAGCAGGAGAGGAAAAGGGGGCGAGGGTGGCAAAATTTGTCTCTGTGGTTGGCTGTGCCACACAGCTGGGCGGTTTCCAGCCAGGAAAGCGAGTGAGTGGCCAGGGGCACCGGGCAGCGTGGGACCCTAAAGGTGCAGGACCCAAGGCAACCACCTTGCTTGCCTTGCCCTAAGGCCGGGCTTGTATTCCTGTTCTCATGGAAACCCAAATAACAAAGACAGAGAAATGGGGTTAGTCATATCCTGACACAGACTAAGATGCCAAACCTCCAAAAGGTTCAAGTATTTTATCACTCAGTCTGAGCTGAAGCCCATCTCTCAACAAAAAGGAAATTATGTGCAATTATTGACATTCACTTGGCACTGAACCATACACAGTACTTATTCCACCTTGCCGTAGTACCAGCTACTTTAATTCAGTGGTTCTCAACCCACAGGCTGCTTATGGCCCAATCACCACACAGCTGCCGCCCACATGATGTTCTCAAGGCTGCACAGGCAGTATATCTATTGAGTGGATGTGGTCCACATAACACAGAAAGTGGTGTATGTGGCCCACAATGGTAAATAGGTTGAGAACTGATCTAATTCATAATATGGTGACATTTCTAGTCTTTTAGTTGCCTCCTTTTTGTCATCAGGCAGAGGGAGAGACAGCGAATATGGCATCAGACAGATATTCAGAAGACCTGGATTTTATTCCTGGCTTTGTCTTTGTTTCAGTGTGGCTGTGGGAAAACCATTTAACTAAAGTAATATAGTTCTTTATATAGCCCAGTCCCCTGGTACTCTCTGGCAGTCAGGTGGTACACAGTGCCAGAGTCCCTTTTAAGTAACCTTGAGGGGACTCTCCCCAGGCAGAAGAAACATTCAATGTAAGGTCACCACGGTATCTCCCACACCACCCTTCTCCAGACGCTAGCATAGGAAGTGTATGGCCAGAGTGCCCCTGCATCCAGCTAAGTCTGGCTCCAGGAGCAGCCCCCTTCGGGGCCATTGGCAGCTAACATGAAAGCCAGCAGGCCTCAGATTGAGAGATCCCGCCCCAGGGGCTAGGCCTGCTCCTGCTGCTGCATGACTGGGGAGCCACAAATGTGGCTTGAGCACAGCTCAGCCACTCTAGAAGAGTTAGGGCCATTGTGTTTTAAGGAGCCCACTGCACTGAAGCCAGCAGAGATCTTTTTAAAAAAATACTTTTATATGTCAACTATTTTGCCAGAATGGGGCAGGTCAAGCAGTCTTGACCCTCACAAGAAGTTAAACTCCTGAGGGTGGAGATAATCTCCCAGCAGGAAGGGAGGAAAGTGCTGAGCCTGGGCCAGCCTGCTTTCACACAGCCCCATCATCAGCTTTAGGCTAAGGGGCAGGCCATTATCACAGTCATTGTCATGATTATCTTTAAATCTACTGCCTCTCATTCCAGGCATCTATCAGGAAAAGACCCAAGGCCTTATTACTGGAGGCAATAATAAGCTCGCAGAAGATGGGGAGGAAACTAGCTCATAGATAAATTAATCTTCCTTCTGGTTACATTCCTATCAGCTAAATGTCTGAAGGACATTTATTGATAAGCCAGATTTTACCACTCTCTCCCATCAATCAAGTGGACAAGTCTTCTACCAGAGTTTTGCTATTGCTTCTCTGGCAATACTTTGCTCTACACAAGCTCTATTAGTCTATAGATCCCATGGGCAGTTGATTAGCCTTCTGTTCTTGTATGAATACAATCTCTACCAACCCAGATGTCAGTGCACCCTGATTCCTTCAACTATAGCTATCTACCTGCCCTCAAACAACAGCAGAGAAAGCCAGAGGGTTTTTATTTTAGCAGATATTATATTTGAGGTTGCTAACGTCTATGCAGTAACAATTTGCCCTCTAGAAACTATGACAATAGCCTAAGGGTGGCAGGATGCCTAGACAAGAAAATAGTCCATTCTAATCAGCACTTTCAGTTGCAAAAAGGTATGCTACAGACCTGAAAACAGTGGTCAGAAAAATGCACTAATTTGATGTATACGGAAAACAGGCTAGCAAAGCAAAACCAGTTTATCTCTCGTGTTAGCAATTCACAATTCCTGCTCTGTAGAAAAATATTTCCCAAGATCCCCTTTCAAAATCTCCAATGCTCTTCTAGATTTGTTTTTAAAAAGACAATAATTCTTCTAATTGCTTTTATTCTGCTTCCAAGGGGTAGCCAAGTTAGTCTGTGACAGGAAAAACTTAAAACATCTGAATATCATCTGAGGACATGGGTTGTACCCATGAAAGCTCCTGATACCATCTACATGTTCTGTTAGTGTTTAAGATACTGCTAGACTATTCATTGTTTTTTAAGTTTTTGCTTTTATTCTAACATTGATGACCAATGTAATCTGTTTCCAGGAGTTGTGGAAATACAGAAAGAGAAATCTATTTTAAACTATCCATTTGGTAAAAACATTTTAATCATGCTGTACTATCTAGGAACCCGGAGGAAAGTATGACTAATGGATTGATACACAGGGAACAAAATATGTTTGAAACCTACAAGAATTCCATCAGCTCTTTGGAAAAACATGCAGTTTATGAATTCTATGCAGAAAGAAGTAAAATAGCCCCTTATGGAATAAAGGATTGTGAGCAGCCCTGTTCTTCAGGTGGCACATATTACTAAAATGCATGTTTAAGCCTAGTTAATTGAGCCAACTCCATTTTTTTCAAATTTCAAAATTTTCTCAAATGGGGAAAAAATTGAAAATATTTTGACCATTTTTTCCTATTTTCCATCCAACTCCGTTTGTTAATGTAGCCATGAATTTTCAGTGCTATGTAATTTCACACACTGGCAACGGTAGCAGAAAAGAAACAGAGCTGTGATGGGAGTGAAGGATTTAGCGTCACTGATAAAGTACATGACTGCAGGAAATTTGACTCATTTCACAAACCTACAGAGCAAGTCAAAAAGTGGGCCGCAGTAGGAGTACAGGATAGCACATTCAAATTGTTAAAATAGCAGGTTAAGAGCTTTTTTTAAAGGCCTCTGGGAATTGATATGTATATGGGCAACATACAATGCTTATGGATCCGGCTGAATTGCTAGCTGGGGAAGAGACCTGACTGAATGCAAGAGAAGGGAAACAACTCTCCCCTCCCCCACCAGATCCCCTTTCCAACTTTACATGTATAAAGTTTAAAGAGCATCAGGGGATGTTTGTCTGTCCTTGTTAATGGCTTTTTTGTGCTGCCAATTGTGCCTTAACTCCTTCAGGGAAGCCAAACCCTGTTAAAGGTGAATGGTTTTGAAATTACTCCACCAATGAGATACCTGCAGATTAAAGTTCTGATTAGTTCTTAATGACTGTAAACACTCACCTTTGACCTTCAGTTTTATAACAAGTGATATCCCCACCTCCCCATGGCATAAATCTCTGAAAATACAAGACTGTGAGTAGTCAATACTAATCTGGTAAAATTACGCAGATGATGCCGTTAATGAGGCTTCAGTGTGAGAAAATAGATGGTCAAACTGTCCTTGAGATCTGCTGCCAGGCAAACTTCTTCAGAGACCTTTACTTTCACTTAAACAGACACTGCCACATATTTAGAAACACAGCCAAGATCAAGAAAGGCACAATACAGTTTATGCCAATTCAAAACTGAGGTTAGGAAGTGTGACAGTGGCTGGTGACTGAGCCACTACTCCACAGGGACCAAGAGGGAATGTAATGGTAATGAGAAGCCCCACAAGAAGAGTGCCAACCATCTGCCATTGCTGTAAAGTCAGCTGCTCAGCTTCCTTTCAAGTTGTGCTTGGAAATAAACTGAAGGCTCTGAGTACTTGATTTTAAAGACACAGTATCTCCTTGCAAAGATACCACAATGGTGGTGAACTGTATTGCATTCATTAATTTTTTACCACATTAAGCCATTCAAAGCAGAAATAACACCGGTAGGGAAGCAATTATTAGTTCTAGTGTCTTGTTTTCTGTAATAGTCAATATCACCTGGTTTACCACAAGACCAAAAAATATGACTAAAAATGTAACATGTACTAAAGGATTATTAATACAAGTCATAGTACATTGTAGATTAAAACAAGCCAATAGGAGGGTCTTACTTTGAATTATTTCACTTTGATTTTAACACTCCAGTTATAACTTTGTGGCTGCCTATTAGTATCTTGTCTAATTTTAGTATTACAGAGATGCATAGTGGTGTGCTTAATTTTTTTTGTAGAAAAATCATTATACATCTACAAATTAAAATTTTCTGTCTTAAATCCAGCATGTTTTGATGCTACTTCAGAACTGGAAATTTATAATTTGTACTAAATGAACAAAATGTCTTGCTTCCAAATGACTGGGCCCAAAATCATAGAGAGAAAATGTAAAAGACCTTTATAACATTTTTTATTTTCTTGTTGTTGCATTTAGTGAGAAAACACGGGTGGAGTCCATCCATACAACAGACATAATTAAACTGAAGTGCCATCGGTTGGTTTGAGGCAATTTAAAACATTTTAAACAGTTATTTTGGTTATCCTTACATTCTGAATCTGCTTCAAAAATTAAACAATGCTTCTGCATTAATGAAAGAAACTTTTTGTTCCTTAAGACTCCCATAGAACCCTTTTATCATAATTTACATTCCAGCCAAAACTATTCCCTCGAGACTGAATCAATCAACACAATAAAATCTGTACAGTTGTCATTGAAAGACCACTGCTTGATTCTTACAGTTACAAAAACAAAAAAAAAGGATCAGCTAGACCTCTTAAATAAATATCCATTGTGAAGTACTAGCTTTAACCAGCACTAAGATACTTGATAACGGGAATGTCATCTGTGTAATAAAAAGTTAACCCCATGTGTGCCATACATAGGAAATAAGATGCTGAATGTGATAGAAGTACAAAAGGAATTTACAAATGTGAAATCTGGAATCTTTCTAGCCTGAGTTTAATCTTACAATCCCGCTTCCCTAGGCTGACAATTTAGGCAGCTTTTTGATAGTGTGAAGCTCAATTTTACTTTGAAAAAATCTTCATTCATGTGCCAGACGCCTTTCTCTTCAATGTCTGACACTCCCCCAAGCCTCCTTAAAAGGGTCCTACTGAGGTTTCCCTAGCTGGCACCTGCACTTTGCAAGGACTCCTTCCTTCTTCTGCTGCAAGAAAACTGGGTGCAGTGAGATTGGATTAACTTCTGTTGGTGAAAGAATCACGCTCCCAAAGAAGAGCTCTATGTAGCTCAAAAGCTTGTGTCTCTTACCAACAGATGTTGGTCCAATAAAAGATACTACTTTGCCCATCTTGCCTGGCTAATATCCCCCATAAAGCAAATGAAACAAGGAGAATCTGTTTCCTCGCATGTGAAACCCACCCCCGCCTTTTTTAAAAAAATATTTAAACCTCCTGCATCAATTGCAGGAGCATCTCTGAGATGTGGGGGTGCAAGTCAATGAATAAAAATTTCAAAAGTGTATTTCACCCTTTCAGGAAATTTCCCCTTTGGGGCATGAATTCTGCCATGCGGGAGGCACTTTTTCATACCTACATTTCTCTGTGGCCATTTCCCCTGTGTGTTCTTCAGACAGGTAAGTGAGACACAGTTTTGTTCAGAGGATTCATACATGTTTTTGAAACGTCCAAGGAAAGGAAAGCTGTTAATGCATATAGGCACTGAAGGGAAATTCTAGCCCAGATTCCCTGACCATGTCTACAGTAGCACAGCTGTGCTCACGCAGTAAGATCAGCACTAGTGTGGCTGCTCTGCAGAAGCATACTGGCAATCAAAATAGGCCCAGGAAATGGGTTGAGAACGGCCCTCCCTATGACATCACCCTTGCATGCCCCTCCAGCCCCGCCCCCTGCCTCATGTCTGGCATGCGGATGCAGAGCCACTCGGAGTGAGGGGCAACGGCGTGTGGACACGACAGCCCACCAGGAAATTCCCGGTATCCCACCGGGCCAGTCCGCCCCTCCTGCTCTGTGCTGACAGGAGAGAGCTCTCCCATCGGCATAATAAAACCACCTCAATGAGCTGCAGTAGCTATGTCAGCGGGAGAAGCTCTCCTGCCATGAACATAGCTCTGTGCATGCTACCCCTTAAGCCAGCAAAGGGGGGGGGGTGCTTTTTCCACATCCCAGAGCAAGTTATATTTTCACAGTGGGGCTGAGCAAAAGGTCATTGCTGTCAGTGGAAACACAGCCCTTGACCTCACTGGGTTTTGGTTCAGGTTCAACATGCACTAGGATCAAAAGCACCCAGCATTGCTCTGACTGCTTCAATGATTTCAGAGGGCACAGAATTTGGCCCGCACTGAGCATGTATCTATATTTTTAATGTGGATGCATATTAGAGAAGGATGCAAACCCTTCAGTGTAGAGATTGTCTTTTTCCTGTATTTGTGCAGTGCCTTGCACAATGGGGCACTAATCCCGACCGGGCTTTGGATGTAACTAGAATATAAATATTTACTACTACAGCCAATGCTGTTACCTGGCTTTCTTGCCCAGTGCTACTTTTCTAAACTGTAATTATATGTTGACAGAAGTGGCTGCTGAAATCAGCTGCAAATCAGCACTAAAAAAAGAAGGGATGAGATGCTTTGCTTATTTCCTTGGTGGTTCATGGCCCTGGGGGACAAAATCAGCTTTTCATTAAAGGAATCGGTGGAAAATGTAGTTGAAACTGATACTGAAGAAATAAGACTGCTTCAGTGCTGTCTTCCCATTGTATAATGGCCCTTGCATTAGGAGGGCTTGAAGGGGAGGCTACTGATGTCCATTTACTTTAGTAAAGATTGCTATTGAATGAAACCTTTAATGGGGCGTTTATGATCCCACTCAGCTAAGAGCTCAGCGCTTGTCTTAACATAGTCTCTCTCTCTTCACCTTGACAGCTATTAGCGAATCAATACAGGTAATATGTCAGCTAGTGGTCAGCACTCCTGTAAACAGGAGGGTGGGGCTGAAATGGAAACTGACAGGTAGCCACTTAGAGAGAGTCTATAAGGGTCAAACATGTTGAAAAGTGAAGTGTCTCCAGGGAGAGCCATCCTGCCCCAGTCAGCACTGGAGACAGTAAGCCAGACTAAAACCCCACCAAGAAAAGCCCCTTACCACCATCCCACCAAAAGGCCTGGTGTCTTGTATTCAAATGGGAACAGTGTCTGCTGCTCTGTTCAACAAATCACAGAGCTATACTGGATCAGTATCACCCCCAGGGCAAGTCCAGTTCCACCCAGGATGAGTTGAGCCCAGCCTTTCATGGAGTTGCTATCTTGAAGTCACCTTAGAGATTACATCTTTCAATTGGATCTATTGCTTGACTAGAATCTGCGGCCATTTCCTGTGTGGCTTAATATTGATTTTAATATTTACAGTGACCCTACTTCTAGACGAGAGATGCTTCCAAGTAGGCCCAGTTGTGACAGTAACTCCACTACGCTGGGGTAGACAGAAGAAAATTTCTCTACTACTGAAAGTTTATAAATTATTTTTTTGACCAATGAAATGTGTTTTTCCAGTTCCAGAGTTTCTACTGACTAGTCTGCAAATCTCAAGTCAGTTGAAGGCTAGAGAACAGCTTTCACTCCCAGGCGCTTTGCAACGTGATGGGCTGTGTCTAGACTGGGCCCGTTTGCCGGAAAAGTCATGCAAAGGAGGCCAGTCGGAATTGCAAATGGAGC
>CM057846.1:51142603-51161343 GCA_030068395.1 Apalone spinifera | reverse complement strand
TCCTTTGCATGACTTTTCCGGCAAAGGGGGCCAGTCTAGACACAGCCATGATGTATTGCATGTCTCTCTAGCAGCCTTCCCTCCAGAATTCCCAAGTCTTCACGTGCACTAATGAATAGTGTCCTACTACTCACTTGCAGAGGAAACAGGATCAGCGTGAATATTCAATATTACAGCAGTATCCAATGTTGCCATGGGGACTAGAGGATCCTGTACTAGGTGCTGCACAAACCTGAGCAGATACAGTCTCAGTCCCAAGGCTCTGATACCTTAGGCCCTGTCCAGACTGAAGATTTTTCTTCCCATGTATGTAGGGCTGTTGTTCCGACTCCCTCATTAAAGATGGTCTCAGAGGTATAACCCTGTTGGTCTGTATCTGCAAAAACAACAAGGAGTCCTGTGGCACCTAAGAGGCTAACAGATTTATTAGGGCATAAGATGATGAAGTAGGTTTTACCTACAAAAACGTCTACCCTAATAAATGTGTTAGTCTCAGGTATCGCAGGACTCCTCACTGACATTGTAGACGGGTTGATCTGGTGCAAGGGATGGGGCTAGCACTTGTGTGATTTGCTCTGGCAAATTACAGAGGTAAACTAGGTGAGTCTGAGGAATGCAGGCCTGTTTCCCACCCAGCTACATTCAAGGCTGGCACCAGTAATACTAAACTGATGTCACTACACTAGTGCACAACCACTCAGTAGAGACAGGGTCTCTGTATTATTACTTCACAGTCCTGAGGAACACAAAGGTTAAGGCCAAGAATTTCAAGTGATTCTGCAGACCTCAAATTGTGAGTGCCCAGCCTGACTCACCTCAAGGGAGCCCACTTTCCACACAGAGTGTTGGGCACCTACCCTTTGAAGATCAGCCCCTCTGAGATGTCTTACATTGGACACCCAACATCACCTTTTAAAATCTTGCCCTAAGTGGCTTTACTCACAGTCACACCACTTAGACTGTGACAGGGCCTCCCTCGCCTGAGTTCCCATCCTGGGTTCTCCCCATTACCAGCTGCTGCCTGGGGCTCCTCAGTGGAATGGCTGGTACTGATCCTGCCAGGAGCAGGAAAGGACTGGATCAACATCATTTTCCCTAAGCCAATGTTTGGGGACCACTAGCAGTGCAGGGAGGGAGGACTGAATGTGTTTGAAGGATGTTGTCAGTTGAACTAACTCCCCGAGAAAACCTGGAGATTGATTCCCTGCAGCCTTATAGCTAATCTAATCCATGTTTCTATCTTGCACCTCTCACAGTGCAATCAGCTGCCATGGAATCGGGGTAGAAGGAATAGAGTGGGTACCTATTTGTTAGTGTGGGATTTGGTTGTTTTAAAAGCCATAATCAGGCATCAAAATAACACCTAGGATGTGTCCTAGTGGATCTGTATCCTGATTTCTCTTCCTTGGCGAGGGGGGTTTCTACATGAATATGTGCCAGTGAGCTCGTGTCCTACTTCAGTGAGACAAGGTAAGATAATCAAAGGAAAGATATCACCTCACCCAGCTTGTCTCTCTACTTTTCCATGGCCAGGGATGGGAGAATTGGGAAAAGATCTCCAAAGAAATGGTTTTGTTTTGGTACATGGAAGACAGCTGAATGGAGGACTTGGATAGTTTTTTCAAGTCCCTATGGAAATGCAGATTTGAACTGTCAGCCCTGCCCTGAGGCTGCTCTATCAGCAGAGCAATAGGAAACCAGTTGTGTGTCTCCCACTGCCCCTGTATTTGCTGCTGGGCAGGGTGGGTGAAAGTGTGTGTGAAATTGCATGTATGTGTGTGAGAATGTTTGTGGGAAAGAAAGTGTTCCGAGCACTAAACAGGAGACGTAGGAATTACAGAGAGACCTATTTCAGGTGAAGTGAGTATCTCACACTCGGACTCCATTGGCAAAATGGTTTCCCACGTTTAAGGGCGAGTTTGGCTTAATCAATATTTGTTTGCTGCATTATCTGTAATTCACTAAGCTGTTTTCCATGGTACTTAACTGCCTACCTCTTTCACTTCTTCCCCCCACAAAATACAACGGGACAGAGATGCGAAGAAGAAAAAAGCTTTTGAACATTTGGTAACATGCTGGACACAGTCAAAGGGCAGCAGATGTCACTGGAGTGGCTTTTGTTTTGTTGCACTAATCAGGCAGCGCTTTAAGACCATCCTATTGTTGCAGTTTATTGTCATTCATGTTGGGCCTTTTCAGAGGTTATATACTCCTCTGCCCCTGAAACCCAAGGAAAGGCCAGAGATTGCCATCACCCTCTGGTTTCTATTTAGAACACCTCCAGTTTCACATTTAAAACACCTTTATGCAGATCAAGCAAAGCACTTACTTCTCAAAGATTAGATTTATCCTGAGGACTAGATTTACCATTCCCATTGTCCCAAGCCCCTCTTTTCTGATACATGGCCAAAAAAATGGCATAGCATCACAAGCTGTGTGAGATGAGGCATGTCCCGTGGTCGTTTTGCCTGAGCTAAACACAGTATTTGAGCCAAATCCTGGAGCCAAAGAATTCCATGCAAACCTTTAGGGTCTGTGTGAATATGTAACACATCATTTTGGAGGGCTGATAGTTAACCAAAGATTCCTCCTAGTGTCTGGTAAGGCAAATGGATAGAAGTTCTGTGTTTTACGTATTACCTTAGATATGGTTAGTAGAACTTCATTATTTGGAGCACAGGGATCTAACAGCTGGGATAAGCCCAGGAGAAAGGATCCTGATGCTCTATAGTTAGCTTGGCCATGAATATTCTCCCTTAAATTGGACAGTCTGGCTGCTTTTATGGAAGTGCCTTGGTACATTTACAGCAAGCAATCCTTCTGAGAACATGCCAGATGCATAATGCAGCACCCCCTTTCCCAAGCACCCTCCCCCTCCCACCACTCCCATAAGGGGACATGAAATCCCATGCACAGCTGAGCCGTCTGGGGCTATTCATTTGCCAGGTTCTTTGGCAGCATTTCAACAGAAGGGGCAAACATTCTTTTACAATTTAAATCTGACTAGAAGCAAACATTTTACACATTGGCCAAACAGGACATACGTAGAATACAGGGCGGGGGGGGGAGGAGCATCCTTTAATATAAGGCATCTTTCTCCTGCCGTTTGCGGACCCCCAGTGCACTTGCATATGCTTACCATCACAACTGTTGCATTTCCCCTGGCAGAACCTCTAAGAACTGACAGCACTATCCCACCCTTCCACCCATGGAGAAATCCATGCTGCTTTCACGCATGCTTGCTGTCTGCCACCAAGCCCAGTGGCTTTCTTTCTATCTCCACTGTTGCGTAGTGTGCTGGTCAGTTACCACTCTCCAGCCCAGAGACAGGAGCATTTCAGGGGAGATGCGGAGGGAGTTGCGGGCAGAACTGTGGTTCTACACACATCTGTTCAGAACACATAATGGTGTGATGTGGCATCAGCCCTTTCCTGGCATTAAATCTGGGATCACCACATTCCCAAGTAGGAGTGAGCTGGATCCATGATTCAGTGGCCCAGAACTCCTGTATCCCCATTTAAGTGCTGAGCGGCCTCCCCTTCCAGTTAAATCAACTGCCATGGAGCCCGCCATTCCCAGCAGGGAGGAGTTGCTCCAGCTGTATGCAGGGATGTGATTTACACTCAAGATTCAATTCGCTGAGTTGGCCATGATGTCAATTGCTTCATTTTATGTAGGTACCACATAGAATGTAAATACAAAAACTCTCCAGCCCTCTGCTGAGTGTCAGACCCTCATATCGTTTATTTACTTTGAGTGCCTGCTGCATTAGTCTCACAGTGGCATTCTTAATAATTAACAGAAAAAAAGACAGATTTACAGGCTCAGATGGCAATATGAGAGGGTGCGTACAATCAGAAGCATACAAGAAACCCCTTGCGGGTTTGATAAATACAACTAAAGGAATCCAAACAAAGAAGCGCCACATAAATAATTCTCACATATGTGGGATGATGAGTGCTACCTACCCAGAAACCTTCTGTATGCCTCTTTCATAGCACTTCCAGGTAATTCTTAGTAAGTCAGACAGATTTGGTTCATTGTTGAGGTAGCTGATGATTTCATAGAATCCTGAGTTAATTAAGGGCCTGAATCAACAAGCTTTTTATAAACCAAACTCCCATTTTTGGGAACGGGAGTTCTCTACAAGGGTGACAATCACCTCTGTGCAGATGGCCAAAAAGTGAGGTCCCACAAAGCCCCCTACCTATCCTGCAATATGACCTAACTCATGCATGAGCTCTGTGCTGGCTGTCTGCATGGGAGAGAATTTCATCAATTCAGCATTCAGAAGCTCAGGTCTTTAATGAGTCCTTTCTACGCTACAAGAATCTTGGGTAACAAAATATGTGCAAAAAATTCCAGAACAAACAAAATCTTCATTCACTTTCCCCTACACACTTATACAATATTTATTGCTACATCTCCAACATATTAGCTAATGCTGAACCTAAATATTTCCTTTACAATTAAATCATATTATAAATACTCCTTCCAAGTTCTTTATCCTTGACAATCATGAGTGTGCAATAAACAGAAAAAATAGTGCAAATCAATATGTATACATTATCTGGCTAGTGAAAGGAAACATGCAAGCAATGTTTTTCTAGTTCTGTGGCATATTTCAAGAGACACTGTCAAGGTTTATAGGCACAAAACGCTATCCTTCTTTCTCCATTACTTGTGTGCAAAGTCCATGTAAATTCTTATGGGGTTGGAAAGAGACCTGTAAACAAATGTTTCAATTCTCTTTTTCTTTAAAAAGAAAAAGACTCTCAGCTCCCCAGTAACAGCCAGTCTGTGCATGAAATTTACAACACGGGTACTGTACCAATTAGCAGTTCTGTTCCCCAGCTTTAGCAAAAACATATGCCTTTTACTGAACCTCTACGCCAGGCTGGATTTTGTCCTGTGTGTTTAAGGGAGAAACAGAATTCTGCCAGGACTTTGGATGTCACTTTATGTGGCTGCATCATCTGGATTTTGGACTCTCCAAAGTTAGGATCTTTTTGATCAAGGGTGACTGACACACTCACAGAGGGCCAAGATTTTCAAAAATTAGAGCCTGAAGTAAAATATCCTAAATCCATACTTAGCTGCCTAACTACGTGGGCTTTTTAACAGCACCCAACAGCTCCCCTGGAGGTCATTGAGAGTTAGAGAAACAAAGACCTCAATTTTGCTTGAGAAAAAAAATCAATGATGGATTGAAGAAACCTCTATTTGCAACATCGATAGGAAATGGCGGATCAAGTCTTCAGGATGGGTAGCCCCCACCGACTCCAGTGGGAGTTTTGCAAGCAGAGAATTTGTGGGATTTGACCCTCAGTGCACATATCTCAAGGAAAAATATCAAAACATCAAGAACTCCTGGGCCCATCCTGTTCGTCAGCACTTGTATATGCCCATTGTTGTAATTGAGAGAGGGACTCTGCTAACATGTAGCAGAACTGAATTTTTAACCGTTTTATCTGAATTACACTAAAAAACCCCAAGCACCCAAGAGTGGGCAGCACCACAATAGTAAAGCAGCAAGCACATAAAATGAGAAAGTATAAACGGACACATTATTCAGTGCCGGGGTTTAGGTGATGCCTATACAGAACAGCACAAAAGTAAAAGGATTTCATAGATGTCATCTGACATGACATGCTCCCCTGCAACAGAACATTTCTATGCCATGCAGACAAATGAGGACTAGAAGGAAAGTACTAAGGTAAAAGAACTGCAGCCAGAGTGTGCCTGGCCCTTACCAATATGTCTCCACAGCAATGAAAAAGTCACAGCTGGCCCAGGAAAGCTGACAGAATTGCCAGTCTCCTGCACAAGGCATGGGGGGAAGAGGCTCCCTGCTCCTGGAAGGGGCGTGGCCTCAGATAGAAGGGGCAGCCAACCTCAGCACTGCCCAAACTGCATCACAGCCTCCCTCAGCATGCCCTTAGAGCTGCCCAGGGCTCTGGTAGCGATTTAAAATAGCAACGGGCAGGAGCCCCCAGTCCTTTTGAATCACCAAGCATGGGGGAAATTGCCCTCTTTGCCCTGGTGGGCCCGGCTGGTCCTTGACTCAAATGTGCAGGGCTCAGGTCACAGAGTTGTTTCATTGCTGTTTAGACTTCAAGGCTTGGGCTGGAGTCCAAGCTTCAGCACCTTTTAGAGCAAGAGGTCCCAGAGTTCAGGCTCCAACCCAGTCCCAAAAGTACTCAGCAATGAAACAGGCTCGGAGCCTGAGCCCATGAGTCAGAATCTGCAGACCCATTGCCAACCACGGCTGTGTAGACATGCCCTGCATGGGGACACAGGGCAGAGGCTGTATGCAGCCTTCTCCCAGTTATGTGGATGACTCATGTGAGAGCCTGCAGAACTGCTCAGGGCCTGCTTCCACACCACTCTCCCAAAGAGATGGAAAGAAGGCAGAACCATCGCTCCATCCCCAACCCACACTGGCCAGCAGCACTGGGTGGCCACAGCATCATGTTAGTAGCAAATGTGCACCTGCAGATACAGCTGCTCACATTTCCCATTGGCCATGGTTCGTCTTCCTGGCCCACTATGAACCATGGCCAACGGGACCTTCGGGCAGCCGTGTGGGTATGCAGGTAAACAAAGCACCTGGCAGCCACCGAGGCTACGTCTGCACAGCAGTATTGTGTCAGAATAACTGACGTTATTTTGAAATAACATAGTCCATGCCCACTTTACAAGCCATTGTTTCAACATAATGTCAAAATAATCTTAAGCTGGAGGACTTCTTACTCTGACTCCTGTAACCCTCATTTTACGAGGAGTAAGGGAAGTCACAAGAAGAGTGTTCTTCCTTTGACTTCCTGCTGTGTAGACAGCCCAAAAGCCAAAATAAGCTATTTTGACTCAATCTATGCAATTGGCATCACTCAAGCTGCATAGCTTATTTCAGCTTTAGCCCGGGTGTGTAGACATGTTCTTATTGCCCACCATGACCAAGAGAATGTCCTTAATGTTTTTCTCACCTAATACGCCACTGAATGCTTAGAAACACGTCCCACTTGCACAGACAACACTCACAAGGGCCAGCTCACTTTCAGTCACAATAAGAGACTTGTGCCTTAAGCGTGCATCCAAATGGCCTGAACTACGCATTTCATAAAATAATAACCAGCTAATAAGCTTCAGACTTGGGAATGAGCCCCAGAGACAAACATGGGCTACCCAGGTTTTAGCAAACATACTTGGTGACAACACAGCCAGAGGGCTGTACATGATTCTGGACCGTCCACAGAGACATCTGGGTTCTTGTCTGGCAGCAGGATGAACTTCATTTTCTGAAACACACCCACATGTCTACATCCCAACCAATGGCTGCTGGCTAAAGAGCAGCGTGGAACTTCATGTGGAATCGGAATTCCTCCTGCTGCAGGAAGCTCTTGCCACACACGGTGCAAGTGCAGCCTTTGTCCTTCCTGTGGGTGCGCTGCACGTGGCTGTCATGGGCCGCGTGGGAGGCAAAGGCTTTGCCGCAGTGTCTACACTTGAAGGGCTTCTCTCCCGAGTGCTGGCGAATGTGAGTACGCAGGATGCTGGAAGCTGTGAATGCCTGAGGAGGTGGCCAAGTTGGAAGTGGGGAGAAAAGAGGTTAAAAGCAGTTATCGAGCTATAGAATCTAGAAAATAATCTCCTAAAGGCCCCACCTCTGCCCAGCTCAGAAGACACACATAGGACAGTTAATATAATACTGAAGCATTGATCAGTCAGTTTCCTATCAGAAAGGCAACAGAATCTCCCTTGCTGGGACAGGCCTTAGATTATTCTGCTCATTCAGAAATGAAGCCATTCCGAAGCAGGACTGTCAACGCCATGGATTCCCAAACTGGGGGGCATGCCCCCCTGGGGGGGGCATAAAGAAATTCCAGGGGGGGCGCGAGGTGACCCAGCCCCCCCCCCGATCAAGTTTTGCTGCCCTGTTCAGTTCCTTTTTTTTTTTTTGCTCAAGTTTGTGTGTGTGTGTGTGTGTGTGTGTGTGTGTGTGTGTGTGTGTGTGTGTGTGTGTGTGTGAGGGTTTTTCAAAAATCAGAAAGGGGGGCATGATACTGAAAAGTTTGGGAACCACTGGTCTACGCAGTAGTAGGTACCTCAAAATAAATGACACAATTTGAGCTATGCGAATTTGCCTGGCTTATTTTGAAATTTGGTGCTGTCTACACAGTGTTAAATTTCAAAATAAATCGCTATTCCAGTCTCTTCCTTAATCCTTGTGCAATGAGGTTTACAGGAAGCCCATTATTTTGAATGTATTTCAAAGTAACAGGCTTCTTGTATAGAGAGCGCAGATAACTATTTCGGAATAACGGATGTTATCCCGAAATAGCGCCGCAGTGTAGACGCACCCTTAGGGACTGATTCCCGTATCCGCTACACCAGTGAGCACAGGTTAGTGTAACACCACCAAAAGCCAATGGACTCCTTACACTTGTGTGAGAGAAGAATCAGGTCCACTGGTTATAATGAAGACATTTCTGACCGGAAAACACGAGCATATATTTTCCATGTGTCAAAGGAGGCTGGATCAAGTCAATAGTGTCTTTCATTAGCTGTGTATTGATTAGACACTGGGTTTTTTTGACACGAGTTCCCTTGTTCAGTGTTTGTTTTCAAAAATTTCACCCACAAAAGGAATTTGTTTTTATTTCTGTTACAGGTCTCATAAAAGCAAAACAATCATTTTGTTATCGCTGCTAGTGCTGCCTTTTTGGTTCTCAGATATACAGGGTTGAAATTCAGAGGCCAGAACTAAGGGGGCTCATCTTTCTCCATCCGCATTACCCACAAAACCCTTCTTCACCTAAGCACCAATAGCTGTTGCTTTCCAAGCAGAACCACACCTCTAGATCATTTGATTTGAGACTCACAGTGCAAAGGAACTTGGGGGTACATATCAATCAGCAAGGGAAAGGAGGAAGAATCTTGTTATTAAGGAACAAGACCTCAATTTTGCATCTGTCTCTGACAGTGCTCTCCTGTTACCTTGAGCTAGTTAGGGTAACAAGAGAGAGAATTTGTCCATGCCGCACATCTGAAGGCTGCAGCTGCACTGACTGAGCCAGAACAAGCCAGGTTACTTTGGAGTGGTAAGAGAACTTAGTAAATTAGAGGAGGCAAGAGAACTTATGAGCATTTAGGAAGAGAACTAATGTTCCGGAATGAGAGAATTAAGAATGGAAATTTGCCCAGCCTCAGAGATCTACTGCCAGCTCCCTGGAAGAAAAGCATCCTACAGGATGAGGATTAGTTATCTGTAGGCCTTCCCTACAGACCTTCCAGGGCCACAGCTGTACCAATGAGGCAGTGCAGCTGTAAGATTACCCGTGTAATCATTCTATGCTGACTGCAGAGAGCTCTACCATTGATATAATTAAGCCACCTCCAATGATCAGCAGTAGCTGTCACACCAGCACTCCTCTCGGTATAATTTATGTCCCTGGAGGATGTGTTTTCCATATCCCCAAGAGACGGAAGTTATACTAACAAAAGGGCTAGTGTAGACATCATGAGAGACTTGTTGGAACTCCCTTTGGGACTGCCAGAGCTCGGTGCTGAAAGACATCCAACAGCACCCGGAAGGCTCTGTTCTCTCACTCCGGTACAAGAGGCAGGGTGCCAATGACTGGGAGAGGAGAACAAGGACAAAGACCATTCTAGAGAGCTTCCTCTGAGTTGTGTTGTGGCAGTGGAGGACAGTCAGACCACTGCAGCTGTTTGCAACAATCTGTATACAAAAGTAACTTCTCATTAAAAGTACATCAGGTATTTCAGCTGATGCTTCTGCATCGACTGTAAACCACTGGCAGGACAGACTGTCCCAGCACACCTCAAGTCCTAACCAGTTTCATACAACAGCCACCTTTCAAACCAGACCCGGCCACCAATTCTGTCCCCACTCTGTGTCCCCACTCTGTGTGGAAGGAGAGATCAGCTGCCTTCACAGCACCATCCTCCTACCCAAAGCCAGTGGGAGACATGTCCTGGGTCCACGGTGTGTGCTAGAGTAAGGGGTAAAAGGAACCATGCAAACTGGGAGGAGGGCAGGGACAAGGAAAGGAGTAGGAGAGGATGTATAATGGCTCCTCTCTCCAGTCCCACAGTTGAGTCAGAAAAGCAGTGCAGCCAGACCATATCTTTTCTACACAGCTACCCAGAGGTTCTCACTAGGGATGTTAAGGACTAGTCGACTATCCAATAAGCAAATGCTAATCCGACAGTTGACAGGCTAGTTGACTAGTCACTTCCCCCCACTCTTGCTGCCTCAAACAGACAGAGGCAGCAAGGGGGTGAGGGGAAGAGGAGTACTTCGAAGTGGCAGCACCGCATGGAGCTTTGGGGAGTACCGGTGCTTCAAAGGGGCTTTGTGGCGGTGTTTCAAAGGGGCAGCGCCACCCTATCGACTTATCGAATAGTCGATGCAACAATGCATCAACTATTCAATTAGTGAATTACACAATACTAAACTTCCTTAGTTCTAAAGTTGGCATTGCCAGAACAGGATAAGGGAAGTGGGGCGGGGGTGGGGGAAAGCTATCATGGGCAGACAAGCTGCAGATGGATGGGCCTGATTTCACGTTGATCCCTGAAAACCACTGAATTTGAGTACCACCCTCGTTGCCTATTCCATAGGACACAAACCTCACCCCGATAGAACATTAAAGAGAGGAACAGAAATTTCCTCTCTCAAAGCTTCTTTCCAAGGGTTTCTCCACAAAAATGTATTCGCTAAGTTCTGATCAGGAAAATCCTGCCTTCTAGCTGCCTCTTTGGGCATGTCTCCACTATGGGGTGATCAATTCATCAGAGTCAATTTAGCGGGTCTAGTGAAGACCCACTAAATCTACAGCCAATCTCTCTCTCATGGACTCCATTATACCACCAGATTGATGAATAAGGAGTTGATGGGAGAGTTTCTTCTATCGATCCAGCATGGTGTGGACGCCAGTGTAGGCAGATCTAAGAACAGAACTTTAACTGTGTAGCTTAGATCCACCTGTCCCTATGGTATAGACCTTCCCTAAATCATCTCAAGACATGGACTGGAGAGAGTATTAGCAGTAGCACTGTTAGAAGCTGAGCTTTTTAAACAAACCACATAATATGTTTTTCAACCTGCTCTTTCAAAGATGAGCCTGTGGTCAAACAGCACACACAATACTTAAGCATTTGGGTAACTCACATGTAGCCCCACTGACTTCAATGTTGTCATTATTCACATGTATAAGAGTTGTAGGATCAGACCTATGGGCCAGATTCCGCTCCTGTTACTCATCAAGTAGTGTTAATCAGCAAGGCTGCGAGTCTTTCACAGAGGTAATGGATTCCAGGACTTATGCAGCAGCCGATACAGCTGACCCCAGGGCCTGTGTTACTGGCTGCTGCTCAGGTGGCCTGGGGCAGCTGGTCCCAGGCTCTGCCCCAGAGCAGCAGTCAGGGCCCTGCAGCAATGGAGCCCTGTTCCCTGCCCAGAGCAGTAATGGCAGGGCCTCAGGCAACCACCATCCACCCAGAGAAGCAGCAGAAGCAGCAGTGGGGGTCCGGGGTCACACCCTGCCCAGTAGCTCATAGCCTTCCCCCCTCCAGGAGCAACAGCATCCCCCAGAAGTGCCTCCCCCCCCACACACACACACTGAGCATCTGTAGACATGCCCTCCCCCAAGCATGTAGGGTTTAGTTAGGGACACTTTTAGTGAAAGCTGGACAGGTCCTCAAACTTTTTTTCATCCATAAGTGGAATAATTTTTGTTATGTGCACCAAGACATGTGCAGATGTGCACCACCAATAGAAACTCATGCTGCCTGCTGTGCTCTGCTAGTCAGCTCAGCGGCATTTAAAACTCTCCTGGGTTGTGATCCAAGTGTGCAGCTTACAAGGGACATTGGTCATGGGCTGCGACTTTTTGGTTATTGACTGTGATCTGTCCACGACTTACACTAAAAATACCCCTAATAAATCATAGCCTTGCGAACAAGAGCAGGGACTACTTGGTTTTGAAGGGGAGCCAATATGGACCCACAAAGTTTTTCAAACCATTTGTTTCTATCTAGGGTATTCACCGAAGTATCTGAGTCCCTCACAATCATTGATAGATTTCATTCTCCCTCCTGTAAACAACATGACAGCCTCAGCCAATTTGTAGGTGAATTTCTTTGGGTTGTTTGAAAAACCTATAAAAAGAGGCTTCTAGGGCCTGAACTAGGAAAAGAAATGAAAAAGAACTACAAAGAAAAGTGCCTGGTCACACTGTGGAGTACTGAAAATCAACAGGTGTGCTACGGGGAAAAGTGAGCTCAAGAGGATTTAATTTTCCTTTACCTTGTTACAGTACACGCATTTGTAAGGCCGCTCTCCAGAGTGCACCCTCATGTGTTTATTCAGGCTGGAGGACTGAGAAAAGCTCTTCCCACATACTGAACACTGGAAGGAAAACATAAAGTTAAGACAACAACTAAGAATTTCCTGTCAGAGTGCAAGCCAAAAGCTGATAAAAAATGATAGAGAGAAGAGAGGTGTTTGTGTGTGTGTAGCTGCATACGCACGCACGCACGCACGCACACACACACACATACACACACACACAGAATACATCTAACTAAAACAATCAGTTACTTAATAAGTGGCAAAATGTTTGTAATGTATATTCATAAGAGCTAGTAAAAAATGTACAAGGCTGGACAATTTCCCTTTTTATTTTCCAATTGTGGGGTTTGAGATGGACCCGTTTTTCATTTCCCCCAAAATGTGCATGGTATTTTGAAATCAAATTTTAATCAGAAACATTATTGAAAATCTTTGGTAATCAAAACGTTTGTTTTGGTTAAGTGAACATTCTTCTGCCGCCCTTTCAGTAGTGGGACAACAGCTATTTTGATTTTTAAAAGTTACAAAAATTCCAAATACATTTTTAATTTTCATTTAAAAACCCCCACTGAATTTATATTTAGAAAATACTGTTTAGATGTTTTGATCACCTCCAATCTTTATAATCAAACTATCCCATGCTTCAATCCTGAGAGCATTCAGTCTTCAGAATTTGTTCCCCCTCCCTCCCCAACAATTAAACTGAAAATCACTGCCTTCCTTTTAACAAAACAAGCAATAGTGTGATGCATATTCTGTAGCCTGAGACTTCAGTGGAATCTGGCCCAAGCCAAGAGTTTTTCTGTTACATTTTCCCTGAGCAAAATTCAGCCAGGACTGGTGATGACAGGAGTAATGTTTCAAATCAAATTGGAAATTTAAACAATATTTGGTCTCAGAATATGGTTCTTTGCGTGAAAACCATGGTCTGACTTAACTGAAGGTAAAGTCTATGCAAAATGGATTTTTCTCACTGCTGTTTTGGCTTTCTTTCTTTCTCAAAAAAATATCGTAAGAAAGAAAGAAAGAAAGAAATACCAAACTCTTTTTTCTCACTGCTGTTTTGGCTTTCTTTCTTTCTCAAAAAAATATTGTAAGAAAGAAAGAAAGAAAGAAAGAAAGAAAGAAATACCAAACTCTTATTTAATAAATTCATATATCAATCTAAATCTCGAATCCCTGTTGCTAAATCAGTAGGCTGCTATTATTGTTATTAAGTAAATGTTGCTGAATTAGCGATAAATTTCACTGGGAAGTTAACTTTATTTCAGGAAGAAATTAAATAAAAAGGATGGCATTTGCTCATATGAAAGTGAGATATCACTCTGTTGTGTGACAAACGTGAACCTGAGTGAGTAGTTATGAATATTTCTTACCAGAGTTCTAATGCATCAAACAGAAGCCTCTGGGGGTTCTGGGAGGATATTTATTGGTAGAGACTAGTATCACAACATAAATTTGCTCCCATAAAATAATTTTCTAGACATTTAGATTTCCACCTCTGCCACCATCCTGCTTAAAAGTATCCAGCTGAACGCTGTGGCTGTAGTCTCATTGGATACACATTAGAAGAAATTATGGGAGGAGTCAGGAAGAGTAACTGTTGCGGCTGGGATTTGACACAGATAGGAGCTAGTGTTCCTGCCATCCTGGTAATCCCTATAATCCTGCGTGCTGCCAGCCTCCAGACAGAACATGTTACAGCCCGGGACACAACTACGATGGGGGTTTAGGATAGTGGAGGTGAGCTGGCAGACCCTCTGGCTAACCTGAGCCCCCAGCCTCTGGGGCAAATGTTACCAGCCAGGGGGAAACGCTCAGCCCTTGAGAAACCTGAAGTCCCGCTAACAGCTCCCAATGTTCCCGGGGAGTGGAACTGCCCTGGTTAGATTCATTCAGAGCTGTTCCTCCCAATTTCTGCTCCGGAGAGGCGGTTTAGCGAAACCCAGCTGGGAACTCAGGAAACCAGTTTGCAGAGCCCTTAAAGAGATACCTGGCTGTAAATTAAATACGAAGCTCCCCCCCCTCACCCCCCCTTGCCCTGCCTGTCCCCATACTCTGACCATCAGGAGCTTTACACGCTAACGAATGTGAGCTGCATTCTACTTACATAGCCAGGCCTGAACTCCGGGTTAAACTCGCCTAGCCCTCTCCTAATGCACCTCCCACTTGTGGTCCGGCAAGGCACGGAGTTGGCTTTCAGATCTTGCCTTTCAGACTACCCCGATTCACGCAGACCTGCCTTGTGCAGGCAGCATACAACAGCCGGACACCGCGGAGAAACAGCGGGTATTTCCGTAGTGCACCAGCGTGTCCTGGCTTTAAAGCTGAACCTGTTCTTTAAACGTGGACGCTTAAGCATCCTAGCGGGGCTGCAATTTACAACTGTCATTTGGGATTGAGGGAGTCCACGACAATTCCTTGGTTTTGCTACTAGATTTCTGACAGGGACCATCACCCCTCTTGGCGAGAGGTAAAACAAGGCAGACGCAATCCCTACCTTGTGAGGTCTGTGTTTCTCATGCACGTGAAGAATGTGGATCCGCAGTCTATCTCGCTTTTCAAACGACCGGTTGCAAAGATGACAGGGGAATTTTCTGTCCCCTTGATCTACACAGCGAGTGTATTTCAGATGTTTGTCTCTGTAGTATTTGTAGGCAAATACCTTGCCGCATCTCTCGCATTTGTAACTCTCGCCAGACTCTGTGCAACACAAGGGGGGAGGTGTCTTCACTTAAATACCCCGCGGTAAATAGCGGTGCAGTTTCAAAGGTCAGGGCTGGAATCCAGTATAGCTTTTTATAATTACAATCATTGTAAGCAAGAATCACAATATCACTAAAAAAATACAAACTAGACTGAAGTCTCCTAAGCAGGTTACTGAATTTTCTTTTTCTGTTCTTACATTCTACCTATTTTCTCTCTTACAAGAGTGTGGCTCAGACAAATATTTGTTGAGTGAAATCTTGGCTTCACTGAAATCTCTGGGCGCTTGCCATTAACATTAATGGGGCCAGGATTTCTCCCCTTCTGTCTCTTACCTTTCAACAGAGATCTCCATTCCTTGTCTGAATGCAGACTCCGAAGTAAAGCAAGCATTTCACTTCATATCTGGCAAAGCAAACCTGACTTGCAATATAAAACTGCCCCCTACTCCTGATAAATAGTCGGTATGGTCACAGATTTACTAATATTGTAAGTTTCATTTCTCACTTAAAATCAACATATAGAAGTAATGTCAATTGTGTGTTATGCAAGTGTGGTGGTGGGGTTGTTTGTGTTTGGACTCTCGAAATTCTATTGTGTTTTAAACAAATCTTAACACTTTCCTTAGGTTCCCTCCCCCTCTTCCCACCGCCAAAAGTATAGAAATAGTAATTCCCCCCTTGCTTACAAATCGAGAATGGGTCCTTAAAATGGAACCGCCAGTCAGTGTTAAACAATCTTAAAATGACACTTTCTAAATCTCTACTCAGAGGTCCACAGAATCATTTGTTTTGTTATTGCAGCAGCTGAACCATTCCTCAGTAATTCTGTCTCCCCGACACATTACTATAGAATATGTATGTATATGGATGCAACATTTGTTCTACAGAAGACAATGGTGCTACCTGCACTGATCTCTTATTTATTCGTTTTGGAATCCCGTCTTCTCTACAAGATTACTTCTAACCCCTCCTCTTTCCTGGCAACATCTGGTTACTGTGAAGGACTCTGAACTGCCTTCCCCCTTTATTAAAAGTATGTGAACGTGAAAATACAAGATCAAAAATGATTATTTATGACAATGTGTATGGAGAAGTGAGCAAGAATGTTTAAAGCAGGGAAATACAAATCTGACTCAGCCCTCTTTTGCTCCAATTATACCCAATGGGAGAATTTTGCCATTGATTTAAAAGAGATCAGGATCGGGGCCATATTCATCATTCATGAGTTTCTTGGTTTTCCAAAACTCTTGCATCTTACTGCTAATGCTATATTGCATCTTGTGTTCACAATGCAAATTTCCAGAGCAAATTAAAACCGGGACTTCAACCCCGCAGTACATGGCATGAAGCCTGGGGAGCTGCTGGTTTACGTCCTATCCTTGTTTTGCAATCTGAGTCGCTCGCAAATCCCCTTCATACAGAGAAGTTTTGCGCGGAGCTGGTAGCTACCCTGGTCATAAATCCCCAGCCTTCTCCATCCCTCCGGGGCCCTTCTGCCTCGGGATTTGAAGATCTCAACGAATAAAGTGAAGGGATGGATGGATCGTTGTCCTGGATGTTTAGTTGTTTTAGCAATCGAATAGGGATGCCTAAACTAAATCGTGCAGAAAGTTCCTGCCCTGCAGAGAATGGGAAGCAGAATTTCACCCCCTGAAAAGGGCTTGATCTATTTCCTGGAGATTGGAACAGAGATTCTGACACAAATGGCATCTGCCAGTGGTTTGCATTTCGCTTTAAATGGTCTTGCTCGAAAGCGAAATGGAACGTTCTGAACACATCAGCTGGGAGATTATAAACAACGAAATCCTGACTGGGAGCGGCCAGGAATGCCCAAACGAAGGGCAGCCGGGCTTTCCACCTGGCACTGACCTTCCGGTTGCTGCTGGGATGACTTTCCCTCAGTTACCCCTTTCAAACTGATGGGGATGCCCAGGAACTGCAGGTAACAGTCTCCGTACCACACCAGCAGCTCCTGGTTGGGCAAGATTTCTTTGCAGCTTTCGTAAAATATTTGGCCTTGGCACTGAATAGCTGTCAAGTTCTGCTCCTCTGGGAACCTGGCGCAGTTCACTAAGGACATCCAGTTTCCCGAGGCTCCTTTCCCGTCTATAAAATGGCTTAGGCGTCCATCTTCGAAAATCTGGATAAAACATGGGAAAGAAACCAATCAGGTTTCCTAGTTAGACACCTTTCCCCATGGGCACGCCACTGACTCGGATCGCTGCAGGGATAAAGCCTGGATCTCGGCAATCAAACACCCCCTGCTCTTTGGGGCTCCTCTTTCAAGTCCAGGGAAAGTTACAGTGGGGCTGGCCCGAGGCTTTGGTTATTTGCTTTCCGCACGCTCCTGCAGGAGGTGAGGACACAACCGCCACCCCGTGTAGCTCGGGCCAAGGCACCTCCCTCCGTTCCGTGAGATGACCGGATAAGGGTGATGTCCCGGGGGAGCCCCATCTACCTCCCACATCAAGGAGTTGTCATCGTAAATCTTGATCTCGCTGGTGTTGACCACTTTGCCTTGGAAGGGGCCGAAGCGGACGCCTCTGGGGATGGGGTCGGTGCAGAAAACCCCCAGCTGCAGAGCCTCCCCGCGCAGCGTCTGCAAGACCGACAGCCCTGCGGGGGAGAGGAACCAGGAATGATGCAGACCGGCCTGCCAGAGGAGCCGCGGGCGGATGCACCCGAGCCCGGGCTCCCACCTACCTGGGGGTAACTGGAGGGACTCTCTGTCCAGCGGCGGGGCTTGAGCCTCCGCAGCTCCTGCGAAGAGAACCGGAGCCCTGGTGAGCCCGGGGCCGGGGGCAGCCGGGGCCCGCCCAGGATCGGAGCCCGGCAGCCGAGAGGCAACTGGGCAGCGCGGTGGGGCAGGGCCCGGGACGCTGCCCCCCTCCGGGAGCCAATCGCGAGGCTCCCGCAGTGAAACTGACCCGGGTCGGGGCTGCCTTACCCGGGCTGGCGGCGGGGAGCCGGGGGCCCGCGGCGGCCCCGTAGAGCACGGCGCGCAGATCCTCCTGGGTGAAGCGGTACGGGCGGCCCGGCTCGGGCTCGGCGCTGGCCCGGCTGGCGGCCGCCGCTCTGCCCTTCCTGGCGGGGCCGGGGGGCAGCTCCCCCGCCTGGCTGGCAGGTGCCGGGGGCCCCGGGCCCGGCCGCTTGCTGTAGAAGGGCAGGGGGCTGTAGAGAGGCTCCCCCGACGGGCCCAGGAAGGCCGGGAGCCTGGCGAAGCTGCAGGGGGCCAGGGGCGGGGAGCGGGGCACTAGCCCGTCCAGGGGGGCGAGAGGGGGAAAGAGCTCGGGAGGGCGCCCCGGGGCCTCCAGGTAGGGGGCCGGGGGCAGGAGAGGCGGGTAATAGGCGATGGTCCCCGGGCTGGTCCGGAGGTTCTCTCCCGCGTAAGCCTGCTCTTTGGAGGCGGGATCCCCGGCTAGGAACAGGGCCATGGCCGGGCAGCTCATGAGGGCACCTGAGGGAAGGGGAGACACGAGGTTAGAAGGGGCGGCCCGGCCCCGGCTCCACCTCCCCGTGGGACCCGGCTCCCTCCTGTGCTGCGCCGAGGGGATCGCGGGGCACGGGCGGCCAAGGAGAGACCCGCCCGTCCCGGCTTATCTGCGTGCTTCTCCTCCTGCCCCCGGAGCCTCCTGGGCGCCTCTTCCCGCGGGCGC
>CM057846.1:51064041-51113466 GCA_030068395.1 Apalone spinifera | reverse complement strand
CCAGTGATACAAGTACCCTTAGGGGTACTTGAGAGAAGTGTAAGGGGGGGGGGGAGGAGGGAGGGAGAAGGGAATACGTCAACACAACTGAAATTTGGAGAAAACTAATTTTTTAAAAAGTTTTACAGCGCTTTATTATTTTTGTACTTTTTACATCCAGAAATTTCATTGCCCGCCTGTTACGATTAAGTTGTTTAAACAAATGTGTTGCAATGGTAGAAATTTTTTGTGTGTCTGAAAACTGTAGGTACTGAGGTACTTACCATTTTTTATTTAAAAAAAGGGAGTACTTTATAAAAAAAATGTTGAGAAACACTATGATAGACTACTCAGTAGAAACTGATGTCAAGAATAACTCAACAGAAGAGGAGACAGGAAATTTAAAAATTCGGCATAAGGTAAAATGAATTTTTGTTAGTTATATCAGCAGAACATGCACGTAATACCTATAACTGTGACATGACAAGAGGAAAGGTCAAGGCTCTGCATTAGTAATACTCTGCATCTGAGCTGTCCACTCCCAGAATAAGCTAAAAACTGCTTAGTTAAACACAAGGGCACAATGACATTGGCTGCTGTATGCATAAAGGTTTGGAGATGAGGGGGAAATCTTTTCTGATATTAAGGTAAATTCAATTAATTAAATGTCAACAGTTAAGCTGTTAATTTGACACTAATACACACACACAAACTATAAGAAGTTACATACCTACTGTTAACTAATCTCTCAAGATTAAAACGTGTAAAACAAATCAATATAATGATCATAAAAGGAATCATGAACACAGTTTTGCTTCCAAATGATTTTTACGCAACTTCATACTGTCTAAGAATACAGACAACAATTATCATATTTTTATTCGTCTCCACTGCTGCAGGATATATTGATTTATTTGCTTTGGTCAGAATCCAAAGCCTTTACGTAAATATAATTATATTTATATCTGCGTGTATATACACACGTCTGCCGTTCAGCAGAGAAGATCTACCCTCGGAGAGAAGGCGATACCTGAGCTGAGAAACTGGCAAGCACTTACGGCATTTGGGGACTCATGGCAGGCCCAAAGTGTCCTCCCGTATTTCCCATCATTCACTCATTAGCTAGATTCATCTGGGAGACATGCAAGGAGCTGTGACAGACGAGCTATGACCCAGGACTGGGGGATACTGGGGAGAAGGA
Source organism: Apalone spinifera (assembly GCA_030068395.1). NCBI lineage: Eukaryota > Metazoa > Chordata > Testudines > Trionychidae > Apalone > Apalone spinifera. Next base: position 51,112,286 of record CM057846.1, on the reverse strand, counting down.
ACTGGTGAAAGGTGTTGGGGATGTAGGTCCAGTACCATAGTTTGGAGGAAATGGAAACTGCTGTGCGTTTGCCTGTGGAATCCGTGGGTTGCTCATAGTTGCCGGTATGCCACCAGAGGCCACCATGCTTGGTGACATATTTAAGCCCTGTCCACGCATCATCAGAGTCCGCTGTTGCACCTGCTGTTGCTGATGCATCTGTCGTTGCCTCAGGTGCTGGCTCAGTATCTCCCTCTGCCTCTGGGCCAGCATCTGTGCATTGATAGGTGCCTATAGAGAAAAGGAGAACTGTAAATCAATACATGACATTAAGTTCAGAGGCATCTCTGTGGGAATGATTGAAAGAATCAAGCTCCTTTCTTCAACATATGTCTAAATATAAAATTAGATGGCAGGCGAGATTCCTGGCATTACTTCTGACAGGGGGTGAAGATTTTCAAAACCGAATAGAGATTAACATAGATAATTTTAGTACTACAAGTTTCAGATTACAAATCATTGGAATGAACCATTCCATTCAAATAGCATTCTCCCTATGACGTGAGGAGTCAGGTTAAAATGTAGTTCTGTCAACATTCCTTCTTCACTTCAGGAACCGAGTTACCACAGAGGCTAGTGATGGTAAAGGAGATTAGGAGTGCAAGTTCCACAAGTTGGTTTTGTTTTTTAAATCTGAAAATAAATACTCTAATTTACGGTTGCATTGTTTTGTTTACAATTGCTGCCTTATGATTACTTGTATTTACTATGTATTACTGATGTATTTAAATTGAAGAGTCTAGAAATAAGGAGAAACTAAACGTTAGGCAAGTATCAACAGTACCAGCTCCCTCACCTGGGTGGGTACTCCTGGTCTCAGAGACAGGTTCATATTGGAGACGTTGCTGATCTGATTTATCAGTGGCTGGCGATTCTAAATAAACAAAATAAAAAGGTAGAAGACGACTACTAAATAAAGGTACCCATACACAGAAACAAACAAACAAACAAACAATCTGTATATTTTGCAAGATCTGCTGGATAGTCTCAGCTAATTATCCATTGTTTCAGCTGCCCAATTGCCATTAATGTCAAAATAATCCTTGTGCTTCCAGGAGTATATAATTATACTGTATAATAGCCTTAGAAATTCCAATTGCAATGCCTTTATAACTCTTCTCTCATGTGCTTATAATTAAATTATTAGAATTTTCTCTAAGATAGAATTAAACTGATGTTTAAGATGGAAATTATCTTAATGTACTGTACAAAACTTTTTTATGTTTATCTAAGACATGAGAGGCAATTATCCTGTTGTACTAGGCACTGGTGGGGCCTCATCTGGAGCATTGTGTCTAGTTCTGGGTGCCATACTTTAAGAATATTGTATTGAAATTTGAGAGAGTTGCAGAGGAAAGCAACAAAAATGATAAAAGCTTTAGAAACCTGACTAATGAGAAAAGGTTAAACAATTGGCATGTTTATAAAAAGAAAAGAAGATTGAGGGGTACCTGGTAACACTATTCAAATATGTTATGGGCTATTAGAAAAAGGACTGTGATCAGCTAGTCTTCATATCCTTTGAAGGTAGGACAAGAAGTAATGGGCTAAATCTGAAAGGAGATTTATCTTAGATTTTAGGAAATCTTTTCTAAATTATAAGGATAATTAAGCATTGGGTATGCTTTCAAGAGAGGCTGAGGAACCCCCATCATTTTTAGACTGGTTGGACAAACACATTTTAGGGGTGGTCAAGGTTTACTTGGTCTTGCCTGAGTGTAGAGGCTAAACTAGATGACCACTCAAGGACCCTTCCCCAACATTACAATTCTATTACTATATGATTTTAAAATTTATATCAGGAAACAATATATGGCAAAAGGACCGATTAATTCAGATAGTCACAAACTGGAAACTGACAAAAGAAAGCATTAAGGAATAAAGCAACAAGTCAGAAAACAAGTAACTGCTTAGGGTACTTTGAATAATTGAATCGAAAGACATCATTACAACACTGCACACAGGGCTAGTGAGATCAGACCTGGGCCCATTTTTGGCACCACATTATTATAGAAAAGACCATGACAAGCCAATGGAAGTGCAAATGAGATCAACAAGGAGAATGAAGACAATATATATTATTGTCATTATGGAAATTCATTATGGCCGATACTTCTATATCAACTGTGGAATTCAACAGTAATACACCTAATAGGGAACACACTTTTAAGACTTAGACTATTCAGAGGTAGCTAAAGCCAATGTATTTACTTTGTATTAAACTACCATAATATGACTGAACCAGTAGTAGATAACATATAAACATAGAATACCTGCTGTGCTTGGAGTCTATGTTGAAGCTGAAGTCTCAGCTGATTTGGCTGGTTCTGTACTATACCAGTAGGTCTGAGACCAGGCCTAGGTTGCATACGCAGTGTTGCATAACCAGGCCGCTGTCCTATTGGATGGAAATTTGGATCCTGCATGGGCGTATAACTACCCTGGGCCATTTGAGCCTGAGATGCATATTGTTGAGTGAAAACCGGTGCCTTTTGTTCTATTAGGATGTTGGATTCCTGACTTGAGAATGGCTCTGGATCTACAGCTTGGCTCTGCAGCAACATACAAACCAAAACATATATAAGAATATAGCAAAATATATTTGTGAATAAGATTATTCCAGTGTAAAAAGCCAACTTTCCCACAAAAATATGCCACTATTAAAGGGACATAGTATAGACAAATTTCCCTGAAAAAATTGGCAAATTGGTGTGGTGTGTGTGTGTGGTTGTTTTGGTTTTTTTTTTTTTTAACAAAACTTAAAATTAATATAACTGTTTCCATGACATGGAACACAAACAAGCAAAAAAACCATTCCAATCCAGTCTTTTCAAAGCAAACATTGCAACATTATGCTAGAGGAGAACTGAAAGTGAAAATGACTAGAAGTTACGACTAGTGAAGACTAGCTTATTTTTATTACTGAAACTAGAGGAAATTCAATGAGTAACAAACAAAAATAGAGAAAAACAGATTAAAAAAATCAGTGTTATTAATCTATTTGCCATTTGCAATATAAATGCCTCAGTTTTTCAAAAGAGCCAAAGGCAATTAAAAACCCAGTTCTCATGGGTCTCATTTCAATAAGGAACGAGCACCTAGCTTCCTTAGGGTATGTCTACACAGCAGCTTTTTATCTCAAGTTAACTGACTGCCAATTAACACAAGGCTGCTGACACATTTCTAAAGGCTATTCTGAACACTCCCCAAACATTTGTTCCAGGTTACAGTCATTTAAAGTTTACCCTGGATGGCTCAGTAGTTTACCTTGGGAATCAATTAACTTGAGGTTAAAAACCCTAGTAAAGATAAAATATTTTAACTATAAAAGCAAGGACTTTCAAAGGAGACTATTCTTTTTACAAAAATTTTAACATCTTAAACTTAATGGTTTAATTAATAAGAATTTCATAGATCATTTTCATTCACATGAAGTTCTTTTTTACACTGATCCTTTGGTAATGCTCTTGAGGCTCATTCTTACATGAGCTCCTTATGAATACAGGATGAAAGTTTCACCTAGTGAAACGTTCATTGAAATCTTGTCCCTAATGAAGCACAGTACTCAGTATCATATCTGATATCCAGAGGTGTATCTTTCTCATGTTCCATTGAGGATTTTATTGACCCTATTTTACCCCTTGAAGACTCCATGGATAAAGCAGCAGATGCAGAGAAAGACAAAGTTGTATCTGAAATACAAGGTTATTTCAGAGATACAGTTCCGACAAATGGAAAGAAATGGCCACAGTAGGCTACACAGATGAGCCACAAGCACTAATCCATCTCAGAATGTTAAACATTGATACAGGCAAGTCTGCCTGTTTGAATAATGCAATTTCAATTAAAAATTAAATACAAGACTTAGCCAAGTATCAAATAATATTTATTCATAAATCTTTAATATTATTTCTATTGTTATTACAGTAATTCCTCATTTAACATTATAGATATATTTCAGAAAATAATTCTGTTAAGTGAAAATGTGTTATGTGTGGTCAATTTTCCCACTGAAAATAATGGAGAAGGTGGGGTTGCGTTTCAAGCGGTGGTGTCTGTTGGGATCGGGACATAAGGTTGGGGGAGAAAGGGGACTGGGTTACAGCAGGGAGGGGAAGTGTTTGGCTCTGGGGAAGGGAAGGGGAGGAGAGGGGGATTGGGTTGGGAGTATGCCCCTGTGACGGGTCTGCTGGGACCCGCACTGCGTCCGGCGAGGGGAGTGTCGCCGGGGAACGGCACGGTGAGTGGCAAACCCTCCACCGCTTTGCAGGGAGGCGGGGGGAAGTCCTGCACAGCTGCCAGCAATGGGCCGGCTGGGGAAACCCAGCCGCCGGCCTGCAAGCAGGGGCGAAGGAGAGGGTGCAAGGCATACAGCGAGGGAGAGTCAGCGGGGAATGGCACGGCGAGCAGCGAACCCTCCGCCGCTTTGCAGGGAGGCAGGGGAAGCCCCGCGCAGCGGCCGGCAACGGGCTGGCTAGGGAAATCGTGTTATTCCGGGGATGGTCGTGTAATTCAAAAAAACGTTCCCTAAAAAAAATAAAATCGTGCTATCGTGAAAACGTGTTAAATGGGCACATGTTAAATGAGGAATTACTGTATTTTAATCAGCATTGTGCAATATTTTTGTATTTGATGAGAACTAACTGATAGTTAATTAAATCAGCAGTGGGAAAGGAATAGAAATAACAGATTAAGGACCCACTACAGCATGACATATAGGAAAAATTCTAACATTAAACCTATATTCTTTTAGGCAGTTATAATGTAATCAGCTATTGCAGGTGGAATAGAGAGTTTTAATTCAGGTATTGCACTTAAAAAAAAAAAAGAAGGCAATAACATACATTAAATTTGTATTACATTAAATGTGTATTACAATGTAAATATATTGGCAATTTTTTACAGCTACACTTAATTCTTTGTACTGATTAGAATATAATATTTTGTTGTTTTCCAAACTGAGAGAGTGTCTCTCACATAAATCTTTACCTCTCTCACTTCTCAAGGAATTGCACCCTTTAAATGTATACTTTAGAATTTGGTAGTATCAAGTGTACCTGGCTAACAAGTTCTGGTATACCAAGAGCTCTGTCAATTTCTTCTAAACCATCAAAATTCCTTAGTGCCAAATAAAGCTGATCCAGGAGAGTTCCCTCATCACTTGGTGACTCAGATGAAGGATGCTGGCACAGCAAGTCATCTGGTGAGCTGCCAAATGGTTGCCTGTGAAGACATAAATATAACCTTGGTAAAAAGAAGTTGGAAGATGAGTACTCACTTCCTGTGGATAAATGATTATTTCTCACAAATTGAGCTAATGAGTCTTATACTACAGGTAGCAATTATTTCCACAACTGACAAATTTTGTTTGCTAACTTCTTCTCACTGGTGTGCTTAATTCCAAACAAAAAACCTCAAAAAGAAAAGAAAAGAAAAACAAAACAAAACCCCAAACCCCCACTTATACATCTCCCCCTTAATTTACCAAGAGTTACATGTGTGCATCAGAGGGAAACACAAATACTGCCAGAGATCTTTCTTAGAATTAACTGAAGAGAATGGGATTAACAATGAACATGGAAGTCAAGGTAGAATATATTTTTTGAAGACAGATGCAAATCACTTAGCTAAACTAACAGAAAAGGAATTAAATGCTGTTACTAGTAACACCAAATTACATACACTAAATTAAAGGTACTACCATGAGCAGGAATAAGAGCATAATCCTACAGAAAGCTTCCTTAACACTTACTCTTATTTATTACCCTTGCCTATGAGACTATATAGTCAAAGGATAAAAAATTCATCCCAACTCACCATACCAAACTCAGATAGTCCAGTTCTGTGCCAACAAAGAGAACAAAGGAAGACTTCCTCTACTCTATGTCACAGAGGGGCAATAATACTGCTTAGGCAAGAGGGGAGGTAACAACTCCACCCTGCCATGGATCCATCAATACCCACTCCTGTCCAGGCTAAAAATTCCACTTTGCAGGGTGTATGTCATGATTCGGCAAAGCACGTAAACATATTCTTAACTTTAAACATGTGTTTGAGTGCTACTGACTTCAGTGAGACTTAAGCACACGCTTAAATGCTTGATTGAACAGGGCCTTAGAATGGGGCCACCAAGGAAATGGACACATTTGTCATGTAAACAGTCCTGACTCTTGAAATCCTGTTCTCCATCTAATACAACTGCACATGGAAGGCAGGTACCCTCACAGCTGCAAACACAGGAAGAAGTTTTACCCCCAAACTGGAAGATCGCACTTAAACATATACAAACATACTACTTGGAACTGCAAGGACACCCGAGGCACTTCTTTACATCATGCATGGGAATGTCCTATTGAAAGCAATTACTGTTGCACAGTCAGATTTTTGGGGGTGAGAACAGATCTATCCTGTACACTTGGCAAACTCCTCACCATGCACACAGCTTTGAAAAGAAATAGGAACCTTGTTAGCATCACATTAGCTTTCATAATGAAATTATTATTTTCAGCGTAAGTCTAATCTCCACACACAAGCGAAATACTGTCAGACTACATATTGGAGAAGAAAACATATTTTAGGGCATATAACCCAATGAGATACACATTCACTCAGCAAAATAATAAAAAAAATACTAACCAGAACTTGCATAGCATTTTATGCATTTCAAGCCCTGCATAAATATAAACTTATTAATCATTTAGAGAAAATAACTAATACTCACTCCTCTATGGAATTAGAAATAATTTTAGGGGAAAACAACAGAAAAATCCCACAACCTTTATCAAGTTGATATTAAACTCAATAGATGACCTTGTTAAAGAAAAATACTCCTGTTAAATTTATCAATGGGAATGGTGGCCACATAAAGAAATTGTGAGTGGTATATAATGAGAAAACAAAAATAATAAAATCAAAACTCTGAATGGCCAACAATAGAAAATAATGATAATTCATCTCTTTTGTATACAATGAGGCTAATGTTCAACTCATATATATACATACATACATACATACATACATACATACATATAAGTGTATTCTTTTCTGAATAATTAATTTTGTATAACTATATAAAAAATGACTTCTGATAATAATTAATCAAATTATTTAACAAAAAGAAAACTCACTGGTTGCTAGACAAACAACTCGTTTTCTTCCTTATTATGTAGACTGAAGACCACTATTTGTCCCAGAAAACACACAATAATATAAAAATTGTGAAAGCTAATCCATCAAGAGATGGTGCAAGCAAGACAAATTGATGAAAGGGGACTGGCAAATAATGATGCAATAATGAACTATTTCCTAATTACAATATACAAAAAAATTATTTGAGTTTTTAGATCCTTTGGAGAAAACAGAGCAAAACACATAGTTTAGATAAAAGATGAAGGCAAGGTGGCCTCAAATGCTTGCTGGCCTCAAACTATATCCTATTATGTTACAATTGAACCTTATGGTATACACAATTCTTTCACCTGAATGAAATTCAATAGTAAACTATTGAAACTGAAAATCATTATTTTTCAATATTATGAAAAAGGCTCATCTTTGGAGACCAGAAGCTACCAAAGTAGTAAAACTATGAAATGATTTTAGGCACTTTGTGAGCATGCTCCACATCTTGCACAATCGGACCCTCAGTTTGTAATCTGCGGGGGGCAAGGAGCCCAGGTCAAAACCTGTCGTCAATGGGAGTTTTGCGGTTGACGTTAATGGAACCAAGATATCATTTGCTTTTACTAGGTTCTATGTGGAGCCATGTGTATCTACATTACTATATAAGTAGTGATGGTCAGACTTCTCCAATCTTGATTCTAAAGTAGAAATTTTGGCCAGCATAAGTTCAAAGTCTGCCCAGACTCCTTGACAAATATAGGAAACTTTTCCTTGTTTGTGAACTCTCTATCTAGTAGCACAGTCCATTATCATTAAAATATTAAGAAAACATGCTTTATCAATGTATCGTACTGTACCAAAAATGAAACAGGACAATTAAGAATGCTTCCCGTCATGTTTAATAAATTAAAAATAAACAATAATCCAACAAACACAAATCCCTTTGTAACAGGAATATATTTTCTGATTCTACCCAGAGCAATATTAAGCTACTGCAACATGCTTTACCTGATGCTACACATTATAAATATCCAGAAACTCACACTGGTACAAAACACAGACACCTTCTCATTTAACTATATTTGCTACAAATATATCCAGTCTGTGTGTCACTGTCTACACTGTCCCCTTATGGGCTTCCCAGTGGAGTTTAAAGGAATTTGTTCTGACTACATAAGGCGTAAATGGCTCGATTACCTAACTGAGAGGCTGGCTTTCATCTTATGCCATACTGCCACATTTTAGATCAGCATGTTCAAGCTCAAGCAGAAACCCCACAAGTAAGAACAGGGAAAGGCTGCTGGAAGGGCATTCTCTGAAGATCCCATGTTCTCAGAAGTCACTCTCTTCTTTTACCCCTAAATAGCTCAAATCTATTGCCCTCAGGACATGCTGTAAAGCAGTATCTCTCAACCTTTTTTATAAAGTACCCTTTTAAAAAAAATTAGAAGTACTCCCAATACCTACAGTTTTCAAACACACTAATTTTTTTTCTACTATTGCAACACATTTGTTTAAACAACTTAATCATAGGCAATGAATAGGTCGGGCAATGAAAATTTTGTGTGTAAAAAGTACAAAAATAATAAAGTGCTGTAAAACTTAAAACAAAAATTCAGTTGTCTCCAAATTTCAGACTTCTCTTGAGTGCCCCTCAGCGTACTCATACAACAGTGTTTCTCAACTAGTGGTAAAGTGTGTTTTTCCCCCTCCCTCAGATGTTTGCAAATGGGAGCAACATGAGGGCAGGACTTTGTGGGGACAGGTTTTAGGTTATTTCCCTGGCCAGAGTTAATGGCATTGGTGCAATTTAGTTATTTTGAAGAGCTATTTCTGATGCGTGTACTTGTAAGGCATGCCAAAGGTGCCTTGAGCATATGGAGACTAGCATCAGGAGAAGTACTGAAAAGTAGGAAAAGCATCATAGAAGACTGGAACTAAAGCCATGTAAAAGTTATAAATAATCTTTTATAGCCAATCTTCAGCAAGAAAACAAAATTTTTAGGGTGTACACGTCATACTCAGAAATAGTTACATACTATGTTCTTTTTTCTGCTTTCAAATCATTCCTCAACATTCACTTCTTTCAACTTATTTCCATACTGATTTCCATCCCTGTGCTCCTCCCCGATCCTGCCCTACTTCACTCTCAATTTGAAAACGTCTCTCTTTTACCTATCCTGACCTTATACTTACATCTGCATGTTCTCTGTTTGTCTAATTTAAACTATAAACCTTTTGGGGACAGAGAATGTGATTTTTAAAAATCTCTGTAAAGCCCCATGCACAATTATGGCACTAAGTGAAATGTGTAATACCAAATACATGAAAACATCTGAGTTTAATATATACTGATCAGACTGTAATTGTGTGTTTGGTACTGCTGAAAACAGACTGAGATAGTCTAACTCTTTCTGTCTTGCTTCATTTTTCCTCTACCGCTCTTTACTCTTAATCAGTATTCTAGACTGATTAAAATAAAACATATTAAAAAAACCTCCCCAGAAGTTGAAGGGTGATCTACATTGGAATAGTAGTACTCACATTAGAGCAACAGACAGTAATATTGTAGCTGCATTAATGGTAAGCCACTAATGCATATAGGGCTCAAGCATCTTTTCTACCTATCCACTACTGGTTTTCATGACTTGATGGTAAGAAATGCCAAGTCTTGCTTATATTAATGCTTGCATTATTTTCACTATCTGCATCACTGGTGGGAGTTGATGCAATAAGGAGGCATCATAAGAACATAAGAACAGCCATACTGGGTCAGACCAAAGGTCCATCTAGCCCAATATCCTGTCTGCTGACAGTGGCAAATACCAGATGCCCCAGAGGTAGGGAATCACAACAGGTAATCCTCACGTGATCCCTCCCCTGTCACCCACGTCCAGAGAAACAGAGGCTAGGGACATCTTTCCTACCCATTCTGGCTAATAGCCATTGACGGACCTAACCTCCATTAATCTATCTAGCTCTTTCTTGAACCCTGTTAAAGTTCTAGCCCTTCACCATATCCTCTGGCAAGGAGTTCCACGGGTTGACTGTGCGCTGAATGAAGAAAAACTTCCTTTTATTTGTTTTAAATCGGAGGCTATTAATTTCATTTGGTGACCCCTAGTTCTTATATTGTGGGAATAGGTAAATAACTTTTCCTTATTCACTTTTTCCATACCAGTCATGATTTTATAGACCTCTATCATATCCCCCCTAATTCTCCTCTTTTCTAAGATGAAGAGTTCAAGTCTTTTTAATCTCTCTTCATATGGGACCCGTTCCAAACCCCTAATCATTTTTGTTGCCCTTTTCTAATGCCAATATATCTTTTTTGAAATGAGGCGAGCACATTTGTATGCAGTATTCAAGATGTGGGAGTACCATGTTTTGATATACAGAAAATAAGATATTTTCGGTCTTATTCTCTATCCCTTTTTAAATGACTCCTAACATTGTATTTGCTTTTTTCACTGCCACTGCACATTGAGTGGATGCTTTCAGAGAACTATCCACAATGACTCCAAAATCTCTCTCTCGAATAGTTGTAGCTAAATTAGTCCCCATCACATTGTATGTATAGTTGGGATTATTTTTTCCAATATGCATTACTTTACATTTATCAACATTAAATTTCATTTGCCATTTTGCTGCCCAATCACTTAGTTTGGGGAGATCTTTTTGAAGCTCTTCACAGTCTGCTTTGGTCTTAACTATCTTGAGCAGTTTGGAATCATCTGCAAATTTTGCCACCTCACTGTTTACCCCTTTCTCAAGATCATTGATAAATAAGTTGAATAGGATGGATCCCAGGACAGACCTTTGGGGGACCCCACTAGTTACTTCTCTCCACTCGGAAAACTTACCATTTATTTCTACCCTTGTTTCCTGTCTTTTACCCAGTTACCAATCCACAAAAGAACCTTCCCTCTTATCTCATGACAAATTACTTTACTTAAGAGCCTTTGGTGAGGGACCTTGTCAAAGGCTTTCTGGAAATCTAAGTATACTGCATCTACTGGATCCCTCTTGTCCACATGTTTGTTGACCCCCCTCAAAGAACTCTAGCACATTAGTAAGACATGATTTCCCTTTAGGGAAACCATGTTGACTTCCCCCAACAAATTATATTCATCCATGTGTCTGACAATTTTATTCTTTACTATAGTTTCAGCTAATCTGCTCGGTACTGACATCAGACTTACTGGGTCTGTAATTGCCAGGATCACCTCTAGAGCCCTTTTTAAATATTGGCGTGACGTTAGCAATCTTCCAATCATTAGGCATGGAAGCTGATTTAAAGGATAGGTTACAAACCACAGTTAATAGTTCCACAATTTCCCAATGAGTTTTCAGAACTCTTGGGTGAATGCCAGCTGGTCCCGGTGACTTGTTACTGCTAAGTTTATTAATTTGTTCCAAAACCTCCTCTAATGACACCACCATCCAGGACAATTCCTCAGATTTGTCACCTAAAAAGAATGGCTCAGGTTTGGGAATCTCCCCAATATCCTCAGCTGTGAAGACCGAAGCAAAGAATTCATTTAGCTTCTCCGCTATGACTATCATCTTTGAGGGCTCCTTTAGCATCTCGATTGTCCAAGGGCCCTACTGGTTGTTTATCTGGCTTCCTGCTTCTGATATACTTAAAAAACATTTTACTATTACTTTTTGAGTTTTTGGCTAGCTGTTCTTCAAACTCCTTTTTGGCTTTTCTTACTATATTTTTACACTTAATTTGACAAAGTTTATGTTCCTTTCTATTTTCCTCACTAGGATTTGACTTCCACTTTTCTAAGATATCTGTGTCTGCTTCTTTTTACCTGGTTGTTAAGCCACGTGGCACTTTTTTGGTTCTTATCCTGTGTTTTTTAATTTGGGGTATACATTTAAGTTGGGCCTCTATTCTGGTGTCTTTGAAAAGTTTCCATGCAGCTTGCAGAGATTTTACTTCTGTCACTGTACCTTTTAATTTCTGTTTAACTAACTTCCTCATTTTTGTGTCGTTTCCCTTTCTGAAATTAAATGCCACAGTGTTGGGCTACTGAGGTGTTTTTCCCACCATAGGGATGTTAAATTTTATTTCATTATGGTCGCTATTTCCAAGTGGTCCAATTATATTTAGTTCTTGATCAGATCCTGCACTCCACTTAGGATTAAATAAAAAATAGCCTCTCCCCATGTGGGTTCCAGAACCAGCTGCTTCAAGAAGTAGTCATTTAAGGTATCAAGAAATTTCCTCTCTCCATCTTGTACTGAGGTGACGTGTACCCAGTCAATATGGGGATAGTTGAACCTCCCCTACCATTATTCAGTTTTTTAATTTGATAGCCTCTCTAATCTCCTTTAGCATTTCACAGTTACTATCACTGTCCTGATCAGGTGGTCGATAATATATTCCTACTGATATATTCTCATTATTGGAGCATGGAATTACTATCCATAGAGATTCTATGGAACATTTTGGCTCTTAAGATTTTTACTTCATTTGATTCTACATTTTCTTTCATGTATAGTGCCACTCTTCCACCAGCACAACCTGTTCTGTCCTTCTGATATATTCTGTGCCCTGGTATGACTGTGTCCCATTGACTGCCCTCATTCTATCAAGTTTCCATGATGCCTATTATATCAATAACCTCCTTTAAACTAGGCACTCCAGTCTACCCATTTTACTATTTAGACTTCTAGCATTTGCATATAAACACTTTCATAATTTGTCGCTATTTATCTGTCTGCCATTTCCTGATGTGTTAGACTCTTTTTTTATTTGATAGTGTCTCATCTGATCCGACCCATACTTCCATCCTTTCCTCCTGACTAGAACTTAGAGCATATCTATTAATAGAACATCCCCTAATAGATATCTCTATCTGATCCATGTGCTCCTCCACATCCGTTGGCTTTCCCCCAGTCTTTAGTTTAAAAACTGCTCTTCAACCATCAATTCTTTCAGTGTACACATGGCCTAACCAGCAGAAGGACTAATTAGAGGTAATGTTGAGTCATGAATGCATATTGTAGGTATATATATGTGCAAAAAGGATACATTGAAATGCTGTTCCTTCAGAGCATACCTTAAAAAAAGAGTTTGTTCCCATGAAGCTCATAAAATGTGGATTTACAAGTTTTCCTATAGAATACAACTTTTTGATTTGCCACTACGACTGACCTGTTCTGATTACTGAAAGACGACTGATCTATAGGCAAAATGCTATCTGGCCATGGTGCAGTCTGATTCGGAGGAGCTTGCTGTTGGCTATATTGAGGTCCTCCCATATTCATGTCCAGTTCAGATGGCCCTAAACAAGAAAAAACAATCAAAACAACATATGTGACAGTGAAGGGCCACTACCTTACTGTTGGTCCTTTGATATAAGTTTTATTTGCTTTGAGTGAACAAAAAATTGTTTGTAAAGATTAGTTTAAACATTATTCCAATTTAAGAATTCCTTTCTTCACACTGCACTTCAACAATTCTAAAGCATCGTGAAATGACTGGTCAATAAATCTTCCACTATTTTTTAAAGCATACATTAAAAGAACTCTGGAAATACAAATCTATGAGTATGGTACTACATTTAATGTGACATAACAAATGCGACTATGAACAAAGACTAGTGCAAAGGGTATGAGCATTCTACATACAATCTGTATCCCAAGGTACTTGCTTTAGTACTGACAAGGAAAGTGTTAAAATACATACTTTCTTTTAGAACCTTATTTCTTCATGAACTAGATAATCTTCCTACCCTATTGCTTTGGATACACACCTCTGTGTGGTTAAAGAAAAAGTCAAACTATCCACATAGTGACAAACATTACATTCCTTATACAGGCTCTTTCCCTGTTGAATAGGATATTTCCACGGTTCACTGTAGGGAGCATCTAAACTTGCTCAGCATAGTTTTAATCATGTATATGCTTGACACTAGAGGTTACCTTCTTCCACCTAATCATACAATGCAGTAACTGCAACATAACATACTACAATAAGGCACTAGCTTACCCATATTCATGACCTGAGACTGAAGCATCTGTCGTGGGCCTGGCTGGCTGCTGGGTCTCATAGAAATGCTGGCTGTTGGGTTACGTATCATGCCTCCTTGAATTGGCCTGTTCATAGCACTGCTTGTGGGAGCACAGGTTACCCTCACAGCAGGACCTTGGGCACCCCAGTCTCCAGATGGCATAGTGGGCCGAGGAGTATTACCACCAACCATTCCTGTATAAAATCCAAATACAGTGAGACCCAGATGCAAGCCTTGAAAACATCTCCAAAAATTCCTGTTGGTTGACTAGCTTAATTTTCCAGAAAAAAAAATGTACTAGTTTGTCAGGTTTTATTCAAAGCAACTGCCTGTGCAGACATGTAACTCTGCAGGCTTGTGCATTTTGCCATTCAGTTGGAGGACTAGGGACTACTACACGTTTTACATGAAGGTGACCCTTTTATCATTTCTGAAAAGCTGTTAAGCATAAGTGTTCCCTTATGTGCTCCACAACAGGTGCTGAGGGTGTGTGGATAACCCTGACTTCCTTCCTCAGGAAATGAATCATGTTTGCTAGTATACATGTCAGCAATTTACTTTTCAAAACTTATGTGAGAATGTGAAGCTCTGGGCAACAAGTTATTTATAAATAATAAAAATGTAAATATTAATTCTTATTTAACAGATATTTGAAAAGTCTTGTCACATTCACAACCAGGAGCCTAACTCACTTATCAGATTTACCCGGACAAACTTGACCCAATAAGTGGTGCAGAGAAATTACTCACAGGAACTTTCCGATACTTGGTGTAGTTCATTACGGTTATATTAGGGGAAGTCCTCCTACATCTACTGTAAACCACTAATATAATTTATTTACACTTTAAATTTATAGGCTTAGAGTACTGTACTACTGGGGTAATAAGATTGAGATAAGTAATTAAACAGAGACGCTTCATCCAAAAGTTTTTCAGTAACTTTTTCCCCTGTACCCTTTGTAATGTTTAAATGCAACTTAAAGAAATAAGATTTTAGCTATGGCACAATCAATAATAAAGTTTAAAAACGGTAAATTCATTATAAATTTCTAATGCGTCAAAGAAGATTTGTTTTATTGTATTCAGAAATTTAAAAAGTAATAAACCCAGTTTCTTTTACTTCAAGTAAATCTTAGTGGCCACGAAAGTAGATAAACTGATAGTACCAGAGATAGAAATTCTGTTTTTAATCATGGAATATGCTTAGTCTAGAGCTCAATAACACCATTATGCCTGAAATTCTATTTTGGAGGTGCTATTTCTAGGATGATTTAATTATTGGCCAAAAAGGGTGCTCATTTACATTAGATACACCAAACTATTTACAAATGGACAGAGGCCACCAACTTATTTCACAAGACCACTAAAAAGCCAATTGGATTCTTCTTTGTTCAGTTTCTACCAACTTTGAAGAATTCTGAACTTGGAAAGCTGACATGAAAAAGTCCCTATTCTATTATGAATCCAATGAGCTCCTAAGCATCTCCACCCATGCTCTTAATTTTCATGGTAAGAGAAAAGCATGTATTTTTGTGTACTGTGTAGCCAAAAACAAATATTCTGAAGAAGTCCAGGGCAAAGCTGATGTGCCGCTATGGTTTGCTGTTTTATTGTAACTGGACAAATTCTGTAGACATCTTGCTGTTAAGGTTGGAGATCGGGATGTTAACATGTACCCAAGTACGCGGTTAACCCTCCAGGTTATATGCAGCTCCCCCGCCCCCTATACTACTGCCTCTGTATCAGAGGCAACGGAGGTGAGGCAGGAGCCGGTACAAGCACTGGCTCCCATGGAACTGCCTGCCTGATACAGAGGCAGCAGTGCGGGGGAGGGCGAGCAAAGGGGAGCTAGTACACGCGGGGAACTGGTCCCGCCAAGCTGACTGCTCCTCCCCTCACTGCTGCCTTTGTTACAAAAGCAGCACGGGGAAGGGGGGGGCAGGCAGGATCTGGTACATGTGGTACACACATGCCAGCTCCCGCAGAACTGCCTGCCCCCACCCACGTTTTTACCTCACACAGAGACAGTAGCACGGAGAGAGGGCAGGTGGGAGCCGGTGCTCACCCTGCAAGCATTGGCTCCCGCCGCCTCCCCTCTCCTCCCCCCCCCCCCCCCCCCCCCCCCCCCCCCCCCCCCCCGGTGTGTAAACATGAAAATTTCAGAGGTTACACATTTACAAAAAAAAATAGATTTTAACATCCCTGGCTGGTGATCGATTAGGTCTTATGATACATAGAGGATGCATCTATAACGATCACTACTTGCATTATATTACACCAGGGATGGGGAACCTGCAGGCTTCCCACAGCTCTCATTGGTCAGGAATGTTGAATCACATCAACTGGGAGCTGCAGGGCTCTGTGCTTGCAGACACTCAGTAAACAAACCATCATGTAGTCCGCCAATAGCTAATCTTGATGAAGCACACGTAGCCTGTGAGCCAGAGGTTCCTCACCCAGTGTTACACATAAATAACTTATTCAATTAATTGGCCAGAACAAAAATAGAAAACTGTATTTGAATCCTTACCTGCGCCATTGTTCCCTAAAGTTCCTTGATTTCCTATCATCCCTTGATTGCCCATCATTCCTGGCTGAGGTATCACTGAATATGGACTATTGTTTCTTATAGGTGGGAAAGGTCCTGAACTTGATGGGTTTTGTAAAGTGATGTCGAGTGGTAAATTCTGGTTTGGTAATAACCTGCCCAGTTGCCCTGCTCGTGGGTTATTAAAAGCTAGATCAGAGAGAGGAAAAGTGAAAAAAAAAGTTATTAAAATAGAAACGTGACTTATAAAAATACATTCTTCCAACAGAGGGGTTGAGATACACAGTGTTGAATACATATATGACTACGTAGCTATACTAGATATGTCCTATCCAGACAGCATTACAAAAAAAAAAAAAAAAAAAGAGGAATGACAGTGATTAGTTTTTTAAATAGTAAATGGCATAAAGTTAAAATAATGTACTAAAGTACAACTATAGCATACATGTGCTACCAGGTGATGTGTGCTTTACTGCTGAATAACCATATCCCTAAAGGGGCTGTGACTGAAAACAGGATTGCAGATGTCAGGCAAAATTATTATGGAATTCATAGTCTGATAGGCTTCACAACTTTCCCTATAGCTACAATATCCCTGAAGGCATCAAAATTAAGAATTAGACTGTCTGTAAGCCGTCATTTGTGGACATGGTTACTATCTGTCCTTACATAGATGCTTCAAAAATTTTGACATGAGTTAACACTTCTACATTCAAGCTTCAGAAGCCATTATTTCAGGCTGAAAACTTACCCCCAGCAACAACAAAACTGCCAGCAAAATAGTTTTCCTTAAGATCACTTCTATCTACTTTAACAAGTATATCTGAATTTCAAGACATTCCAACATATCCTAATTCTTAAAGAAACTTACTTACCCATTACCCCCATCTTTTTGTGAAGCTATCAAAATAAAGAAGTTGTTTTGTGGAAGACTTATTGCCATCCACGATCAGAAACTATTCCTATGGCAGTTGATGCAGATGTTTATATTAAAAAAAAATAATTATAGGAAAATGTTCAACGAATTTCAACAGTATATGAGAGATGCCTCTTTCTTGTTACTCATCTCTCATATACTGTTGAACTTATTTATTTTGATGGCTCCACAATATAAGACTATTTATTTCAAACTATAATGTAGTCGCTCATGAATCTGAGAATTCAGATGAAGCATTATTAAAAAAAAAAAATCAGAAACATCTTACTATCTATCTGTACCAAAGGTGTCTAACTTGTATTTCCTTTTTGTGGTGTCATATGACAGGAAGCACCTGCATGAATTATTTTCTTTTTATTTTATACATTCTTTGCAGTAAACTGTTTTGTATAAGCCTAAGGCAAGTCAAAACTTTTCAAACTGTACTTCACTCCTGACCATCAGATCCTGAAAAATCATGCTTAACATCAATACAAGCAAACAAGAGATCAAACAAAGAAACACCGATGGACCCATACTGATTTAAGACCAGAAAGTCTAACTCAGAACTGAGCCAAAACCTGATTTTAGGAGCAACCCTGGACATGTGCACTTGAACAAGCAAAGGCTTGAAATAATGCAGACATGAATAAAGTTGTTATGATTACAACATTATAAGTAGTCAATGATCATAAGAAGGAAATGCTGGCAGCCCAGAAGGGCAAAATGGCTGAAGGAACATGATCACATTCAGACATTATGTCCTAATATTAGCCAGCCACATGGAAAAGCTCCGATGGAATTTTCTTCCCCCCCAAAATTTCAGGGATCAGGCAAATTCTAGTGGGCACAGTCCATTTAAAAAAAATAAGTATCAATATTTTCGTAAGTATTGCAACAAAAAGTCTCAATAAAATATTACAGAAATTTTCCAGAGTCTGAAAATAACAATGTTTTTATTAAAATAAAAACTGCTTTGGAATTGGATATGATTTAAACCCTAATTCTGTATTAGCTTTGTAGGTGTTAATGGCATGTCAACAAATGGGAATCCACTCACCGTTTCAACTTTCAGTACACATGTAACCTTCCCTATAATACTTAAATTGCACACGTAGGCCGATGATTCTATGGGACACTGATGTAAGAGCATACTGGGGAGGAAACCATATTTTATGGTATTATGAAATTATAAAAACAGAGCTGCCTTTTTTACTAAACTATTGTCAAATCTCAGTATGACTTCCAGGCTCACAACTGCTTTGCTGCTGTGCTTCTGGGAGCTCTAGAAACAAACTTAAAAGGAACAGGTATATTTCCATGGTTCCTTTCTGCAATGTCTACACAATTTTATTTCCATTACAAAATAGAATCAAATAATAATTGCATCTAATCTAATATTCTTATAAATGAAACTATTCTTGTACTACATAAAGTTTGAGCATGTCACATCAAATACATGATTTGGCCCAAATAAAAGCTGAACAAAGTAAGGTGTCAAAAGCAGACATTGAGGAGCTAATGTCCTAGTGAAAGGATAGATTAGTGGTCTCTGATTTTGGGTTCTCACCATGAGATATCCTAACAACTGAAAATTTAAATCTTGGATAGAAGAACCTTTTGGAAACGAGCCACAGCACCTCTCTTAAAAAAGAGGTCAGATAAGAGCAAGTAATGTCAACCAAAACAGACAGATAACTCAGGAAAGCCACTAGGTTTCTGATCTGTCACACCAGAAGGGGACTGTCGCACAAGGTCTCTCAAAGAATAATATTAAAACTCACAAATACTTCTCTCTGAATTATGTACTGCCTAGACCCAGATCTACACTAAAAGGGAACATCGAATCCAGCTATGTTCATTAATTATGTTAATTAACTACATAGTTGGAGTCCATGTACCACTGTGGAAAGTTGACGGGAGCAAACACTCCCATCAGCTTCCCCCACTCCTCGCAGAAGCAGGAGTACCGGGTGGTGTCCGACGGGGGTATCCTCGGAGTTCGATTTAGTGAGTCTTAAGTAGACTGGCTAAATCTAACTCCGAAAGATCAATTACAGCAGCATCCATCTTCCATTTAGCGAAGACATGGCTTAAGACACTCTTCCTCCACTCACCAAAAAGAGTATATTAAACATACGCAGATTAAACCACATCTACACAATGACACAAACTGACCCAAGGCAAAGCATTCACAAGTACAAACAAAATGTTAGTCTTATTTAGCTCATGAAAAACAAAATAGGGAACGTATAGTAATGTAAACTAAGCAATAAATTTGGTTTGACTTCTTTAGAGTTTGTCACATAATATATCAAATTTAAATTTTAGAGTCAGTAGTATTAAATGTATATCCAGCTTTAAAAAATAAAGTTTTGAAAGGTTAAAATTGTAAATTTATCTTACTGTGGATACCATTGGTCTTGAACAAATATGCATTTAGAAAGTACACAAAAAAAAAAAAAAATCGATAAAATAGTTCAATTTTATTAAACAAATGGGTATTTTAATAATATGTCCAAAAATTATATAGCTAGGAGGTATTTAGAGCCTGCTCAGTCTATAAGGATAAATATTTAAGCAGAAATTCAAAAAGCAAAAGAAAACAAAAACCAACTTTACATCAACTTTTATTTTCAATAACATACTGACCTTACTTGCAGTAATTAATTTTTCACAAACAGATAAACATTTCACTCACAACCTGTAATTTCCCTTATAACTGGTTCAAATTCAGTTTAGATATACTCTTGGCCATAAATTCTGCTGCCAATTTTGTGATTTTAGAAGCACATTTTCCTATTTATTTCCAATAAAAGCTTTTTTCCTCCCTGTTTATTGTGAGAAATAGTAAAAACAACTATACCGAATTGTACAAAGTTAACTGTCTGAAAAAATATATTGTTGTTGTTGTTGTTATTTCTAACAATAGCAAGCCAAATATTTTCAGACAGAAATGTGAATTTTATTTTAAATTGAGTGTCTCCTAACCCTTCAAAAAGACACTGACTTCAGCACAGAACATTTTGGTTCCAACTGATGACAGCAGATGGCGCTGTTGGGTCACAGCAGATCTGAGATAGCTCAACTGTTTACTTCACAGCCTGCCAGCCCCTAGGGCATCATTACAAAACCTAAATCTGACAACTTCACATATTTGTATGACCAGTTATAATACAAACTCACTGCTCTGTGAAATCCTCATTGCTGGTTTCTGGGTTCCAACAGACGTTCCAGGGCTGTTTTCACCTGTGAGCTGCATGAGGTCATTGATGATGGCTTGCTTGTCAACTGATCCAGCTGAAGCACCAGGCCGGGTATCTGGGAAAAGCTGCGGTAACTGACTATTCTGTAGGTCATCCAGAATCTCCTCTAAGTTATCCAGCTCGCTTCCCGGCTGCAATGAAAATATAGCACAGTTTGTTCTCCGTAAGAAGAGTAGACAGGGTCCACTCACAGCTCGTAAGAGGCAGTGGAGCAGTAAGAAAAGAGTGAATATCTGTAGTGTCTGACAGGCATTAGTTATTAGGTTTGCTGTTATATTTTGTAGGATGAAGACCTTTATGCAACTCTTTGAGGCAGGGATGCAAACTCCAAAGCCATTATATCGATATTGGTGTACATACCAAAATTCAATCAGCCCATGGATGGAAAAAATTAGAGGGAACACTAGTTGCAGTCAAGAATTGGAAAAATGGTAAGGAAGAGGACTGGACTTGTAAGCTCTGGCCTTACTTCCTGGCCCTGCCACAGACTTCCTGTGTGATCTCTTTTGGTGTCTTGTGATGATCAAATTGTCAATGTTTCTGAGTTCTCCTAATACTAACAATACAACACCTACATAAAAACAGACAAACCATTTTAAATGCAAAGCACCCTATGCATCTAGAAAAAAAAATCCATTGTTACTGAAGGATACTAAGGCTACGGCTACACTGTAGCCTTCTTCCAGAAAAGCTTATGCAAATGAAGCACAGCATGGAATATCACTGCATGTGATTTGAATAATTAATTAACAGCCACTTTTGCACAAGAGGCTTTTGCGCAAAAAGGAGCTGTGTAGACGGCGCCTTTTTGCGCAAAAAAACCCTCTTGCGCAAGAGCCTTTCTTCCTGAAAAAATGAGGAAGCTCTTGCACAAAAGGGGTTTTCTGCGCAAAAAGGAACCATCTACACAGCTCCTTTCTGTGCAAAAGTCTTTTGCACAAAAGTGGCTGCTAATTAATTAAACAAATGAAGCATGGCAATATTCCACACCATACTTCATTTGCATAAGCTTTTCTGGAAGAAGGCTACAGTGTAGCCCTAGCCTAAGAGTCTTAAAACAATATTTGAAAATCTGTGCATATCTGCATATTTAGTTACAACAGCAAACAGAAATTATCACCCTATTTTTCATGGGCTTATAAAAAAATTTGTAATGAGCAGTTTTAGTCACACACATATTGATGTAATTAGCAACTATCTTAATTTATTAGTACTATTTTAAACATTGTCCTTAGATTATTTTAAAGACTCAATAGGCTTAATATGAAATAAACACCAACACAGATTGTGAAAAATGTACTAATAATTCTGATATAAGCAAAATCGCTAATCAAACTGTTTTTAATCAATTATGGAAATATTGTTCATATACCCAAAGTATAACATTTCTAGTTTCATTCTGTTTTCACTTTCATGGAAAAGTGTTCATATTTTGACATTTGCATAGTTTTAAACCTTAGGTCACCTATATGGAGTATATCGCTCTTAGAACTTGCAGGATATTTTCTGTCGACGGTGATTCAGATTTAGACCTTCACTTTGTATGCTGTGTATCTGTTTCTTACCTAATACCAGAAACTACAGAATCATATGAACAGTTATGCTACTCTGTAATAATCATGTCTTATTGAAATTAAAGATTTTTGTTTTATAAAACAAGTCTTTTATTTTCCACTCAGCTCCCATAATGACTTAAGCTGGAATTGCAGGCCACTTAATAGCATATGGGTACGATAATCACCATCAGACTGAGAGGGAAAATGGTATATAGACACTGGAAATAATCTCCGCTATTTGAGAAACATTTCCTGTCAGTTGCTGGGCTCAGTAAAAGTATATGTTTAAAACACACTACCAGAAGAATGCTATTTTTAGTATGATGGTACACTTCAAAGCATTTCCTGTTCAGAAAGTGTTACACCAAAAATAAAAGGAGAAAACGTAATGGCTCTTTTTGCATCAGAACACAATGCCTCCCCCTTACACAGAATCCACCCCATGATGGGTTTGCTTTAAAACTTCCAGTGACACTGCACACTGAAATGACTAATTATTTAAAAATATAACACCCTTTGGGGGAAAGTCTTAAATAAACCTGCACAGTAGGTAACACAAGCACAAAGCTAGTTTTTATATAAAGGAGAAGAAGGAGGGGAGGGAAATGACACAGGAGGATGGAAGAATTTAGAACAAGAGTCTGTGTCCTAGTCTTGTATAAAATAGTTCCAGCTTTGATCTAAATTTAGGTAATGAGCGCTTCCTGTGGGAAACTGTTTTCCAAAGCTGAAAAGTTTTTGATGTTAAAATATTTTCAGTGATTTTGTATTTGGGGTAAAGTGGTTATTTATATAGGGTACTGGCTTTCAGCTAGATAAATGCTTACATTATTCTCTACTCATCACGTCTTCCTTTCCTACTCAATGATGGATTGCTCTTCATTATTCTAGTCAAGGTTTCACATCGTATTCAGTAATCTGAAATACCTTTTTTTTTTTTTTTAAAGTATCTTCAGGGAACTGCTGCCATTTAGGATATTTTTGACATTTCCTTATTTGCCACTTACCTAAACTTTAGTATTGCCAACTCTCATGATTTTTTCTTGAGGCTTGCAACATTTGGTGTTTTTCTTACACCTCCAGCTCTAGTAGTCTTATGACTGAGAATCTCAGCTTTCATTTTAAAAAAAGTTTCTAGCCTCTGTGGTTGTAGAGAAGAGTTTGTAAATATAAATACTGTAGGCTAAAAAAATCAAAAGGCCCCCCAAAGAAATCCAAAATTTATTATTTTTAAAAGTCTCGTGAGTTTTTGGAGACTAACATATTTTTGAATGCTTGGGATTGGCACCACTGAAAATTAAATTTCTTCACTGAAGGTTAGTATACTTACACTTTTATATTTAGTATATGAATCCCTATCACAAGTTTCTAAACAGTTACCTCTGCATAAAATATATGCACTCATCACTGAATAGGAAACTGAAAATTTCAATTACTGGCAAAGAGAGCAACCTAGAACCATGACAGTAACATTTTAAAGGTATCTGGCATAAAACACTCAAATACTTCCAGTGAGTATATTCTTGTGCTAGTTTAGCTCTTGCTTGCATCCCAGTGTATATCTGACAATTCCACTAACCTCATTGAATAACCCCACATTTCCACTGGGATAACTAAGAACAGAATTTAGTCTGGTACATTTGAAATGGTTTATTGTTGTCAGTTTGGTTTTAACATTCTGCACATCCATGATTTTTCTAACCTAATGAAGTATTAAGTTCTCATTTAGAATCCGATTGCTCCCACTCTAGCTATATTTAAGGCATTACAGAATATTAGCTGTATAGAGAACTGTATTAACATCTAGGCCTGAGGATTAATCACTAAAGAAATTAGTATAATTTGGCTCAGTTTCCCTCCTGAAGGGTACGAAGGATTGAAAAATTATAGTCACCCCTCAGGGATGGTAGCAGCTGTCAAGACTTATCCAACCAAAAGAAATAAAGGCGGCTTAGAAAATGCTTAGTTGTGTGTGCTCTGAACAGTAGGGTGGTGCCCGGCTGTAATAGCATGTTTGGCTGCTGCATTTCATGATTATTACCTTCGCTCTAGAACTGCCTATTGGTTAGAATCTGTTGACACAGCAGATGGTGTGCAGTGGTTTAGGGATTAGGACATGCTGTCTATCCCACAACCAGCACCAAAATCAGGAGGGAAAATGGTACAACAAGCAACCCCACACCTAAGAATCAAATTAAAACTCAACTATATAAAGAAGGAAGACATGGGTTTCAGAGAGTTATGCTACATAATTTTTTTTAACTGATCCTGATTTACAGAGTAAGGATTGAGGCACAAAGCACTGCCAAGGATTAATGACCGCCTGGAAGAGATGATGGCACAGGCTGAAGCTGTGGATCATTAACCCCTACTAGTCATTAATTCCCCAGGAAATACCCTGTGCCAGAACTGTTATTGAGATGATAGACAGATAGATAGAGTTTACTTTTTTGTACAGCATCATCATTTCCACAGAGTGGAGACAACAAAATGATTCTGACACTGCTGCCACTCTACAGGATATTTCTGGGACGTGAATTACATACGGAAGCCAATCAAGTATACTCTTCTGTTTTGTAGAAAACCAGACAATTTATTCCCAGGCATTTTTATTAGGACTGAGGAGCACTCAGAAACCCTGATCGGGATCAGCTCCTTGCTTTGCTAGATGTTGTTACAGGAAGATATGGTCACTGCCCTGAGAAACTTACAATCTAAAAAAGAAATAGGATTTTAGAGCTTTTTGAGTTAAAAACTAACAGGGTAGAAAAAGGGAAGTCTTTCTATTTTGTGTCATCTATAGGACACATTCAGAGCAAGCAACATCAAGGCAAACTCTGAATCAGCCCTGCAAAAGCATTCATTCTAGATGTGTGAAGTATAAAAAAATGTCCTAGAATCACCCCAATGTACTACCAAACTTCCCCCCTTATTCTAAGTATAGCTGAGATACCTCAAGTGCTCTGCAGGAATAATGACATTGCAATAAAAAGTGTCAGGGCACCTTAGCTATCAGTAAGTGGTAAATGTTTACAAATGCTCAATTTTGAATGGCCACTGCTGTAGTTCAGTCTGCTTGCGATCCAGCCTTTCCTGGGCAGATATCATCATTCACACCCCTGGTCTGTTCTCCCTAGGAGAGTGACAATCACTAACTCATTTGTGTAAATATCACCATTTGGAGCCAAGATGGTAATTCATGGTTAAAAAAGGCTACCAATAGTGTCAAGAGTCACACTCTCAATGGATCTCTGGAGAGTATGGTGAGGGAAGAAATGCTAGATTAGAACATCCCATTTACATAGAAACATCACCTTTGTAAGACATGAAATATCAGATTTATCCAAGGGACTTCTTACCTGTTCATTAGGCTCAAAGTTTATCTCCTCCTTTTCTGTCTTCATAGCTATTAGCTTTGTGCTACTGGAAGCGTCCGTCTTACTGTCCAACCGCTCTAGTTTTGGGGTTATGTCCGGTAAACCAATATCTTTAGTATCATCTTTATCTAGCAAGTAACGAAGTAGTGCATTTTCTTTCTTCTTGGGACTCACTGGTTCCTGTTTAACAGTCACCTCTGAACCAGGAGCTGTGCTATTGGACTCCTGGTTCAGTTCTTTGCCTGTGGCCTCTGCTGTAAGCTTGGCCAAGTCTACAGGAGAACTGCTGTCCTGCAAGAGTCTGTGCAAAATTTTATGCTTCTCCTTGAGCGAGGTTCCATGTGCTGACCCAGAACCAGATAAGCCTCCAGTGGAGTCCTTGTTAGCATCTCCCATAGTATTTGACAAAGGCGAAGGCTCCATCTGATCAGATTTGGTGGTCAGCAGCTGTAAGAGCTTTGTCTGGCTTTTGCCATCATGAAGTCTGTTCTGCCCATCAGGCCTCTCACCACTGATAACCTGGGGCACATTGTTATCATTACTGTCTTTCTGTTCTCCTGAATGGCAGCTGCTCTCTGCTTGTCCAGTTGTACCTTCTGACTGATCCCCATAAAGTCCAAAACAGTCTTTAGAGTCCAGGCTTCCCATCTTGCTCAACTGGGGAGGATTCATATTAACAGGGGAATTCTGTAAATTACCCATTTTTAGGTCAGGTGAAGCCAACGATGACCCTAGAGAAACTCCATGACCCTCACTGAGGGCTTGAAGTGCATTTAGGGAACTGTTGGTGTAACTATGGCTATTTCCTGTGCTGCTGCAAACTCCCACAGGTGAGTGCAAGCTTCCTGCAGGGGAAAACTGACTGGGTGGAATTCTAGGACTTACTGTCACTCCAGGACTCATGCGATGCCTTGGGGAAAGCATAGAGTTTGGCTGCCCTGGGTTCATGCCAGGGCTGCTTTGTGAGGGGCTATTCATTTTTAGTGCATAGTTACTACCCTGAGGAGTGGATGGTTGTATGCTTGACATATGGTTCATTCCCCCTGAACCACTAAACCTGCTTGCTGGCATGCCCATTTGTTCCTTTGGGCCATTTATGGCAAAATTTATATTGCTACTGATGGTCATATCCTGACCCGGGTTCCCACTGCACATGGCCTGATGGGCAGGGCTGCTGGAACTAATTGGGTTCAATGTCTTCCCCATTGCTTGTCCAGTCAAATCCTGATTCATTCCACAGACATTTTGTTCTCTGCACCACAAAGGAGGGAAAAAACACAACAATCTATTAGCTAAAATGCAAGAGATCTTACAAGCTGCATTTTAAAATCTCTTTTAAAAATATGAATGCAGACTAGTAATTAAAAACCAAAATAATGCTTCTGACCAAAGCCATCTTCAATGACATGGCTACACATGCGCTTTTCAACAAACAACTACAGTATGTTTTTCAGTAGCTTATTAGTACATCCGTGGTTTAAAAGAAAAAAGTTACATCTTACTTAGTACATAAAAGTATACAGATTACATCTATAATCTCTCCCTATACATAATATATCTTTTCCCTTAATAAAGAATGAGTTATCTTCCATAATTGAGTGAGGTTTCACCTTCTTAATTTCACCTCCTTAAACAAATTACTCCAAAAATACATACTTATAGGACAACTATGGCCAGCTGTTCACCAGAATTCTGGAGCTTCCATGGTGTTTGTCTGCTAGGTTCACAATGAAAAACAAGTTTAAAAAGTCACATCACTGAGCTGCCAGAAATGTCTACGCTGCTCCAAGTATAGGAGCCAAGAAAACTACTGGAAACAAGTTCAGAATGAGACCAGTGTGTCACCATTCAAGTTCTGGATAGATTTTTCATGTGCAAGGTGACGCTTGTACATCATGGTAGAAAAAAAAAAACAGGAGGAGGGAGAAAACTTGGAAAACGTTCTGTAAAGAACATTAAGTAAAATGCAGAATTTAATTAGATTCTGTGAGAAAGCAAGGTTTTTTTCCTTCTGTTGTAAAAATTAAGCTTGTTAGATTTTTTTCAAGCTTGCAGAGCTTCAAAGGGATACCATCAGGTAGCTTAGATAAAAAAAATAGATTTTGTGTGTGTGGGGGGGGGAAAGACTTTAAAAACAAAAACAAAAAGCAAAAAAAGGAAAACCCAAAACCAACTGGGTTTTTAAGTGCAAAAATTAATGGAAATGTGTTGATGAACTTTTTAGTTTAACATATAAGCATCTTTGTTTGGATTTAAACATTTCTTTGCAATATTTACCATGTGTAAGAACTGCAGCCAAACATTCAAACTTTGCCATGCTACCGCATGAAGAGAAGCTGACTACAAACCAACCTGTAGCTATTTTTATTAACCAAGTAGAAGTAAACACCATAAATAGTAAAAACTGAAATGCTAACCCACAACATATTATTTTTGACCTAACAATTCTTCCTTAATTTATAACTTTGGCAAGTACTCATGAAATACTAATCCAAACAAAATACATTTCAAGTTGTTAAATAGCAGCTTTCAGTGAGGCAAGTGCAATTCCCAAATCCATAACTGCTGTAAAATTGTTTTGGTTTGAATTAGATTTATAGTTGTATTCTTCTTCCCAAACAAGTAGTAATGTAGAGCTGCAGTGAAACAGCACAGAAATTTTTCCCACCCCTGAGCAGAATGAATTTTGTTATGTGCACCAATGTGGAGGTGATGTGCAACACATCACCTCCACATTGGTGCACATAACAAAATTCATGTGGCGGGGGTTGGGCCAAGGTGTTCTGAGTGTGGGAGGGAGTTCAGGGCTGGGGCAGAGGGCTGAGATGCAAGGGCTCTGGCTAGGGAAGTGAGGCACTGGGGTGGGGCTAGAGATGACTGCTTTGGGGTGCA
This sequence comes from Apalone spinifera, assembly GCA_030068395.1. Lineage (NCBI taxonomy): Eukaryota > Metazoa > Chordata > Testudines > Trionychidae > Apalone > Apalone spinifera. Next base: position 51,083,546 of record CM057846.1, on the reverse strand, counting down.
GGAAGGAGGGCTCAAGGTTTGAGGGAGGGATTCAGGGCTGGTGGATGGCATGCAGGAAAGAATACAGGCTCTGAGCTGGGGGTGTGGGCTATAGAGTGGGGCTGGAATGAGGGCATTGGGGTGCAGAAAGGTACTCAGGGCTGGGGGCGCTCTAGGTGGGGCAGAGGGTTGGGGCTCAGGCTTATGTGGGCAGGCTCCCGCTGAGGATGGTGGGGGGGCCCTTTCCCCCCCAAAGCAGCAGCTCTGAGCTGTGGCTGGTGGGGAGTGGCTTCTCCAAACCAACCCCAGCAGCTTCAGGACATGGGGAGAGATCTCTTCATGTTGCAGCCCTGAGTCCCTGTGAATGGCCACGCAGCGCATGGGGAATTTACCTCTGACATGTTTTTAAGAGATGTGTTTTTATAATCTTCAATAATACATTAATGAAATTCTTTTAAAGCAAATTTTAAACTAAGGTCCTATAGAATAACACAGTAAATTCTGAAAGTGACAGCATATACCTGGGGTTGGCAATGCTGGTTAAATGGCTTTATTACCACTTGAATGCCTCTTTCATAGTTTCACTGTCTGCTAAAAGCTCTGGAAGGCTTTCACTTAACTAGATTCTTTCCGCAGGAAGCAGAGCCACACAACAGGGATAAGGAGAGACAGGTAGGTGGGCACTGAGACTCAGAGATGCCCCAGATTTTTGGGTGCCCTACAAAGCTGCATAGTCTGCGTATGAGTAAGGACAATCCTGCATCTAAAACATGCTCTAGTATTCACACTGCAGTCTCTCACACACAGCTGTGCCTAGGCCCATGACACACCCTGAACTACTAGAATTTACCTCTGACATTTTTAACCGGTAGTCTTATCATAATAAGGCAAGGCAAGTTTCTGGTTTCCATCACAACAAAATGCATTAGGAACTAAAATACTAAAATTAAACTATAAGCTCAATATAGATTTTGTGATATTTAACAAGAATCCTAGAGGCAAAAATCCAGCATGCTATGTGCCTAGCCTTTGAGTACAGCTTACAGTCTCTTGCTATAAGAGCTGACCTCAACAACTTTTATTTTGGTTGAATGGCACCAGTGGTAGACCAGCTGAAAAGTTAATTAGTCTAGATAATCTATACACTACAACTCTGTACTCTCACTATGTTTGTGTCACCAGGCTGGAGAAGGGAAAAAGCTTGTTAAAATTAACAATTATTACCTGTGAAGCATATGTAAGGATATTACAAGCTGAGGTTCACTAGTAGTCTGAGAACGGATGAGCTTGCTCTTTGTTTGGGCAGCCACAATAGTGCCATCAGACAAGGAAAATCGATAGACAGAACTGTGTGCATATCCATGCCTCAGCACTGTAAGTAAGCAAACAACACAATTAACAAGGAACCATAATATAAATAGATTACACACATAAAACCTAAATCCATCAGTAATGGGTGCATCCTTATAGCACAACAGGAGTAGCATGGTTCACTTTATACAAAAAATAAGGGCTGTTAAAGGAAAAAAAATGTTTTGAGGATTTTAAACACAGAAGTTCATGATGTAAAGCATATACAGTTTAGTGAACAAGCATGTGCAGAAGAATGGTCACATCAAGAGCGCAGATGAAATAACAAATCTGTAATGTACCAGAGAGAGAGAGAGAATTTACAAAAGCAGCAAAATTAAAACCTGGGAACACAATGCGTAAAGGAGGCGGCCCAGAAGCCAATTCCTTCTTTGAGTTAGCAGATATGCAATATCTTATTTAAATATTTGCCTAATTCCTTTTGCCACTCTTATAATTTTTTTCTATGCATATCACATATGCCACATGAAGACATCTTGTGTAAATGACATTGGTGTCCAGCAGTGTTCCCTGTAAACTAAGCGCTTGTGCAGGCGCTCATGAGATTCAAATGCCACCCAGTTGATTAGCAAAGCACCCACATGACCCAGAAGCATGTACTTCTACTGGTGGTCCACATGACAAATTTTTTTCTGCACGCACTGGTGTCCTGCCCTTTAGTTATTGAAGTCCAGCTTTTTCTTGTTCCTTTCTTAAATAGTTGTATCAGCTGTCATCTCTGTTCCCTCAAAAAATGTGTAAACACCTTTAAAAGGGACTCTTATCCAGATAAAAAAAGCAAGTGTTAACTGCTCCCCCCCCCAAAAAGCACATGATGAAACTTCTTATACAGTTATTAAAATTAGAGATGAGTCTAAGCCAGTGGTGGGCATGCGGCCCACTGGGGCTCCACAGGCCACATGAGGCCCACTGGGGCTCTACCTGTGGCTGACGGTCTCCTTGGCTCCTCCCTTCCCCACCTCTTATGCACCAGCTGTTTGCGGCATTCCAGCTCTGGGAGGGAAAAGGAGGAGTGGGGACGGAGCATGAATCAGGCAATTCAGGTGCTCTTAAAAGTGCTAGGAGGGAGGTGAAGGAGAAGGTTAGTGCAGGGCTCCAATGACCCAGTGCATGAGAGACTTGTAGGGGGAGCAGACAGGGAGCGCATGGAGCTGCAGATGGAACCACAGTGAGCCACAGGGTGCTGTAGCCCACTGAGGTGAAGGAGAGCTACTCATGAAGACTACCCACCATTCCTGGCTGCCCATCCCTGGTTTAAGCCAAACTTTCCCTAATGTTGGAGTTGTTTAGATTCAGGATTTCGGCTTGATCCACCAGAGATACGCCAAGGCTGTTACGTTTGGATCTATATCTGAATGTCACCAAATTCAGCTTTAAGGCTCCAGGTTTTTATTTGTGATCCATTTCTAATCACAACTGAAATGTTTAACAATACAAACTGATGCATTTAAACTATTCACTTACAGACTGGCTTTCAGATAGTGAAACTAGATTTGCATGCACATGCTCAAAGCTGCTATGCTTCACTTGCAAATATCAGGGAATGTTTAAATGCCCCCCCCCCCCTACTGCTTATTTCCCCAGAATTTTTTGAAAAATTTCTGTATCATAAAATTTATTAGTTAAACATCAAGTAGACAAGATTTAGGAACTAAATCCTGATAGCTTCTCTTTAATTTAATCTATCACACACACACATATAAACGTGAGTTTTCTGTGTTTTTTATTAACAACAGTATCCCTGATTTTTTTCTTTTTCTATATTTTTTAAACTTTCTCTATCACACAGAAATGATTAGCATCAAGCACAGGTTTCCCAAGAGTGACTTTATTTACACAGTGCTAGAAGAGTTTCGTCAAACTTGTAACACTGGTATGATTGGTTTCCTTCCCTGCCCCCACCCTGTTCTTATATAGAGTGCTGCAAAATTTGAAAGTATTATTTTGACAGTGAGAAAACAGGAAACACAGGTTAAACAACCAGAAGAGCTTTTGCAGGGTAAAAATGTAAAGAAAAACATAAACCTACAACTACGAAACAATTCAAAGCAGAATTTCACTGCAAGGTATGTCATTGTTTTAATTTAACCTTTGACCACAAGGTCCACAGCTCTCAGCATTAGCAGCACAGGCCCATGCCACATGTCAGGAAATTCCAACATTTCATGCCAGCAAGGATAAATGTGAAATAACTACTTAAATCATTTTTCCAACTAATTCTTTAAGCAAACAAGTCCTCTTCCAGAAACGACTTGTTTCTCAATTCAGCCACTAAAAAAGGTACATTTCAAACAAACCAGCCACACTTCTCATTTGTCACTGACAATCAATTTGAAAACTTGATTTCTGATTCTATAACCATAATTTCTGATTTTATAACCATAGTTCCTGTTTTCTGACAATGACCCAAGGTGTATCTGATTCTCCAGGTGTGCCTATTTTCCTCTGTCCCCAAATTTCAGCACAACTGTGACCTGATGAAGTCTAAATGGGAAAAGGAAAAGAAAGGATTTTCTGAAACTCAAGGAAAGGAGGGAAGTATCTGTGAGTCAGCATCTTTCTCCGCATCCCAGTGCGAGAGAGCTGCTTGTGAAGGAAATGCTTCAGCTTTTCTTTTCATCTAAGTCTTCACTGCAGTTTTTATTGGATATTATATTCTTCCCTTCCTGTCCTGAATTGTTGCTTAATATTGTTGTGAAGTGTTTAGCAGCTGTTACGTTATACTACAGAAGAGTTACAACACAATATTAGCACCCAAGTCCTATTGACTGTTTGAATTGTTCACACTCTAAAACCACTTACATTTTCAAGCTTAGTTATAGAGAAGTTAGCGACTTTTAAAAGGGAATCTGAGTAAAGCTAGTTGAAGGAGCTTTCAATTTTTCTAACATTTGGTGGAAATCAAATATTTATTTATTTAACCATTTATGCAGAGTCTGATCCTAAGACTTCAACTACATTTCCAATGTGCTGTAGATTAGAATATTTTTTTAAATGTACAATTTGCAAAACAGCGTGCCTGTTGTGTACCTGGCCATACTGTCTGTTAAATACAGGCTATATTTAAATTTTGTTCATCAAATTCGGAGTCAAATTCTGATGATCTTAATCAGCTACTCAAGATAAGCAATCAGTATTTGACTCATGGTAAGAGCTAGTATAGATGGTGTATGAATAAAAAAATAAAATCACCTCATCCTAAGAAACATATTGAGAGACCTTCCAATACCCTATACCATCTTGCATTTTACCTCTTTTGTTATCCATGTTCTTGACTATGTAGATGTGCTAGAGGAATGTTCTAGAATACCGACCAATTGGTGGCCTGCCTTCAGTATAGTACAGTAGCAGGTCACACCTAAGCTTTCTTATAATGAATTTTAATAGTGAAAATTCATTTTTTGTAGAGAAGTAGAATTAGGGCTTTGAATTGTACTCGATGCACTGTAATATGTAAGCTGACAGTATAGTGAAATAATGACTTTCCAGTAACCCCGTTTTCTCTCAGATAGTAGCAATGATTTGAATGCTTAAGCACAAATGGCTGATAACATACAAGCATATCACAAAACACCCCTTTTATGTGTCAGACTGGTAACAAGAATGGTAAGATTGAGACATAAAAGTGAGGCAAGAACTCCTTAGAGATAAATTTTCTTTACCATTCATTAGGAATTCATTGGTCTAGAGGGAGGGAAGATTTCAACATCGCTTAATTATCCCATGTGGATGTAATGTGAAGAGAGCATGACCCAAACTCAAATCAACACACAAACAGTTTAAATACAGAAAATACTGAAATATAAACCCAACCTTCCTGATGATGCCTCTTGGCAAAAGATATCTCTCCCTCATGCTGTGCATGGAATCTTTGAATGCATCTTCTCACCAAATCCTCCCAGCCAGGTTTCATGGCTGCTCGCATGGTGCTAGTGTCTAGTGAAGTTATCTTGCCTGAGTTAAATAAAATAGTTGTTAGTGATTATTTAACCAAAAAACCTAACCAACCAAACAAAACCCCACCTTCCCAAAACTGTTTTCATAATACCTTGCAGATCTTGACGAGTAGAAAAGCTCTCTGATGAAGGAGGAATTGGCCTTTCCTTCATTGGAACTCTTCTTGCCACACAAATCAAGCAAGACTGCAAATCTTAAATGAGACAATGTTACTCCAGTATTTTTTTTAAAGGAGGGAAACCAATGCAGGAAAATACATTTTTGATTAAACCTAATAGGTCTGACACTCATGAATACAAGGGATAAAGAGCATTGATATGGTCTGCATTTTCCTCGTCTACACTGAAAGTCACAGATGGGAAGGTTTTCTTAAAAAAAGATTCTTTGTGGATCTTTACCTACATGAGTCATAACACGGCATTCATATAGATTCCTCTCTTGAATTTTCTTTGTCTTGAGAAAAGCCTAAGGCTAGCTTCACACTGCAAAGATAAACTGGAAAAAGAAACGCAATTTGTGGTACGCAAATTGCATATCTTTTTCCGCTTTACTGTCCAAAGAGGCTTTTTTGAAATTTGGCACGTCTGCATAGTTCAAAATTTTGGAAAAAAGTCCTCTTTCAACACATCCCTTCTTCCTTGTAAAACGAGGTTTACAGTGATGGCGAAAGAGCACGTCCACTTTTTTGAAAAATTTTCCGAAAAAGCGGACACATGCCTTGGACACGTGCCTTGGACACTGCAGTCTAGACATAGCCTAAGTGTAATAACTAATGGCAATAAACTGTTGCATTTATTTACATGTGTATGTTTTTAGTTGTAGCTCTACAAGTTAAAAAACATTTAACAGAAAATAACACATTGCATATATAGAGAACACAATTCTTCAACATTTATACAAATGTTTTCAATTCTCAATTGACAGTCCTTCAAAAATGTCTAAAATACTTGTGCTTCTTGAGGAGGAAATTTCAAATTTGGTGTTCAAAATGCGTCGGAGAAAATTTAACTGCTGAAGGGGTAAATAATGAAAGAAATGCTGAACTGCAGTAGCTTTCACATTCAGATTACTCAAAATTTGCCTAACAAAATTTTGCTGTCCATGGTCCAAATACTTGCCCAAGTCCAGAGCATGAAATACACGAAGCTACTCCTATTTTTTTTTGGTGTACCTGAACAATTGTGTGCATGCTAATGTACGCAATGCATATTAAGAGGAAAATTACACAATTTAAAGGAAAAGGGAAAGCCTGCATATTGTCTATTTACCATTACAGAGAAACCACTTTATCTTGATTTCACTGATGCTACTGATCTATGATTTTTTGGGAGCAGGTTTGGAAGGAGAAGGTAAAAGACACCATTAAAATAAGCAAATAAAAATATGCACCATTTACCTTCACCATCTTCTTTGATGGACTTTGGTTGAGAAACAGCAAAGCACTGCATAGTTTCATATTTCTGATGTGTTTCCTGGTTGTCCGGGCCTTCTTCAGCATCCGTTAAAGGTTTTACCAGCATCCGACAATTAAAGGTATGACTGTTACGCCTAGGGGCTTCACTGGACCAAGGTCCCCCATTCACTGAACAAAGCAAGTTCATATAACAAGATTAGTCTCAGAAGTAGTCATTCCTTCCAGTCATCCAGAGTGCACACATAAAAAGAAAATTAATTATGGTGCTTTATAAACTGGGGGAAAAATCTCATTTAATAAAAAAAATACAATTTCAATATTAAAGTTCTATCCTGCTAGTATAAAATAATTTCATCCTTAAGTGGATCACAGTCCCTTGAGTTCAGTGGTTTTGAAACCTTTTTTTTCCTCATGACCCAGTTGAAGAAAATGGTTGATACCCACGACTCAACATATGCTGACTAAAGTGTAGGTTCCAGGGTAGGGTAGAGGATGACAGCTTTGAGGTGTAGCTTTGAGGTGGGGGGGAGGGGTGGAGAGGGAGCTCCCGCTCAGCCGTGCAGCAGGTATGCTAAGGCTGGCTTCCTGCCTCTCCTGGCAGCACAGACCATGCTGTGTCCCAGAAGCAGTACGCAGCAGGTTGCAGCCAATGGGAGTATGGAGCTAGTGCTCAGGACGAGGGCAGTGCACAAAGCCCTGTGCACTCTCTTCCCCCTCCCGCTCCACCTAGGAGCCAGGCCTGCTGCCAGCTGCTTCTGTGGCGCAATGCAGTCTGCAGTGCCACGACAGGTAGGTAGCCTGCCTCAGCACCGTACTGGTCCACCAGATCACCCCGCAGCAATGAAACCCAGGTGCCTGACATTCCACGACCCAGTACTGGGTCATGCCCTGTAGTTTGTAAACCACTGTCCTAGTTTGCCTTTCCTTGAAAAAAATAGACAGAAATGCCATGCAAAGTTCTAAATATCTGCATCCAAAAAAGATATAGCACACCCAGATCAACTCTCTGACACAGACATCAGTACTGCTCAAAGTATGTTAACTCTGTCTGATAAAAGCTTAGAAGAAAGCGTGTGTTGTAAGGTTATATGTTTACCAGTAAAAATCTGAGAGTCGGTTAGTTAATACAAAAGAGAAAGGCAATATCATTCAAAATGTATTGGACACAATAGGGACATTGGAATATAAGGAGTTAACATGCAATCTACAGAAATGTGAGGCAAGGGGGCTAAAGACAATTTAAAATAAATATCCACAACTACAGCATAGAAACTCCATAGGATGACTGGGTGCAATGAAGATAAAACTATAACCTTTTTGAGAGTGCTTAAGAGAAGTGAGAAAGCAAACAAAATGTTAGTTTGCATAAATATAGGCAATGAACAAAGTCAGAGCAAATTATTCTAACACTGCATAAAGTATTAAAGAGGCCATGCTTAGAATGGCATCATGCAGAGTTCTGCCTAGCTATATGTAAAAAGTAATACATAAATGGAGAAGGTGCAGGAAAGGCTGATAGGAACAACGTAGTGACTTATGTTTCTGAGGCCATTCAAAAATGCTTGATATTTTCCTATTCTTTAATATGTATTTTACGAAAGAGGTTATGACAACCTCACTGATATATAAATGTTATAATGAACAGAAATTAAACAATAACTGTTCAACCTATTGTGAACAAAATACATGCACATAAAGTAGTGCCAAAAAAGGTAATATTAGAGGTGATATTAGAAGTAAGTAAAAATAAAGCATGAATGAACATAGTGATAGCTGCAACTAATACAAAACATTTTTTAAAAAAAGAATGGGATAATCATTTGGGAAAATAAACACAACAATGAAATAAAATATCTAACACAAGGCAGCTTCTGTCCTCCTATTGTAAAATGTCCTCTCTTTCTTGTAGCTATGAATCATTTCTTAGAATACCAGTTTACATGAGGGAGAGGGGGAGAACTCACACAGATAATGTTATCAGTGCTTGTAAGGATTCATTCTAAGGAACCTGAAGCAATGTCAGTCATACATCTGTCAGTTACTAGGAGCAGCTTTGAACAAAAGATGACTCCTTCCCCCGCCCCGCCAAAAAGACAAAAGGAGGCTGGTTTTCAGAAACAATCATTTGGTACAAAGCCTGTATATTGACAATAAGCACAGTACATCTAACAGGACCTTTAATTTAAGTAACAGAGTGCTATTAAGTGAAGCAATGAAAACAATGACAAACTGAAAATAAATATAAATGAACAATGGCAATTTTCTGAGGGAAATGAATATACCTAAAGATTTTGGCAGCAGGTTTCTGACAAATTCATTGTGGTCCCCTACATGCAGGATGCTATATACACTTGTGTTCATCAGCTCTTCTTGGTTGTACCTTAGGTATTGTGTCACATTCTCCGAAACAAACACAATGTTACCTTCTAGGTTCACTACAAAGAAGAACCCATCAAGGGCCTAGAAGAAAAACATGAAGAAAAAGCGATAATCTGATTAACAAAAGATATACAGGAAACAATAACCTTTTTAGAGGACAGATGTCTCTTCTTTCCCTCAGGCCTCCCCCAGCTAGCTTGTACTGAAATGATGAAAAGAATATGAAATTCCATGTAGGGGAATCAAATTCTACTCAAGATATTGTATTAACTGTTAAAAGGGTTAAAAATGTAGATTTCACGTCAACAGTGTTGTGAGGCCAGTACTTCAAGACAGAAAGAAAAACATGTATTTTGAAAGTGTACTGTTACAGTCAAGATACTGGACCTTTTAAAAACGATTTGCTGACTGCCTTTTCAGCGTATTTTAAATATTTTATTTTTGTTTCTCTCCTAATCAGGAGAAAACAAAAGTTCAGTTTCTGTAAGAAGTCCTTAAGCAAAGATAAAAGCATAGTTTGTTGCCTAGCAATAACTGTTCTTAGGATGCAAGCATGATTGTGCATAAATAGTTAGGAATAACCCAAAGCCCTCTTCTCTGTTTAATTTTATGACATGTAAACAGATCAGGGACACCGATTTAAATTCAAATAATAAAACCCATTGGATTCAAGCATTCAATTACCAGCTTAGCCCATATGAACCTTTTGCCACTTTGCCTGATATATAATATCGACTGTTCAGAAGGCTGCTTTGAAAAAACTGTTTAACTTCCATTTTTATTTGAAAATGCAGGGAAGTATTTTTGTAGCGATAGTTAGGGGAACAAACTACTGATAGGAAAAGAGTTAACCTGTTTTTTTAGAAATAAAAGTTAGTGGACCCACACTACTGAGAAGCCTGAATAAGCACAAGTAGGAGCCATCACTGCATTGTGTATTGGCACATGATATAAATAGCTAAACCTTTATAGTACACAACCTATAAGATCCTTAATATGTATTTCTAGCAAATCTAGGCTGTGGATGTGTATTTCACCACTGAGCTGTTAGCTGATTCATATTTATATGTAAATAAATATAAGTCTGGCTGTGGACCCAAAGCATATAAAAAGGAAATTACTTGTTTTATTATTTACATTATATAAATGTCCACAATATGCTTGATGTTGCACAGATATATTGTACACAAAAAACAGGCCTTAAAGAGCATACAATACACAAATAGAAAAAAAACCCATTCACCTCTGCAGTTGGGTGAAAGAGGGCACAACATGCAAGCAAAACATTCAAGTAAATGAATGGCAAATGACTTGTTTGTTCCATTTTAAATTATATTTTACATAATTTGATGTGTACATACATAAGTAAACACACATTTATCAGCAAAATCAGTTTACTTTCAAGGTAACATCTAGCCTGTCAAACCGGCTCATTGCATCAAAATATTTAAAACATATTGAGGCTTCTACTTTGTAATGCTGATTTATTATCTCTTCAGATGTATTGCACCATGATAAACAGCTGGAACAATAATGTAAACATGTGCCCCTCCCTTCAGGGCTCTTCTTCTGAGAGGAGAACCTCTAACGGGAAACAAAATTGTTAGAAAGAATGAGACCACAGAAATTCTTTTAGAGGATGTGTTGGAAAAGGAAACCAAGTTTCGCCCTTTGGGTCACAGTGAATTTAGTCTCTCCCTTCTGCACACACACACTCCCCTGCCTCAGACAGGACATTTGTGAAAATTACATCTAGCAAATTATGATGAATACTATTTACTTACTTCAACAGAAAACACTTGCAACTATGAGGACACCTCCAATTAAATGGTATAATAGAAAAGAGATTTACATTTCTAAATCAGATCGTATAACTAGTATGCAGTCAGTTGTCTTTCCTATTGTTTTTCTTACTTCATAGACAAAAAAAGTGGACTCATCAAGCCCAGGAGGATTTAAAAAAGATAAAAACACTCAATTGCATTTTCTAACACAGATAAAGATACACAGAATATATCTGTAGTGTTTTCACAGAGAATGTATAGCAACTTTGTGACTTTTTAAGCATCAATTGCACATATATTTTATGGTCAATGCAGAATGGCTTCACGATAGAGGAAAAAATAAATTAAATAATAAATTTGAATAAGATGGATGCTGCAATGCTAAACACAATAAGGTAACACAGGGATAATTTTTTAGCCTTAAATTAACTTTGTGTCTATGATTAAGTCAGATCTTTATGATCAATTAACATCTACACAAAGACTGGAATTACTACACAGCTGTGTATGAGCTATGAGGTTTAACTTTGCTTCTTAGCAAAAACAGCAACATTCAGTTCAGTGAACAAGTGTAATAAATATTAATTGAAGTTTTCATCTAATGAATATAACACACTAATTATTCAGGGAACAACTTTTTCAGTTGTCTAATCTAACCTATCTAATGTTCTGCCTTGTAGTCTGAGAATTTTTCAGTGCCCTAATTTCATATACAGCTCAGAAAACCATGTCAGATTTCTGGGTTTTTATCTAATGAGTCATGGAAAGTAATTCAAATATTTATCACCGGTATACTTATTAGGATTTATAGTTGGTTGATGTTCCATTTTTCAAATAATGGGGGGTAATTTATATACCTGTCAAACTTGGCTCCTTTAGCTGGACTCAGAGCTTTTTTTTTTTTCCCCTTTCTTTAAACCAACATTTATCCCTCCTTACAGATGAAGGTCATGTCAGAATGGGTTTTAAATGTTCGTAACAGATCACGAACAGGTAAAATATCAGTGACAGAAGTATATGACAGTTGCTTAATATGTTAGCATCCTAGGAGACATGCATGAACTACAGATAACAATGATATCAAGGGTGCATTTCAGAATTAAAGTTTGAGCCATGGAGCCTCTTTTGATATCAGTGGAAGTCTCACAGCCATGCACAATTCTTTGTTAAGCTAACTAAAAACATTATTGTGAAGAATTCTCATAGCTGAATGTTTTTGTAATCATGAGGGAAAACAAGCATGGTACCTTTGCTGAAATGGCAAAAATAATTAAAACAATGTGTAACTATGATGAATAATTTTAGATAAATACTTCCTCCCCCCAATCCACATATATGCATGTTGTAAGTCAACGTATGTACAAATGAATTTATCAAATCTCCATATTTGAGACTGTACAAAAATAGGCATATACAAACACACAAAATTAGGATATTTCATAAAAATACTGGTGCTCAAGAAATAGCCACAAGTGAAGTGATTAAATATATTATACGATGCTTTATTCCTGCTTGCTGGGAATCAATATTTTGTCGCTGAATTCAATGAAATAGGATCAGTAGCACACTCTGGATTGGTGATATGGCATGACATCCTAGTAGCGAGATTTTACTGAAGTGATAACATTACACCATGCCCTTTAAAATTTTGATTTTTTTACTTAATGGCATTAATCTTGATACACTATGCAGCAGAATTAACTCCAATGTAAAGAAAACTTTGGGCATTTCACCTCAAGCATCATTGGTCCAAGCGCATCCTTGTCAATGACACTCTGACCTGTAGACGATACATCTGCTTTTTGCACTTCATCTTCATTGGCCGCTGCTGCTTTCTCTGCATTAAAGAAAACAATGTGTTAAATGACAGAACAGAGATCATAAAAAGGTATCAATTTTTCAAATTCTCAGCAGCTTGTGACATAGCTACCAAGCAGATGCAGTGTAAACCTTTATGGCTGAGATTAAAGAAACCTATATCATGATATGTGGAAGTAGACCTAGTGGGTTAACTTTTCAACTCAAAAACTGTAGGCTCAAATCATTCGATAGGATACCAATGAAATAGATCTAGTGATTACATCCATGTCCTCAGAAGGCATCTGATGAAACTATAGAGCACACACATGCCACACAATATGGCAAGACAGGCGCTCTTTGCTTACAAAGAGGTGGAGAGCTTACTGCAAAGCACCTATCTCACTATCCTGGCACTCTCTCTACATCAGCACTACACTTAAAAAGAAAATGGAAGCTCATATTAGACTGATCTAGAGTTCATGCATAAATGAAAGAGCCTTTGCACTCCGATTTCCACAGCCCCCAATTTTTATTGTTTATCATTTAAAAAACAATAAAACACTATGCCATTAGCATATGGTTGATACACAACTAAATACAACACATTTTAAAGTCATACTATAGTTAATTTTCTCCATTGTCATTTATGCATATTTACCAATATGCAGATAAAATACATATAATTTCACGTGTAGTGCATGAAAACAAATTATAAACAGAAGCAAACAACAACAACTTTTTAGGAGCGTAACATCTCCTATGATGGTGTTTCAATTATACACATCTGAGCACTTTGCACCCTTCTGTGTGCTCCATGTTGCATTATTAAACATCCAAAACACAATTTTGTCCTCAAAATATCTCATAAATCCAATTAATCTAGCAAATCTGTATGGACAGTCATGCCAATCCACATTAAATATTCTGGGTTTTTTATAGTTTAAAGGGGAACATTAACAAAAAATATTAAAGTTAATGCTACACCTCATTATTGTATTTTGTTAAGAAACCTTAATCCCAAATACATTTTAGTGAACGGCCAACAACACACAAAATCTAAAAAGTAACCTAGAGTGACAACAGACCTCTAAAAGCCTTTGGTTTTGCTATTCTATAATAATCATGTTATACAGGTTGGACCTCCCAAAACCTCCTGTTTCCCTAGGACAGAAGCCTGGTGGGGACACTTTTCCCCTGCTGCATCTGGCAGAGTAGTGGAGTGAGGAAAGTGATGCAATTAAAGGCACAGCATCTTTTTTTTTTTTTTTTGCTCAACAACTTTGGTCTTCCCCCTCTTTTTCCTTAACAGAATTTTTTGCCATGGTTTTTTTTTGGGGGGGGGGTGTGTGGAAGGGAGGAGTAATGGTGGAGGGGGTATTCGGTATTTTTTGTTAAACCATCTGGCAATCCTAGTCCCAAAAATCTATGGATTCCCCCAAGATCAGTGCTTATCTATTAGAGATAATATGTAACAGAATCCTTGGAAATTTCCACTTCAAGAATGGAAGAACTAGAACACACCCAATTATCTGCAATGAGTGATTCTACCACAGGCCCCACTTCCTTACTATTTGCAAGGGGAGGCCCTTTTTAGGCCTTGTTAAGTCTCTACAGATGGGGGGATCAAAATGAAAGTCACGCACCCCAACAATGTGAGGATACTCCCTCTCTGTATCCCCAGAAAAAGGGGATAGGGTGGCATACATGCAGTACTCCCAGCAATCCAGTATCAAATTAATGGGTTTCAAGGATATTGCTCTGGGTGGGTTTCTTGTGTCAGGCTTAGGCTGTCTGTTTTACTGTGGAGTCTGTGGAGTCTGCACTCTCCTCAAGGCCAGGGTGAAAATCTTCAGGTTAGGGGTTCCCTCCATGGCTTTAGGTGTCACTTCTGTAGTCCTCTACTGAAAACAATCCTGCTCCTTCCTCATTGCTGACAGCACTTTCCTCCTTTTTAAAGGCCTCCTCCCTAACATAAATGATTGAGAGGGCTAGAGCTAACCCTACCATCAGGGCCTCCCTGGCACATTCCTTGTCTGTATGGGGCCTATACAGTCAGCTGCAGAAGAGTCTGATAATACGTACTGCTTTATATATTGTTTATGTTTACTTATATAACACTTTTCATTCTGCTGGATCCTTACATATTTAAAAACCACAGGAATCACTTCACCTATTACTGAAATACAGCCTGGGAGTACAGAATAATACTCAGATAATGGTCACATGGCACAACAACGGAAAGGTAGAGGATATGGTAAGTGACCTGTGCAAGGTTTTTATTAAAATTGAACAAGGAAAACTTATTTATACAGACAGATACATGAGGAGTCCTGCAGCACCTTAAAGACAACAAACATATTTAGGCATAAAAATTTGCACTCTAGAGCCCACTTTGCCAGATGCATGAAGTCACCCATGGAAGCTTATACCCAGATAAATTTGTAAGTCTTTAAGGTGCCACAAAACTCCTCCTTGTTTTTGCTGAAACTGACTAATATGGCTACACCTCTGTCATATTTACACAGTTTTATAATGTAAAGATTCTATTTTAACATCTGTGAGAAGTGTTGGGGCAGTACTGAGTGCTTTTGAAAATCCCATACTATTTTTTATAATATGTTCCTGCACAATATGATAGCTAGAGTCCACCATGGACAGAAAAATCAGTATCCGCATTCATCTCTGCATCTGCAAAAATGATCCACAGGCATGCACATCTACAGATGTGGATACCCATGGACAGGGCTCGACAAATCCGTTTATCTACTCGCCCGTGATGAGTAGATTTCAGCCAGTTGCCCCTTTCACCGGCAGTGCGCGCATGCGATGTGCAGGTCTGGCGCATGCGCGATGCGGGGCTGGTGAGTGGATTTTGCTGCTGTTTGTCGAGTCCTGCCCATGGATATAAAGCAGATATCCACAAATTTGCAGAATTCTAGATACAAAATTGGTATCTGCATCCGCATCTGCAAAAATGAGCAGCAGATATCTGCATTCACATCCGCAGATGAGAATAGCTGCAGATATCACCAGATTTGCAGAGCTCTAATGATGTTACTGCAAATAACTTTTGAAATGTAATTGTTTGTATGATTGATAGGATTAATAAAGATAATTTAGATTGACTTTTAAATCTCTCTGTATATATAGAAATTTTAGACTGCGCCTGTGTGTCTCTTGGTTTGTTCAAGAACTCCTCCTAACCCAGGAGTTGGCAATAATTTTTTGCCAGGGGCCACTTCAGAATATTCTGAAGTGGCCCCAGACCACACTGGAAAGTGCAGGACCTCGAGCAGAAGGCGCAGGGCCAGGATACTTCCAGGTTCTCCACCCCCAGACCTCTGCACCTTTGCCCCCTCCCCCCTTCTCCATAGGTGTCCATGCCCCTGGCTGGAAGAAGGCTTCCCATACTCCCCCACCCCCAGGCCAATCAGGGCCTGGGGGCAGGGAAGCGTGAGAAGTTTCCTCCGCTCTGTCCCTGCCCTGCATAGTGCTTAAAAGTGCCATGTGCTCCTGGCAGAGCAGCAGGAAGCTTTGTGCACTCCCCCGCCCCCAAGCCAACTAGGGCCTGGGAGTGGGGGAACGTACGAAGTCTTCTCCCGCCCTGCAAGGAGCGCATGGCAACTAAGTGCCGTGCACTGCTCGCAGGGTGGGGACAGAAAGGAGGAAACTTTGCATGCTTCCCCCCCCCCACCACGCCCCGATTGGCCTGGGGGCGGAAGAGCACTTGAAGCCTCCTCCAGCCCTGCCAGGAGCGCCTGGTGCTTCCAAACACCATGTGCTCCTGGCAGGGTGGAGGAAACTTTGCACACTCCCTTTGCTCCCAGGCCCTAATTGGTCTGGGGGCAGGGAGTGGCAGGGCCTCCTTGGTCCGGATCCAGCCCATGGAGGCCCTTTTGCTCACCCCTGTCCTAAACAGTAAGAGGTAGCGCCACCAAAGTTGGCATGCAGCTTTCTCTTCTTCCAATTTAAAGCAAGGTCAGGTTTTGGTTGTGCTAAGAAAACCAGAACCCCTGGAAAGGGACTGTATTCTATAATATTCAAAGGGAAGGGCTCCTGTTCAGAGGTACGTGATACTGAGTTTGTCCACTCAGGAGGCAGTGAGCCTGTAGGGGAGAGGTATACTGCAGAGAGTCCATTGTGAGCAGCCATACCTCCAAGGGAATGTCCACCAGGGCTGGGGCTCCGCCATCTTGCCTGCCAACACACTGAGTAAGTAGCCCCGTCTCAAACCCTCTCCACTTCTCCCACCCTTGGCCAGAGCACGGAGGGAGAGAGGAAAAAAACCCTGGGCAGCTGGAGGGGGAGCATGGGAGGACAGAAAACACCCATGACAGTCAGGGGGTGAGGGCTGAGGGGCCAGAAAATGCTGCTGGTGACTGGGTGTGTGTGTGTGTGTGTGTGATGGAAAACACCCCTGTTGGCTTGGGGGGAGGGGTATTTGGGAGGGGAAGAGAAAAGGCCTGTGCCAGATGGGACCCCCACCCTGATCCCTTCACTCTTGCCCCCCTCCTACCTCCAGCCTCCTGCACTGCCCTCCCCCCCATGTTCCCAAGGTCCTGCCCTGACTCCTGCACCCCCCCCCACACTGCCAGCCCCCTGCTCTGGACAATCCAAGCAATGCCGGGTAAGTCTGCTAGTAAGTGTTATAATTAAGACAATATAATGTCCTTGTAAACTCACACAAATTAATAAGAGATTCTGCATGGACTGAAGATGGCATAAAGCCTTTTTGGGAAGGGAAAGGGAAAAAGATGGACAGACTTCCAATCCTTAGCTGAAAAAAAATTGTTGGGAATAAAATCTAGCCTTTCTTCATATGCTCCAGGACAGCAGAGTTTGTACCATACTATGTTAATTCAGGAAATATTTACAGAAATGTTTACTGATGCTGAACGCCAGGTCCAGCTCCTAGAAAAGTCTGGGAGTCTGAGTCCCACGATGTAGCTGATATCATAAGCAGTCCCTGTTTTCTGTAGCACAGTTAAATAATTCCATCTTGCTGTACACATTAATTCCACACAGTAGCCATCAACATTCTCTTGACTCCCCCCTACAGCTCAATATTAATAATCTATGTCATTTTAAATATGGTATTACTGTACAGTTTTTTCAAGACAATGTATAAAAATGGCTCTAGTTCCAATTTCCTTTATACAGGGAGCCTAAAAATCATATCAGATGTGCAACAGGTGGGAATAGGGAGGAGAGAGAGGCACAGAGCTAATTAAAACATTATGATGTTAATTTCTTTTGTGAACAATTATGGCTAGATGAAGACTGCAGATCACAGAAAGTATCTGGCACAGCTCTGTTCAATGCATTGGTGCTTCCTAGTTATTTCTTTACTGGATTTACAAAGACAGGTTAGTAATTTTCACTGTTTATTTCTCACATACTACTGATCAGTTGATAAAGATTCTTCATACTATTATAACTGCAGAATTCACATCACTCAGTAATTCTCTTGGCTTGACCAGTATTTTGTATCTCATTAATATAAACACCTTCTATCTCTGCTGCTTACAAATGAGAGTTTGAATCAAAAGCAAATTAAGTTTCAGAGGGGTAGCCGTGTCAGTCTGTAACTGAAAAAAAAAAACAAAAAAAAACACCCTTCAAAAATAACGAATAATCTTGCAGCACCTTTGAGATCAACAAAAAAACGTAGATGGTATCATGAGCTTTCGTGGGCTGTGCCCATGAAAAGTGAGTTGTGCTCACAAAAGCTCATGATACCATCTACATTTTTTTTTTAAGGTGCTGCAAGACTATTCATTATTTTTTAAAGTTTTTTTCAAGCAAATGAAGGCTATTTTAATGTCTATTACAGTAGTTATTTTTGAAAATTGTACATGGATACACTTTAAGATTATGCATACTTTATCCATCATTCAATAAAAATAACATATCCTGCACTGTGCCCTATGAGCACATGAAACACCCTCTTTAGTTTAAAGGTTCAGACATTCTAAGGGGCGTTACAAATTAAAAAGGGATGTTCACCTGCCAGATTTTACAAGTGGATTTGTGTTTTAACTGTAAAGTGTGTAAAAATCTCACACTACACCGCTTCCAAGTGGTTTACACATCTATGCAGCTTTACACACACAAGTTATTTCAGCTAAGAGTCAGCACAGTGACTTATATTCATGAAATGAACTAAAGATCTGTCTGCTGAGGATCATAGCCAATGGTGATCTTCAGGTTTTGCAATAGAATTACCCACTTTTGATTGAAGTATAGCCTATTTTTGAGAATCCATCAGCAAACACAGAGAAAGCAAGTGGACCCAGAGATCAGCAATTTTTAAAGGATCCCAACAGACCATGTTTTTAAACATGGAGGTTGGGATAAATATTTAAAATAAATAATTTATTTTCTGATACAACACAGTGGCAACAGAGAGCAGAATTCTGTTGTAAGAAAGAACAGAAAACACAAACAGCCCTGATAATTACAGCATTACCTACTCATTATTTTACCATGAATCCCATGATATTTGGTGTTTAACTTAAAGTCCCAGCTTCTGGAGTCATGCAATGTGAGGTGAGATTTAAGGCTTTTCCTAATATTTTAGCCATCCTGCTGAGAGAAAATTCTTAAAAACATGAACCATAAAAAGGCTCAAAAACTAGAAAGCAAATAAAACCACAACATTTATTGTTTTACAATACATTTAAGCCAAGCTCAGTATTTGGTAGCCCCATCTGATGATTTTTCAATATTTGAGCAGGCAAAACTGCAATATAGGGCCCATTACTGCAAATACAGTAATTCCTCATTTAACATGGTAGATACGTTTCAGAAAATGATCGTGC
>CM057846.1:51034198-51063941 GCA_030068395.1 Apalone spinifera | reverse complement strand
TGGGGAATGGTGCTGTGAGCGGCAAACCTCTGCCGCTTTGCAGGGAGGCAGGGGAAGCCTTGTGCAGCTGCCGGCCACTGGCCGGCCCTAGGAGAAATCGTGTTATTGCGGGGACGGGGTCGTATTGTTTGAAAAATGTTCCCTTAAAAAAAAAATTGTGCTATTGCAAAAATGTGTTAAGTGGGCACGTGTTAAGTGAAGAATTACTGTACTCTTATGAATAATCTTGAAATCAGTAGGACTATTTATTTGACTGAAGCAGACATTCTTTACTGCAGTCAAATTATGTTTGGCACAGAGAAGAGGGCAAGATACATCAGGGAGACAGTTGAAAAAAGGGCATAAAGAAGCTTGTACAGGTTGAACCTCTCTTCGTCCAGCACTCTTGAGACCTAACCAGTTCTGAACCAGAAAATTTTATGGACCATGGGAGGTTACTATTGTCCAGAAGCATTACCAACCCGTGCCCTGCTTACTGGGCTCTTAGAAGACATTTAGGGGTATATTAGAGCTAAATAACAGAACAGAACACTGAGCGCCAGGACCGGTGGCTATAAACAAACTTTATGGGACCCCAGGAAACTTGCCACACCCATTGAAAGTGGACATCTGGCTAACTAAAATTATGCTGGATCACGGATGTTGCTGGACCAGAGAGCTCTGGACTAGAGAGGTTCAACCTGTATAAATGGAGGATTTGCTAAATGAATCCCACATTAGATGAGGGGAGAAGCACTGACCTACTTAAGGATAGGGAACAGACATCTGGAACTAGCTTCATGTGTAGGTTTGCCAGGCATCTGGTTTTCAAGTGGAATGCCCAATCAAAAAGGGATCTGGCGGTTTTGGTCATCACTGCTAACAGGGTTGTTAAAAGTTGGGTTGGTAGCAAAGCAGGGCTAAGGCAGGCTCCCACTTTGGCCTGGCTCCCAGAAGCAGCTGATATGCTCCTGTGACCCAAACCTCTTGCCCCAGCCCTGAGTCCCCTCCTGCATCCCAATCCTCTCATCCCCAGTCTCATCTCAGAGCCAAGATAGAGCCCTCACCTCAACCTCCTGCCCCAGCCCAGTGAAAATGAGTGAGCCTGTGAGAGTTGGGGAGAGTGGGTGATGGGGTAAGGTGGGATGGAGCTAGCAGGGGTGGGGCCTTGGAAAAAGCACAGGGCAAGGATGTTTGGCTTTCTGCAATCAGAAAGTTGGCAACCTTATTCATGGCAGTGGAGAGTTTACCTCCATAAAGGGAATTCTCTGCTAGCCGTTTAGGTTCAGAATCCATCCCAAGTGCTGTAATGGTGACAGAATACAAACCAGAATCTATGCCTATTCATTTGAACAGCGCTAACAAGACAGAGACCATATTTGCAAAGTTAAACTGCAAAAGTATTTATGTAATTTGGAATCTACCCCTGAAATAATTATCAGCCCTGTTCAACGAAAAGCTTAGCCTACAGACTAGAAAATTTAAAAAAAAATCCTTTGAGACATACTTTTATGCTAAATAAACACATACACATGAAATTATGTAGCATTTTAGTAATCTGTAATTTCCATTTTAAATTGCGGACAGGTTACAGTTGTGTAAGTATTAATATACATGATATTTTTGTATCCCCAAGTAAAAAACAAGCATTTTTACAGTATGCTCAACACTGGGAAAGTTTCAAGTCTTATCCTGGATTCAGATACAATCAAACCTTTATTAAAGCACACTAGTTTGGTAGGAATTCTAAAATCAATTGGAGAGAAGCCAAAAAGAAGAATTTAAAGTCTCTTGAAATAAGTTTTCTGTGTTTAAAAAGTATTTTAAAAATTTCCCTACCTTCACCTACAAAATATATTTTCTACATTATTTTGATCCCTTTAGATCTTTGAAAGATAAATAAAACATGAAAGGATTTAAATCTCTCTCTTCTCTCTCTCTGTCTTTTAAACAATACATCCCTGTAGTTACAGTATCACAATTGGACGTGCAATCCAAGTATTCTCTTTTGTCTGTTTCTATACTTTACCCCCTCTCCCTCAATGAAACTGCTTTGACAAACAATCCCTCCTTGACCCCTTCGCTGCCTTGCAATCCAGAAATCCAATACAAATTTACGAGACTTCCAATTTCAAAACAAAGAACAAAATCTGAGAGTCTCTTTAGGGACTATGTTAAGGTGAGTCAAACTACAAAAGAAACAAAGAGATTTGCATGAATATATTTTATACATTTTTTTCCTCATATAGCAGCAACCATTATGGTCATTTTCTACTGGAACAAAAGGAACACGAGAAGTGAGTGAGGAATCATTAGACACATAAGCAATACAAGTGTATTGAAAATGAGAAAAGGGGAGAGATAATAGATTTGAAGAACATCCAGATTATGTTGCTCTACATCATAGGTATTATCACACATACATTTGAAAGTGAAATTTCAGATTTTTCCCTGATATGAACAGCAGCATATCACAAAGCAAGCCACAAGCAAAAACCAAACAAACAAAACAAAAAACCCGTAGCCAAAGAAAGCAGGTATTTTATGCAGCACTTCTTTAAAAGAGAGCTTCTCAGCTGACACATACATTTCATTTTCTTCATAATTTTCTACAGTTG
Organism: Apalone spinifera; assembly: GCA_030068395.1. Taxonomy (NCBI): domain Eukaryota; kingdom Metazoa; phylum Chordata; order Testudines; family Trionychidae; genus Apalone; species Apalone spinifera. The sequence continues at coordinate 51,061,344 of CM057846.1, read as the reverse complement.
CTATTGAAATGTCATGTCCATCCAAAGTCATGTAATCTTATTTATTGAAATAACAGACCAAAAATGCAAGCAGAGATTTTTCTCGTCAGTAATACCAGAACATTCATTTCTCTACAGGAAAACAGCCACGTCTCAAGAGACATCCTTATAATTTAACCAACTATAACAGCAGCATCACTAGCACTGATTACTTGAAGGTGACTTAAATGCATGCTATTCATTTCTGAATCTACAGTTAAAATTAAATTCTACCTCAAATGCTTTTAAAACACCTAATTTTCCTCCAGTTTTTCCACATTTGTTTATGCATTAGACAGCCATTTGTGGGTAGTCTTATTTCTCGTGTTGTCAGCTAATCTCTCATAAAGTAACAGGGGAAAGACTAAAGAAGTAAAAGATAGGGAAGTGTGATTATAAAAAAAGCATACAAATTGGCAGAGGACAGAAATAGATCTAGTACCTAAAACTACTTTTAACTAATTAAAAAAAAACAATTAAGCTTCTACTTGACTCTTTAAATTTCACCTTTTCAAAATGATATAAGTTTATAAATACCAGTAAATACTAATTGTGTAGACTATGGCAAGACACAGTATGTTATTAGTATAAACAGGACAATAAAAAGAACAGCTTCATATTTATTAACTTTAGAGTAAGAAAAAATGTTTTTATTAATTCAATGTGTTCCAATCACAGACTAGCAAAGACAATACAAGATATGGTGAAGCAAAGCAATGAAATTTTTAAAAAGTTACTCCAGTGCTTGGTTAATCATGCTTTTCCCTCTAGTTGTATTATTCAAAGCATTAGGATCTTATAACTAAAATGATACTATAAATATTTAAACTTATTTGTTAATCAGTTTCTAGGACTTCAATGTAAGCGGCTCCCTCCAAAAATCTAACAATTTTTCAAAAGACTGTAGTTAAAGAAATTGTAACTATTTCAGTAACAAACTGTAAGATTCAGCAGAAGGTTTGTGCGCCTCCCGCATGAATACTCCTACTTGTTATTTAGGGAACTGATTATAAATCGAAGCTGCTGTCACACCTTACAGCATAACTGTGCACAGAGTAAAGAACCCATTAGATTAGCATACTTATTTTCCACTTAAACTATAGATCAAATACTATAGGAAAAGCTATGTAATATCCCAGAAAGGTTTTAGGAGGTAAAAGAGGAAAGTATTATACATCTGTACTGAACTAAAATTAGAAAAGTTGCCATATGGTTCTATGAAGCCAGCAGCACATTCTTATTCATTAGAAAGCATTCTGCTAACATCAAAACACAAGGCCCTTCCTGTGCTCTTCAAATGTGTTTATCTTTTCAACATTAATGCATTACAGATTATCAGGTTGCTGAAATCTCCTACAGCACACATAAAAAAAAAAAAAAAAAAAGCACAGATGCATTTTTTCTCAGCACTTTTACTCACTGTGAGTAGTCTAAAAGCAAAGTTAAAACTGCCTCACTTCCATCCTCACAAATAAGGTCTTGTTAGAAATCATTGTTTCCCTTCAGCATCAAGGGGACAGCCTGATCACCCTATCCCAGCTCAAACTGATATCAAAATCTGGTTCCCCGCCCCTGCTTCAGACTGTTACACTTTTTAACACTCATGAAGATTAGAAGATTGGAAGCTGTAAGCTTGCTTATTCATACAGGAACAGTGATACACTATGTTTAACACTAAGAATACTATATTCTTTTCAGAATTTCCAACATACATTTGACCTGATTAGCCTTCCTCCTTTCCCCCTCAAACTGTGAAAAGCAACTTCTGTAAAATACTAGCACCACTATGAGCCTTCCCTTCCCACAAAGAGGAAAAGTGTAACAAAACCTTGATGCAAACTTTAAAATTTTGGAGAAGAGGAAGTTACTCACCTTGTGCAGTAACGATGGCTCTTCAAGATGTGTGTCCCTGTGGGTGCTCCACTACCCTCCCTCCCACCCTCTACTTTGGAGTCCATTAAAGGATTTCCAGTAGAAAAGGAATGGAGGGGACCCGTGTCATGCACACAGCTAACAGACAAAAACAGAGCAAGACGGCGACTGCGCATGCATGACATGGGAAGGCACTACTAGGCTAATAATCTCCAACCACCAACACGAAGACACACTGACATCTGAGTGGAATACCCACAGGGGGACACATTTCAAAGAGCCATCATTAATGCACAAGGTGAGTAACTTCCTCTTCCCCTTCGAGTGGAGTTCTTCTGGGTGCCAGTGGGTGACTAAAAAGCAGTACCTGTGATGTGTAGAGGAGGGTCTTTGGAATCATCTATGAAAAGAGGCAAGGACAGTGTCGCTCTCGGAGGTATTAGGTAATGGTCCTTGCTGTAATGCATAGGCTGTGTTTAGACTACAGGGATTTAAAAAAAAAAAGAAAAAAAAAAAGGCTTTTCGAAAAATCTTTACCTGCGTCTAGACTGCAGCCGCGTTCTTTTGAAAGTAAATTGAAAGAATGCAGCAGTTTTTTCGATCGCGGTAAACCTCGTTTTACAAGGAAGAACGCCTTTTCTTTGAAAGTACTCTTTCAAAAAAAGGTGCTACGTAATGCAAACTGTGCTTTTTCGAAAGAGAGCATCCAGACTGCCTGGGTGCTCTTTCAAAAAAGCAACTTGCTTTTCTAAAGCAGGGTTGCAGCCTAGACACTCTCTTTCGAAAGAGGCTTGTAATCTAGATGTAGCCATAGTGTTGTGTGAAGGTATGGGATGAAGAACATGTAGCTGCCCTGCAGAAGTCGGCCAGGGAGACATCTAGAAAGTCAGTCTATGCAGCCATTGCTCATGTGGAATGTGCAGTGACTGTCTGTGGCGGTGCTTTGTTTTGGAGCCTGTGACAGGTATTTATGCAATTTGATATCCACTTGGGTATGTGTTCGGTGGAGACGGCTGTTCCCTTGTGGGGACCGGACGTAGATATAAAAAGTCTATTGCATTTTCGAAAATGTTTAATCCTGTCTATGTAAAGTGCAAGTGCCTGTCTTGCATCAAGGGTGTGTAATATCACTTCTCTTGGGGAATCATGTGATTTATGGTAGTAAGCGGTTAGGTAGTTAGGCTTATTAACATAAAAATCAGAAATAACTTTTGGTAAAAATTTAGGATGGCATCTGAGAATGATCTTGTCCTTGGTGAAGAGAATGTAAGGTGGATCCGCCATGAGGGCTGCAATTTCACCTACACGTCGGGCGGATGAGATTGCAATGAGAAAGGATGCTTTTGTGGCCATATGCAGAAGTGACACCGTCACTAATGGTTCAAAAGATGGTTTTGTTAGTGAGTCCAGTACAAGGTTAAGGTCCCATGGTGGAAAAAGTGGGCATACGTGCAGATATGCTTTGGATAGACCAGCTAAGAACTGTTTGGTGATCGGATCAGTGAACATCGAGACAGTATTTACCGGTTCATGAAAGACCATGATGGCCAAGAGATGAACTTTTGCGGAGGTGATGGAGAGCTCTGTATCATGGAGGTCCATTAAGTATTCCAGCATGGTAGGTACTAGAGAGATATGTGCTTGTAGACGGTGCTGATTGCATCATTCTTGAAACTGCTTCCATTTGTTTTGATAGGTGTACCTCATAGAAGGACAGCAGCTACTGAGAGGATGTGTTTTATTCTCTGAGAGCAGGTAAGTTTGTCATTCTGGAAACATGAAGAAGCCAGGTGGTGATCTTTAGAGCCTGAGGGTTCGGGTGACTGTTCGTCCGTTGTGTTGAGTTAGGGATTGGGGACTGATAGGAAGGAAAATGAGGTCAGCAATTGACAGGTAACGGTGGTAAGGAAACCAATGATGTCTTGATCAATATGGAGCTATCAGATTGACCTTCGCCTGGTCTGCTTGAATCCTATGGATTAACCTGGGAACCAGGGGAATTGGAGGGAATGTGTATGACAGAGGGGCAGTCCATGATATGGTGAAACATGCTTGCCCTGCTCTGCTCATGAACAGAAGTGATGACATTTGCGATTGACCATTGTCACAAAAAGATCTATGACCAGAAATCCCTACTGTTGGAATATAGGCAGGATGATTCTGAGACTGAGCTCCCGCTCATGTTGTTTGGATAAATGCCTGCTCAGTTTGTCTGCCATGTTAATCTGTTGGCCTGGTATGTACATTGCTGTCGGTGTGATGTTGTTCTTCATGCACCAGTCCTAAAATTTCATTGCCTTGGCACATAGTAAGTGTGATCGGGCACCCCCTTGTCTGTTGATGTAATACATACATGGTGTGTTGTCCGTGAAGACATGAATCGTATGATCACATATGAGTGGCAGGAAATGAAGACAGGCGTTGGCGGACAACCTTGAATTCCAAAATATTCATGTTGAACCTCGCTTCCCATTGCAACCATGTGCCCTGGACCGTGTGATGTCCTCAGTGAGTGCCCTAGCCCAGAAGAGCTATTACCCGTGAGGGGTCTCAGCAATGGAAGGGCACCCAGCAAAGGAAAAGAGGTTGTGGGGGGAAGTCCACCATTGCAGAGATGTCAGCACCAATGTTGTGCTTGGTGAAACTGTGTCAGTTGGGAGCATACACTGATGCCAGCCAAGCCTGAAGGCATTGCATATGGAGTCCCATAAGAGGTATCATGAAGATAGCAGCTGCCATGTGGCCTAGGGCCTGAAGACATGTGTGAATGGTTGTCACCAGGACATTAAGTATACTGTCTTATGTCTCACAGGGTCTGAAAGCAGTGTAGAGGAAGAGATGCACTGGCCATCATAGACTCTAGTAATACTCAATGAATTCTATTCTCGGGGTGGGATCCAGAGTAGATTTTTTTGCATATTTATCAGAAGATCCAGACAAGAGAAAATGTCTCGGGTAAGGTCTGTCATGATTAGTGTCTGTTATCTTGAAGTCCCTTAGATTAGGCAATCATCTAGGTACGGGAATATGATGATGCCTTGCTTTCTGAAGAAGGCATCACCATGGCCAAAGTCTTGGAAAATACATGTGGTGCTGTTGAGAGCCCAAAGAGAAGGACACGGTATTGGTAGTGTTTATCGCTCACCATAAACTGGAGAAACCTCCTGGGGCAGAGTGTCTTGTTATATGAAAGTATGTGTCTTGGAGATTGAGGGCTGAGAACCAGTCCTCCTCGTGCAGTGCAGGAATGATGGTTCCTAAAGTCACCATCCTGAATTTGTGGTTGTGGACAAACTTGTTGAGTCTCCTGAGATCTAAGATGAGTCTCCATCCTCCTGTCTTTTTGGAAGTAAGGAAATAGTTGGAATAGAATCCTCTTCTGTGAAATCTGGATGGAACTTGCTCTATGGTCCTCAGGCTGATAGTTTTTGTGCCTCTGCCTGTAGAAGGGGCTTGTGAGAGAGGTCCTCGAAGAGGGACAGGGAGGGAGGGTGGGTAGGGGGCATAAACGTAAAAGGGATCATATATCCAGTTCTTATGATCTTGAGAACCCATTGGTCCATAGTGATGAGGGCCCACTGATGATAAAAGGGCCTCAACCAATGATGGAAAACATGGATTGTGTGCACCAGTATTCCCTCTAAGCTGTGCAGCAGCACAGCTTCACAGGTGATTAATCAGCTCTACCCAATCAGAGACTCAGGACTCCATGCACAGAGCTGGGCAGGGCTGATTAATCACTTGTGAAGCTGTGCTGCCACACAGCTTATAGAAAACATTTGTGTGCACCGGATTAGGCCCTCGACCACACCTTCAAATTTGCTGTTTAAATGGTGCTGATTGAGGGGTGTTCTGGGCTCTTTTTCTATTGGGCTGTTGTTTAGGACGGTTATCGAATGGTCTCTTAAATTGTCTTTAGTAGGAGATATCCCCTGATCTCTGCTATGGGGTGCATCTCTTTCTCTTGTTAGGCAGCATGTACTTTTATGGTTGCAGTTGTTCTGGCTGCCATGTCTGCTACATCCATTGACACCTGGAGCGCCGTTCAAGCAATGGATTGGTCTGCCTTCATAATGGACTGTAGCTGTGGTCTCTTTTGCTCAAGGATGTCAGTTTGCCAATTAGACCAGGTTGCAGGAGTTGCTTAGTCATAATTAGCGAGGAAAGCCATGTAATTGGAAATTCTAAACTGGAGGGTAGCCAAAGAAAAGGACTTTCCTTTCAAAAAGGTCATGTCTTTTATACTCTTTGTCCTGGGGTGTCGATTTGAATTGTAGCTGTCTGGAACGATGGCGCACAGACTCTACCACCAAAGAAGTTGGCTGGCGGTGGGAAAAGAAGAAATCCATCCCCTAGCAGGGACAAAGTACGTTATTCCACTGACTAATCAAAGGGATGATAGAGAGACTGTCAGTCATATGGCTTCAGATGGTTCCAAGATAGCCTTGTCTATTGGCAGTTCTATCTTTGAAGATGTGGTAGGCTGTAGAATTTTAAGCAACTTGTGCTTCTTTACTTGTACTTCCCATACAGCTATGACTTGTGACTGTGCTACCCTCTTAAACAGGTGCTGAAATTGCTTCAGGTCATCAGCAGGGGAAAAGGAAGAGGAAGGAAACACAGCCTCGTTGGGGGACAAAGACGTCTGTGGGAGTGGAGACTCAATGTCTGAGTCGGACTGGGGAAGGTTGTCAGCTTCCCCTGCAGGACCTGTCTGAGTGATGACCGAATGTGATGGCAGAATGTGATGGCCATGTTGTTGTGTGTGCCTGGGTGGCCACAGTTAGCTCCCGTGATTGGTGCCACGGTTCCCAGGGTGACCACTGAGGTTGATGTTGTTGTGGTGGATAAGGCCATGGATGGTGAAACCAAGGGTACTGTAAGCGATGGTATGGTGGTTTGTGCATGCTTGAATGCCAGGAAGTGGTTAAGCCAGTTGGTGAGGAGTGCTGGGAGGAGAATCTGCTCCCATGCCCAGTGCCGGGTCCAGTACCTGGGGAAGATGATGTAGGGCAGAATGACATATTCTCAAAGGAGTGTCAATGTAGTGTTAGTGTCCTCCGGCTTAGGGGAATGCAGAGGTGTGTTATCTCTAAGCACCAATGAAGAAGGCACCAATGGTTGTGTTGTTCAGTGCCGAGGCTCTGTTGTTTTCTGTGCTCTTGGCTTTGGCGCTTGCAGTGTGAGTGTGCGCCTCGGTGCTGGTATGCGCTGAGAATCTGAAGATTGTGGTGGCACTGGTGGATACTTGCCTTTGTTGGTGCTGGTGCCAACAGCGTGGAGGAGATGGCCTCCTTCTTATGTTCTGACTCAGTCTTTTGTCGGTGCCATTTTTTGCTTTTGCTCTGTGCCAGAGGTTGATGGCACCAGGGAGCATATGGCACGGGATGTCAATGGAACGGCTGGACTTACAGGAATCCCACGCAGGCAATGAATTGGCCCTTTTCCTCGGAATTAGAGATTCCAAAGGTGAAGTTATCGTGGCTTCTGGCGGCTGGAGGGATTTCCCACATAGCACATTTTTAAGCCTCATCTCCCGGTCTTTTCTGGCCCTAACGATCATACTGTGACTGTGGGCATTTCTGAGCCACATGGCCTTTGCCAAGGCACTGTATACATGAGGCATACCTGTCTGAGGTGGGCACAGAGGCTATGTCTAGACTGCACACCTTTTTCGACAGAGGCTTTGTCGACAGATACTGTCGACAAAGCCTCTGTCGAAAAAGAGTGTCTAGACTACAATCAGTATTGTCGAAAAAGCAAACCGCTCTTTCGAAAGAGAATCTAGACACTTTTGAAAAAGCACAGTTTGCATGCAATAGCACCTTTTTTCGAAAGTACTCTTTTGAAAAAAGATGTTATTCCTCGTAAAATGAGGTTTACCCCGTCGACAAAGCTGCCGCGTTCTGTTGACTTACTGTCGACAGAATGCAGCAGTATTGTAGATGCAGGTATAGTTTTTTCGACAAAAGCCAACTTTTGTTGAAAAAACCCTGCAGTCTAGTCACACCCTGAGTCTCTGCACAAGTCTAATTTTTTAAACCCAGGAGTTCTTGGCATATTAAAGAACTAGGGTGTGAAGAACTTGGAGAAAAAAAAAAAGTTACCCAGTTTTTTCCTTTGAAGAAAAGGGGACCTAGAACTAACTAAGAACTAACAATACTAAAAACTATCAACACACTAACAAATTTTTCTATCTTTTTCTAGTGACGAGAGCACTGATCGAAGCTCTGTCTTCTGCAAAGGATGAAACTGAGGGGACCTGTATTGTGCTTGCAGCTAACAGACAAAAACAGCATGAGATGGTGACTGCACGTGCATGACGCAAGAAGGCACTGCTAGGCTAAAAATCTCTGATCGCTGGTGCCCACAGGGGACACCACTCAAAGGAGAACTTCTGATCTTCGAAAATGAAATTATATTATTTAGTGTTTCAAGTTTTCAGACATTCCCAGAAAGTGCAATTTGAACTCTAAAAGCCTAGGTGGCATTTTTGGGCATTGTACAGTAATTACTCATTTAACACGTGCCTGCTTAACACGTTTTCACAATAGCATGATTTTTTTTTTTGGTAGGGAATGTTTTTCAAACACCACAACAGTCCCTGAAATAACACAAAAATAATCAAGTGGTGGACTACTTCACTCGTTGATGAAAGTTGATGAAAATAGTGGTAATATGCATGAGTGGAGGAATACACATGGTCACCACGCTCCTCCGCTCACTCACGTGTTTATCTTTGTGTTTTAACAAACCACAGTGACTTGTGTTGCTAGTTATCTTGCGTTGCTAGATATTTAATGTTGACGTTGATGACCCAGCACCAACAAAAAATTGACTTTAGCACCACCACCTGAAACGCAACACCCATCTTTTCCATTGTTTTTAATGGGAAAATTGACCCCCGCATAACACGTTTTTGCTTAGCACAACATTTTCAGAAACACATCTATAGTGTTAAATGAGAAATTACTGTAAAAAACAGTCCAATCAATGCATAAAACAATCAATATGAATGCATCTTCTCCTACCCTCACCATGGTTCTCTTTTTGGTCTCCCACTCACCTCCATTGTTAGCTTTCTCTAAGGTCATATAGCTACCATCTGGCACTATCCTCTGTGAATCCCCTTACCACATAGGCTAAATTGGAAGTATAGGTGGAAGTGGAGTATAAGGACATTAAATAAACTTTGGCAAGAATGTCATCAGCAAATGGCCCAGCTCAAATCTGTTTCTCCATAAAGGCTCTTTGTTTTCCCCATTTATATAATCTGCTCCTTAAAAACTGTGCTCACACCCTTTGGCCATCACACCTGGGACCCTATGTTTTTCCTAGTTCTATGACTGTGGAATTGGCTCCCCAGACTTGTTACAAAAGTTGTTTGCCAAATCTAAGCTTTTAATTAAAAATAAAAAGTTAGCCTTTTGCAAAAACTGCTCCCAATTGTGAAATGACATGACATTACCCTAAATAGACAAATACATTGCTGTAAGGCAGTGTTGCTCAATCTTGGTTGAGCTTTATAAAAAAAAGGGGGGGGGGCGCGCGCCGGGAACATTGTTGCGGCCCCTTTAATTTAAAGCACCAGTCTGCTCCCTTGCCACGCTACTCGCATACGCAACATGTACATCGGGCACCAAGCTGGGAAAACAAAATGGCGGCCGGCCAAGTGCTGCAACCCCCTAGGTAGACAGCCACAGGTTGCGCACCACTGCTGTAAGGGATATTAACTCTTGGCCTTTTGATGACAATGTCAACATTATTACTATTTCACTACTGATCATTTTCAGAAATATCTGCCTAATCTTTAGGTTTATCCAGTTTTGTTAGCATGATGTAGGATGCTACTGAATGGGAGGAGGAGATGTTACAGGTTACCTAGTTTCTATCAAAAGTTAGTGGATCAGTGAACTAGCAATAAGTTTTTTCCAAAATTTTAACTCATTGTCTGCCTAATAATGGGAAGCCAAAGAAGAGATGCATTCTCTCTGTGCCCAAAAACCTCAAAGATCAAAACCCAGATTGTTTTGTTTTAAAAAGCAACAAATATAACAAAGTCCTATTCCTGTTCAAATCTCCTCTAATAACGGATGTGAAAGTGTAACCGGGTAAAGAGTTAACCAATAAGCCTGGGCTATTGATCAACATTCACAGCTACACACAGGGTCCTGGTACATGCAGGGAGCAGTCTTACAAAAAGACCTAGATCCAGAGAGTGGCTGAGAACCTGTGACTCATACTGGTCATCTGAAGTTGCAGAAACCAACCACATCTCTGGAACAGGCCCCAAATTTGCTTCTGATGACTCTTCTCAACAGCATTTAAAATTAATGTTCCTCTGATACAAGTTAGCTGTAGGACGCATTTTTAAAGGTTGGACAACCTTGTTTGCATATCACATTAGGCAAACAAGGGTGCAACTTTGTATCCACGGCTATATATGTCTCCAATATACGCATTTTAGATATTTACATGCTTATGTTCAGATACAAGCATTTACAGGTATTTACAAGTCCAACGGACACAATACTACAGATGCATGCAACTATTTGCACTGCCATTCTGTGGGTTAAAAAAAGCTAGTTGAGGCTAATCAGAAAAATTGGACATCTATGTCTTGCACAATGTTACTTTGAATATGCTCAGTTACTTCTTCTCTATTCTGTACATCAGATTAGAAGCAGCAAATGTTACCATGTAGATTCAGAAGACATTTTACTTTTGGGGGTATTAAAGAAATGCTGAGCTGACACTTCAACAAAACTTGCCGTATTAACTGCTTACCTTTAAATAATAGAATGCTATACATCTATCAACTGTGACTTAAAAAGCCATTATATTTATTTGGCTCTGGGTCAGAACATTCTAAGAAGAAGTGCCAAATTAAATTACTTACGTTCTGATATATTAGGTACACATATCTAGCCTCCCTCAGCCTAACAATGTAATTATTTTCTTTAGTACATATGGAATTAGTACAAAAAATGTACTTTTTTGGCATCTGCAAATTAGGAAGTGTTAGGTATTTATTTATTTCATGAATAATGTCAGTTGTTTTGATAACTAATCCTTAAAAATAGCCTCTCTCAGTGTCTCAGTGATGAGAATCCCTAGTACCACCACAATTTTGGTCTGCGATGATGATTTTAAAGATCTGACATGGCAAAATCTGATCATTTAGTTCAAAGCAAGGCTCCTTCACTGCCCCAGGAACAATGTGCAGCCTCTGGGAAGTTAATGACTCTCTGATTAATTCTCTGAAATATAACAACCCATAAGAAAAGAAAGATGTGAAGGCTAATGATCTTTTGAACTAGCCTTCATAAACCTAATTGCCAATTTTATTAAATATATAGGGTTCCTAAACTTGGGTCAAGAGAATGTACTCTGCAGGACTGTCAATCTATCTAGATGCATTTTTTCCATTTTGCTTTTCCAGATGACAGTGAATGTTAGGAGAAAACAGATGATATCCTTTTCTAAACACCTCATCAACATGATTTAAGAACAGCTTCTTTATTTTAGGGCACAGATGACAAATCTGTGTTATAAACAGTCATTAACAGTAGCATGAAAGTTTCTGGCTGTATTTGCATTACCAATGAAAACTTTGACACTACATACTTTTCAACAGGCTTAACATGATGCTGAATTATGCTCCATGCAATGCACAACTGAAGACCAAGACTCAGACACATACCCTTGAAGGTCAGAAGGGACCATCATGATTATCTGTGGCATAATGCAAGACACAAAACATCACCAAACCACTCTTGTGACCCTTAACCTCTGCCTGAGCTACGGAAGCCCTGAAATCATAAGAACATAAGAACAGCCATACTGTCCAAAGGTCCATCAAGCCCAGTATCCTGTCTTCTGAGTGGACAATGCCAGATGCCCCAGAGGGAATGAACTGAACAGGTAATAATGAAGTGATCCCTCTCCTGTCATCCATTTCCAGCCTCTGACAAAGAGACTAAGGACACCATTCCTACCAATCCTGGCTATAAGTATTGATGGACCTAACCTCCATGAATTTATCTAGCTCTTTTTTGAATTCTGTTAACGTCCTGGTCTTCACAACATCCCCTGGCAAACTGGAAAGTAGATATTTGGACAGTTGACAGAAAATAGAAAAAAAGTTTAAACGTATGTGCCCATGGTGAGGGAATATAGTGGCCTCCAACACTGAATACTTTTTAGATAAAGGCAGTAAGCATATTATAATGCAAAAAACGTATAAGCATTGAAGACAGGTGAACACTCCTATCCAGGGCAGCCCAGTATTTGGATCAGGACAAATGTAAACCTTCCTTGGTCTGACCCTGGAAACTGTACATGGAGAAATCCAAAATCCATTTTTATATCTTGGGAGATAGAGAGACTGAAGTTTTTTTTATTATTTCAAAGATGTCCAAAAGAAACATGAGACTTAGTAGCCTGCTTCTACTAATGACCATTTCTTATTCTTTTGCATATTATTCAGGTAAGGAGAAATTTTAATGCACAAGCCTGCTTTTAATGATGGCCTGCTTAAGAGCATTTTTATGTATAAAACATTATCATTCCTCAAGGAATGTTTAAAGTACAAAGTGACTTGAAAGTCTACAAAGTAGATTACTTGAAATGGAAAACTATCCACTTTCTACTCACACCAGAAAACCTTTGATTACCTGGTTGTTAAGAATGACATCCAGACACAGTAAATCTTCATAGATTCACACGTCTTGTCAGCCTTTAAAAAGCCTGCTACTAGAGATGATGGGTACAAATGCTCTGCAATAATATACTTGCCACTTAGGTGCTATGCATTCCAGCTCTCTAGTTTAAAGTGATGAAGTAGTCTTCTTTAACTTCTGTTCCCACTTGAATGCCTGAATCCTTTAGCACAGCACAAACAGAAAAACAGCCGAATTCAAAGAACTCTGCTTTATCTATTTCCTACGGGTCCTTTATCATTTTTCCTCTGACAGGAAAGCTTGACCTGCCTTGAAAATGAACAGCACACCCACAAATAGTGAACTATGAAAAAGCTCTTTTAATGACTGGTGACTAAGTCCTGATGCTCAAATAGCTAATAAAAAGCTCTGACTTGAGATAAAGGGTATATACCCTCATACAGGAGTGTCACAGGAAAAAAACCCTATATTTTTAAAAACATCATAGAAACTTACAACAGAACAAAACGAAAGATATAGAACCGAGTTAGTACCATCAGCTACAAACCTGAGGAAGCCAAACTGACAACTATATACTCAGTATCCTTTGTCAGTCAATAAAAGGAAGGTCTCACAGAAACATGGCCTTCACTGTAGCACAGCTATACAACAAGCAAGCAGACCTCCCAAGGGAAGTTTATTTAGTAACTTTAGGTCTTACACTGCTCACTGACTATTTCTGAACATCAAATATAATGGTCCAGACTAAGTGCACTATAAAGTTGAATTGAGATTCAATATCCCTAGAAGCTAGACAATAAGGACAAACAGCTTAAAACCTAAATTTTAACATTATTCTTAATATTGATCACGGCTGTATTCCATAGGTCATCTGTATGTGATACCACATTCAACTGATTTGCTTTATGAAGAGCAGGAAGGCACCTAAGAATAGAGAACGAACACAAGGACTGAGGGAATTAGAGACACAATAGTGAACAAAGGAAAACTAGCATGCGATGTGCAACTGGTCTCAGTGCCAGAGTTAAGCCTGCATTTAAACGAGGGAGACAAATGAGAAAGGTCAGGGTCTCAAATGTATGGCCCACAGGCATAAATTTGGAGGCTGGAGCATATTCAGGCTGGAGTATATTCACAATCTGGAAGACCTGGTGGCCTGGGGAGGGCATTTGGGGGAAGGGCCTTGAGTTATCTGATTGAGACACCTGGTAGAAAGAATATGGGAGGATGGCAGAAGGAAGGGTGAGGGAAGGAGAAAAACACCAGAGAAGAAGGAAGGGGAGGGAAAGCCCTCAACAGGAGAAAGATAGTATAAAGTAGAAGAAAATCCATCCTGCCAGAAATACCATGTCGCACAGCTAATGACAGGAAACATTGTCAAGACTAGCAAGGAGAGAGCAGAAAGAATAGAGAGAGGAAACGCTCAAATGCCCCCAAGATAAGAAAACAAAGGGGCCTGAGAAAGCAAAAAATGTAATTTCTGTTGACACTAAAAATGCTCCTATATAGGATTAATTTCTCTACAATAGCTAGTTCAATTCCCTGCCCACCACTTTGAGCAAATCACTATGGCTCAGGTCTAAGTCAATGGAAGTTTGGAGCATAAGTACTTCTATTCATCTGACATTTGCCCCTCAGTGCTCAAAGTCCTTTTTTCCCCCCCCCCCAAATAAATTCATTATAAAGTTGGTATGCACTGGTCCTTTAAGGCTAAACAAGAATCAGTCACAGTTTGGCAGAGAACAATGATCTCTGGGAGCTGTATTTCCCAGAAGGATCCTGGAAAAGGTAAACTGCACATAGGCAGAGATGGGACAGAGGTGGTCTTAAAAGGTGGCTATCCTTCTAAGCATTGCATCATACCACTGCAACTTGAAAGAAGAACTTGCTGGAGAGAGAGCAAGCGAGACTTTGCTTCACTTAAAGATATAGGCAGCACCAGATCTATCAGTTAGGGTTGCCAGATGGTTTCAACAAAAATACCGGACACACTTGAATTTACATCACAATCTACATTACAACTTATTTAGAAAATACCAGACATTTATATTTGTTTCCCTAATAGAAAGCTCAACTACTGGATTGTCCGATTCAAAACCAGACACCTGGCAACCCTACTCTCAGTTGAGGCAAGATCAGACTAGAGATCTGGTTTCTGGTACGGATGTAAAAAACACATTTAAAAATGTAACCATGTAACCGCTAAAACTCATGGTGGTTACACATTTATACACGCTGCGAGCTCTGCATTATAAAGCTTAAATAAGCTTTAAGCTGCAGAGCCCAAAGCGAAACTGCTGGTCCTGCTCTCGGAAGGACTTCGTTGCAGCAGCAAAGCCACCATCCCAGGAGTTTGATTTCAATTACAACACAGAATACAAAGTGTACAGAGCTTACTTTATATTCTTTTTCATTACAAATATTTGCATTATAAAAACAAGAGAAATAGTATTTTTCAGTTCACCTAATACAAGGACAGTAAAGCAAGGATTTTCAAATTATGGGTCCCGACCCAGTACTGAGTCGCAGAATATCAGGCATAGGGTCTTGCCTTGTTGCTGCAGGGTGACCATTGGAGCTGCCAAAGCAGGCTTCCTGCCTGTTCTGGCACTCCAGACTGCGCTGCACCCCAGAAGTACCCAGCAGTAGGCCCGACTCCTAGGTGAGGGTGGGAGGAAAAAGAGGGGAAGGAAAAGGGCTCACAGGGTTGCACTGCTCCTGCCCTGAATCCTAGGGGTACATCTACACTACATCCCTTTTTCGATAAAGGGATATAAATTAAACGCATTGAAATTGTAAAAAAAACGTGGTCAAGACAGGGATTGTTTGACAGAAATGCCCCATTTTGAAAGATCCTGTAACCTTTTGAAATGGTGCATTTCTGTCAAACGATCCCTGTCTTGACTGCGGGTTTTTTTCGAAAAGCGGCTTTTCAACAACAACAACAACAACAACAAAAAAGCCATGGTCACCATTATGTAAATGAAGCACGGGAAATTCAAATCCCAGCTTTATTTACAATTTTGATACGTCTAATTTACATCCCTTTATCGAAAAAGGGATGTAGTTTAGATATACCCTAGCTCTGAACTCCCATTGGCTAGAACCTGCTGCGGCTGCTTTGGAGGCACAGCATGGTCTGCGGTGCCGGGACAGTCAGGAAGCTTGCCTTAGCAGCATTACTGTTCAGGAGTTGCTTGAGGTCAGCCCTTCCTGACCCAACCTGACTAACCCGTCCCCCAAGCTGAAGATCTCATCCTCAGCCCTTGCCCGGAGCTCACATTTTACTCAATTTATGTTGGGTCATGGGCACCAACCATTTTCTTCAATTGGGTCATGAGAAAAAAAGATTGAAAACCACTGCAGAAGAGGAATTGCTAACATAAAAAATTGAACTTACAAATGTAGAATTATATTAAAAAAATTGCATTAAGAATAAACACTGTAAAATTTCAGAACCTACATGTCCAGTCAGCCAGTCATTCAGTTGGTTACAATTTGCATGCAATAATGCTGCCTGCTTGTTTACATTGTCACTTAAAAGTGAGAATAGGCATTCACATGGCTCAATTGTAGCTGACATTACAAGTTATTTACATGCCAGATGCACTAATGATTCATATGTCCCTTCATGCTTCAACCACCATTCCAGAGGACATGCAGTCCTGCTGGTAACGGGTTCTGCTCGATAACAATCCACAGTAAAGCAGACTGATATATGTTCACTTTCATCATCTGTGTCAGATGCTACAAGCAGATTGATTTTCTTTTTTGGTGGTTCAGGTCCTGTGGTTTCCATATCAGACTGTTACTCTTTTAAGACTTCTGAAAGCACGTTTCACACCTTGTCTCTCAGATTTTGGACCGGACTTCAGATTCCTAAACTGTGGGTCAAGTTATGTAGCTATTTTTAGAAATATCACATGGGTACCCTTTTTTGCATTTGGTCAAAATCTGCTGTGAAAGTATTCTTAAAAATGAATATGTGCTGGATCTATATCCGAAGACTGCTATAACATGATCTGTGGGTAAAATAGAACAGGAGACATACAATTCTCTCCCAAGGAGTTCAGTCACAAATTTAATTAATGCATTATTTTTTAACAAGCATCATCAGCATGGAAGACTGTCATCTGGAATGGTGGCTGAAGCATAAAGGAGCACATGAATGTTTAGGATATCTGGTACATAAATACCTTACAACACCAGCTACAAAAGTGCCATGTGAACTCCCGTTCTCACTTTCAGGTGACACTGTAAATAAAAAGCAGGCAGCAGTATTACCCACAAATGTAAATAAACTTATTTGTCTTGGTAACTGGCTGAACGAGAAGTAGGACTGAGTGGACTTGTAGGCTCTTAAGTTTTACATAGTTTTGTTTTCGAATGCAGTTATGTTACAAAAAATTCTACATTTGAAATTACACTTTCATGATAAAGAGATTGCCTGACAGTCCATATATGAGGTGAACTGAAAAATACTATTTCTTTTGTTTATCTTTTTTGCAGTGCAAATATTTGTAATAAAATAATACAATGTGGTCACTGTACACTTGTATGCTATGTTATAACAGAAATCAATATATTTGAAAATGCAGAAAAACACAAAAAATAATAAATTTCAATTGATAGTCGATTGTTTAACAGTGTGATTAATTGTGATTATTAATAATAATGAATTTGAGTTAATGGCATGAGTTAACTACAATTAATCAACAGCCCTATAGATATCGTCTCATGTAGGCTATGATCAAATAACTTCTTAACCTTCAACTGGAAAAATTAAATAAATTAAACTTAAGTCTCTTACTTTCTACTAAACATTTTATAGTTCTTTTCTGAATGCTTTCCAATTTTTCAACATCCTTTTTAAAGTGTAGACATTATGACCCCTAAGCCACTTTCAGAATCACTGCTTTTCAGGATACAGTCTCCTATCCTGTAAGCGTGACCTAGATTCCTTGTTCCTAGATATAAGACATGCTTAAATGAGTGCACAGTCTGTCTGAGAAACAAAAACCCATCCAAGGAAAGTGTGTACTTAAATGAGTGCAGCTTACTAAGTTTGTTCTGTTTAATTGACCTATCCTAGTAATTATTTATTGGTCTCTCAGTTTTTGTGTTTTCTGAACAATGTAGCAGCAATGATTTCTTTCAGATTACTGATAAAGATACTGAATACTATGGGGTTAAGAACCAATGCCTGCAGGACCTTACCAGTAACACCCTGTGATGGGGTGGACAAGGCCCTGACGCCTCATAGTTCTACCATATGCCGCCCCAGAAAAGGGCAGCGGTAAGAAATAGGAATGTAATAGGATAACTACACAGTTAACCAGTAAGCCTGGGCTTATCAGTTAGCATGAACAGTTACACGCAGGCTGCCGCCCTGCTCTCAGGGGCCGTAGCTGTATCAGAGGGAGTCGTGCAGGGTGGCAGCCGGCTCCCCAGGAACAGAGCCGACAGGTGGGAGCCGGTATGTGCCAGGAGGTGGAACCATACCCACTCCCAGGGAGCTGGCTGCCCTCCTGCAGTGCAAGTGCATGTGCATGTTACTGTGTAACCACTGAAATTTTCAGCTGTTACATGGTTACTCAATTACCTGCTTTTTTAACATTCCTAGTAAGAATCCTCCAAGTTGCCCAAAGGGGTGCAGAAAGCAGCCAATTTGAACCCAACAGGCCCAAATAAAAGGAACTGCAGTGCAAAGTAGAGATCACTTCCTTGCTAGAGCTAAAGGAGAGTGGACAGTGTATGTAGCTGGCTGAGGGAGACACAGGATCTCAATTCAAAGCAGTACTGGCAGAGACTGAAAGGGGGGAAGTGGAGAGTGTGAAGATGCTCTGGTCTTGCTTCTGAGATTCAACCAGGACAAGGCTCTGAGGTAAGGGTGGAGGCCATGGGAAAATGGTCCAGGGATTCATAGCAGTGAAATAGTTTATTTAAAGAGAGATGATGGATGTCTGCTATCTATAGGGTCCATGGGCTGACTTGGAGTAGAGGACCAACCCAGGTCCTCACTTGCTCCATCTGCCACTGGGAAAGTGGTTTGGACTTTGATACACTGCAGTAGAGGCCTGAACTCTTTTAGCATACCAGGCCATATTAGTCTCCAGGGACAGCACATTGGGGGATGTGGTCCCACAGCAGGGCTGGGACTACTTGAAGAGTAGGGGCAATTTGAGAGAGCCCAGAAGGGGCTGAGAGAAAGGCCACCCAAAGGGTACTGGGATAGGCCCTCCCATCACACTTCCCTGGATGGGTTTTTGTTTCTCATACAGACCGTGTACAATTTGGCTGGAGGGCTAAGTGACCGAGGAGCCACCATAAACAGAGACTATGCAGGCACTCAGATGGGGAGCTCTCACAAGAGCGCAACCCCATTACACACTCCCATTTAAAACCGCTTTTTGAGATCCATCAGTTAGCTAGTTTTCCATATACTGTAGCATGGAAACACCAGCTTCTCCTCACATGTAATAGATGCTGCTACATAGATTTGATATATTCATCGTGCGCGTGCATGCGTGCGTGCGAGAGATGTACCAATACTAAGGGCTCATCTACACTTGATAGTAGAGTGGTCCAGTTGCACTACTGTAGCACTTCAGTATAGAGAATACCTACGATGATGGGCAATATTTTCCATCACCACAGAAAATCTATCTTTCTGAGACTTGGTAGCTAGGTTGACGAATGAATTCTTCCATCAACCCAGTGCTGTTACGTAGGTCACCTTAACTGTGCTGCGGTGTGGAATTTGACATAGTTATGCCAACCTGATTTTCTAGCATAGACCAAGCCCAGTAAAATACATTAAAGAAATCTGAGTATTTTATAGCAACACATTTGGTTGCCTTTATCAACATAATTTTCATAAAACCATTTTGATGGACATTAACTGTGCTAACTACTCTCAAGTTATTTTCAGCTTGCACCTCATATCAGCCTTTCTCCAGTTTTGCCTAGGATTGATATCCAGCTAATCAGCCTGTAGCCACCCAACCATATCCTTTGACAAGAGGGAAACTACAGACCGGAGGAGAAAGGCAATTCTTGAGATGGGGATTAAGAGGCATGGCCATAGCAGATAAGGGAAAGGTACCCACTTAAAGTACCAACTAAGTTTTTACCACTATTTTCTCTTGGAGGCTTAAATCAGACTGAAACTTACTTTTTCCCAACCTCTAGAAAACCCATTTTTTGTTATGGTCCCCCCCTCCATTCTAAAAACAAAAAGCCACGTGCATTACTGTTTCTGGATAGATTGTCTTCTGCGTTTCCAGGGCCAGACTACCAAACACCTTAAGCATGAGGGTGCCAAACTGTGGCTTTTTCAGCACACCGTTGTACCAAAAACATAACATTTAATGTAGCAGAGTGGTATCCCAAACATCTCTGATTATAAAGGAACCCTGAATCTCTTGTCTGTTACAGTATGCTATATTGGTTGCTACATATCAATAAAAATAAGCCTGCATAGGAGTCTGCAGATTGGAGAAAAGAAAGCTTATATCACACTCAGCTGATAACTGGCTGCCTCTGTGTAGAACATTCACTTACAAATTTACCAATTCCATATAATGGAGCAACCAAATTACAGAACTGTTCTCTCCTCCACTTTTTCCTAGAGAAGTATTCAATTCTAAGATTTGTCAGTTTATAGATTTTGGCTTTTCCTACACACAAACAGATCAGTACATTGGTTTTAATTCACAGCTTTCATTATTTCAGTGCAAGTCTGGGGCCTGGGCACTTATTTCAGATTCAGAGCATCCACCAGCGGGTGCTGCAACTGTAATGGATACAGGCTGTGAGCTCTGACACAATCCCCAAACATTGTTCCATCCAACCCTCTGAGGGTTGCCAGATGGTTTCAACAAAAATACCGGACGCATTTGACATTACATCACAATCTACATTTCATCTTATTTAGAAAATACCGGACAGTTATATTTTCTCATTTATATTTTCTCAATTTGTTTCCCGAACAGAGAAGCTCAAATATTGGACTGTCCAGTTCAAAACCCGACACCTGGCAACACTAACCTTCAGAAACACTATGCTTGACTATGGAAACGCACCAAATGCCCTTTAGCTCTGCATCTTCCTCTGCAAATTCAAATGCATCCTCCTCCTCCAAGATCTGCCTTCTCATTTCTACATCCCGATGGAAGACATTTGATACCTATACTACAATAGGCAGCTGCAGTTAACAGTTGAAATTCCCACCTTATGGACCACTATGACAGATTCAAGAGTTTACTACAAACTCTATCTAAAGAGACTGGTGAACTAGAACATAGTATTTTTAAAGAGGACAATTATTTCAAAGAGAACAAATTACAGGTTATGAAGAATCATAATCATATCAACACTATTAAAACCAAGCTAATTGCTCTAGAAAGCTCCTCACAATGATGTATCATCAGGACTGTAAGTGTCCCTGAGGGAACAGAGAAAAGTAAATCCTTTGAATTTGTTCCTAAATAACTAATTAAGTTGTTGCATGTGCTGGTAGACCTTTATTTTGATTCAGAATGGGCACACTGGGCTTTGACCCCAAGCCAGCTCCAGTGGGTTGGCCTAGAAAATGAATTATGAAGTTCCCGATGTTTACCTCTAAAACTAAGGAGCTTACAATGCAGAAATCCAGAGGGAAAATAGGAGCTCTTATAGGAAGAACAAGTAGTTAAATAGTGCTCTCTCAAGATTATGCGCATGATGTGGTTGCAAGAAGGGCAGCTTTTAAGCAAACAAAACAATTTGCCAGGAAGATGGAACAGAAACATTTTATTAAACACCCAACACTGTTCCATATTAAGAATTATGAGAAATTGGCATTCATTTTCCCTCAGGAGGCAAAACACAAACAAACAAACAAACAAAACTACCCTTCACAAATCTGTAAATACTTCCCTTGCAAGAGAAGACATCTATGTCAGCAATGGCCAAACTGTGGCTTGCAAGCCACATGGAACTCTTTTACAGTTAAAGTGTGGCTCTCAGAGCTTCCCACTCCTCCCCATTCTCCACCTATCAAACTGGGAGTGGGGAACTCAGGGCTTCTGCCCTATGGCAGGCTGGTGGGAATAGGGACTTCTGACAGAGATGTTTGGTACCTGCTGAGAATGGTGGAGGGCACAATTTAAAGATTCTCCCTCCAACATTCTGAGTCACCCTCCCAAGGCATGCCCCCCCCTTTTACTCTTGGTGGTCCTTCTTTGCAGATCCCAGGTCTTAGCTCCACACGGAGAGGCAGTGGCAAATAGTTGGGAGCTGCAGGGAAGAGCCAATGCATTCGATCTGGAGGAAGAGGCAACAGTAAAATTAGCAACTCTACCTGTAGCTCCCAGCTATTTGCCACTGCCTCTCTTCACAGCCACAGTTCCTAGTTTGCCAGCTCCAACAGCTGCTGTGCAGGGATGGGGCCCTGCAACATCATATGACTGAGGTGGGTAAACAAACCCTGCAAAAACATGGGGTAGAACATGAAGTGTGCCCCCCGCCCCCATGCATCACCTCTGGCATCTGTCCAGTGTAAATGGAAGAAGGGTGGCAGGGGCTTCAGCCCCAACAAGTGCATTCTTTAGGGCTGAAGCCCTAAGCTCCAGCAGGCATACCCTGGCTTCCAAAGATTGTCATATGCAGCTGGAGGGTCAGTAAGCTTGAACACTCCAATCTAGGGAATGATCTGACATGGAATTTGTGTATTGCTCTCTCATATATGACTGCTCTAAAAAAGTTGATGGGCATGTGTTGATGTACATTAGTTCCTCTCTTTCACCATGGTTGAAGAGTTACCATCAATGTTTTTCCTGTTGCCTTAACTCATGGGAAAGAAGCATCAATATAAAATACAATATATCTATATATTCTTGCTTTAGTGCATGGTGTTTCCTTAAGGTCTAATGTTTGATGTCTGCACTGATAATAGGTGATTACTATAGTTGAAATCTTTGGGATTACAGGAGTCATGAAGGATCTTCAAATTTCATGTGATCTGGCCTGCCCCCACCGCCGATATTGAGTGTGTATCTGTGGACCATTCAAATCGATTCTCTCTTTGAACTGAACTGTATGCTACTAATGTGTACTTCTCTCTCCATTATCTTTTCACCCCCTCCCCCTCCTTATTTAATTCCTCTTTCTCCCTATTTTCCTGTTACCCTCCCATGCTGAAAATGTCATTTCCATTCCTGTACAATATGTACTGAGAAGTGATATGCTACCCTGGATTATATAACTTTTGCTGATCAGCTATGCAAGAATAATATACTGCTCAAGAAAATCTGCAATTTCTCATTTATTTTCAAAACGACTTTATATTTTACCCAGAATATTTTAACAAGGATGGCTCTCATAATGAACTGTGTCTCTTGGAATATAAAAGCTTTTAATAATCCTATTAAAAGAAAAAAAATATACTCTGTGCTTAAAGAAAATGTTGACATTCCATGTGCCATCCTCGGCCCCACTGCAGAGCAATGATTTAAATGAAGCATGTACATTTTCATTTTATTTTCCAAAAAACAATTAATTGATTTAAGGATCATAGCAATGCCAGGTAAATCTTCTACTAAACACATAAAAAGTGTAATGTTACTATTCTGAGCACAAGGTCTGACAACAAAGGCAGATTTACTACCCTCAAGGCTGAAATAGGGAATTCTGCAATCTTTGCCAGTCTCTACAGGACAACACAGGATGATTCCTAAAGTTTTACACTCACAAGAATTTATGAAAATGTATTAAGTGACTCTAATCCTATTATTATAGCTGGAGACATTAAAGAAACTCTAGGCCTGAACTCTGAGAAATCTTCTCCATCTACAAATAAGAACACTAATACTTATCAGGTAA
Source organism: Apalone spinifera (assembly GCA_030068395.1). Lineage (NCBI taxonomy): Eukaryota > Metazoa > Chordata > Testudines > Trionychidae > Apalone > Apalone spinifera. Next base: position 51,037,909 of record CM057846.1, on the reverse strand, counting down.
TCATACATGCATACATCTGATTTAGGTGTGTGGAGATTAAAATTTCCCAATTTGCTAAGATTTTAGCAAAAGCTCTTGCTTTGTGACTAGTCAATGTTCGCTCACACATTATACACATAAATCCTTCATAAGAGACCTGGCTCATATCATGTGTGTCAACTGATTGATATTTGAGAAAGGCATCCTAGAATGCTCAAGGAGCTTACTGAAGAGACATCTGAGCCATTAGCGCTTATCTTTGAAAAGTTATGGAAGATAGGAGAGATTTTCCAGGAGACTGGATGAGGGCCAATATAGTGCCAATCTATCAAAAGGGAAGTAAGGGCAAGCTGGGGAATTACAGACAGTCATCTTAACTTCAGTACCCAGAAAGATAATGGAGCAAATAATTAAGCAATCAATTTGCAAACATTTAAAAGATAATAAGATGATAAGTAACAATCAGCATGGATTTGTCAAGAACAAATTGTCAAACCCACCTGATAGCTTTTTTTTGACAGGGTGATGAGTCTTGTAGATAAGGCAGAAGCAGCAGACTTAGTAGTATATCTCGACTTTAGTAAATCTTTTGATACTGTTTCGCATGATCTTCTCATAAATAAACTAGGGAAATGGAACCTAGATGGAGCTACTATCACAGCAGTGGGCAAACACTGTTCCTTGGGCTGGATCCAATTTTCCAGGGTTAGCCCCTAGGGGGGGCTGCTAGGAATGGTGATCCGCCGTCAACAGGAGCTGCAAATGCCCGTACCTGCAGAGGTGTACGTAAATATAGTGGCAGAGGCCTGCTAGAGTTTAACCCTGGTGAACTACTGCTAGCTTACTGACCACCTCTGTACTATTAGGTGAGTGCAAAATTGGTTGGAAAACCACTCCCAGAGACTAGTTATCAAATTCATAAGACATTATCTTTTGATCATTCAAATGTCTGTAGTGCACTGTGAAGCCTCAGATGTTTTGGGCTCTTGGGCTTTGTCTACATGAGGATGCTCAGGAAAGTTAAGGGAAATCAACTACAGATGTTAAGTAAATGCTGTAACTTAATATTCCTCCAAGGAAGATTTTGGCTTGTTTATAGGAACATATTTTTTTCCCCAGAAAGCTGGAGCGTGTATCTATCCTGCACTAACCTGTCATGCACTAACATCCACTGAGCCCTGGACAGACATTAACAGTTCATTAGCACACTTTGATCTAGTCCTGTTTCAGAGAGCACTCATCAAGGCATACTAAAGAAAAGTTAATGCACATTGAGAGGGTCCACACATACCACACGATTGGCTAATGCAGGGTAAATTCACACCACAGCTTGCTGTGAACCCAGCCCAGACTTACACTAAAAAGTTAGGTCGAACCAACTATATTGCTCAGGGGTGTGAAAAAATTTCCACCCTTGAGCGACTAGTTAAGCTGATGTAACCCTCGGCATGGACAGGACTAAATCAACAGAAGAATTCTTCTGTCAACCTAACTGCTGTCTCTCAGGGAGATGGATTAATTACAGCCACAGAAGAAACCTTCTCATTGCTGTAGCAAGTGTCTACAATAAAATACAATTGTGGCAAAACTGAAGTCCTACTGCTGAATCACTGTAGTGGTTTTAGTGTAGACAAAGCCTGAGCCTTGGGGCTTGTCTACTCTACTGCTTAAGTTGATGTAACCTACGTTGCTCAAGGATGTGAAAAAGCCATTTCCCGCAAACAGAGTAAGTTGCATTGATTTTTACCTTAAATTTCCTAATGTCCCCATGTAAAGAAGGCCTCAAACACATTAAGTGTAGCACCCTGAACAATTATGGCTTCAGCAACAGTTTTTATATCACTTTCCACTTTCTCAGAATGCATGCAATTTACATCGCTCAGACACACCTTTTAAAATAACTGAAAAAAAAATGTCCTGCTATACATTATACCACTATGGTTTTGTGAAAAAGCCTTTAAACACAGAAGAAACAGTTTTTACATGGCAGGATAAAACACATCCAGAAACTGAATTACTGTACTCAAAAGCAACTCACTTTCTAAAAGTGGTTATTTTGGACATAGACCATATTCATTAATATTTTCATCCTCTAATTCCACAATCTTTCATAAGACTGTAGTGTTAAGATTTTTTTTATAGCTTGTAACAACTTATTCATAAACTTTAAGTCAGTATTCTTATGAAACAAGTCAGATATCCTTTTTTAAATTGCAACTAAAGCAATGAGGCAAAGCATACCTCCCTGATAAATACCTCATTGGTCCCCATTTTTTGTAAAGGAATTATGGTATATTTTAGGGAAATGAACAGCCACTATTCAGGTTGTAATGCTGAGAAAAATTACATAATAGCATATTTTACATTTATGACTCACTAGTCCCGAAAGATTAAAAAAAAAAAAAAGAAAGAAAACAAGCAAGATGCAGTCACAAATGAGCTAGACTTCCTCTTATGCTCTGCCAATGAAAAAGGCCATTTTACAAGAATACAGGTTAATTCAGGTTCTCTTCAAGTTTAGTGCAAAGCCACTTTTGATCTAAAGCCGTATATTCATTTGCTAAAAGCACAGTGGCTATCTGATAGTGATAAAGCTGAAATAACTGAGAAGATAGATTTTCCACTTCAAGTATATTGTTTCAGATATTGCATTGCTCGGCCTTTTAAATCTTAAGCTTAACAAAAAACTCCTGATTCTGGTGGTGGCCACTCTTGAGCTATACCGTAGTAATTTACATGCTATACAAGTGACCAACAATACTGAAAGGCTACGTCTAGATTGGCATGATTTTCCACAAATGCTTTTAATGGAAAAGTTTTTCCGTTAAAAGCATTTGAGGAAAAGAGCGTCTAGATTGGCATGGACGCTTTTGCGCAAAAGCGCTTTTTGCAGAAAAGTGTCTGTGCCAATCTAGACGCGCTTTTCCGCAAAAAAGCCCCGATCGCCATTTTCGCCATCGGGGCTTTTTTGCGCAAAACAGTCCTGAGCAAGAGGCCTTTTTCCCCCGAACGGGAGCAGCATAGTATTTGCGCAAAAACACTAACAATTATACATTAGATCGTCAGTGTTCTTGTGCAAATTCAAGCGGCCAGTGTAGACAGCTGGCAAGTTTTTCCGCAAAAGCAGCTGCTTTTGCGGAAAAACTTGCCAGTCTAGACGCAGACAAAAGGTCACCGTACAACACAATGAGAACCTCTTTAGATGATCTTATTCTCGGTGTTTTGGCTAAAACACCAATACTGAACAATCTCAAAACTTTCATCAGATTAGGTGACAAGTTAATGTTCCATTCAGATAAAAAAAGGATACATTCATCCTGAAATATCAAGGCCTTTTCTATACTAGAGAGTTTACTGGTACAGCATATTCATTCTCTGAGCAAGATGAGATAGGCCTTTTCCTTCCCCAATTATAATTTCATATATGCTAGGACCTTTTGCTCATGATATGTCAGTTAAAGTCCTGGTTTCTTTTAAATAACTATGCTAATAAATCTTACCAATGCAGCCTAATTCTAAATTGGATTAGAACTGTAGTTAAAGAAGCAAAAGTCTACTCAACAATCTACTAAAGCCTGGTCTACACACAGATTTTCTATAGGTATAACTATTTTGGTGAGAGTATGATATTTTTAACTTAAATATCAATGAATACAGAGGATTCACTTATATAGGAGTAAGTTATACTAGTGTAAGCACCTTTAAACCAATATAAATGTGCCCATGATGGGG
>CM057846.1:51015999-51026922 GCA_030068395.1 Apalone spinifera | reverse complement strand
GCTTCATTTACATCCCTCTGCTGACAGAGGGATGTAGTCTAGACGTAGCCTCAGTGGCAAAGCTATACTGTTTACCACATCACATTAAAAAGTAATATCCATTTGTGTATTATTTCATAAAATAGCCATTGACAAAACAAGCTTAACTATTTCATTGGCAATGGAAACACAACGTGCCATTCAGATGCTTTACATAAAAAGGTAGTGAACAAAGACAGTCGATTAACACTTTGTCAATAATGGAAAATCTGATTAGCCATTTTTGCCTTGCTTAATTTCTTCCTCTAACATGGTTTAATTTCTATACTATATATTTTTATTTCCCCCCTGCACTATCCACAATCCAGACAACTCTCTCTCAAGCACTGCCTGATTTGTGATATGTGGAAGAAAAAATGAATCCAATAAAAAGTTTTCCAGTATGTCTGATTCAACTTTTTAAATCAAACAAGTGGAAGACTCTGGTGCAATAATAAGTGTCTACTTCTATGATTTGAGACCTGGAGAGAAACATAAAATTAAATTTGGCATGTGATAGTGGGAAACGTGCTCTCTCAAAGTCTTTACAATCTGGCTTTCCACCAATCCAGATGCACTACTATCATTCCCTCACATTAAAAAAATTATAAGTTATATCACTCAAAATCATAAGATTGGCTTAAACTCAAGTGATTTAAACTTTTTATTTATCCTCCGGCTTCTGAGCCATTGCACTTGGAGTCACATTTTCAAGATATTCTCCACAACTATGAGGATTTTTTTTAAATGAAAGCTGAGATTTTTACATATTCAGATGGATTAAAAAGCCAGAGTTATGAGAAAAAAAATTACCTAATATTATAAAGACTCATGATAGAATCATAACAATTAGCAACACTAAAGGACCATTTCTTCTCTCTTACATAGTAAAACTTTTCTGGTGGCACCAATAGAAATATTTTAAAATTGACTGGGACAAAATGTTTCCTGACACTGGAAAATTGCTGCTGTGCAGCAAAAATACGATTACAACCGAGTTGTGGACAGAACTCAATGCAACACATATCCTGGAATATCTTACTACTCAATTAAGACATCTGGTTTCTAGACAACAGACATCAACATTATATTTTCCCATCACCATAAAGCTAATCTCAAATTGTATCAAGCTACATATCATTTTAGCTATTATAAAGGTGATTCCATTGAAATCTCCCTCAATTAAGCATCTTAGAATTTACAGCTGTGTAATTCTTTATCTGCACATACATTTAATATGGAAGCATTACCTTCTCTAAGAAAATAAAAGTGGTGAAACCTGTCAAATTGATACCATGAAAGATATACATGAAAGAATATGAAATCTTTAAAAAAATGGTCTCCTGAAACAGATTTTAAAGAGAATCTCTCTGAGCTGTAAAAGAAAGCAATATGCACAGAATTCAGGAGTACTAACTGGCCCCAACTAGGGATGTTAGGAAGTGTGTTATTTGGTAATTGTGTAGTCAACAAAAATTTTGTCAGTTACATGATTAACCGATAAGCGGCTCTGCTTGTAAAGGAGCTTGGGAGCCAGCACGTAGTCAGGCTGGCCCAGGCCCAGCTCGTGCTGGGTTTCCCGCCCCCCCAACCGCTGCAGCTCTGCATTTAAATAAGGGTAGCTGCCGGGACCTGTCGCAAGCCAGAACTGAGCCACTCCCAAAATACTGTACTTTAAATGCAGAGCTAGGGGATGAGGAGAAGCATTGAGTGTAGCTGGTAGCATTAACTGTTAAGCATTCGCTTATCAGTTAGTCGTTTAACTGGCTACAATCCCTAGCCTCAACCATACAAGATACTTTTCAAGCTTGTCCAATGTAGATTTTTTGTGATGACAGCTAAACACTTTTAAAAAAGCCAACCCTATTGTTTCTTAAAGTTTTTTTTTTTTTTAAATAACCTGACCTCCTAGACAAAAACAAAAAGAAAACGGTCATGTTCTCTGGTTTAACATTTACAGTGGTATTCAGACTAGAGATTTGGGTACTTTTAAAGTCATTCTGGATATGATGTTATAAATTTAGGGGACTGAGACAGTTTAGATCTTTTCATGCACACAGTCTACATCTTTTCATGCACACAAAGGAAAGCAAGAACCGGAACAAAGAAAACTTTTATACTCCACATTTTTGGATAGTTTCTTAAGCTGAACTAGCTCAGCTTCTGTGTATTACAATTCTCTCACCTGTACAACTTTAAACTCTATGACAAACAAATACCACTGATGAATATACACATCAGTTCAACTTACTTTCACAATCCCCCAAACAGCAGCTGAATTTTATATAAAACCTATTTATAAACACCAACATGATATTTAAAACTTTTCACACAAATTATATCACTATTTGAGAATTTGAAGTGAAGACCAGGCTTTTCAAATCCCCAAAATAAACAAAAGAAATTAAAATATTCAATGCCAATTAGTCTTCTTACCTTGTTCTTTTATCTGACGAATTTGCTTCACAGTTTCTTTCAAGATTGCACATTTGTCAGGTTTAAAGTTAAAGTTGTCAATGTCATTAAAGTTTGCAAAAATCAGCTCTGCAAGCTCTTCTATGTATTTATTCTCCTGCTCGCGATTACGTTTCTCAGTGCTTCTTTTAGGGCTGAAAGAGGAGTTCAAAATGTGTTATTTTTAACATCAGTTTCCTCACATTCTGATGACTGACAGTTCAAAGCTGGAATTAGGATTTTGATCAAGGTTTATCATCATCAAAGAAATAAAATTAAAAAAACCCTCATCAATCTACTGTTTCTGAAGTAGAAATGCTTATGTTAGAACAAATTAAATACCTTAAAAGCATTTGTTCCCCAACATCCAGATTTTAGAGATGGAATTCAACATTTAAAAAATAAGTAAAACTTTTTTTTTCAGTTTAACACAAATGCATTTCCCTGCCATGTTAAGAACTCAAGCAAAACAAAGTTTTGTTAATACATGAGAAAATGAAACTGCTCAGAAACAAGTTAAACCATCCAACCTACTTCCACTGTCTAATCCATGTGAAATGCAAAAGTAAACCACTAGCATAAACTCTGAATGTTGAGTTAAGAGTTTTAAAATTCTTTCAGTTTTAAAAAATAAAAAATAAAATTATTCCTTTATCACTTTGTGTTAAAAGTCTCTAATATTTCAAGAAAAGACAAAAGGACAAATCATACATCATACATTGAAAAAAACTAAAGAATTCCCTCTTCATAGTGACCAGATGGCAACATGAACTGTACCTCCTTTGCATGAGTTGGGTCTCAAAAATATATTAGCTTTATAACAAGGGTTAACAGCTTAGATTTGTCTGAATGAAACAGTTGTGTAGTGACTCCCTGCTGGAATGACAATTTAGTAGGGAAGTAAATAGTTAAACTTATTGGGTGATAGCCCGGCCAGGCCCACTGAGCCATGGACCATGAGGCGGAGGCGGGGGCGGGGATTCCAGCCAGTCTGAGCCCACCGTGGTGTGACACAGTAGGCCCCAGACGGAGCACTCTGCCACCTGTGGCATGGTGGGACCCAGATTAGCCATGCCACCTGTGGCACAGTGGGATCCTGGCTGGCTGGAGCAACCCTGCTGCCCACAGAGAGCTGGACTGGGCTATCCGGAACTCAGTTAATCAGTTAAACAAAATTATATAATTATATAATCAGTTAAACAAAATTTAACTGGTTAACATTTAAAAGGGATATTTACATCCCTACAATTTAGCTGGTCACTATCTAAAGAGTACAAAAATGTGTACACTTCAATTAATCATAAGAAAAAAATATAAAGAATCATTACTTACCTTACAGTAACAGTGTTTATATATTTTGTCCATATGGATCCCACTCTAGATGTGACTGCATGAGACTGGCATCTTTGAACAGAAGCATTTGTAGGGGTTGCACCTAAGTCCATTGAGGAAAATGTGGATATCCTGTCCCCATTTCACTTTGTGACGAATGGGAGGAGTACTGCCCTTTTCCAGACAACCCAGTCATTCAGTTAACTAAACTGCCTCTAAAGGTTAAACACAGAGACAGTGTACTCTTAAAAGTCTCCAAGAAATGTGGGTGAGGAGCTAGGAAAGGCAATGAAAAGAGACTGTATTTGGACTGAAAAGCAGTGATCTGCCTGCTGCAGTCTATGTGACCAGAGGAGAAATACAGACATGAGTTAAGCCAGGAACAAGGCATGGGATTTCCAGCGATGTCCATGCCTAGGAAAAGTCTAAACCCTAGAACAGTGCTGTACAACAACCCTTACAACAGAGATGTAAGTAGAACAGGGAATGTTTAGATAGATACCGTCAGGTTATTTTCTTTAATTTTGGTGTTGGTTGAACTCCTCTGTGCATGAGCCTACCCTATACATTGTGACTTTTAAACTGAATCTGAGGGAAGCAATTATTTGAGTTAACCTGCCTTTTTTCCCAGTTGTTCTGTACCACTAAGCAACCAAGTATGTTTTACCAAATATGTCTTCTTTGTTTTGTTAATAAAATCACCTTTTTAAGACTATGATCTGGTTCCTGTGTCCTAGAAGGCAGGAGGTTCTATGTGCACATGACAAAGGCTATGTCTAGACTACACTCTATTTTCAAAAGAGGATATGCAAATTCTGAGGGAATTTGCATATCTTCCTCCAATCTGTAAGTAGTCTGGACGCAGGGGGGTTTTTCGGAAAAAAAAACCCCCAAAAACCCATCTTCCTTAAAAAATGAGGTTTATGCTGTTTTTTCAAAAAACACATCCAGACTACTTTCACTTTTAAAAGCTCCGCTTTTGAAAGCGAGATCAGAAAAAGATATGCAAATTCCCACGAAATATCCTCTTTCGAAAATAGAACATAGTTTAGACATACCCCAAGATTGAAAGGTCAGCTATTAAGAAATTGCCCCATTTGTTTTCAAGCTCTTTCCTAAGGGAGGGTTAAAAAGCTTGAGGGTACCCCACAGGAAGACATTCCCAAGAATGTCTTCCTATGTTCTCAAAGGGGATTTTGCATTTGATTAGTGATACCCTAACATCCAAGTGGTACCCTAACATCAGGGAATTAGTGGTACCCTAACATCAGGGAATCTGTGACCTTGGAAACTTTTTAAGCAGAAGCTTTTAGTGGCAGAGTGTTTTAAAGTTTTGAGCCCCCCCTCTACCTTATGCACTTGAAATGCCAGAGTAGGGAACAACCTTGACACACTTTGTTTACATAACTGTTTTGGGGAACTCTCTGAGTTCAGGGTCCCCCACCTTTTCCCTCATCTCATCAGCCCATGGTGCACCTATGACCTGCATGGCCCCTGGACTCCTTAGTCCCTGAGTATAAAGGGCAAAGCAATTACAACAGTATCTCAGTTTCCTCGACAATTCAGAATTTCCACAAATGGGTGTCTGAAAGAGCAGAGATGAAGTGTGAGTTATGGGATCCCCATGGACAAACATCATGAAGAACACATTTACTGCAAGGTTTAAGTAACTGTTCTCTCTTTTTCCATGTATTTGACCACGTGGACCCCACTCTAAGTGACTGGCTGTATCTCATCTGAAAGGTGGGTCTGAAGAGTTCAAAGCTGATAGCCGATCTTGCAGCGAATTTAAAGGTGTAGCACTTAACAAAAGTGAGAGGAAACTACTAAAAGTAGCTGCGTTGCAGATCTCAAATATGGAAATATTTCTGAAATGTGTTTGGTGAGAGGAATATGCCAAACATGTGCTAGCAAATAGAAGTAAATTTAATAATCTTTTTAGAAATTATTTGAGAGAAGATGACTTGCCCTTTAGCAGCACTACTTTGGTGAAGAAGATAGTTTCTGTGGACCAGGTGTGGGGAACCTTTTTTTGAGTCGGGTGCCACACACAAGTGAGAAGGAAAAAAGAAAAAAAAAGACATTTCCCTCACAGAGAGCTTGGGGAGCCCCAACTAGATTTTGTGTGTTCCAGCAGAGGAATGGCAGGGGAGGGGGAGAAGGGAGGACAGCGCAGGAGCACCAGCCGAGGCTCTGCAATACAGGGAGAAGAGCCTTGGGGGCTGGATCCACACAAGTTAGGGGCTGCCAATTCCTGCTGTGAACCGTACTTGGTCCAGTGCTCTAAATCTATTTTGCCTCAGTGCAGTACAGGTTGAACCTCTCCAGTCTAGCACTCTCTGGTCTGGCAACATCTGTGGTTTGGCATGATTTTAGTTAGCTGCATGTCCACTTATCATGGATTTGGCCAAGTTTTCCGCGGTCCTATAAAGTTTGTTTACAGCCACCAGTCCTGAGACTCAGTGGCCTGTGCTGTTATTTAGCTCTAATTTACCCCTAAATGTCTTCTAAGAGCTCAGTAAGAAGTGGAAGTGTTGGTAATGCTGCTAGACAATATTGACCTCCCGTGGTCTGGCAAATTCTGTTTCAGCACCAGTCAGGTCCCATGGTGCTCGACTAGAGCGGTTCAACCTGTAGTAGTTTTTAGTGCCTGGAAATAGCCTGAGGTGCTAATGTGGTCTTTGGCAGCCATGGCTTTTGATTCATCAGTAGTGCCAGGCCAGACATCTTACTACAATAGCCTTGGGAGTTGGATCCTTGCTGATAGGGATGCTGACAGAAGGTCTCATCTTAAGAAACGGATGCCTGTTCTAGTCAAAATAATCTCAGCAGAATGTCCTTGGATTTTCTTGTTCTTAAGAAGGATCACTGGACAGAGCACTCGTCAGGAATGCAGCTCTCACTGGATCCAAATTAAGCATGATTATAATGATATATAAGGAAGTATGAGAGACTGTCACAAGATGGGTAAGTTCTGAAGCCCGAATGCTGCAAATCTGCCATTGAAGTGATTGGGCACAGCATACCAATGGGAAAAATAAGGGAGTTTGTTTGTTTGTTTTTTGGTAAGGAATAAGAAATAGTTTTTAAAGAAAGCCAAAAAAAGGAAAAATTATACCTAACAGGTTAAATTCCTAGAAAATATGCTACAGATAAGAAATAATAGAATAGGAAATATTCATGACAACACGAAACATGAGAAGAGGTAAACTTCCAGGATCCGATGGCTTTCCATGTGATGTTTACAAAATATTTGATATTAGTGGGTCCCACGAGAGGTACATTCAAAGCCATTCTACCTGGGGAAGAAACTTCCACAAGACTTTATCTTATACAGCTCTTATAAGTGCATATCATTGCTGATTCATGCCCCCTCCCAACCCTCCAAAAAACCAACTTAGCAAAAATACTAGTGAAACAACTGCAGTCCATACTCTCGGTTTATATTAACCCTACTAAAACTGTACTGGTTAAGGATAAATAAATGTCAGACAATATTCAAAGATTACTGGGAATCATGCATAAAGCCATATCAAAATGCCATTTCCTTTGTTATCTCTTGATCCAGAGAAAGATTTTGATAGCCTAGAGTACAGCTTTTTGTTTCAAGTCCTGTCCTAGATGAACATTGGCCCCTTAGTTCCTTAAATGGATAAATGTACTTTACATCAGTCCAAAGCAGCTGTGCAACTTAGGATTAAATCTGTCCTGTTAAAATTACACAGAGGCAGTTAAAAAAAAAAGTCCATTGTCGTCTTTATTTTATTTTATTTTATTTTTTTGCATTGGCCATGTAAGCTTTTCCCCCTGGAGGAATAAAGTAAAAATTCTGCAAATTTTATTTGTCAAAACAACACTACATTTGCAACACCAGTTGCAACTGTTTGGGCAATTTATTTCAAAATGCTTGTCAGCAAGTATGTCTGTATGCTAACAATAGAGACACACACAAAAATTCTCTCAGGAATAGAGTTAATCCCTGCAACAGTCCAGTTCCTGCTTCTGTGTCACTATCCACTCAGAGCCCACATGTGGTTCCCACAGCCAATGCACCCAAACCACCTCCTTCCAAGCCCAGCCGTGGATCCCCCAACCCGGTGACCTACACCTCCTCCCCTCACAGCCCAGATGGAAGCCTCCCCTTGCCAGACACCTGCACCCACAGAATCCAGGAGGGAGAGAAAGCCTAATGTTCAGCCCCAGATTTGCATGGAGTGTCCTGCATGCCACCCTCTTCTTCCCTCAGGGTGCGTGGCGGGGGGGGGGAAGGGGGAGAAGGACTGCAGATGCCAGAAACCCTTTAGCTCTCTCTCCCTCCTCCCAGAAGTGTTTTCTATGTGTAAGGCCTTACCAAATTCACAATCCATTCTGGTCAATTTCATGGCCGGAAGGTTTTAAAATTGGGCAGTTTCTCAATTTCAGATGTTTACACCTGAAATACCATGCTGTTATAACTGTGGGGCTCCCGATCCAAAATGGAACCATGGGGCCAAACTGCAAAGTTGTTCTGGTAGGGGGTCCCAAAACTGCCACCCTCCCTTCCCTGAAGGCAGCACCCTCCCAGCTTCCTCCAGTTAGAGGAAGTTTCTGGAGGTGTAGATGGGTAAGGACTGCCTGAGCCCCAGCTGGAGCAGTGGGTGGTGGAGCCCTGAGCGTGGGTTGCTGTGGGTGGAGCAGCTGGGGGCGAGGGGGAAGGTCGAAACCTCAAGCCTTAGCTATCCCAAACTCTGGCTGGAGCAGTGGGGGGGGGGGAAGGGTGGGATCCCCAAGCCTATGCCGACTCAAACCCCAGCTGGAGAGGTGGTGAGAGCCCTGAGCCTGGACTGCTCCAAGCCCCAGCTGAAGCAGTGGTGGTGTGGGTACTGGGAAAGCAGAAGTCCTGAGCCCCAGCTGGCATGGGGGCATGGTAGTGCCCCAAGCCTGGGCTGCCCCAAGGTTGACTGGAGTGCGAAAGGGCAGAATCCCTGATTTCTGACTGCCCCAGCTGCAGCAGACACAAGGATTTCCCTCCCCCTCCCCCATGGGGGTGTATACCCCCCGACTTTCTCCAACACCCCCCTCAGTTTTGTGAACTATGGTGCCATACAGCCCACTTCACCCTCACAGTGTCACCCCTCATCGGCCTTGACACCACCCTTGTAAATTCGAATACCCACCCAATTTCAATTCCTGAGGATGTTACTGAGCAGACACGAACGAGTCCCCAGCCTCAGGAGAAGCTGTCAAGGGCAAGAACCCCCAAGTTCATTGCCTGGAGCAGTGACAGGAACTGTGGTAGGGAGGAAACAGAAACCCAGGGTCCAGCTCCTGAGCTGCTGCAGCAGGTGTGCCTGATCTCTTCACAAAGAGCAGCCATGCAAGGGAAAGACAACTCCTGTCCCTCCCAAGTGGGACTGCAGTAGCAGTTAGGAGCCCCAGGCTCAGAGGAGATCAGATTTCATGGGGGGGGGCTTATGTCATGATCCATGACATGTTTTTCAAAGCTGTTAAATTGCTACGGCCCTATCTATGTGAGAGTTGAACTCTGCAAGGCTGGGGACCAGCAGCATTGCAGCCCATTGCTGTGAGGGAATGGAAATACTGCTAAAAAAACACTAACTTCTGCAAAATTCTGCATCACGAGGGTATAGAATTCCCTTAGGAGTATCTTTTGCACAGAGGAGAAGAAAGAATGAATTTATCACAGGAATAAAAATTGAAGACAGATAATCAGAAAATAGCTTTATATATGTGGATAGATTGTTTTCTCTAACCCAAAAGTTTCCCTAAAATTAGTGTGTTAGAAAATCCATGACTTTGGAAAAGCATTTGGATATAAAGCATTTGGATATATGCCAAATCTGAAATGTTAGTTATAAATTTGTCAGATTCTCAGAAGTCATTATTCTAGAAAACATTTGGGTACAAATGGGCAATAAATTTTATAAGAACCCTCAGAATTCAAATCTCAAATAATGTAGAAGAGTGCAATGATTTAAAATGTCAAACCATTACCTCAGCAAATTAAAATAATCTCCAGCACAGAGATGGAAGTATATAATTTTTTGCTGGAAAGAACAGCTTTATTCACAAAGAACATTTCAGCAAGGACTTCTTGGTTCAAAATCTTTATATAATCATCCCAGATAAAATCCTAGCAGGAATACAGAGGATGTTGTTAAAATTTATATAAAATCAGAAAAGACTAATTGTATGCAGATATTTTGTACAGACCCTCTAAACACAGTGGATTAACTATTCTAAATATTCTATGGTACTATCAAACCACGCAGCTGAAAGCACTAGTGAAGTAGGGTTCTGTAACAGTCAAAAACTGGGTTGTTATTGACAAAAAAAATTGTGGCAGTGTAACTACTGCAACATTGCCATGGATGAATTTAAAAATCACGCTCTCCAGAAATGTATAGGCATCCTTTAGCAAAGGTTACTCCGTGGGTTAAGGACAGAACTAATGATAAGATAAACTCTTTTCCCTTACCAATGAAATCCACTGCAAATAATCCAGACCATAATCCACCACATAATTTTAAAGATTCTGAGATTTGTGGAATGAGTATTTTTGGACGTAAAGAACTTTCAAATACATATAGTGATCAATACTAACTTGATACAGCTCACTTTCCCTTGATACAGTACTTTCAAGTTAGCAATGAGTTGTTTTATATAAAAATATCACTTTATAGAAGCAATGGCAGCTTTTTATTTGGGAAATCTTTTCACACAACTTTCTTAACAAAAAGTGTTCTTATATGATACACTGGGAAGACGACTTGGAGGAATAGAATTTGATCTAGAAAAAAGGATCAGCAACATCAGTCTGTGGCATCATAAAATAATTCTTTAAAATACTGTTTCAATGGTTCTTTATGCCAGTCATGTTTTTTAAAATTATGTAGATTGAATGGGGACAAATTCTGGAGAAGCTGTGGTGAAAGAGAAGTTTCTATGTATTAAGGGTAGACATACTTTCCCAAAGTAAAGGATTTCTTTAGACATAGATGTTATCTGTAAGGGTATGTCTACACTTGCAGCCTAATTCAAACTAGGGCGCAAATGTAGGCATTTGGAATTGCAAATCAAGCCCGGGATTTAAATATCCTACGCTTGATTTGCATCTTC
>CM057846.1:50974469-51013213 GCA_030068395.1 Apalone spinifera | reverse complement strand
CTGTGAGTATCACTGTGGCCCCTGGGGCTTCCAAAGTTGAGTAGCCTTGATCTATAATGTCCATAGGCTGGGACATGAAGTAGATGGTGGGCCTGGGTCGCTGCAATCAGGTACTGGGAAAGTAGCCTGAATTTTGCTGCACTCCAGAAGTGAAAATAAACTTTAGTGGCCAGGCTAAGGAGCCAGAGCCAAGGCCAGAAAGACCCAGAAAGGTAAAGAATATCCCAGGAGGGGAGGGGGGGAAAAGAGGGGGAGAGCGGGCACCCAAAGAGATGTGGCCCCATCCCACTACTGATTGTTTGAAGAACAGGGACAAATTTGAAAGAGCTCAGAGGAGTCCTGTGACAAACTGAACCAAAGTATGTACCTGCTGGACTAATTGAGGAGTGAGGTCAGTGATAAGGCTGCAGATCGAAGGACCAAACAGAGAGTTCTGTGACAGGTCCCTCTGTTGGACTTATATCCCAGAAAGAGTTTGAATTTTAATCTTACATACAGACTGTGAGAGTCTTCTGGAGTCACCAAGGATCCACCACAGGTACATGCACTGAGACAGGAGACACATATGAGAGATGAGCGCATCCCATTACACACACTGAAAATACATCTCTGATTGACAACTGCTGTTCTACAGCCCTGCACAGATAAAACATTTGGATCTGCATCCAATCCACCATCTGCGAAGATAGTAAACAAAGAACCACATCTGAAGATATAAAGTAGGTATCTGCCTATTTGAAGTGCTCTAAGGGTCAGGACTCCATTGTGGTATGTGGTGTACAAACACAGTTAAGGCCATCTTGGATAAATTACAATTTGCAATAAGTGGAAGAATGATATCATAGGGGCATGGAGAGATGATGCAAGAGTAAAACAAAAACTAAACACATCGATATATAAAGAGTGTGTCTGTCAGTCTGCAAGTCCATTTGTTCAAGAACTCCTCCTGAACGGTGCACTGTAGGGCCACCAAATTTCATAAGCAGCTTCTTCTTCTCCTAACTTAAAGCAAGGTCAGGGTTTGATTGTGCCAGGACAACCGGAAGCCCTGGGAAAAGGACTGTTTTCCATAACATGCAAAATGAGGGACGTGATATGAAAGTGTTCACTGGGGGTCAGTGTGTGCAGGGGAGAGCTATCCTGAAGAGAGTCCAAGGGAGTGGACAAAAGGGTTGAGGCGCTGTCATCTTGCCTGTCAGCACACTAGTAAGTCGCCCCCCTGCTCCAAACCCTTTCCCCTTCTCCCGACCCTTGGCTGCAGTGCTGGAGGGAGGGGAGGAAAAAGGCCCCTGGTGGTGGTGGTGGCGGGGAAGGGCAGGAGGGCTGGTGAGAGAGAAGACACCCTTGGAGGCCCAGACAGGTTGACAGAAGAGAAAACACCCCTAGCAGCTGCAGGGCGGGGAGTTCTGGGTGTGGGAGAGAAAATGCTCCTAGCAGCCAGGGGATGGGGTTTCAGGGAGGAGAGAAAATGCCTCTAGCAGCTGGAAGGGGTTGGGAGGAGAGAAAAGGACCGTGCCAGATGGGACTCCACACCATGAGCCCCTCCTCACTCTCAATCTTCACTGTCACATCCCCCCGCCCCCAGGCTACATCTATATTGCAGCCTTCTTCCGCAAAAGCTAATGCAAATGAAGCACAGAGTAGAATATGGCCACACTTCATTTGCAAAATTAATTAGCAGCTGTTTTTGTGCAAGAAGCTTTTGCGCAAAAAGGAGCTGTGTAGACTGCTCCTTTTTGCGCAAAAAACCCCCTCTTGCCCAAGAGCCGTTCTTTCTGAAAAAATGAGGAAGAACGGCTCTTGCGCAAGAGGGGGGTTTTGCGCAAAAAGGAGCCGTCTACACAGCTCCTTTTCGAGCAAAAAGCCTCTTGCGCAAAAATGGCTGCTAATTAATTATTCAAATGAAGCGCAGCCATATTCTACTCCACGCTTCATTTGCGTAAGCTTTTGCAGAAGAAGGCTGCAGTATAGATGTGGCCCCAGTCTCCTGCACTTCCCCTCCCCCATCCTGGCCTGGCTCCTGTATGCCCCATACTACCAGCTCTGAAGAACCTGGGCAACGCCGGGTAAGTCTGCTAGTTATGCATGATGAAGAAGAGTTCTACCACACCCATGTGCCTAGCCAGTTTTTTGGGTATATCAACAGAGAAGTGTTACAAAGTGCTAAAAGGATACAAATATGGTACCTTCCTGTTCATTAACCATGTATTGCAGTCTGCAGGAATTGTGGATTCAAAAGCAAATCTTACTTCACACCCGCAACTGGGGATGTTTGTAGAAGTACCTATCCCAGCAGGAAATCTATCAGTGTGCAAAGGGCCTGCTCAAGGTCTATAAATCACTTAAATCTAATTTTGAGAGATTAAGTAGAATTTAAAAGTGGTATAAATCTCACAAGGGCTCTCTACATGAGGGTGACATTCACCCCTAGTCTTTGGGGCTGAAGTAACAAAAGACTAAGCCTCACCTAAAGCAGCTTTGCTCTGTCTTAAGACTAGCGTTCTTATGTCTGTCTACTTTGTGAGAAAATACAAGGCAATTTTTCTGTTACCTCATATTCCTGGGCTCAGTTTGCGACCAGAAATTTTTTTTTTGAGAGAGGCAGGAACTGTTAGTTCTGAAATTTCTTTCTGCAACCTGCATTTAACATGCCACTGTATGAGTAGCTCAAAGACCCAGAAGGCAGTACATCAATGAACAATTCAAAATTTGTCCTATAGTTAATGTGCCAGTTTGTATACATCATGATAGAACAACAAGCACTAAGTTACACACACTAAAATCCCAACTATATTTTCATCCAGGCAACAAAGCTTTTAAGATATTATACTAAATCTGGCATTAAATAAGTTGTGTAAATCACCTGAGTAAGTGTTAGCCCACATGCTAGGGATGTTAAAACAGTTAACCATTTTAACTTAGGGCCTGCTGCCTGACTGCACTGTGCCATAAGGTCCTGCCGCCTGGCACACAGCCCTTCCTCAGGTGAAGCTGCTCCAGTGCAGTTGGCTGCAGCCAGGGTTCTCTGGCAAGGGCTGGTTAACCGGTACAATAACTGGTTAACCATTTGACATTCTTGCCACATAAATTGTGTGGAAGTATTACCAGGATATGCAGTAGACTTTACAGAAAGAAATAAAAATAGTCACTTGTGTTTATTTTTCTTTTTAAAACAGCTATAGGACTGTCATGACCGTGATGTCAAATTATATGTCCTTATAAAAATTAAAATATCTGGTTTGCAACAGCAGAATTTTTATTCATGTTACTATCAAATGCTGATAGAACACATACTGATAGAAAAGGAAGGACTACTTGTAATTCCATATCATTTGATCAGATTCTAGTACAAAAAAGGGGGAACGAGCCCCAGAGCAGGATGAGCTGGAGTCCATGGATGCATGCAACCAGGAACAATTTTCTAGCCTACAGGAGGCTAGTCAGCTGTAGCAGTCAGAGGTTGGGGAAGCACAAAGAGTAGAGGGTGCGCCTGGTAAGTGGCTTTGATTCCAGGAAGTGCACTAAAGAGAGTTGTTGGGGCTGGGAGGGTTGCAGAAAGCAGGCTTGGGTCTGTGTTGTGCTAGTATTGACACAGGGCTAGTCAGATGCAGAACAGGCTGTTGTTGGACTCTCTCACTTCACTGTAATCAATTTCACAGATCTCATCAAAAGTGTTACGCAGATGCTGGGCTATTCGCCTGCGCCGGTTCCATGGCGGCGCTACCATGTTCACTGCCCCATTAAAGGTAACATTCCCATGCCACTGTGTTGTAATGGTGGGGGCCATTGCTGCACACAGTCAAGCCTTGCAGAAGACCCTTCCTTGCTTTTCTGCTCACCCTCAGCAGCACTCACATCTTCTAGGATGACCACAACCTGTGGAAAATATGTGGACATGATTGATTATAGAGTCCCCCAGAAGTGTTGGCTCTCCTCGAGGCACATGTGCCCAGAATACAGTAAGGCCCTGCAACAATTAATTCACCTGCCCCAGTGGTTAATTCACTATTTTGCAGGTCTTGTGTCTTATATGCGCTCTCCCTGGGACAGCTAATTAGTGATTTAGCCTTGGATTACCAGCCTTCCTTGTTATCACCAACTGAATGGCTGAGCAGGGCAAGGAAATGGAAAAGAACTTGTTGCATGATGTTATGCTTCAGGCTACCGCTGAAAAGAAAGAATTGAAGGAGGGAGAGACAATGAGAGGAGAGGAGGGAAGGGAAGCACCAGAATGAAGCCATAGAGCAGCATTTAAACATTATAGGGCAGTGTAGCAGAGTGTTAGTGCAAGGGCACTCAATTAGCTCTTTCACTGTCAGTTCCATTCAAGGGGAAGTGAATGGGGCAGATGAAAAGGCTAGATGCAGGATGGGCAACACTTGCAGCCTGTGCAAGGAAGGCCAACCCCTTCCTTGCACACACACTCCAAAAACTGTTTTCCATGCGCCCCTGTCAGTTCCCATACATTTTGGCCACCATCCTGTCCCCAGTCAATACCTACTGCAGTCCACACCTGCCCCTCCAGCCCTGGAGAGTCCGACAAGCACTCAATGCACTCAGACCCTGTCCCTGTGCAATTTAGCTCTGCTGATCTGCAGTACCCACTGCATAGCACATCAGGCAGCATATGATACCTGGACATACACATATCTCTAAACATGACAGAGCCTCAACTCCTCCCTCCTCCCTTTCCTCCCACAAAGTGCAGCTATATCATGCCCTCTGTGTGTCTGTTGTTTCTAAGAAATTAAGTTTTGGCTTTGAAAACAATCTGAATTCCATTACATGAAAGCAGAAAAGCAAAAACCAGCAAAGCAACAGGTACTTTTCCAGTCAGTGTATCATATTGATCAATTGTCACCTACTAGCATTGCAGCCACTGCAGTCCTGTGCATGGCAACAAATAGGACTGGCTTTCAGCATCCAATTGATAGGTAAGAGAGGTGGCATCTGGTGCTGGGAGGAACCAGCTTGTAAGCCGGCTCCCCGCCTAGCCCCCCCTCCCCCAGCACTGGCTCCTGCCAGTTCCCCCCCATCTCTATAAGAGGCATCGGAGTGAGGGGGAGGGGAGGGAAGGGAGGGACACAGGCAGGTCCACGGAGCCAGCACGTGTAGGGAGCCTGCTTGAAAGCTGGTTCCTCATGTATATTGGCTCCACCTGCCCCCCTCACCCTCTGCGCTGCTGCCTCTGTCAGCCATGGGCACGATCTCCAACTCCCGCTCCTTGCTGTCTCATACAGAGGCAGCGGGGGAGGGGTGTGCGCGTGTGGGTTAATTGTGTAGCTGTCTACATGATGACATCTCTAAGGGCCCTGCACAATTCCATCAACATGAGTCAACAGCTGACTTTCCCACAACACACTTATTGGCAACTGATCAGTAGCTATCTGGAGTAACCAGCTTCCACAGTGCAGTCACCACGAGTTTCCCCACCATCAGGGCAGCTCTCATTCTCATGCCACAGCGTGGGGGTGAGCTCATCGCACAGACCCATGAAAATGGCTTCCCTCATCCGGAAGTTCTGCAGTCGCTGCTCGTCATCCTAGCCTGGCATGACAATGTGATCTCACTACTGAGTGCTTGTTTCCCAAGCCCCAAAGCAGCATTTTGCTGTAGTCAGCACCTCCATGAATGCCACAAGACATCTTGTGATGTAGCTACTCAGTATGGCAAGCTCAGTGGCAGATTCCTCATTGTTGCTTTGTAGCTTAAGGAATAACGCGACTGCCATTTGTGACAGGTTAGTGAGGCCTATCAGCATTTTCTTCAACAGTTCAGGAATCCCTGCAGACCAAGGCAGAGCATGAAGCACAAAAGCTGTAGAAAGATGGCACCAAATGCAGACAGAAGCACAAGGGTTGTTAAGATGCGAAGCAATGTACAATGGGACATTGGGACAGGACCTAGGTTGCCCTGCTTCCCACAAGGCTCAGAGGCAGAAGAGGAAGAGGTGCTCTGTGGGATAACTGTCCAGACTGCTGAAAGTGCTCAAGTGTGGTCAGCGTACTACACTGGTAGCTCACAGGGTGGACACACAACAGCGGTTTCTCTGCAGCACCCTGTGAGCAGTGCTGTAACTACCAGCACTTTACACGTCAGTGTAGACAAAGCCAAAGTTGCTAAAAGTGAGTCAAGGAAAGAGAAAGGTACCTAATACTCCCGAAAGAAAATTGTGACACTAATGAAAGATGCTTTGAGGTAGAATTGGTTCCAAATGTGTGTGATGGAGATCTGGAATCAGTTGCAATGGCTGCATTTAAAAAGAAACCTCCTTTGTTACTCAGAGTTAGAAAAACAAGGAAGCTGAATATTTCAGATAAACTTTCGAAAGCTTAGGGGAGTCCTTGCCTATTTCATGCTATAAGTACAAACCCCAAGAACAGGGATCAGGTAAACGCCAATTCAGAGAAATTTCTTCACATAAATATATAAGAACACAGAATAATTTTCAGACTTTCATTTAGTATCTGGAAAAGTACAGGTTGAACCTCGCTAGTCCAGCACCTGTGGGATCTGACCAGTGCCGAACCCGAGACTTTGCCGAACCTTGGGAGGTCAATATTGTCCAGCAATATTATCAATACTTCTAAGAGCCCAGAAAGCAGTGGAAGACATTTAAAGATAAATCAGAGTTAAAAAAACAGCACAGAACACTGAGCCAGGACTGGTGAGTGTAAAACTTTATGGGACCGCAGGAAACTCAGTCCCACCCATGGTATGTGGAC
This sequence comes from Apalone spinifera, assembly GCA_030068395.1. NCBI lineage: Eukaryota > Metazoa > Chordata > Testudines > Trionychidae > Apalone > Apalone spinifera. The sequence goes on along the minus strand of CM057846.1, from coordinate 51,006,488 downwards.
ATCTGGCTAACTAAAATCATGCTGAACCATGGATGTGGCTGGACCAGAGTGTGCTGGACTAGAGAGGTTCAAACCTACAGTAAACATTAAGGACAGAGGTGAGAACTCCTCCAGGAAACATGACACAGCAAATAAGCATATATTACAAGGGGAATCACTACACATAGGGTATTGAGCTTACTTAAAAAAATAACTTGAGCTATTTCTGGTGAACTAATATTCAGTTTGAGATTACACACACTGCCAAGCCAGATTCTGCTATCAGAGTTATACTGATGTGATTCTAGAGGAATTAGTGTAATTCTAGAGGACTTTGCAGTCAGTTCTTTGAAAGGCGCTATTTAAAAGTACAACTTTTATCTCCCTGAAGAGTTAAAGAAAATGTGGTAACATTTACCAGGAAACTAGCTCCCTTCTGCCTCCTCCCAAGTTAAGAATAGTAATCAGATTTGAACAGATAGTTTGTATTTTACTTGCACCTACTTAGGCTAGGTTTACATATCAGCATTATCAGCTTACTCATGGAATGAGTTATTTGTGTAAAGCTAGAAGAGGGTTTGTTTTTTTTTAAATCATTGTGAATTTTAAAAAAAAGCTGCTCTGGAAATCCACAATCTACAAGCATTCCTCCCCCCTCCAGTCCTCAAAAATTAAATTGCTTGTCCAAATTTGTTATTCTTTATGTCCAGCTCCTCCTTTCTGGTTATTTATTATTGTTAATTTTTATAGCATCCACAGTTGGGAGCATTGAGAGCAATCACAGAAGACATAGAAAGCCATAGTCCCCAGCTGAAAAAATTGTACCTGAAATCAGTTTTTCAGTCTAAATTCTTTAGACACTGATATGGGGGAGGGAAGGAAATCTAGACATTTTAAACTTGTTTTTAAAATATTCTTCCTAGTCTCTCTCAAACACAATTGCATATATCAACAAGTACCAGATCAGAAAACTTAATTCAAACATACAAGCCCTAAATCTGCCCTGGATACATAGAAACTCAAACCAAAGCCACTGACAGCAAAACTATTACAACAAGCTGGAGGTCAAATCTTGCAGTCTTTATTCACACAAAACTCTCAGAGTCAGTTACAGCACATTATCAAGACAGCAGAAACAGCACTGCTTGAGCACTGCTATCATAAGTAAAAGTTACCATAAAATAAGTGGACAGTACAGTTTATTTTTAAAGAAGCAATTAGTATAACGGCTCCTCCTACAGAGCTCCTCTAAAATAGAGGATTATAACATTCAGATTATAATGTAAGAAGACATTCACAAGTAAAATTTGTTATAAATAAATGGTCTCTGTAAATTATGCAGTTTGAACTTACCATCTCCAGACAAGCCTTACTCAAAGAAAATCATTACCATATTCTTATTTACACTGATCTTTGTATTATATTTCATTTTAGTTATAACTCCTGTACAGTTCTTAGCAAAATGAACTACCAAAGCAAATTACGAAGGTAAACTGAAGAGGTTTAAGTTTATTTTGTTTATTTGGGAATGGGAGAAGGGCAAACTGAACTGGGAACTAGTGGAAGGAAATTTAGAGAGATGGGATTCAGAACAGAAATGGCACGGATGGTATTTTTTATTAATGATATAAAACACTTCATAATTATGGCAGGAAATTAGAAAAGGAACCCTGTTTGACAAGAGGTTCGTACAGCTGCCTCATCAGAATAAACTACAACACAAGACTAAGGCACCCACTCTTTTAAACTTTGAGCAGTTTGAAGTGCTTTACTGTACTCAAAAGCTGGGATTCGATAGCTCACAAACAGGATCATGAAATAACTTGCCTTCAGTGTTTCTATGGATTGTATATCAGCTCAATATTTAGGATTTTTTTATATTTGCCCTACAACTGAAAACAATGTTTAAAATTCAGGTGGGACTTTTCCCATCCAATCTGTTTTAGCATTATGGGCTTGAGCATTAAAAATTCTTGCTGGTTTTAATCCAATTTATCTGATTGTTAAATATAAATCACAGAAACAGAATGACATGAGTAAAATCTTGGGGAGTGTGTGCTAGTAATTATACTCATTGAGAGCAATCTAGTTGCTACCAGATGTTGGGAGGTTGTGAAAGGACATAGTTGGCAAGAGGTTTCAAGTCACTCTAAAGTCATTCTTTCTTGTTATCAATAACAAAACAATAGTTTCTGCTTTCATTGTGACAGCACATCCTCCTTCATATCCTCTACCAGCAACCACTATAAGTTAGAATGCAAAAAAGTTTTAACCTGATTATGCAGAGAGCATAAAATGGTGTTTTAAACACATCCATCTTTCAAGTAAAAAACAAAACAAAAACAATTAAAAACAAAACAAGGGGGAAGAGGGAGAAAAGGGTTTTCATGGAAAAGGAAGATAGGAAGCAAAAAACCCAGCACAAATAAATTACACAAGTCTTCAGTGCCTCCTCCACCCTTACATTTTCATCATTTGCCATCAAGTAATACAGCAAAGAGCTTAGAGCTTCCAGGACTGAATCGCAGCACTACTGAATCCAGTTAATCATCCAAAGTCAATTTAAAATAAGATAACATGCATGCTATCCCTTATCAGTACAGGTCATCTTCCAAACAAGGACTGTTAAACTGTCAGGTTTATAATAAGCCTAATAAATGCAGTTAAAGAATAGATGGGAATTGCATATTAAAAACTGCTTCACTATGGAGAGAAGCAAACAAAAGGCAAAACACCATTCCAGGGAAGCAGGTAACAGAACAGTACACTGACATTAAATACAGATTTAATTGCTAAATACATTATTTATTTATTTATTTATTATGATTATTGGTGTATTCTGCAGTATACTAAGATCTTGGTCAAAGACGCTATCAATTTAAATGCAAGCTCGAGTTAAAATTTTCCAACAGCTTAATTTAACCTATTCTGAGTACCATTCTCCTAAAAATAATTATATTAGTAGATCTAACAGGTACATCAGTTTTCTTATACTTTTCTGCTGTGGATTTTCACAACATCAGAAGGCTACATTCTTGCCTCAAACTCTAAATACGTTATAAGCTCTTTTGTACAATGCAGAATAAAGCTGGAATGTAACTTGCTTCTTGTTCCCCTTTTTAAATGTAAGCACCATTATATCAGCTAATTTATCTGAATGTGGGTAAAATATAGAAATAAAAATATTTTAAACATTTGCATACATTGTATACCTCCCAGCTTTTCAAGCAGGTAACATGGGATGCAAAGTTACTCAAGTTTGGCCCATCCAGTCCTCTATCTCCATCTACAGAGGGGCAGAAAGGTCAAATATGAATGGTGCTGTGACCCTGTGTGTCATGCAGTAACATCATTTGGATTTGGGGCCCTCTCAAACGGGACACTTAGGGCAAGCTGCCTTTCTGCTGGAACAGCAAGTTTGGGGGTTCAAAGCAGTGCAGTCCTATGAAAATTGGGACTATCTCCTGAAAAGAGGATATCAAATGTACCAGTTACTCACTCATAGTATTAGAGAAAGGTTTGAATCAGGTTCCTTCTCTTCGCTCCCATGCTTTAACCATGCTGCCTTGCACACAATCATTTAGTCACCACAATCATTCAATTCTTTGAACACAGAGAACTTCTGGCTCCTGTTACATATTCTTTAATTAAGAACATATTCCAAGTTATAAACAGGAATTTGAGACTGCTGACTTCGTGAATATACTGTATCTACTCACACACACACACACACACACACACACACACACACACACACACGTACGTACGTACGTACGTTTTATTGCATTACTCTTACAACAAGAAAGGCATAGACATGGATTTGGGAACCAGTGACAGACATGGATTTGGGAACCAGTGAGCTACAACAGAAATCAAGGGAAAACAAAACCAAACAAAAAAGACATCTGAATATTGCCTGTCATAATTAAACTACAGCGATGTTTATTGAAATTAGCTTACTGAATTTAAAATCTCTACTGCAACACTACCAAAAATGTATTAGAAAAATAAAGGTTTGCGTTTACTAAGCACTCCTCCCTCATCTGCACACCCTATCTGCAAACCATATACTCTCCAGCTAACTCATTACAGCCATCTATTACCACAGAAAATTTATGGAATTAGGACACACCCAAAACCAAACAATTCTGCCAAAACAAACAAGATGTCTAATTCAAAAGTTGGCTGTGTTATAATATGTACCAGGAATACAAATTGATCTATTCAACAAACTGATGTATTTTGTGATCCAGAAAACTTTACTATTTTTGTTACAGCTGTAATTATTCAAAACTTTCACGCTTCAAAATTATGACATCTCATTAAGGGAAAATATAAAGGTTTTTGCTATGTGTATATACACAGTTTTGCAAGCACACGTAATAGTTAAATAGTAAAACTTCGTGAACACACATTTAAAGCATTTATATTGAAAGCGTATAGATGTCCCTGTTAATTCTATACTTAGCGCCTTCTATCAAAGTAACGTCAATATTTTTACTTAGACAACATAATTTTTTTAAAGGAAAGCAGTAACATTAAAAAAGGTTTAGGATAACCATTACCAAATGTGACTTTATATATGTACTGTGCAAACAAGGAATAAAGAGAAGAATATTAGTTATCAGCTAATGTAATAGAGTTTATGTCTGTGTAAGAACACTCATCCATCCCTCTCTCTGGGAAACTCTCGTGAAAGTTGGCTCTTGCACTGGCCTCATATTTTTGCTCAAAGAGCTATAACAAACGCTTAAGCTAAAGGTTCCTTCTTCTTCAATATGTTTTTCTCTTGCATTTACTTTTGCATAATGGCTTTAAAGTGGTGTATTAGACAGTAACAAGAAGACATATCCTATTTTCAGACTGAAAGCCAATAATGCTCATGAATATTTTAGTTGAGAGACACTTCAAGATGCCACTGGGAAGACTGTGTAATAAACACATTAGGCTGCAAATGGGCAGCAGCAGCTCTTTAACACACACTGTAACAATCAAATAAATGGCTAACGTTCACATTCTGTATTACAAACTGATATTTAAGAGCATTCCACCTTAATCTTGAAAGGTAAAACACTTCCTTTCAGTTATCCAAACTTCAATTCTGACAAACCCAAATATCACAATGATGCAGCTTTAACAATTATTGGAAGCAAGAAAAAAATATATAATCTAACATCAACAATATAAAATGGCTTCTACTTTCTGTATTCCCATAGGCTAAATCTCTTAATATAGCCAGTCACTGAGCTGCTTACATATGAAACTACGTCAGCCAGCTCTAATATGCCCACGAATATCAAGACTAGGCTTTAATAAAACAACAGAGAGTAACATATCACCAAAAGAAAGTTACATTCTTTTGCATAACATGCAGAATTTTTGTTCTTACTCTGGTTACTCTGTATTAAAGATACAAACCCTTTTTGATCCAAACATTACCTTTTCAATAAGATGATGTTAGAGACTACTAAAAAGGGAGTATATACCCTAATATTACTCAAGATTTTTTGGATCAAAACTTCAAGATCAGAATTCTATGGGGGAACCATTTCAGATCTCATTATTCAAATGATAAAAACCATAGATATAACTGCTGAGATGCCAGAGGCAAAAAACAGATTTGTGTGTGTACAAAGCACTCTTATACACCCAGTTTATGACCGTTATAACCCTATTTTAAAACCAAATGTACAAACAAATAAACTCTTCTAGATTGCAGCACACATGGTGAATATCAAGCCATAACTACAGAAACTGTAGTAAGCCTGCAAATATTTTCACTGGAAAGGAAAAAAAAATCCTTAAACAGATGTCTTAGGAAATTAGGTGTTTTCCTCTCTCAAGTATCACAAATGTTAGCATTTTTAATTATTAGATTCACTTAGCAGCACAATTATTTAAGAGCTACTAAAATTTGAAATGGGTTTTTATAAACAAAAGCAAATAGATGAGACAAAATTAATACTGTATTAAAGTGTGTTTAAACAGATGTCCTTCAACTTGAAATGGTTTCAAGTGTGTTAGGCTTACTTAAAATTCTTCAATTGGCCACTGAGAACCCCATGCTAGCTTTTATAGGTTTACAGTCACCTTTGCCTGTTTTAATGTTTTTTGTCTCCTCCACAACACAACTATTGGGGAGTCACTAAATGGATTATACAGCAGAAACAGTGGAACTGACCATATGCTAAACGCTATCAAGAAAAAGAGCAAAACAGATAAAAGCAGTTTTCCCAATTTTAACTCTTTCACTTGCTGCAGACTGCCCCCAAAATTACTGCATTAGTAGGTTAATAGATTTCAAAAGGTGATTTTTAAGATGGCATTCTCTGCTTATTGGATAGAAATGTATGATTAGTCACTGCATGAGAAAAACAGGGGAATTTAACTTGTGACATAGCTCCCAACACTATGGTTATGTCTATAAAAAAAAAAAAAGTGTACCAAACTCAAGTTATTTAAGTGACAGTTAACTCAAGTTAACTAATTTATGTGTACATACTAGTCTGGAGTTATTCATTTCAGATGAAATCCATTCTACTCTCAGAAAGATACCCAAGATACTACTCTATTTAGATGGAATACTGAAGGGTTAAAGAGAAGAAAACCCTCTTGTTACTCTAGGGCTAGTAAGTGGGGTAGCCCTATAAGACGGACTAGTAGCCACAACCAATGCTCCGCTCCCTCTAATCTTTTCTATCCACGTGCAAAACAATTTTCTTCTGTGCACCAAAGCATGCGTGAATATGCACCACCAATAGAAAAAAAAACCTAGCTATGGGTGCTCTGCTAATCAGCTGGGTGGCATTTTAATCTTTCCCAAGTGGTCACACAAGCTCACAGAAAACACTGGCCACAACCCTGCTGTGCCATTTGCATGGGATGCCATGGTTCTACATATCTGTGGATCCTATCCAGCTCCACCCCAATTGCAAATATCTATACCCACTTAGGCAAGTGGTAGGGATGTAAATATCAATCAAAAGTGTTAACGGATTAAACAATTAAAATTATATTGTTTAACCAGTTAAATGTTGGGGGTAGCAGTGCAGCCAGCGCGGGGCGAGGGGTGTCTCTTACTATTGCCATAGCAGGAATTTCGTTCTGGATCCACGGGGGTTCGGGCCACTGCAGTGTAGTTGGGAGCCTGGTCAAGGCCTGTGGTGCAACCAGGGTAGTTGGGGCTGCTAAGAACTAGGGCCGCAGCCAAGAACTGGGGCTGCGATGCGACCAGGAGCTCAGCTGGCTCGGGCCACAGAGAACTGGGGCCATAGCATATCCGGGAGCTGGAGCAGCTGAGTACCGGGGCCGCGGTCGGGAGCTGGGACCACAGTGTGGCCAAGACTGCCGGGGCGACTGCGGCACAGCTGGGTCCCACCCGCCTGCCATGCAACCCGCTTGCCACCTTGACCACCTCAGGCTCCTGCCAGCTGGCTCCAAGTAAGCATTCTCGTAAGCGTAATGTTTACAGAGTAACCAGTTAACCTTTTACATCCCTAGCAAGTGGTAATGCAAAGATGCTTTCTGAAGCTTATAATGGATGCACAGTCAATTTTGCATAATAATTCTGCTCATGGACTCCGCTGCCAGCTCCTATTCCAGGTTTAAGAGGTGCAGTATGCCTTCCACAAGCCCTCAAGCATGAGAGATTAATTTCTCACTTTCTTTATACCGCTTTTAATAAATTCAAGCCTGGCCATGCATTCACACTCCCTAGTCACAATATTAGCTATTACACTTTGTAACAGCTTGTGTGCTTAGTATTCCTTTACTTTACTAAAGTAGATAAACTTGATTTAAAAGTAATTGTTCTAATGCAATGTATAGCTAGACCCTAGTGCCATCCCATTAAGAGGTTTTAGATGCCGTCATTTAACATTCTGTTTACCGAGCAAAAGTTCTAATGTTCAGTAACTATAGGTAATCTAAATAATTCAACATATTTTACCATTTTATCAGAGTTAATAATCCATCAGACAAAATATTCTCTTTCACTTACACACATACATACTTCCTTCCAAAGTATGTATTGAGTTGCCCATTCTCTCATGTGATGTCCTCATAGTATTAAAGGCCCAATTCATGAAAGCATCCTTATTCAGGAAGGACACCTTAACATGTTTAAGTTTAAGGACATGCTTATATCCCACTGAAATCCATGGAATTACCCTGAAATCAATTAAATATTTGCTTTGATTAAAATATTTTCTAGCATACACATGGCTCTGATGTGAGTGACTCATTTAGACCCCAACTCAGGAAAGTACTTAAACATATAGTTAAATAAATTCTTATTTAGGAAAGACACTTAAGTACCTATTTTAAATACAGTTTAAGCCTCAAAACCTTTCAAAGAGCTCAGTTAGCATGTGCTTAAATAGCCTTCCTGAATAAGAAAGCATTTCACCATGTGTTTAAGTGGTGTCCTGCATCCAGGCCAAAGTGAGTCATCCACAATCAGTATCATCCATATAGATGGGAGGAGAAACAAAATCTAAAGAGAAGGTAAAAATGATTTATTCAGAATTACACTGTTAAAGAAATAAAAACCCAAGCATTGTGTAAAACAGGCATTGAAAACCATGCTCTTCAATGTTTTCAGTTTCAATCTATGGACAATTAAAATTAAAAACAATTTGGGCACAAAATTAATCTGCAACAACCACTCGAATCCATTACAGCATGTATGGCCTGGCAAGCAGTACACAGTCTTGGTAAAGTAGAGATAGTAGGATGAAGATGGGCTTAGTAGTGAAATAAATAAAAGCATATCTATACATGCACATTGTTTGGCCTGTCTCAAACAAATAATTCGAGCAGTTCCTTCCTAGAGCTCATCTGATCATTTAAAAATACAAATTGTAGGTATGTCTTCAGTCAATAGCCACTTTTTTAATTAGGAGGAGAAAAAGTCAGCTAAGTCAACATATGAAAACAGTTATTATATTGGGACAAAATATGCATTATGACTTAGTTATAATAGTTCCAAATGGTATGAGATAAAAATAAAAATACATTGTAGAATTCTGTTTTATCATTATAATTCAATTCTTGTCAAAGGCACCTACAACATTAGAAATACACTTTCTTATTGGCTGTATAAATAAAAATAAACAGCAAAACTTACAGCAAAAATCCCTGTAGCAACTTCTTTTAAGCATTTATGAAAAATCAGGTAAAAAAAATTAACTCAATAAAAATTAACTGAATTCAGCAGTATGATAGACCCTACTGGAATTTGTGACCAAACTTACTAAAAATGTCTGTTAGTTTATAAAACTGACCTTAAGTACACATGTGTACAGCAAACAAATGATTTCAAGGAGATCTTCAAAATCTGTCATGTCAATTTGTCTTCATATTCTTACACAAGAATAGGATTTGCTATATCACAGTAGCACCACTACCACAAGAAAAAGTCAACTACCATTTTTGAAAGATTTAATGTTAAAACTCTGTCATCTGCATTATTTTGTATCAATTAGTAAGAAACACAAACCTGTGCCTATCAATCTCCTATTTACAGGGATACAGAGCATGAGCAAATGCAATGTTACATAGGATTTACTTCCATTAACACATAAAACCACATTTTAACATGAAAAGCAATAGTCATATCTACCAAAAATTATCAGCATTATCAGTATTTGAGGTGTATTTTTAATGTTAAAAATAGTTAAATTAGCAATGGTGGCGGGGAAACACTCTACACTCATTTTAAAAGGAAGTACTCCACTAAAAATCTGGATTAAACTCCCTGGGAGAGTATTGTATATACATACAATATTTATTTGTGACCAGTTCTGAATCACGTCAGAGAAGTTTCAGGAGGACACAAAAAACGAAACAAAAAGCAAAACAAAAATACTACCCTGCTAACGATATCACTCTCTGGCTCTCACAGAAGCTTTTACTGGTCTTGCTTTAGACATCTCCTTCATCAGAACCACTGTGGACCAACTGTTATTTGAAATGACAAATCTACTGAAGAACTCAGTCTCTGTTGCCACATACCTTGTCTCTTTTATGAGGGTGTACAAAGGGGAAATGAAACTGGAATGGTGAGTACAAGGGTGCAGTAAAGCACACACAAGAGATCTATATCCCATAACATAAACTAGGTTTGATTTCACTTTTTTAAAAGATTCATTTCCCTCTGACATTTCCACATGCTTGTTCCCCCTTTGGTTCTTCTGTATATTACCCACACTGCTATCTGATTATCTACTAGGTCAATCATAATCTCATAAAAAATAAGTGAAGACATAGCCCATTGCTAGAAATGGAATGCACCCTAGGAAGTTTTTACTTGTAACTTTCTCAGGATAATACATTCTCTCTCAATAATAAAAAAGTGCAAGAAAATGAAGCCTTCCATCTGGCCATGGCACAACTATCCATAAATAAAGACAAAGTAAAGAAGAGTCCATACAGTAAAAATACTTTGGAGAGATTTCCTGGCAGCTACAGTGACTATCAACTTTCATAAATTGTGGCTTTTCATAACAGTTTTACCAAATTTTTCATTTATTAATGAATTTGGCTCCAACTGTCAATGTTGTTTTCACACTTCTCCTTTTTTCTTCACGTGATAAACTGATGCTGCAAATAATCCCCTCAACCTGACATGATCAGACGTGATTATAGCATTTGCTATTAATTACTGTGGTTTGAAACTCTGGGTTGCAGCAGAATTTTCAAACAAGTCATTTAACTTGTTTAGACACTGTAAAAGTTTTGTTTTTCAAATTGTAAAAGACTTTTGGAGTAATTTCTTCCTTCCTCAAATAGAAGTAAGGGTAGGTCTACATTTGCACCCTAGTTCGAACTAGGAATGCAAATGTAGGCATTCAAAACAGTCAATGAAGTGGAGATTTAAATATCCCGCGTTTCATTAGCATGATTTTGCCAGCGCGTTACTCCGATCAGCCACTGTTTCGAAAGTGAAAGTGAGCACCGGGACGCGTTAGTTCGAACCAAACCCCTTGGTTCGAACTAACATTACTCCTCTAGTAATATTAGTTCATTACTCCTCTAGTAAGTGTAGACATACCCTAAGAGACTTATCTACAAGAGACAATAAAATAAGAAATGGAGGAAAAAACCATCAAGTCAACATTGTATATTAAATTTCATTTAATTGCACTTATAGTTTGATTTTTGAAGCGTACATCAATAGTGGACAGTAGACTGAATAAGTATTCTGTCTTGGCCGGAAGAATTTCAAAGTTTCAAATACTCCACATAAAGTAGTGATTCATGTAAGAAACAGAAGAGGGTTGCCAACAGTTCCATATTATAAAGAACATTCCTTATTTAAACAAAGTCCCGTTGGTCCCATAGGGCACACGTCTACACTACACCGTGGCTGGAAATAAAATATGCAATTTGAGCTATGCAAATTGAGTCTCTTATTTCAATCTTATTTAGAAATAGCTTATTTCATAATTTGGAGCTGTCTACATAGCACCAAATTTTGAAAAAACCCGCTATTCCGAAATGTCCCTTACTTTTCATGGAATAAGGTTTACCGGGACATCGGAATAGCAAGGCCGAAATAACGGGCTTCCTGTGAAGACGTGGGATATTCTGGTATCCCGAAATAGTGTTTCAGTGTAGACGTAGTAGCCATAGTATATCAACATAGGACACATTTTATTCTGAATTTCAATTAGGGTACTGCTGTTTGTTGGCAACTGGATCTGGTGCACAGGATCACAATACCACTCAAATTTGATCCAGCCATCCTTCCATCATGCCTAAAGTGGCCCTGGGTCTCTGGGTTTTTGAATTACAGTGTTGGCAAACTTACTTATGAAGTCCTATTAAGCAAATACAGCAAACTGATTTTGCCAGCACCAGAAACACACTGCTTTCCAGGAGACTTATTCTAATGATTTTTGTCTACTATTCCCAAAAGGGCATCACACAATTAAAATAAGACTTGGCCATTTCCAACATGCAAACAATCAAATATACTCATTTATACAAAGTAGATGATAAATCATCAGTATGCATTGCAGAGCCTATACTATATCTTACTCGATCTTCTATAATGAAAGTAAGGAAACACCACCACAAGTTTTAGCTTTTACATTTGCTTCTGTGAACATGACAGGCTCACCATGCCACAGGCCTACTTGCCAGAATGTAAGCCCGCTGCAATTAAAACATTCAGGCTTAAACAAAAGAGAACAAGCAAACAAATAATGGTCATTTGATTCCAATTTCTCTGTCTTGTCAACATGTAATAAAATATCTTCAAACGCACACTATTATTTAAATGAATAAAAATTCCTTGCCTTTCCATCTCCAAGTAGCATTAGTTTTTAAAAAGTCCTAAATAAAATAAACAAAATCAATTGCTGTGTATATAGCGTGTATATAATTAATTATTAAAAAGATCATGAGCATTACAATGATCACTACCATTTCAATATGCATCTGGGATAGCACGCTTTTAAAACACTGCTTACTGATACTGCAGTAATGCCCTGTTACATCTACCTTTGTCATCCTTCCCTTAAAATGAAAAACATATTGCAGAAGTTTAGCTTAGTTTTCCCGTGAGTACTGATCATTAATTTTATTTCACCTTTGGGGGGGGGGGGGGGGGGTGAGGGGAGGAGAAACAGGGTAAGATTATACTATTCTTTATTGTTATTTAAACTTCAACAATATGCCCAGTTTGTACAAGACACAAAAACAGGCAATCTCTGACTCCAAGAACTTTCAGAAAGGGACATTATGTTCACTATCTATTGGTTATATGCTAGCTGTCCCTTTTCAGAGAAAATTTTGAGTGTTCACCCTGCAAGGTTAAGAGAAAGGTAAAACACTACACTGCTGAGAGAGTTAATGGCATCAGCATGTACAACACTAGACAAATACAGTACACAGTGAAGATGAACTGAATGTCATTCTGCAAACAGGCTCATATAACTACAAAGAAAACAAGGAAGGTTAGAGAACAGAGAAAGTTATATAACATCAGGAACATGAAATTCATTAGTGTTACAGTATGTTTCACCTGTTTTAGGCCTTGGTGAGAAAAAAGTGGCCTTATTATTACAGATTCTCAATCTAATCTGCATTCACCTTTTTTTCCTGCGATCTTTGCACAGGAATTACCAGGTAGTTTTAAACAATGAATAATAATTACTGCATCGGAAAAATAATAGATTGGTCTTGGGTTCCACCTTCTCCTTGAGAAAAGGCTATATAGCTGGGTTTGTATATTTTTCTGGGCATTAGAAAAATCCCTACAAGCAATATATTCTCTATATTGTATATTATATTTAGCCACATATCCTTATACAATTGTCATAAGACAACTGCAATCACCTGTATCATTAAAAAAACCACCACAAATCACTGAGAAATCAGTTTATAAAATCACTATTTGCTACAGAGGAAAATTAATTCATAACTGTCATGTTTAAAACCCCAAACAGCCCCCATACACCTACCCCTCAAGAATATTAACAAATATGAAGTCACAGCACTTCAGAAACACACCTTGTAATCTTCCACAGCCTCTGCAGCTCAAGGCAGATCTCATCAGTTTTCTCGTGTTTTTAGATAGGGATGTAAATAAAATCCCCATCCATCACACTTGCTTTTTTATTTACCAAAAAAAGACAATTAGCAGTAAATGTATTGCCTTAGAATAACAGCCTTCCATTAACCCAAACGAACATTATGTCTTGATGTAAACCAAAGCACATGCTGAGGACGAGCTCACACACAGCAGCTTATCTCCTCTGTCATCTGCTTCTAATGACAGCTGACAAACTAGCCACACTAATCCTTTTCTAGCTGCTGATCAGATAGATCCCCCTTTGACAATCCAGCATGGTGGAGCACTCGAAAATTCCTCCTGCTTCTGTTCTTTCTATTGCTGCTCTAAAAGGCAGTTTCCTTTTCATTGAGATAATAGCCTTTTCTGCAGTCACATGACTCAGAAGCTACATTAGGAGAGCTTTATGATAATAGACTGAATAAGCCCCCTCCTCCATTCTCCTGCTTTGAAGGGTTTGTCTCAAATAACAAAAAACCAAGCAAACAAAAAACCCACTTGAAATAATTTGTATCATTTTATCGTAAATTAAACAGCATTCTATCGTAATAAAGAGAAATATACACAACTTAGACTTTCTGTACTAAAATAATGAAAATATTCCGAAGCAGAGTTCTCTCTTTTCACTAAGGAAGACACACTAGTCACAAACACTTCATATGAAAAGAAACTGAGTAACTAAGCAGGATATTTAGCAGGCCAAATTTATCCTTTTTCCCCTATGTAATTTCCACCCTTAATTTAAATGGGATTGCAACAAATATTTTTCTCATAGCTACATTTTACTGATTAACTTACTATATTATAAAAACACACGAAACTACAAGCAGCTAACAAATTGGAGACCATCCCTGATCCCTAATGCTTCCATTTTTTAGACACATCCCTTCCTTTCACTCAAATATCCTCCAAAATTATCGGAAGTATACATAGTACTCAGAATAAGCAATTTAAACTTTTATATATATATATATATATATATATATATATACATACACACACACACACACACACACACACACAATATGTATACACAATTTTTTTATATATATTCTCAGACTTCCTGAAATTACAGGTTCAAATCCTTGTTCAGCACCTCACCCTTCAACAGTTTCCCCACTTATTAAAGGTATGGTGGTCTGAACAATTCAAAAGTGTGTGTATATTTTGATACCTCAGTGTACACATGCACCGTCTATTCAAAGCCATATAATTCAGTTGCTAAAATATAATTAGACAAATTGAAAAGAATGCTCCCATGAAATTTTAAAAGCCGGTTTGTAAGCTAACTCCCTGCTGACACCGGTTTGATTTGGAAAAAAGGCCGTTTTTCTGAAAAAACTTCACTTACGTCCACACTGCAATCGCATTCTTTCAGAAAAAAATCGAAAGAACAGACGGATTTTTATGACATGGGTAAACCTCTTTCTACGAGGAAGAAGCCTTTCTCTGGAAGAGCTCTTTCAGAAAAAGGCGTGTGGGGACAGGAAAAAGGGAGTTCTTTCAGAAGAGGAAAGAGGAAAAAGCACAGGTGCCCTGGTAGCCACATCGTCCATAGCAATCACAGCTTAAATGTGAAATAGGGTCCATTTAGTGTGAATGCTATCTTTTGAAAAAGCAGATTGCTTTTTTGATGCACTTTGGCAGTGTGGACACACTTTCAGAAGAAGTTTTTTTGGAAGATCTCTTCTGGAAAAGCTTCTTCCGAAAGAAGCCTGTAGTCTAGATGTAGTCACAGGCTCCTGCCTGCCTCCCTCCCATGGTGCCTTTGTAGGAGGCAGCAGGGAAAGAGGGGGAGGGCAGCCCTGTGGGAACTGGCATGCTCAAGGAGCCAGCTTAAAAGCCATTTCCCCATGCACACTGGCTTCTACCAGCTGCCCTGCTGCCTCTGATACAGAGGCAGCAGGGTGTGTACGCGCATGTGTAACAGTGCAGATTAACCAATAAACCCGGGTTTATTGGTTATCTGGGTATATAAGTTCACGTCAACATCCCTAAGTGGGGCAATTTTATGATTTACAACTCTTTTGATATTCTTAGTGGGAGGGGACACCAAGATATATTTTCCCCTTTTCCTCAGCCTATATGTCACATTATTCCAAATTATCCTCCTTAGATAGGCACGTGTCAGAATTAGAGCTATGGCCAGAAGGGAGCACTAGCTCATTTAGACTAACCAGTATATCACGACACCAGCATTGCCCACATATTAAACCCAGTGACTGAAATTTGACCAAAGTATTATAGCCAAGGGAAACGAAACTTATGTCCCACAGACAGAGACGAGGAGAGAGCCAGGTGCACCAGGGCTTGATTTTCCTCCACCTCCATCTCCCCTTTCCCCCCCGTTCAGTGGCAGGGAAAGAATTAAGGGAGATATACACAGATAATCCTGGCACACTCTGCAAAGGAAGGTGAAAAAAACCCCCAAGGTCATTGCCAATATGACCTGGAAGAAAAGCTCTTCTGTACCCCACATATGCCATTCAACTAGACACTCAGCACATGAGCAACAACCAGCCCGCTAAGCACCTGAGAGAGAGAAATCTCTGTACCACTTCTGAGTCTTGACCCTCCTCATCCAATGTCCAGTCTTTAGCTACGGCCATCCCTGGTACTTCATGGGAAAGAAATAAGAACAGAATACATGGGGAAAGGAGGAAAAGACCCTTCATACCACTACAGACAGCCAGCTGAAACAGCTTTTACAGACATAAGACACAAATTGGAAGTGAGCCCTAGGGCTGCTAAGCCCTGCCCTTTATTGCACTCAAATTTGTCTAGCTCTCTCTTGACACTAAATTATTTGCCCCTCACAACTCCTATTGGAGGCAGCTCTAAACAAAGAGGTTTTAGACACCTCCACAACATCATTCTCCAGCTACTGTAAATGGGGATCTGCACAAAAAGACCAGGATGGAAACCGCATGGATCTGGTCAATATGTTGGTAAGGCAGCATATATTGTCTCCATCCAGCCTTGCAGTTGCTGGGCCCACTTTTCTGGTTGTATCTCCACTTTCTGAGGGACTGTGCAGCAAGAGAATAGTCCTGTTAGTGGAGCGCCACTGCAGCCATATGTTGGACCCAGCTTCACAGGAAGGCTAGTACTAGAGCACCGGTACATGCTTCCTTGAAATCTGCCAAGTTGGGGAATTTGCAGGAAAACAAATCTCTCTTACACCCTTTCCTCTCCAAAAGGATGATTTAGAGAATCTACAGGAGGAGATTTTAATATGGGAGAGGACATTCTGGCCTACTGAGAGAAGAAAATAATTGTAAGATCTTCAATTAACCAGACAAATGCCTAGATTAATTTTTTCATTTCCTCCTTAACATTGTATTTAAATATAGCAGTATATATATATGTAAAATCACCAACACTTCTGAGATGACTGAGACATTACTTAGTAACCTTAACTCTGCAAATTAATAACTTAACATTATTCTCCCATATTTATGCCCAATCAGGAGAAAAAGGTGTCAAAGCACACTGATTAAATTTGCTAATGATACAAATATGGGAGGAATAGTGAATATTGCAGAAGGCCAATCTAATATTCAAGAACACAAAGAAAGATTAGAAAAAATGGGCACTAGAAATAAAATGAGTTTCCACAAGGGCTAATGTAAAATAGTTCATGCTAGAAGAAAAAATGAAAGGAACAAGCATAAAATGGGAGCACACTGGCTAGACCAGTAATACTGTACTGCAGACTGAGTCTTACAGGCAATAGCACATGACAATTTCAGAAAAACAATGCAATGCGGCAATAAAGGCAATACTGAGATATACAATCTAAGGATTTACATGTAAATAAAAAAAGTTCAATCAGCACCACCCTAATGATAAGAGGCCTATAAGGATTAAAAGAACTGAAACCGTACAGCCTTTAAAAAGACAGCTCAAAGAATGACAGATAGAGGACTAAATAAATGGGTGAGGGGGAATAAATGATTGCAGTATACAGAAGAATGAAAAACAAAAATAAATTAGTTTAAAATAAGATATCCAAGACTAAAAATACCCTACTTGGAATTGAAATAAGGAGATCTCTTCCATTATACACTAGGAAACACTTGATCAAGCAAGTAAATAATCACTCCCTTAGGAAGTGTTGGAATCAATGTCATTGGAAATCCTTAACTTATGACCTTTTAAGTAGAGTTTAATAGGAATCTTACTACTGCTTAGGGATGACTAGATGACCCTCAAACCTACACAATTTTGAGACCATATATGTTCACATTGTACTGAAGACTGGCATGTCAAATACTATTAAAAGGCTGCCTAATTTTCTTAATGAACCACATTTTATTATTATCTCATTATATAGCATCTGAAAAGAGGTAGGCGCTTTCCAGCAGACAGAAAAACAGTTCCCACCCCAAAGAGCTTACAAATTATAATTTCTCATATGATAAAATGAGTGAAGGTGTCAAACAGGGAGGAAACAATTATTTAATTAAATTACATGGACATCTTAAGTGGGTCAGTTAATACTATGTTTTTCTTATTTAAAAAATGTTTCTAACTTTGCTTTATTTGCCATTCTTTGTAGTTTTGGAGAATTTGACTGGAAAGGAAAATAATTGTTTTTGGAACACTATACAAAGAGATGGAAGCAAATTGTGGAACACAAAAAGGGATGTAATGAATCCAAAAGGAAGCTGTTCTATCCTATCATTACAATTTAAACTTTGTATCTTAATCCCAAACTGCAACCTCAGCTCCTAGAGAGCATCCAGAGCTACCCCCCCCCCCACCTAAGGTATGGGGAATCAGGACAACCACATCAGGCTCCATGCTTTGGGAGGGCCTGTGGGTCGGTGTGGCAGTACAGGAAGAGACATATTCATCACTTCTGCCTCAGCCCTGCACCCCCTAACCCCCCGATGGATGTCGCTAAGGCCACCTGACACATTAGCAGTCTGAACAGGGCCTGATAAAAGATCTCTGATTCCCATATAAAGAGCAGTAGGGAAGCATGGGAAATTGTAGGAAGTGAGAAAGGCTTCTGTAGGGAAGATCCTAACATGAGAGGAGTAGGAAAAGTCAAAGCCAGGAAGCTGAACTCCAGCCATATAAAGATTCGGAGCTGTGGAAAGAAAGAACTGGAGAGAGACACACACAAACACTGGAGCTGGGAGCAAGTGTATGCTCAAAAAACTGAATAAATTGACCCTCAGAAACAGGAGTGTTTTAGCTTGTTTTAACTTGAGGCTTTATTTTTTAATCTACGTTTATGTAGAACTAACAGGGCAGGGAGATGCAAAGTGACTCTGACTATGAGGAGATGCTCAAGATGACCCTGCTATAGATTCACTCACCTGCATGTGAGCACAAAGAATTGAAAAATAGAGCTCTACATTATGCAGTATAAAAAGTGTGGGGAAAAAATAAAAACCTACTCAGATGTAGCTCTGAACATCTTGATACCATAGAAATCTAAGACGGAAGAAGACCATGCTGCCCACCTGATGCTTGGACAGCGACACCTGGCCACATGGACATTGGCACTGCAGGTGCAATGGCCACACTGCCTGAGGCATGGGAGCCAGCACACAGAGAATGGGGCACAGCCAGCGCATTGGGGCTAAAGCCGCACGCCCTGGTTGCTTGGCTCTAGAGCCATGGGGAGGGGAGAAGGGGAAAGGTGGGGGGGGGGGCAGAAAGTGAGGGGAAGTGGAGGGGCCTCTGGCACAAGGGGAGTGGCAAGGGGCTACCTTTCTCCAACGTACAGGTCACCTGCCACCAGTTGATAGGTACTATAATTTGCCCCTTTCCTTTCCTCTTGGATTTTCTCCATCCTCCATGAGTTCTCAAAAAATACTTGCTAATGGCTCAGAGGTATTGTCAGGTCCTTAACTATTCTACAGTGTATTTTGCCAGGTCCTGATGATCTGAAGAGTCTAAGTAAATTGTATCTTATTTTTGCCCTATTTTAGCCTCAGATCTTATCCCATTTACAGCCATGTTTAATAGATAGTTGTCAAATCAGTTCTAATTGAAAACAAATGAAAAAGGCACTTAAAACTTGACTTGTTAAGTATTCTCTTACTGTCTCTCCCTCCTCATTCAGTAATACATTCTTAATATGCAAAATCTCATTATGGAATAGTAACTCAGTGCATACCTACTTTCAAGATATTGCAGTAAGCTATCTAGATATTGCTGCTTTGCGAATACAACAATTACAGAGAAATCCAACATCAAAACTGAAAAGCTCTTCTCTGTCAGCAATATTATGTATTATTGGGCAAGCAACAGTTAAGTTCCCTTTAACATCCGTCAATAAGAAGGTGACAAAGAAGGAATACAGCATCATTCTGAACACCATGTTGTTACTGTTAACTTATATTTGAACAGGGAGATATTTGTGCTTCATTACCAAAACCAAAGGGCTCAGGAACCAACTCAACCAAGTCACCTGCTCATTCTGTTACAACTTACATATTTTTACACCATCTAAACAATTTATAGAATTGTCATTTCTAGAGAATTTGTCACTATAGTATCTGAGTGCCAGGCACAGTAATTAAGATCTGCACCCAGACATATCCATATTGGACTCTGTTCTTTGCTTCTTCTCACTTTGGCAGTACTTACTTACTGTGCTTTTGAATTTGGATTTTATTCCTTAATATCTCCCCATACACCAAAACCATCAGGCTACGTCTACACTGGCGCGGTTTTGCGCCAAAGCTATGGAAATGAGGCTTAGCATTAGAATATTGCCGAGCCTCATTTGCATAGCTAATCATCCGCCATTTTCGCGGAACAGGCTCTTGCGCAAGACGGGGCTGTCTACACTGCCCTGTCTTGCGCAAGAAAAATCCTTTTGCGCAAAGCCATTATGCCTGAAAATAATCGGCATAACGGCTTTGCGCAAAAGGGTTTTTCTTGCACAAGATGGGGCAGTGTAGACAGCCCCGTCTTGCACAAGAGCCTGTTCCGCGAAAATGGCGGATCATTAGCTATGCAAATGAGGCTCGGCAATATTCTAATGCTAAGCCTCATTTGCATAGCTTTGGCACAAAACCGCACCAGTGTAGACGCAGCCACACTGTAGTAGTAGTAGTAGTGGTAGTATTAATGTACAAATCTCTTGTTTGGCAGGCTTTTGAAAAAACTGATTCTTGCAGTGTACTCTGAAAACAGATGGATTTAGCTGTATGGCCTCTTGCAAATTTTACTATTGGAGGCTGTCAGCTGAGAACATCTAATTTCTGGCTCTCAAGTGATTTGCTCTGAGTACTTGCCAGAGGTCTTAAAAGGGTCATTAAAGGAGGAGAGACGGGCTCTGTAGCTGGGTTCCAACCCAATGAGGGAGGGCCTTAAATTCTAAGACCAAGACTTTGCATCAACACTAAAATATACTGGGAAAAGATGTATAAGCAGGGGGATATTGGATAGAAGTACGGGAAGTTGTATTACATCTTTGTATGGTGCTAGTGAGCCCATTACCAGAATACCGTCACAATTTCTGGTATCTATATTTTGAAAAGAACACTGAGAAACTGGAAAGGCCGAAAAAGAGCTTATAGGATTTGGTGTCTGGACAATCTTCCTTACTGGAACAGACTGAATTTCTTAAATCTATTGAGCTTAACATGTATGCATGTATACTGTACATACGGATATGTATGCACATATGCATATAACATGGGGAAACGCAGAAGGCTCGTTAATCAAGTAATAAGATCCAATAGCTACAAGCTGAAGCTAGAGGGGGAAAAAAGTCAAACTAGAAATAAGGGGCACATTTTAAAAATGAGGGTAATTAACTATCGGAATTATTAATATTACCTAAGAATATGACTTATATTCCCTCTAATTTTTCCATTAATGTGCAGAATAAATTTTGTTATGTACAGTGAGGCATGCATGGCTATGCACCATCAATAGAAATACATGTTGCTGCTGTGGGTGCTCTGCTAACCAGCTGGGCAGCATCTAATTCTCTCCTAGCTGGCCACCCAAGTGCTCAGTTTACAGGGAACACTGGATGTGGTGGATTCTCCATCACTTGCATCAAAACTAGATGTCTTTCCAAAAGATATTTTGTAGCTCAACTAAAAGATATGGATTTGATGCAGAAATCACTTCGTGAAATTTAATGGCCTGTTTATTCAAGAAGTCAGATGATCACTGCACCCTTTCTGGACTTAAAATCTATGCCAATAATAGGAGGACACAGAAAAATTTGATGTTTTGTCCTGATTTTGCCAAAAAAGGATTCAGGTTGCTGAATCTGGTAAATTTGGAGTCAGTGTGTTGTCTCCAACTTTTACTCTAGAATACAGTGAATTTAGCTGACCTGGAGGTGATAAATAGATGGGCCACTGCATCTTGATCCTCATCACTAAGGGGGATTAATATGTAATTTCCAGACAAACTGAACTCTTCAATCTTGCCTAGGTTCAGTTTGAGAGTCAGCTGCTCTACTTCCAAATACTTTTCTCTCACAAGCACTGAAATGAGGCAGGAACAATCCAAACCAAACCATGCGAAATACATAATAAGCATTCACTGACTGAAGGATATTTCTGAATGTTTCAAACAATGACATCCCACTTTTTGCACATATAAATGGTCCTTTGTAAAAATTACAAACTACACATAAAACAGGGATTGTTTCATATTCCACAGAACTACAGCCTTTCTACTGGTAACAGCAATGTTGAATGGCAGCTTTAAAAACTGGGAAGTGAATACTTTACCCAGTAAAGTGACAGTAAAATGTAGGTAGGTAGGTAATCATGCATATTGAAAATGAGGCAGTCTGGCCAATGCCTCTTACCTCCATAGAAATGCCATGGCATCTTTAAGAATTCAAAGTATTGAGGGTATCAGCTTTAACTCTATGATTAGAATGACAGCTCCTTAAAGTCATGTTATGATACTGAATCAATACTGACTCAAAGGACAAATTCAACCCACTGAACTCCAAAATAGAACTACAGCCAAACTAATTTTTTTCTGAATTTCTCCCAAATTCAATAGCAGAATATTATTTGTGCAACTATAGCCAAAAGCTGAGAAGCCACATGCAGCTTAACATTAAATATTCAAAACATGCAGTTATTGCACATATCCTGAAAGATTTTATACATATTAATTAGTGTTGTAATACATCGTTCATGCAAAATAAGTTAAGCCATTGATAGCCTGATATAATCTTTGAACATACAAAAAGTGTACAGGTTACAATGTATCATGCAGGTAGAATTGATAGACATGCAGGTTTCCCTCAGTGCAAAAAGGAATGGGATTTACTATCCTTCCCCTTCTTACACCAGTTTACAGCATTCTCATCATTACCTTAGACTAAGATAATCATATTTCTGAACTTTCAGGGATTTAGCGTATCAAATTAGAGACTATGACGACACAAGGTCAGTGAAATGGAGAGAAAAGTCAAGTATTGAAGACTCAGACCACTATTTATTTATTGTGCATAGCAAAGAAACTACCCCTTTCCCTTTTAGATGTATGGTTGTTATGCCTTTGTTACTTTGAGGTTGGAGTGTTGCAATACACACTACATAGGGCTATACTTAAAAAAATAATATAGTATAGCTAGTGCAGAATTTATTTCTTTAGATTTATAAAAAATGTGAGATGTTGAAGATAAGGAATGGTCCCTTTCAAAGCTTAAAATTAACAATTTAATAATAAATATCATTTAAAAGTAATTTCAGTTGATTGCAATTGTCCTCACAAGCACAGTTCAGTCTACCCCCAAAATACCCATGACAAAAAACTGCCCCACCTTACCCTCATTCCTGCCCAAGCACTTTGCAGGCACAGATGCAGGATTCCACAAGAATGAGCCGCGGATATAGATGCAAGTGCAGATATAATTTTGTATATAGAACCTGTAAATTTGTAGATATCTGCAAATTTATATCCATGAATGTGGATAATCATGGATCATTTTTACAGATGTAAGTGCAGATACAATTTTTTGATATTTGTACAGGGTTCTAAAATTAACTAAGAGGTATAGGGGAGAAGAGGAAATAAGCCTGGTTTTGTTACAGGTGGGGAGAGTTTGCCAGACCAGGAGAGATCAATGATGGCCTCTTTGCTGACAGCCTCAGGCTCTCCCCAAGCCACTAGGCTCCCATGCTGGCCACTGAGCTTGCCCTTGCTCCCAAGCTCTCCTCCTAACTTCTGGCTCCCCTGAGGCTGGCCTCTCAGGGCTCCCAACCCAACCAAGGCTCCCAGCACCTGGCCCCACTGTTACTGGCCCAACAGAGCTCCCAGCCACAAACTTCATTGCTGCCAACCCAGCAGGGATCCTGGCCAGCAGCCCTCCTGCTACTGGACTCCCAGCCTCAGGAGCGCTCTGGTCCAGGAATGCTTGTGGTCCTGTCAGACTATGGCTATTGCTGGGCCAGAGAGTGTCCCAGTTTAGAGAGGTTCAACCTGTACTTACATGGCTCTCATTCCTATTGCATGACTATCAAAGCAATTCACAATCTCTCTCTCTCTCTCTCTCTCTCAATCTCTCTGTGTATGTGTGTGTATGCGTGTGTGTCTGTCTGCAAGCCCATTTGTTCAAGAACTTCTCCTAATTGATAAGAGCTAAGACCACCACATTTGGTATGCAGCTTCCTCTTACCTTAACTTAAAGCAAGTTTAGGGTTTGGTTGTGGCAGGAAACAGGAAATGCCAGGTGTGGGATTACTTTCCGTAACATGAAAAGGGAGGGGTACAGAGAGAAGTGATGCAATACTGAGAATGGCCACTGGGGAAAGCGCCTCCCAGGAGATGTCACTGCCTGGGGAGCACAGCTCCAGCCCAGTCCTAAAGGAATAGTTTCAGTACAGATTCATAAGAACATAAGGAGGACCATACTGGGACAGACCAAAGGTCCATCTAGCCCAGTATCCTGTCTGCCGACAGTGGCCAATACCAGATGCCCCACAGGAAGGAATCACAACAGGTAATCCTCACATGATCCTTCCCCTGTCACCTATCTCCAGAGAAACAAAGGCTAGAGACAACATTCCTACCAATCCTGGTTAACAGCCATTGATGGACCTAACCTCCATGAATCTAGCTAGCTCTTTTTTTAACCCTGTTAAAGTTCAAGCCTTCATCACATCCTCTGGCAAGGAGTTCCACAGGTTGACTGTGCGCAGGGTGAAGAAAAACTTCCTTTTGTTTGTTTTAAACTTGCTGCCTATTAATTTCATTTGGTGACCCCTAGTTCTTTTATTGTGGGAATAAGTAAATAACTTTTCCTTATTCACTTTTTCCATACCAGTCATGATTTTATAGATCTCTATCATATCCTCCCTTAGTCTTTTCTTTTCTAAGATGAAAAGTCCAAGTCTTTTTAATCTCTCCTTCTTATGGGACCCATTCCAAACCCCTAATCATTTTTGTTGCCCTTTTCTGAACCTTTTCCAATGCCAATATATCTTCTGTGAGATGAGGCGACCACATCTGTACGCAGTATTCAAGATGTGGGCATACCATAGTTTTATATAGAGGCAATATGATATTTTCTGTCATTCTCTATCCTTTAAGGGCTCCTAACATTCTATTTGCTTTTTTCACTGCCACTGCACACCAAGTGGATGTTTTCAGAGAACTATCTACCATGACTCCAAGATCTCTCTCTTGAATAGTTGTAGCCAAATTAATCCCTGTCATATTGTATGTATAGTCGGGATTATTTTTCCCAATGTGCATTGCTTTACATTTATCAACATTAAAATTCAGTTGCCATTTTGTTGCCCAATCACTTTAGTTTGGTGAGATCTTTTTGAAGTTCTTCATGGTCCGCTTTGGTTTTTACTATCTTGAGCAGTTTAGTATCATCTGCAAATTTTGCCACATCGCTGTTTCCTTTTTAACCACCTCTGAACTGGCCGAATAAAAGCCCAGTTTTGCAACCAATCGTCTTTCTATATACTTCAAGAGCCCAGAAAGTAATTTGCTTCCTTCAGAGTTTTCCTGGAAAATATCCCACTTGGATGTGGCACTGGTCCCTCTTCTCCATAGTGGTTGTACTCTGCCACATACCCTTCTCTTTTCAAATGGATATTGGTAAAGATAAAAAACTGGATTTTGCTTGATAATAATAATAATAATACGCTGTAAATTAACAAGTTGCAGTAAGAAAACAATGGACAATAAAAATAATCTAAAACAATCAGGTGTGTTTATAATTTGTACAAGAATTAGTTTATAATCTCAAAGGGGTAGCTGTGTTAGTCTGTTATTGTAAAAACAATTAACAGTCCTGTGGCACTTCAGCACATCTAAGGTGCCACAGGATTGCTCATTTTTATCTCTATACTTAAGAACAGTCCAAGGTTTCCTAATCTAAGTGGCTACAGGCTCAATGTGGTAATAAGAAGTTGGGCCTGCACCAAATAGCCTAGATTGCAAAGAAAAAGAATTTGCTTTTAAATTCCAATGCAGATATTTCAAGTATTAGATAGCAGGTAATGGTCCAAAGACATTAGCAGTTATGATAACCTTTCACTAAGTTTGATTCACTATATATGTAAACACATATTTTGGGATCCTGAAACAATAACTATTTAAATTCAAGCCTTATTAACTTCCCTACCTTCCAATATTTTAAAATCTATTATGTTCACTCTTTATTCTTAAAATGTGATCATTTTGCAAACTGCATTTGTTCCTGATCACGTTAAGCTAGTTATTAAAAACCTGAACAAAAATTCCCCAGTGACGAAGCAGTTTCCCTATTACATGCTTATTATCTAGGTGAAATGTAAAGTGTTCTTAAAAAATGCCTTCCCCTCCTTAAAAAAAAAGTCCTGTAAGCAGGTCTTCAATACACTAAAACCATATAGCGTGCATTCTGAGAGGTTCTATGCAGCAACAAGCAACCAAAATAGGATTCATTTTGTTATGAGGCATGTCTACACAGCAAAGAAAAATCTGCAGCTGACTTGTAGGATACTGTGGGATGAGAGGGTCCCAGCCCAAGCCTGGCTGTCTGCATAGCCTGTGTCCTCCCTCCCACCAGCAGTGACTGGTTAACTGGAACTAGTAAGCATCATGTGTTAAGGTGATGCTTATTGGTTAACCAATTAACTTTTTACATACCTAATACTAACATACCCATATTTCACTCAAGCAATTCCAATTTGAGCTCTAACTAGTCCCATCAAAAAACGTAACATGTTTTATACCTAATACATCTAAAATATCACTGAACAACAGAGGAGGAAAATTTACTGAAGTGTAGGAATGTGCCAGTTCAGGCCAGCATAGATGTAGATCCTTGGGGCAGATGTCTCAGATTAACCTTGTTCAATGAACTGCCACTAACTCAATGGACAGAACTGTCAGGATCTGTTGAATAAGTATCTACAGAACTGTCTCTCTCCAGCTCTCTGTGGGATCAGCTATCATCCACTAAGATTCAGAGTTAGTTTGACAAAAGAAGAGTGATAAAGGTATCTTTTATATGAAGTTATGAAGTCTAAGAGAGCTACTTTTTGCAGGTTATTTTCTGGTATAAATTTTATCATTCCTTGTGCATAGTGCAACTTGAATACTAATGTCACATTAGAAAGACTGATTTTTCCCTTTCAAAATAATTACTGCAGTAAACATAAAATAAAAATGCAAGATTACAAGAAATATCAATTTAGATAAGAAATTAGGCCTAGTAAAAAAAGTTACAGCATACTAAAGGTATTCCTCAATATTTCTTCGAGGCCTAATGAGAGAATTAACAAGTGGTAACAGATGCTTTTCCCACCATCTTTGAAAGGCATTTTAAACTGAAAGCACAAATCCCATTATCTGAGATGTACCTCTGGCCACCGTAGGCCACCAAGAAGAGACTATAATGAAAACAGGAATCAAAATAATCCAGGAAACCATTTAATCACAAAAAAGAATCTGATATATAAATACTATAGAATCTTCATATAATCAGGAGAAGAAAATGGGAAAAGATGTAACAACAGTATTTTAAGTAACAATATAATAATGGTTTTCATTTGTGGCTCAATCTTGCAAGGCGTTGAACATCCTGATTCCACTGAAGTAAAGCAACTATTCGTGTGTTTGAAGTTTAGCATGTTCTTAAATTTAGCACATGTTTTTGTGGATCAGGGTCAGAATTCTCAGCACCTTGCATGATTGAGCCCATAGGCAATTTCACTCCCTTAAGAAATTCAAAGTGCTTTGCATTTATTAAGCAACACTCACAACATCCCTGTTGAATAGGTGTTGGATAGGTGAGCATCTCCATATATTTTACACACACACACACACACACACACACACACACACACACACACACACACTCTCTCTCAAATGGCTGCAAAGACATGAAGGCACTAAATCTATTTTTCTAATCTCAAAAGGAAGAAAACAGACACTAATCTGCTGCAAAGGGAAAAAAATGATCAGCAAAAATCCGAACGATATATACATATTTTACTAAAATAAAACAAAACATGACCACCATCTACTTTCCAAAAGGTGAATGTTAGTTGGAGAGAAAACAGTATATTTCATGAAAGGTCATCATCACTTCAAAGCTAATCATAGCTGAGGCTACCCCTTGATCTTTTTCTTTTCTGAAAATGAATTGTAAAAGACCAAAAACTCACCTATATCTGTGCTGGAATGGAGTAGACAAAAAAAAAAGCAAATTGTCAAATCACTATATTCGGGTATGCGATGAAACAAAAAGCTCTTTTATCTATATTGTCAAAATAAAGTGCACTTTAAAACCTATTTTCTATTATGCATTAGAAAAACAAGACAAAATTCACAAGGCTTCTGTGGTAAATTAAAGAAACCTCCAAGGTTTCATATAACATATATAAAGGAGAAACATGCTTTAAAAATACTTTTCAATACTCACTTTTAAGTAAATGTTGCAAGATAGATAGTGAATGCATATGCTGTTGTAAAAACAAGCCATCTGCAACTAAGCATTTTATACTAGTTTCAATAATGATTTCAAAAATGAACTTTTAAGCATTCAAAATATAATTCTGAACATTGATACATTCTTCTGTGCAAGGAGTCCTCCAGACAGTAAAACAAAAATAAAATTCCCTTCAATTGGTTCACATGAAGCTATGTTAATGTTCATCTGCAAAAATATTTTAATGTAACGAACAGAAGTAGTAATGCTTCTCAGTAGGCTCAATCTTTGATTCCCATATGACTGAAGTGTAAACAGTGATAGCAGCACCAAGGACAAAACTGAACAAAGGGGACTTGCAGTTCATTGTGCGTGGCTTGTTGTTACTATTAAACATGGAATGCATTTCACGAGTATTCTTCATATACCATTAGAGTATTTAAGCTCCTTACAATTTTTTTTTTTTTTTTTGCTACTACTGTACTTTCACCACCTGTGCTGGAGATACTATGTAAATTATTATAATCTTATTAGCTTTA
Organism: Apalone spinifera; assembly: GCA_030068395.1. NCBI lineage: Eukaryota > Metazoa > Chordata > Testudines > Trionychidae > Apalone > Apalone spinifera. Next base: position 50,977,504 of record CM057846.1, on the reverse strand, counting down.
AGTGGTCACGTCTCCAAACATGGGAACTGCTGCTGCTTTAGCCAATCAGCTTTCACTAATCTGCACACTAATAGTTGCTCTTGCTGTGCTTTGAGATTGACTGTCATGAGGTCAAAACAGTGATCTAAGCTAAAACAGATAAAGAAAAACAATCCTCCACAGCTTCCCCCTGAGTAAAGACTAGCAGCAATCTAATTCTGATGGATATAGAAACTGTGTCAAATTTCTGCTTTTATTTTACATTTTAAGGTAGAAATTTGTGTGTGTATATGTTTTCCACTGTTTGCAATATCCTCTCAAGTTTAAAAGTAAAATGTCTCTCAAATAATAGACAAACCCACACTATAGAGATGGAGTCTAAGTACCTAGATTACAAATGAACAGGAGCTAAAATTAACAGAGTTGCTTTCTTTTAACAAATATTGCAACTTTATTTTAGTGTCTTTCGTGAAAATATCTGTATCTTTACTGCCCAAATCTGGTGGCATTTAAAGTTCTAGGAAGGTGTTCATTTACAGCCTGAATTCATCACTTGTAAAATGTTTTAAAATCCTGAAATGGCAGCAGTGTATACATGCAAGAGACTTCCACTACAGAGTAAATATGATAGCGACTGCTTTTGTGGTTGGCACAAAATAGCCACAAGTATTTATTTATTAATTATGTGGAAATGGAGCAATTAGAAATATTTGTTTTCTACTTAAAATCCATCTGAATATTCAGCACAAATCACATTTTTTCTGATATTAATTATGATTTTGTCCACAGATTAATATTTACATGTAACATATAACAGATTAATTAAAAGCGGTGAACTTTAATTACAGCAATAAATGGGATAATGTCACATTCTTCAGTGAGATTTCCAATTGAATCAGTGAAATCTTGGGAATAAAATTATTTTAAATATATTTTCACAATTTAAGAGCTCTGACAGATAGACAAGATAAACAGAGTATCTCACATCCCTTTACAATAGTGGTTCTCAAAGTGTGGTCCGTGGACCATTAGCAGGTGGACTATGGGCTCGACATTCCTCCCCAAACAGCAGGAAGCCTGCACTGGCTTTCTAGCCCTGTCACCCCCCACAAAGTTGCAGTGCCAGTGCTAGCTTCCTGCTGTTTGGGGGGTGTGGGGACCTTGCAGGCTGGATCCAGCTCAGGGAATGGCAGCTAAGGAAAATCCTTGCCTGGAGACTTTCCCCATCATTCCCATTGGCCAGACCCCAACCCTTAGCCTGTTCCTGTAACCTCTCCCCCCCCCACACACACACACTCCTAACACCTCTCCTGCACTCTCTCTCCCAGATCCACCCACCACCACCCAGTCAGACCACTCCTGCACCCAAAACCTCCCAACCAGACCTCAAATTTTTGTCATCATGGGTCGTTGGCTGGTGAGCCGCAGAAAGGTCTGCACTGAGCGGGGTGGGCCATGAGTAAAAAGATTGAAAACCACTGCTTTAAAAGAGTGAAATCCGTTTCCTAACTAAATTTCCCCTTCATTGTACACATTGAAAAAATATTAATATTGTATTTTTTTTCAAATCTTCAAAGCATTGCACCAAGTACCAAAATAATCCCAATTATTTCCTTGTGAGGCAGGCAATTATCATCCCTATTTTACAGATAGAAAAGTTGAGATAATTAGGTGATTAACCCAAAACCATAAAATCATACAGCAAGTCAGTGATTGAGTGAGACTACACCTTGATTCTTAATATCATGTTTATTTCTCCAGACTATTTTAAGGACACTTATCAAGCTGGAAGTTAGGTTACGTTTCAGGTTTTTAGTTACAAAAGGTTTTTTGTTTTGTTGGGTGTTTGAGAACATGCACGGGAAGATTTCTAGGGATTTGCAAACAAAGCTGTGATACCAGTGTGTACAGGATTCTCTTTGAGCATTTACCTACCTAACAGAATCGGTTTATATTCTTTAGTATTTGAAAGCTGAAGTTTTCATTTTAATCTATTTTAGTTAGAGAAAATTTCAAAATCTGCAGCTGAGTTCATTGTGCTTCTGTGGAAGTCACTGAACAATGTAAGTGCCTGAAAGCTTTCATCATCAGCTCTCTTCTGCAGGTACAGACATGGCTAAAATGCATTGATTTTGTCTCAGGCAGAGAGATGTTTACTGGAATTAAACTGGCTCAGTCAAAGCACAGCACAAGCTTCAGCATGAACTTCAAAACAAAACTTTTCTATTCGTGGTTGAAACTTCTCCCTTCCCCTTCCCCCCCAAATGTATTATGTTGATCTTATCATCATATACTTCTAATTTCTAGTCTCAGAAAAATCATCCTATAAAACTCAAGAAAATATGAATCACAGATATAATAAACTAACCTCGCTCAATGGAGGGATCTAGAAGCCTTGATTACCTATGCTTGACCTCCCATCGCTTGTATTAGTATTGTAATTTACAGGAGTAACTTTATTAGCCACCTGGAAAATCCCAAAGAGGTAAGGGAGTGAGAAAGATACTATTAGGTCACAAATAAAAGCAAACTTGCTGTGTACAATTCCTACTGGATGGTACAATTCCTACTGGATGGCAGTATGTCAACTTGTGATGAATGCAGCTCCTCATGAAACAAGAAGTCTGCATAAACCCACAAGCATAAACCCTTCCTTCTTCAATCAGTTCTCTGAAAGCCAGTTACCTGGAAAATGTTTGGATGGCACTACAGCTGTAATCGTGTGACCAAAATATAATTTTACGTTTATTGGGCTTCCGATTTTGTTAAGTGATCAAACTTTACAGAGAGAAGACAATTTTTATTCTCATGTTCACAAAACTCTCTGATGGTACAGAAGCCACAAGTCTAACGTGTCAAATATTTCACAGGTAAAAAACCCACCAGATACTGAATGTGCTAATCTAGATACTTTCCAGAAAATAATCATAACCAAGATTGTTCACCAAGTTAAACAGTTATTTTCGGTTTAATAAATTAATAGGTTAATGCTGAGCGTTATTTTCTCAGATCCCTTGCTAAATTTGCCTCTCTCTCCCTCTCCCCCCCCTCCCCCT
>CM057846.1:50914174-50961605 GCA_030068395.1 Apalone spinifera | reverse complement strand
TGTCTTTTGTTTCAGCTATACCAGACTAACACGGCTGCATCTCTATCACTATTTTACATTACTTCAGATTTTGTTTTGTGAAACACTTTTTTTGAGCTCTAAGGGTATGTCTACATTTATATTAGACACCCTGGCTGGCCCATTCCAGCTGTCACAGGCTTGTAGCTCAGGCCATGGGGCTGTTTAATTTCAATGTAGACATTCATGCTTGGGCTGCAGTCCAAGCTCTGGGACCCTCCTACCTTGCAGGGTGCTAAAGCCCAGACTGTAGCCCAAGTCTGAACACCTACAACCAATTAAATAGCCCCACAACCTATAGGGCTGTTTTTAATTGCAGTGTAGGCACACCATGAGTTTCTTAGGCATTTGAGATACAATCAAGGTTACAAAAAAAAGACTCTTTAATGCAAAGGTGTCATTATTTGAGTCCCCTTCAGTTATTCTGCCTACCAGACTACCACCTCCCTCTGATCTACCCATCCAATCCCTTCCTCCCCATGACAATGCAAGGTTCTCAGAAAGTCAACAACCCCAGATTGGGAAAGGAAAAGGACAGGGCAGGTTATGTAGGAGTTAGGATTGGGGGTGTGACGAGGAAGTCTGGGAAGAGGGTTGGGGTCTGCAGGAGTGCAAGAGTCACAGCAGGCAGGCTTAGGGCAGAGGATAGGGATGTGAAGGGAGTGTGACTGCTTGTTGCTTGCTGTTCCCCTCCCATCACTGTCTGGGAGTAAGAGGAACGCTCACAGAGTAGTCACTCACTCTCCTCTGCCCCCTTCCCACATCAGCCAGGAGGGAAAGGACTGCAGGGCCACTATGTGCCGTCCTCTCACTCCCTGAGAGAGTGACAGAAGGGGAAGAACAACCAACAAGCAGCATTGGTAGGAATGAGGGGGAGGCTTTAGCCCCCTGTCCTCCCTAATGGTGCCTTGGAGTGGAGTAGGCTTGGGCTGTCCCAGACCAGTGTGGGATGCACCTCAGGCAGCCCCTTCCACCTGCTAGATGCTTACCATGGCAGCCTGCAGCTGTGTGCCCCAACCAAATTCTTACCAGAATGGTGCACAAGGGTGCACCAGCTTACTTTCACCTCTGGTGGTTTTATAAGGCCTTGCTAATGCCTCCTGGAGGATGCGCTTGGCATACCTTGCCTCCTTACTCAGAATCATTGACATTTTCCACCAAAAGTTAATACATTTATCATCCACCATCCTTAACAAGCCAAGAGGGACAAGCGTCCAGCTGACAGGTTGCAGTTTAAAACTTTCCTAGCATCTTTTGAACCTCGTTAAGAGAAACAGACCAAAACTCAAGCAGAAAAAACTTTCACCTTTTGTAACTCTGTGGAGCCTACTATGTCAGCACAAGGCAGACAACTAAGTCCATCCAGATCATGTTACTTTTCTATCAAAGAACCTTTCTAGTAGTAAGAAAAAATGTATTTGAGTGGAGGCAACTCAGATAAGCCATACTATCAATCTTCTAGGACAGGAACCACTCCAAAATGTTGGCAACTGATCAAAGGCCACACTTTTCTTTGGAGGGCCGTGGGGTCTGGGACACAGGTTGGGCGCAGAAGGGAGCTCAGGATGGGGGACTGGGCTGCAGGAAAAGGTGTGGGGTCAGAGAAGGAGTTTGGGTGAAAGAGGTGGTTGTGATCTGGGGCAGGAGCTTGGGATTCAAGGTCCAGGAGGGGGGTTGAGTGCAGGAGAGGATTCTGGCCTGTAGTAAGGATGTAGGAGGAGGGTGCAGGGTATGGGAGGGAGGTGTGACCTGTGGAGGAAAGGGGGTATGCAAAAGATGATGACATGGAACAGGGGAGAGAGACACGAGCTGGGTAGCCAGAGGCTAGCCAGTAGCCCTGAAAGACCCTGAGCCAGGCTCCCTGCCTGCTGCAGCCCCAGGCTGCTCAAAATGTCTGGCTGCTCCTTGTGGCTCTCTGCTCTGGGTGCTGGTGGAAGGGGGCAGCTTTGTGCACTGTGCCCAACCCCCAGAAAAATCTCTCAGCTGCTGTTGGATGGTTTCTACAAGTCCTTCCCCTCCCCCCAGCGCCTGGAACATAGAGCCACAGAGAGCATCCAGATTCTTAAAGAGCTGTGGGGCTGCTCTGAAGTGGCTGGCTGCACTGTGGGAAGGTCCCAGCAGGACAGCCCATGGATCGGGTGACCTGTGAGCTGGTCCAGCAGTTTAGCAGGCCAGAGCCATCCCCCAGGTCATATCTTGCCCACCTCTGATCTGGGAGAAAACCTGCTGTTCGAGATTTATGCCGATGCTATGCCATGATGGAGGCAATAAAATGCTTCTTCAACTGTAGCATAAACAACTAGCATAAAGCTTCACAATTCTTAAAGTCACAGTCAGACTTGGCATAGAATTTCAGCCACAGGACTTTCCTCTCTCCATTTCATGCACATCATCTGCAAGCCTCAGCAATCTTTGGGGACAAAGTTAATGAAAAGAATGTTTGGGGGCATCATACCAATAGCCAAGGATAGCCTCACACTCCTAAGCATGGGGTGGGATGGGCTGCAAGCTCCCAGCTCCAGCCCCACACAGGGCTGGAAGGGCTCCAGGCTCCACACCCAATCCTGTGTGGAGCAGGTTGCCAGCAGGGGGGCCAGAGGAGCTGGAGCAACCCTTCACCTATGGCAGGCCACAGGTGGAGGGCTGCTCCCGGGGAATGTGATGCTTACTAGGTAACAATTAACTGGGTTCCCATTCACATCCCTACTCCTATAATCCGTTCCAGTTGTTCATTTCATTAAGAGGAACTGGATACGTGTATTATGGCTAGTTATATGTAGCAATTTAAAGTTTTTAGTTGAGGATTTTGCGTGTGTATTTGGAGTTGGTGCTAAGGCATATGGTGCTGGGTTTTGTCTAAATGTTAATGGTACATTTACTTGACACTTGGTGATTATGTTGATATAAATGTTCTTGAGTAACCATAACTCTATAGTCATGAAGTTCTGTGCACAAGATTATATTAAAGAGCTCCTGATGCTTCACAAAAGCACTCTAGAAGCAATTTAAATACATATATTTTCTGGGATTTTCTTCTCTTTCAGAGGCTGCCTCATTATTGCTTATGAATGTCTTCGCTTTTGGCATCTGAAGTCATAATCCTATTTTTGACATTAAAATACTGTCTTCACAGCAACTAACTGTGATGTCACAGAAGATAATTATTGAAAATAAGGAAACAACAGCAGGAGTATGAACTCTTAAACTACAAAGGTTGTTGACGTGCAAACTTCCCTAGAAGTGGAAGTACAACAAAGGAAATGAAGCAGAAATATAGAAAAGAGAATATACTACTAGAATTACCACTAAATATATTTTTCTTACATTTTTCTAAGGAATTAGTGAGAAATCAACAAATAGGACTTCTAGCTCCATAACTTCATGCAAACATTATTATCTATAAATATTACAGAAATAGAACAAAAGAAACACTTTAAAATTAAGGAAAATCTTGATGCAGTAGAAATATTAACCACAACACCATTATACTAGTGTAAAAACATGAACAACTCCAAAAGCATCTATTTAAAGAAAAAAAGAAGTCATGGGCAACGAACTACAGATTTCACTGGGTTCATAAGATTACAATCTACTGTTCAGTATTAACAACAGACTCATGAAACTGAACCAACTTGTCCAACAGATGGTGAATTAGCCCAAAAGATTTTTACTTCTATGAATAATTCCAGTATGATTAATAGTTTTCAAAATATTAACCTAAAATTAGCTTCCATTTCCATTATTTCCCTCATACTTTAAAAAACATACATTTCCGAAACCATTTTCCATACTGCATTAAAACTGCTACTGAAATAAAAGAGTAGGAACACTGATAAAACAACCTTTTTTCTGTTTTACAGAATGTACAGAAATGGAATGGTTTTATTTTTCTTGGCAATCCTTTCTCCACATTAGCCCATAATCTTCCACACACTGCTCTGCCAATGCATTGCCCTCTAGGCCCACAACACCCTTACTGTTCCAATCTCTCGCTTTTCTTAAGCAAAGCCTGATAATTGTTTTGATTTTATGTAATATGTACTACTGCATCAGTCTAATTGCAACACAATTCTCATGCTTCAGGTAGAGGAAAGAGTTTTCTTTTTAATCCGCTCATGAAATTTAGGAACATGTTTGAAAACCAAAACCTGGGAATTTAAAGAAAAAAAACCCCACACATTCTAGGGCAGTACTCAAACAAATATAGCTCTGGTTTTCTTAGAAAGCAGCATTGAGAAATACCGTACTTTGGCCTAAAGCACTACTGCAGCCTTTCATAGAGCCACATTAGATCCTCTAAGAGCTGACTGAAGTGGAATGTGTATTCTTATTCTGCGTATTTAATATCACATTTAGCTATTATTAATGCTTCATAGTTTTCTCTCTCTCATCATTCTGCATTGTAAATTGTCTGGCTAGATAACAAAAACATTTCCCTTTAGGACCTAAAGACAAAAACCCTTGATTCATTCACAAAATTAGGATGATGTCTAAGTAATTAATACAAAAATAGGTTTAAATTTAATGGTCAAAATTATGTTAGTGCAACTTTAAGATCGGTTGGTTATAAATCACCCTCTTGCCAAATGCTAAGTTGAGCAAAACTCAAACTTCTGAAACCCAGTAAATGATTTTCAGACCAAACTTGCTTATGCAGCCTTAACTCTGCCCTCTTGCAGCAATACCCCATATGCCTTGTGAACACACACACATACACACACGCTTTAATCTGCCTACCCAATAGTAAACAAAATATATAAGCTCTACAATTCCTTTTACAAAAACCTACCTACACACACACATATCCCCGTTGCACCCCACCAGCTCTACTCCTTGCACCCCTGTCCAATAGATATACCCCATGTCCAAGAAACATTCAGATTTTACACTGGTGCTATGTGATAGAGCACACATTTTTCCATGAACCCTCCAGTTTCCTGATTAATATTCTTCCAATACTTATTAACAGCTTACATGTGTTAGAGTACAGTGGCTAGAGTACAGATGACTGGTGGTATAGGAAGGTTGGGGTTATATAGCTTAGCTGGGGGTTCACAGTGATTAGTGTGGAAGGGCAGAGCACAGGAATTTGGGGTGGTCTGGAAGACCTGTGGAAGGTAGGAAGGTTGGATTGCACTGGCAGAGCTGTCAAGTGTATGAAGACGGGTACACTGCCAAAGCTGGGTGGCATTGGCAAAGCTAGTGGTGCCACCTCCCTCACCTGTGCCTCCAATCTGTCCCCTCCCCTTGCTGCAGCCCTAAACCCTTCTCCTATTCCCCCACTCCTGTGCCCCCTAACATCCTCTCCTCCACATATCTGATTTCCGTCCTCCAAGTCTTTGTTTTTACATTCCCACAAAATACAACTATCACCATGACTAATGGCTGGTCTGCTCTATGAAGTTAGGTCATTCTGACTACAGAGGACAAGGCTGCGAGGAAAAAATCATGCTCTATGCAATGTAATTAAGCTGATTTAAGCCCCAGTTTAGAAGCCAAAGTTACCAGAAGAATCCATCTGCAAACCTACCTGCTGTTTCTTAAATAGGTGGATTTACTGCAGTGATGGAAGAACCCTCCATGTAGTGTAGTTTCTACACTGTAGTGGTGCTGCTGCAGTGGTGTTAGTGTAGACATACCCTAATTGCAATGGGGTCCTGCTCTGCAGTCCAGAACACACATTGCCTTAGGCTGGAGGATTCTAATTAACTTATTCTTAGTTATGTTAACTGCTGAGTGAGAGAGCTATTCATGCCACTAACAGACAGGGGGAATAAAGTTTCTGTAGGGCTTAAAATATCCCATGGAAGATATTTTTAGATTTGGGTTACTCTGGTTAACTCAAAATTTAAAAAAAAATTGTCTTCATATGTATACATAAATATAAAGTATCCTTGTGAGGGATAGTTCAGCAATATAGAGATGAGGAAAAAACTTCCACTAGAGACAAGAAGCCTTTTCCCAAAAATCCAATTTACAAGCGTTGCTAGCTTCCAAATTCCTGAAGATTTTGATATTGAAAGACTCTGACAATTTCCAGCTCAGAATTCTTGTAAACTTCAACAAAATACTGGCTCACAAGAACACAAGGGTAGAACACAGACAAAATGTCACAGATTCATATGTGCAAGCTCCCACAGCTATATCTACGCCACAACCACTACAAATGGCACAGTTATGGTGCTGCAGCCATGCCACGGTGATGTTGTAGCATAGATACATCCAACAAGTATTGTACAATTTTCTGATCACGAGTAACATTTGTAGATAAAGTGAAGAATTTGACCCAGTTGTCCTAGTCAACTGTGTTTCACCAATGTTTTATCAGCAAGTTTTCAAAAGGATACTTGCTCTTTATTATCAACCAACCTATATGTTTATTTTAAATTAAAACAATTACTCATAGGCCAAAACACTGTAATTAAGTTGTAATAAATAGTCGAGTTTCACACTCAAATGCATGGAAAACTGAACACCACAAATGCTTGAAATGACATGATCCAAAAGATAATGGTGCCTCACTAAGCCTATATGTGATTATGCTGAATTCATACATATATTTGAAGACTGCTAATCAAATATTTAAAAAATGAGGTCTGTTTATATTACGGTGAGGTCAACCAATCATTCAAAAAATAAGCAAGGAAAAAAAAAATAAAATACATCTTTTATTGGGTTTAAACCAACTGGCAGAAACTCAGGAAACCTATCCGAAGTCAATAAACCATTATCAAAGAGCATTTTAAAATTATTTCAGTTTTAAAACTGCTCTCCATGTTACTGAACTAATGTGTAAACAACTACTTTCATTCCGTAGAAACTTTCAGCAGTCCATATTCTCTTAATGTATTGTACAGTATGCCTTATTACTACATTTTAAAACAAGTGAAAAAACTAAATACTATTACATGTATTTTTAAAAGCTGTTCCTTAAAATGGCACAAGACATAATTTCCTGTATCACCAAATACATTTGGATAGTAGACAATCCAGAAGAGACCGTAGCTATATCGATGGGAGAAGCCCTTACCCATAATGCTATCAACAGTGGGGCTTCTGTGTGGATTTTCCAGACCCTGGAGTGACGTAGTAATACTGATGTAAGTGTGTGGTGTAGACCTGATCTATATCTACAGGATATATTTCTTGAGATACTTTCTAAATTCAATTAGAAATTTGATTCTCTTAAGAATCAAAGCACAGGAAACAAAGCCTAAATAGTAAAGTATTCAACTAAGCAAATTCTGAGTTAAGATCCTGCTTTGTGTTCAGCTTTCCCTTTAAAACATAGTACTGCATGCAAACACAGAAAGGTAAATTAAAAAGTACTAGTAGTTTTTATTTGTATTCCTTTGATTTTGTTGGTGATTGAAAACAGTGCCTATAATCTCCCCTTGGAATGACATTGTGTCCATATTCTCCATGGATGCAACATCATATTAACTTAACCATTTCATATCCAAGATCAGCAGTATATTACTACTACACAAAGGGAACACACATTTACTGTTTCTGTATCCTTGCATACTAAGGATCACATTTTGTCCTAAAAACTATGGTGAGGTCTAGGTATGAAATTTGGCTTTACATGTTTTCAGGGCTGACTGCAGCTTCATTTCTTTACTTAAGCATTTGCAGGAATTTTGGGGCATAACTTCAACTCTTGTAAACTACCAAAGTTTCATTGTCTTCAATGCACCTATAAAAGTTTATACCACACAAGGCTCTGCGCCTTGGCCTCTACAGTTTCATTCCACAATAGTTTATCCAAGCCAACATTTAGGCAGGCACTGTATGGTGACACCTTGTAGGGCTAGTTCTATTCTTTAGTCCATGAATGAGAGAGCGCCAGGGAGAATGTGCATGTGCATGTGTTCAGCAGCTTCCATAAAGACTCCTCTTTGTGTTTACTACGGTAGAGCCATGTCTCCATTCCATCTCAAAGGACACTGTATAGTTATTCTTCAGAAAGTGCAGATCAAAAGATCTGAAAGCTTTTGATAGCCTCCTCCTCAAGTGGTTACAGAATAAGGAAAAGGAGCATTGGTAACATGTTGTTCAGATGCTATTAACTGAAACCAGTTTCATTAGCTTAAATTCTTTAATGGGAATAATTTACTTGAGCCTCAGCTTTGTAGAGAACAGAAAGTTGTCTGGCTTTGTGTGATTTTACAAACCTTTTATTAGATCAGAGAGAGCGCCACACAAATGCAAAAACCTAGCAATATGGATCCTGTCTAGATTTAAGAATATTGTGGACAGAAAGCAGAACAGAAAAAGCTTATGCTGAATGTAAGAAGAGCTGTAGTATTCAGTGACCTTTATGTCATGTATAAAGCTCACTCTTGGCACATCTCCCCTCTCAAATGATTATGTGGCAATGCAGATTTAACAGCATTTAGAGTCAAACCAGTGCCAGCTACCATTGTATTTCTGATGCATTCTAATTTATTCACTTGGTTAAAGGAAAGGCATAGTATAGCAATTGTATATGCAAATCATTTTTCATTATGCCCACAACTTTTTCCTTTACATGCCACTGTTTTGTTTTGGTGTGTGGGGGAGGTGGAGGGGCGGGAGAGAGAGGGAGGATGTTAAATGACTCATCATTATTTCCAGACTACTATATTTATGTTTGGTTTTTCAAATAGATAATTTTTAGAAGCTTAAAATAGAAGATCATCAGTTCTCTTGTTAAACTATAGTTCCCACACTGAGGACATATTACAAAGGGTTTAGGATTAGGAATAGGAATTACACTTACAAAAAACAAAAACAAGAAAATCCTATATTAATGCTTCCAAATGCATTAAGTAAAATACCTGCCACCTTCTAGTTTATTTTAAGGACAAGCTGTACCATCAATATCAAAATAATGATATGTGCCCTGCTTGTAAGATTCCTGCACTAAAATCTCCATTTTTCAATACCATCTAATACTTTGCAATATAAAAATGGGTTTCACATGGTGGATTTTCAATAATGGGCCTCAACCTGACATACATGCACACAACTAACTCTTAGTGACTGCTCAATTGGGTCTTATTAGACCTAATTTCCTACAACTAACTTGGCCACTGGCTCCCTATGTGACCTTGTTGAAGAAATGGAACCTCACTACTTCAGAATTTCCCACATCTGAAAAATAGTTTTAATAGTTACCTATGTAAGTAAACTACTTTGAGATTCTCAAATGGAAGATGCACTGAAAGAAGGGTTATTAATTAATCCTCTAAATTTCAACTCAAACAATTTTTTAAGAAGAGTTTATTTCTCTCAACTTACCATAAAACCTGGTTGTGTGTTAGCTATATATGTGTATATAGCTTTAACATTCATTTCACCATAGGAAAAACCCACTAAAGAAAGAAATGTTGTTATGCAATGCTTTTAACAATTAGAATGTCTGTAGTTTTAGACTCCACTACATTTCTAGGATGTTACCCACCAAGCTTCCTACCAACAGGAGGGACAGGAAAATCTTTTGTTACCCCAGAAAAAGGGACTAAGATACATCTCTCCAGTGCTTTTTTTTTTTTTTTTTTTTTTTTTTTTTTAAATATACAAAAAAAGTGCCGGTACTAGGTTGCCAGATGGTTTTGTCAAGCAAAAAAGTGCCGGGGGAAAAATTTGTGCTGGAGGAAAGCAGAGAGTGCTTCCCAAAAAAAGGTGACTGTATGCCATACTGGTGTGTACCGTCTCTCTCTCACACACACCCACACCCACACCACTGCGTGTCTCAGTAGAATGCTCAAAGGGATTTTAATTAAGTGCTTCTCGTAGGGTTGCCCGGTGTCTGGTTTGTAAATTGAAATGCCCAGCTGAAAAGGGACCCTGACAGCTCCAGTCACCACTTGCTGACCCAGTCTTTAAAAGTCCACTGTGTGTGGCAAAGGCAGGCTCCCTGCATGCCTTGGCTCTACATGGCTCCCAGAAGTAGAGGCACATTGTCCTATGGCTCCTATGCACATTTCCCCATTCTGAGAGCCAACTCTGCAGCTCCCATTGGCCAGGAACCGGTCACTTTAGGTGGGTGGTTACCACTGACATCCATAAGGTAAATACCTGAGGGGCTATGGCAAGGCCCAACAGAACTACTAGCTGCTAGTGGTGTGTTCCCACCACGAACCACGGGAAGTGTCTGTACCCCTTGAATATTCCAATATGGAAATATGCATCCTTGAGATCTAGAGCGGCATACCCATCTCCTGGATCCAGGGAAAGGATGATGTAGGCTAAAGAAAACATACGGAACTTGAGCCTCCCCAGATAGCAGTTTAGCCCATGAAGGTTCAGAATGGGTCGGAACTCTTCCTTTGCTTTGGTAATCAAAAAGTAATGGGAAAAAAACCCTAGGTTCCAGTAGCAATGCAGAACTTCCTCCGTGGCCCAATCTGCAGAAAGTACAAGGGTTGCGCCAGAAGTGTCTTGTGAGAAGGGTCCCTGAAGAGGGATGGGGAGGGTGTCTGTGGGGAATGGAGGAGAGCTGGAGCATATAAACTTGTCGCACAATGCTGAAGACCCAGCCGTCCGTAGTTACAGAGCACAATGCAGTGAGGAAAGGGTGCAAACTAAGGATATTAACTCACAAATAATTTACTAGTCGAGTAAGTCAATGGAATTTCCATTGACTACTCGACTAGTAGATAGGCACTTCCGCATTCCAGATATGGGCTCCGTGCACCACTGCCACTTTGAAGAACCCTCTCTTTGCCTCCTCTTTGCTGCCTCTATCTGAGCATTTGCTTATCGGATAGTCAACTAATCGTTAACATCCTTTGTGCAGATGTGGGAGAAGAGCCCAGGGAAAGGAACTGGCTATCTGAGAGATACATTCTGTTTGATTGTACTCTGAGAAAGGGGCACTTGGAGGCAACCTGAGAGGAGCTGGTTTGGGCAGAAGAGTGAAGCTTAAACTGCATCTTCCAGAACCCCTTATATTTGTCCTGCTGGGATTAGGAAGCCTGAACAGGTGGAGTCTGGGACTTAAATTTCTTTTACACAGGCCCTAGGACGTGCAGCCCGAGCATGCAGAGGGTGGTGCGGGATTCCTTTAAACCATGCAGCTTAGTGTTCATCTGCTCTGCAAACAGGGAAAGCCCCAAATAAGGGGAGATCCTGTAGGAATTGTTGTGCCTCAGGAGAGTGAGGCTGGAGAGAAGCAGCCAAGATGCCCTACGAAGGAAGGGCCAAAGCCATAAAACAAGCTGCTGTGTCCACCACATCAGTGGTCACCTGGAGTGCCGTTCAAGTGGCCGAAGCCTCCACTTCTGCAAGAGCCCAAAACTCCTTCTTTGAGTCCTCTTCAAGGCTTTCTGTGTCCATTTTCACATTCGGCATTAGAGACACACAAATGTCATCCAGTTCTGCATAACCCTTAGGAAGCTCAACCTACATGTTTACTTTAATGGAGGGGAAAGCGGGACAATGCGTTTGTCCAAAATAATAACATGAACAAAAGGAACGGTCTAAAAGAGCTTGCAATCAATATGACTAAATTTTGAGGGGCACTTAGCAATGTAACATAATACTTGAATGCTAAATTACGGTCCAGTTTTCTAAAGTTCTCATCACCATCGTACTCAAAAAGAAAAATGCAAATGTTCTCAAGGTTTCAAATAATATGAAAGAACAACAAAAGAACACATAAAATTGTCTTTATGTGTTCTACTAATTAGTACTGCTTTCATTTTACAGGGTGAGAAAAGTTACAAAAAAATTCTAAATTGGCAGGGAAAAGCCAATTCAGTAAGCTGCGTTTTTGTTTCCTGTGACGGGTAACGGAAAAATCTCTTTCACTTATGAGGTCTACAGAGACCAAAACTGGCCGGGTGTCAAACCTGCTTTGTAAAAAAACCAAATCCATTCATCCTTGTGTAGATAGATCATGCTGCAATTATTTACAACTTGTTACCAGTATCAAAGTAACAAAAGATAAACCTGTGGTGTCTTCCAAACAGTGTTACTGCAATGATAATCTTCTAAAAGAGTTACAAACTGCACTGATCATTCAGTGCACACAAAAAACCTCCTGTGACCAAGTCACATTAGAAACCCTACTGATATTTGTTCAGATTATTAACATGAAGATGCAAAACTGAGATCAAGTACACATGATGTATCAGCAAAATGGAGAATGGATATACATTTTAATCAAACTGCTGGCAGTCACATGGTGCGTAGCAATGATTTCTATGAAGGACAAGTTTCACAACCCCATTCATGATCTGGAGAGTGCAGCAGTGTCAAGGGAAGGGATAGGGTGGAGTACTCCATGGGAAGACAGCTGTCCAGAGGTATGGAGGGACTTGGGGAAAAAAAGAAATCTTTTATAGGAAGGCAGATCTGAGGAAGGAAGGGGAGCAATCTGAGCTGTTTCACTGGTTGTGCTGTTGGTGAGATGTATGCTATATGAAGTTCATTAACTAATGGTGGTCAAAACTCTGTCAGATAGAGAGAGGAGGGGTCAACTTACAAGATAATAATATGGCTTAATTAGATTCAAATTTCACAAAAGATTATGAAAATGGCCAAGATCACTCACTAGAATGATCCGATATTCATTGTATAGTTTAAATAATGTCAACAAAATGTATTGTTATCTAGTAATCTGCTAATATTCTAAAGCATATTAACTCAGTAGGTGCACAAAGTCAAAATGCCATTTTTTTTAAATAAAATATTAACAATTTTTACACTCTGCCCCCTCAAAAAACTTTGCTCCTGATCTAACAGATTCACTCATTTTATTTCATTTTAAAGCATTTATTTTAATTGAATATATAATATATTGGAAAAATATTAAAAACTTTGATCTTTCTAGGAAACCATAGAAAAAATATAGCTAAGAGGACATTCTAGTCATTTGTACTTTTCTATAACATAAAAATTTACTATTTTTCACATTCATTATTTATTTACTCAAACTTTAAAATTCATAGGGATGAAACATACATATTATTTCTTAAACTAACAAATTCTTCTCACCATTAAAATGAATTCAGACAAAATGCTTTTACTTGTATTCATAAGGAAATTCAGATATCACACTCTTAGTTTTTTGTTTCCTGCATTCTTGGCAAAGACACTATTTACAAAGATTTTTCTTGAATTGTTCCATTTTTCTTATAAGGCACTACATTACATTGTATCTTTTAAAGACTATCTTCCCTGGAATCCATACCAGATTAAAGATCAAAGTAGTGTCACAGTTCCAGATTTAGAAGAAGAGTAGGAAGAAACAGAGAACACTATAAGGCTGACACTTTTATACTCATCATGTGGAATACCCTGATGTCCTGTTTAATTTTTAAAAATTCCCCAAGCCAAGCCATGGGAACAAATATATTGTACAAAAGCATTACATGCTCTGGCAGCATGATGGACCATATGACCCAACAGATCTCTCCCATTTCTCATGTCTATGGTTACTTTCATTCAGTATTTTACAAGTTTAAAATCCAATAACAAGCTTTAAAAACGATATAACTTGTGGGAGAAAACTATCTTTCCTTTCTTTAAATTATAGAAAGTGACAGCATGCTCTGGTTAAGAGCTCATACTGTAATTAACGACGAAAATATAATGGGAGGTTTTTCTATAAATATGTAAAACTAGATAGTTTGAAAACTAAATCACAAGCAATTCCTGCATTAAGGACTATAACTAGTGATTTTACTATAAGAAAAATCAAACAATTGCTGCTAAATGTTTACCATCATTTGCATAGAATGAAAATATGAACATGTCTGCTTTCACACACATATTTTATATTAATGTAAAAATCAAAACAATGACCACCTCCGTCCACTATTTTCAACAGTTAAGCCTAAAATAAATTTTAAAGAAGAGTTAATAAAATCTATAGGGTTCTGTTGGCTCCTGGGTGTAGGTGTGATTTTTACCACCACCACCACATAAATAATCCTCCTTAATACTCCTTTCCTAAGTATACCATAAATCACAGAACACAGAGACTCTCTGATCCAGTTTTATTTGTACAAGAACAGAGGAAACATCACGAGGCCAACTTTTGTATAGGGGGAAGGGAAACTGTAATCCTCTCAAATAGTTTTGCCAGAGTTGAAATTTAGATAATGAATTGTTGGTATTTGCAAGGTAACTAGCTAGAGTTTTAAAAAGCCACTGAATACAAATTAGAAGCTATTTACCTCCATTTTAGGATGAGAATGTACATAGCTGGCTTATCTGCTACTCTTTAGAAAACTGCTGTAGAATGTTAAAACTCTTCTAATCTGTGACTCTAGTTTGAAGCAAAACAGCTTTGTGTAGCCTCTAAAAATAGGAAGAGAGTAATGTGGGAGGAGGAGAGGAGTGAGAGGATAAGTGGGAATGAGAACAGTTATACCATGTTGACATGAATTCATAAGAATGCCAATGAATTGTACTCCTAGCATATGGCTACCCTAAACGAGACAGTCTCCATTATTAAGCAAAAATTATGATCCTAACATTTTTGTACATGTGAAGAAAAAAAGTTCTCTTTTATCTGCCACCAAGACCGTCATTCTGCAGTCACATTTGTAATGAAATGCAGGCCAAAGGATTAGTCAGAGATGGTTCATGGAAAAAACAAAGGAAATCTGTATGCAAATACAAGACTATGGCAGTAACTAAAAAAAGAATGAATCCTACTCAAGCACAGTGAATGTTGTCCAACAGGATTCTGTATAATAGCTTTCACTCATCCCACTCCCTACAGCACACAATAACCATTTCATTAAAAGTCTCTACCCTAAAGTAGAACAGCAACATCATGATTAAGAAAATAGGGATGCACAAAATAAAGTGTCCTGAATGGCACAAATATCAACCATATTCATTAACTAGGATCTTGCTGAGGAACAGGGCTGTAGCATCCGGGGGTTCTCTCTTCTTCCTGAACTACCCAAAGCCTGAGGGGAAAAAGAGGTAGCTTTTGCAGACCAGTTTCCCAGGCAAGGAATAAAAATGAGTGAACAGACTTATTCATGTTCAAAAGTTCAAATATAAATAGAGACCAAATGAATCAGGCAAATCAGCTCTTTGTTGTTATAACACCACAAGAAAACTAGGCAGCCGTGAGGAGTCAATAGCGTTATCTCAAACAACTGACCCTGTGAGCTTTATTGGCACAGGAAAAGAAAAATATGAGCAACCTCAACATATTTAAATTAATTACTTGTTCACCCAAAAGCTCATGATACTATCTACATGTTTTGGTAGTCTTTAAAGTGCTGCTAGACTATTCGTTATTTTTTAAGTTTCTCCAGTTTCAGACTAACTTGGCTACCCCTCTGATACTTGTTGACCCTCATGTTATTTTATTTTTAAAGTTTGCAGCACTGATCTTGGATCAAAAGGGGCATATTCTGTGATGCAGCAATCTAGGGCAGTGTCTCTCAACTTTTTTTTTTTTATAAAGGACCCCTTTAAAAAAAACAGTAAGTATGCCCAGTACCTACTCTTTTAAGACACACAATTTTTTTTCTACCATTGCAAAACATTTGTTTCAACAACTTAATCATAGCTGGGCAGGCAATTAAATTTTTGGGTGTAAAAAGTACAAAAATAATAAAGCACTGTAAAACAAAACAAAAATTCAGTTTTCTCCAAATTTCAGTTGTGTTGACGTACCCCCCAGACTTTTCTCGAGTACCTATAAGGGTATTCGTACCGCTGGTTGAGAAACACTGATCTAGGGTTTCTAAATCTGATCATTTAAAAGGTTCCCTTACAAACTGAAAGAAAAACATTACTTCATAGAGTAGCTGCTTTGTTTTGATTCCTTATGAAAATAGGTGCCCACACCACTCTGATCTAAATGAGAAAAGATCAAAGAGCAAGGAGAATAGTAATGAATTCACAAACAAAAGCATGTTGCTGTTCACAGTGCAATTAGCAGCAAGATCAACAAGTAGGGATTGGAGATTTGAGCCCATGCTTTCTAGATGGTATTTTCTCATCTAAGTAAAGTAAATTTAATGCCAACAAAACACTGCTTGGTGCTTTCTGTGTTTCTACTCTAAAAGATGAAGGTTTCTATATAAAGAAATTCAGTTCTATATAAATCATCTTTAGATATTTAATAGTTGTTAAGATAAGATATGATGACAGTATCATAAGGAAGCAAAGATGAAGGAAGAGAGCAAATATCTAATGCTTACAGATGCACTTTTGGCATACAATATTAGCATTAATGTACTGAAGGGCATTTATATAATTTATTTATATGGATATGGACAACTAGATTTGAGCAATATCTTTTAATATACTTCTATTTATATTTTATAGCACTTCATAAAGTTACAAAATGTAATTCCTGGAAACATGTCATAAATCTTTGTTTATCTAGAAAGCATATTTTCGCATGAAGGGAAAAGGGCAGGGCTATGTACATCAACTGAAACACAATCCATAGTTTTCCTTTGTCTGCATGATTTATATTTGGCTACAGACAACCATATCTGCTTAAATTTGCACAACTCTAGAAATAGTGCTTGTTAATTTACCAACTGGCTGATATTCTGCCAAATGATTTTATTTGTCAAACAAAAATTGTGGTTATTTAAAAAAATATAGGTGCTTGACAATGGAATGATAGAATTTAAATACTGTTATTGTATGTATTATAACATTGCTGTATGTAATGGTAATGATAATTTCAATAAATTGCATTTATATACTTTACTTATTACTGGGGCCCTACCAAATTAATGGCCATACAAAATGCATCACGAACCATGAAATCTGGTCCCCCTATGAAATTTGGTCTCCTCCCTGTGAAATGTCATCTTTTGCACGCTTTTACTCTACACTATGCAGATTTCAAGAGGAAGACCAGTGTTTCTCAAATTGGAGGTCCTGACTGGAAAAGCAGATGGAGGAGTTACAGTATTGCCACCCTTACTTCTGCACTGCCTTCAGAGCTGGGTGGCCAGAGAGTGGTGACTATTTGCCCAGACACCCAGCTCTGAAGGCAGCATACTTCCAGTAGCAGCACAAATGAAAGTGTGTCAATAGTATGCCAGATCACCCTTACTCTTGTACTGCTACCTTCAAATATGGATGATCAAAGAGTGCAGCACAGAAGTAACAGTGGCAAAACCATACCATGCCATCCTTACTTCTGCACTGCTGATGACAGTGGTAATCCTCAAGAGCTGGACTCCTAACCACCAGCTGCAGCTCAGTGGACCATGAATTTGGTAGGGTCCACTTATCAGTTTTTCCCCAGGACACTCTACTACTACTATTACTACTACAACGTCTGAGCAGCTTCTAACCATCATTCTTAAGAAATGTGTACATAAACACACCACAAAAATATTTCTTTTTTCTCACAAGCACAGAATGTCATTCCAAAATTACACCTTCCAGGGACCCGGACAGGCAGTATTTTCTTCTGGACCTTGGACAGGTTAAACCATCTAATAACTCATACCCGATATGGTAACTTATTTGAAAATGATACATCTGTATTTCTTCTAGGTCTGGAAAGTCCTGAGAAATTGGATTTAAAGTCATGACACAAATAGGGGAGTTATACTAGGTAATTTTACAGGTTTAATTAAATAAAAATAATAGTTTAAACAGCAACGCTCCTGATACTAGAGAGCCTGGCTTTATAGGCAGAGGCACAGTAAAAAACAGTCCTAAGACATTTTAAAATATTTTATCAAATAGTTGGTTTTCTTCTCTTACATACAAGGCATATACAGAATAGATTGTATTAGCATTCATTTAAGATGACCTTATAATTCACTTGTGGCTTTCACCATGCATGAGTAATATGGCTCTTTGCAACTGAGGATAATAGAAGCTTTATATACACCATATCACATTATCATTTATATTTATTCTATTTCATGTATAAAGTGATCATGCTTAAAAAGTCTTTTAGAATTTGAGGCACATTATTATGGTATTTCCCATTTTAAGTAGATAGAATCTCTGTAGAATTCTTCAAAACCGATGCAAGATATTACATTTTGTGTGTGTGTGCGCGTGCGCGTGCGCGCGCACACACACACACACACACACACACACACACAGAAAATTGAATTAGATTATCCAGATCCAGAGAACAATTTTCCATATCAGTAACGTTAATACAAGGCAAATTTTGAGCCTAAACTATGTATTAGTTTGTTTTTTGACTTGTTTGTTTATCCAGTATTAGCATGTAGCTGCAATTAATAGTGAATTTAGCAAAGGTAATAAGAGTGAGTAACTCCCTGTGATAATTTGGCAGTGTGTCTATGCACAAGTTCTGAATTCTGGTTGATATTATGAAACTTGTTATTCTAAAACTTCTGTATCGTGGAATGCTTCTGTATGGATGTGCAATCCACCAATTGCTGACAGGCTACGGCAAAACCAGGTAAAATGGAGGTTATTAACTTTAATAACTACTCCAAGCAAACAATAGATATGCTAAGAAGGTTGCCTGAATGGGAAACCATTTCTACCAAGTTATTTTTGTAGGGGCTGGTAAAGTAGAAAAATCACAAACAGCAGAACAAAGAAAGCAGGTAGTGGGAGAGGGACTCTCAGAGCAAGACACAGGAAGCTTTGGGTCAAGAGAGAGGATGATATGGACATGTTTCCATAAAAGAAGGGCAAATTTAATTCTGGGACTAGCCCAGGGCAGAAAATGGTAGCAGTCCTAGAAAAGATTCCAGGATTCTGAAGAGAAACCATGAGTTGGCCAGAGAAGGGTCTTAGACATCCCAGATGTCAGTGCTCACAGCCAAACAACTTTCCAGAGAGGTGAGAGATCCGAAGTAGCTGAGAGATCTGTGTGTGTTTATTATTTTGTACATACTGTGTATTTCTTTGCTAAGTAAAGAGTGTTTTAGAATCCCATGCAAATTTTTTTGTACATGTGGGGAGGGGGGAGTGGGCTTTCAGTATTACATATTCCTGAAGAGTTAAACCTAGAGGCTGTGTCTACACTGGGCCACTTATTCCGGAAAACCAGCCGCTTTTCCAGAATAAGCTGCGAGCTGTCTACACTGGCCCCTTGAATTTCCGGAAAAGCACTGACGATCTACTGTAAGAAATCAGCTGCTTTTCCGGAAAAACTATGCTGCTCCCACTTGGGCAAAAGTCCTTTTTCCGGAAAACTTCCGGAAAAGGGCCAGTGTAGACAGCACAGTAGTGTTTTCCGCAAAAAAGCCCCGATCGCGAAAATGACAATCGAGGCTTTTTTCTGGAAAAGTGCGTCTACATTGGCCACAGACACTTTTCCGGAAAAAGGGCTTTTCTGGAAAAGCATCCTGCCAATGTAGATGCTCTTTTTCCAGAAATACTTATAACGGAAAACTGTTCCGTTTTAAGCATTTCCGGAAAATCATGCCAGTGTAGACGTAGCCAGAGAGTTTCCATATTTCAAGATCCCAAAAAGAGGACACTGCCAGAGACTAGCTGTCAGAACAGTTTCAGAAAACATTTGGAGTGGGGAAGGGATAAGACGGAGCTCATCCATGACCACTCCCCTTTCCATCAGCAAGCTTGGATCCAGAACTGTTCACTAACACTACCACTGAAAAAAAGGGATTTAAAATAACCAAAGCACATAAAAAATTCAGATCCAATGCAACATTAGCTATGATCACATTAATCACTAAATATTAGCTGCCACCCCATTCTTCAGCTTGTATATTACACACAAAAACTATGTTAACAGAACATTAATAAAGGTGCAAAATCAGCCACTCAGAAATTAGGAAAGGCCAGATTTAAGGTTGCCTTTGTATTTTTTCTTCAGGGCAAAGATTCTGTCTTATTGTATGTCTGAATATACACTATTTGTATAATTCTATATCTATTTAATTTCAGTTACAATTAAATAGATATAGAATTATATTTAAAAGACAACTCCAGTAATGGTTGTTTACAATCCTATTTATTGCTAAACTTATTCATGTATGGATTATGTGCATGTGTATGTGAATACAAATGCCTTGAAGAGATTCACAGGCAACCTTAATAAAAAAGAGCCACATCAGAAGGTGTCAGCGATCTAAAAATAAATTCATTCAACTCTGCTGAGAAGAACCAGATGCTTATCATACTGGGGGGATACTGGATTTCAGATGCCAAAGTTTCCAATCTGCCTTTTTGTAGAAGACGACACGCATAATTATTATGGGTTGTGAACAATCGCCAGATCACAAAATCTGCTCTTAATAATGTGATTTTGGCTGGACCGTGAACTTTCTGAATAATGCTCCACGAGATGAAGAGGAAGCTTTTGCATGTACTACAACACTCAGAATTCAATTTCTTCTTCTAAAATGATTATATTATTAGTTCTCAGATTCTTCATGAGCAAAAATACTCTCCTTTCCCTAGGGATTTTGCTCACTGGTATGAAAAGTAAAAAGGATCCTTGTGTTTTAGAAAAGAGACAGAGTCATGGATTTAAAAAAAATAAAATATCACACAAAAAAGCCAAGATGGGCCCTACAGCGCAAAACCAAAACCAACACCACAGTCCTTTAGTGTGGCATTAGTGAATAATTTATTAGTGGCAGCAGGACCCCTGTAATATTGGATCTGTGGGCAGCCCGGTACTAGCAAACGGCATTCTACACTCACTACTACACACAGTTAGCACATTATGAAAGGATATGCTCTGCCATTTTAAAGGAAGTTTAGAAAAAAGACTCTCATCCTTGTTGAAGAACCCAATACATTTCATGTACCCTCTGTCTGTTTCCAATTTCGGCTGCATATGCAAAGCTTCTCAAAAGATACAGAAGTTCTAATACTGCTCTTCCCCATTAAGCTACACTTTAGCTTTCTTCTCTGTTGCCATTACTTCAGAAGTGATCAAGAATCAAAAAGAACTTGAGATAAAAATCTCTAACTAGCATTGCTTTCTCAAGTATTGTAGATGTGTTAGAGGTATTTAATATTAATCAACAACTTAAACTAAATTTACATATACAAAGATGAAATCAGTTTAGGTATATCTATATTAGGTATTTGCACTTAATTAATTTGTCCACACTTCTGTCACAGATGAGGCCTAAGGAGTGTTTATAATTTTATTTGCAATATTTTAGTACCCTAGACCAGGGGTTTGCATTTTGGAGGTTGTGGCCCACTGAGTCCACCACAAGCATTTGCCAAGAAGTCAGTGCTCTTGAAACTCCTAGGCTCAGTTCTAGGCAGGAGCCTAGAAACATATCCAATCAGCTGATATTGTGTGCTGAGGAAAGCACACACCACTGCCCCACCTCCATTCTACTGGAAAGAGAAGGGGAATATGTGGGATCAGGATAGGCTGACGCACCCTCCCACAAACATACATGCATGCATGCACTCACACTCCTGCCAATGAAGAGAAGAGAGGGGCAGAAATGGGGACCACTTTAATATCCTGCTGCAGAGCAAACTTACACACATGCTTCTCATTTGCACAGATGGTGGCACGGGATAACCCAACCAAGATGACTGTGCTGTGGATGTTCTATAAAGTGTATTTTAATTGTGTGCAAAGATATTATATAATCCATCTGTGTGGTTACCATTTTAAGAGGAGATGCACAGAGTAACACACAAGGCATTCTGGTCTGATATCAGTTTTGGACAAAGGATATTGATCTGCAAATTAGGATAGTCCCTCAGATTATCAGGCATGTAGAAATTCTGCACCTGTTCAAGACCGTGAATGCATTTACTACTCTTTTCTGACTCTGGGATCATTTGTGGCTTTTAACCTCTTGCTGCAATAGAGACATTCAGTGCCCCAAGGGGCAATCCAAGAGGTACTTTGCCCAACTCCACAGGAAGTTGCTCAGCAGTATCACAGCTGATGATAGGGAATTTGTAAATTCAGCATCCATTCTACACTACACAGAGAATGAACAATTGTAGTGCAATGTACTGTTACCTGAAATAGTGGATATGGAGCAGTAGCCAAGATGTTCCACTGCCAAGAGAGCATTTGTCTCATCCCAGTTAATATGCACCTTGGCTACTTGTGATGTACAGAGGCCAACAGTTCCCTTTCAATGTAACCAATTAGGTTAGGGGCATCTCTGGAGCACAAAATTTCTTTCCATTTTTTTTTAAATTTTATCTCTTTATTAAGAAATGTATAAAACAATAATACACCAATAACACTAATTAGTGTTGTCCCACCAGTTATGTGCCTTCCAACAGCTCTGGACTGCATCAAGCCATTAATATACAATATTTATAGGACAATGTGTATAGTGCCAATAACATTAGAATGCAGGAATGTAAACAAGGAACTATAGCAGTTTCTTTCATTCATTAAGCACACAAGAGAAAAAAAAACACCAGAGTTTGTAAACTAGAAAAAGGATAGAATCATTGCCAAAAGGTATTTTATTTTGAAGTTCCTAAGATACTATCACAAAGAAGAGATTTAAAAAAAAAAAATCTATCAAAATATTTAACAATATTAACTGAAAGCATCCTGTGTCAGTCTGAAATGCAGCAGTGCTAAACTATGTGCTTCAGATGAACAGGCAATGTTTAGAATAAGATAGCATCAGAAAACAGTCACACACTGCACTAGCAATGAAAAAAAATGTTGAATTGTCCTGTAAAATGCTTTTGATTTCAAAATGAGTCTAAATTGACATCAGGAACAAACTGCAGCAACCCTGCCAAAATATCTCCTAGATATTTTAACTCCAGGCAGTTTCAAACTTACCTTTGGTCTTCCATGTTGACTCTCTGTGAAAAGTACCTTTGATATGTAAAAAAATTTCAAGTAAAAAAAAAAATGTACACACACAAGAACAAATTGTAGACTTCCAAGACCATTTTAGGCTGACAGACTGCTTAAAGAGAAACCTACCTATTAAATGACACCATAATTGCAAAAATCAGAATTTTGAGAGCAGCTAATTCAATTTCTCAATTTAATGAGAAAAGTGTACTGCAGTCTTAACGCACAGGGTAACTGCTACAGCATGTCATCAGATCTATATTAAACGAAACTCCCAAAAGGTGATCAGAAACTGAAAAATCATGCTTTAAAAAAAAAAAAAAAGAGCCACAATTGTTGGCAACACACCACTTAGACCAGAGGTGGGCAATAATTTTTCCCCAGGGGCCACTTCAAAAATTTTTGAAATAGCCCCGGGACACCCCAGAAGGGGTGTGGCCAAACAGGAAGGGGTGGGGGAGACCCCTTTCTCCCTCTTCCCACTAGGTACCCATGACCTAGAAGAGATTTGGCATGCTCCCCCATCCCCAGGCTAATTATGGCAGAGCGAAGGAAGCTTCACGCAGCTCCCCTGCACCCAGGCCCTGATTAGCCTGCGGGTGGGGGAGCGCGCAAAGCCTCCTCCACTCTCCCCCTCGCCCTTCAAAGCGCCACATGCTCCTGGCAGGGCGGGGGGGAAGCTTCGCACGCTCCGCTCCCCCCAGCCAATTAAAGCCTGGGGGCAGGGGAGCATCCAAAGCTTTCTCTGCTCTGCTCCCTCCCTGTGACCAGCACACGGTGCTTGGAAGCACTGCATGCTGCGCACAGGGCGGGGGCAGAGCGGAGAAGGCTTTAGGTGCTCCCCCACCCCCATGCCCTAATTGGCCTGGGGGTGGGGGAGCAACAGGGCCTCCCCAGGCCAAATCCACCCACTTGGTGGGCCGGATCTGGCCCACAGAGGCCCTTTTGCCCACACCTAACTTAGACTTTGCCTCGCCTAAGATTTAGGGCTTCACTATACATACAGTCCTCCAGAGGCACAGCTGCACCTTACTGAAGATGCAACTCTTCCAAAGGACAAACTTCTTCAATCAGTGTAGCTATTTTACCTTAGAAAGAGGGAGTAGCTATGTCTATAGGAGAAGGTTCTCCTGTCGACATAGTGTGGTCTACAGCAGGCGCTAGGGCGGTATAACTGAGTATTCACTTGTGAAAGATAGTTATACTGATGTACGTTTATAGTGTAAACCTGGCTTTAGAAATGTGATATTAGATCAAATTACCTAGCTTGATCTAATTAACATCTTAAAATGCTAGATAACACAAAGCATTTGCACTTTAGAACAGTGGTTCTCAACCAGGGGTCTGGAGACCTCTGTGGGGAAGAGCAGGTGAGTTTTAGAGGCTGGCATTAGACTCGCTACGGCCCAGCGCACAAAACCAAAACCCCACTGCACAGGATTGCAGCCCACAGTGCTAAGCCCACCACCCAGGGTTGTAGCCGAAGCCAAAGAAACTTAGCTTTTGGGGTCCGCCCCATGGGATGGGTATCTGGGCTATTGTCCTGCTTGCTACCCTTGAGGCCGGCCCTATTTTATATGCAGATAAACAACTGGAGTCTTTATAGCATTTTGTGCGGCAGGGGACTCAGCAGTATTCCCTTTAAGCTCTGCAATTGTGTAGCTGCTTAGGACAGATTCCAATGCCACAGAACTGCTTAGGAGAGTTCCCACAGCTAGGTTTGATGATGCACATTCGCACATGCCTTGGTGCACATAACATTTATTCCACACATGGATGGGAAAGATTAAGAGGGAACATTGGACCTTAGTAAGGAAAAGTTTGAGAATGCCCTGCTTTAGAACAATGCTAAACTTGTCACAATAAAGTCAGGCTGACTCCAAGGGCTCTGCTACACTGCAGTTATGTGAGCTTAGTTACATCACTCATGGCTGTGAAAAAATTTACCCTCCGTGCAATGTATTTAAACCAACCTAAGCCCCTGTGCAGACACCACTAGTTGGATGGAAGAAATCTTCTGTCAACCTAGTGACTGTTATCTGAGAGGTGGAGTCACTAGAGCAATAAAAGAAAAAAAAGTGTTGTTTGTAGTACGAATCTACAAGACTGCTATATAGAGGCACAGGAGCATTTCTAATGTAGATATATCCCAAAACTTTAACTCAGTCACCTGAGTGTGCTCTAAAATACAATTGCTTTTACTCAACTAGATAACTGGATCAAGCTGGATCCAATGCAACTTCGTACTTTTAAATCCCGAACTAGACAAGGGCTAACACGAAGGAAATTTAGTTTACAAATTTTTACCATAACATAATCATCCAATATGTTCACAGGTGCTGATTCTGTTGGAATAACATTGGGTTCCGCAAACTAAAGGTTTGTCTTTATTAAGGCCTGATCTGCATTAGAAAATGAGGTTAATGTAACTATATCCATCAGAGGTGTGAAAAATCTATATCGCTGAATGACACAGTTAGACCAACCTAAGGCTTCATACCGATAGCACTAGATTGTCGGAAGAATTCTTTCATTGACCTAGCTACTGCCTCTCAGGGAGGTGGATTACCTATGCTGAGAGGAGACTGTCTCCCATTAGCGTAGATAGCATCTGAGCCACTGTAGTGTTTTAAGTGTTTAATAAAAAGGATTCAGCCTACATCAGGCTTAATTAACATGTGCTCGCTAAGCCTAACCTATAGTTGGGCCTCTTTCATAGTGTGGCTGCAAAGAAAAACCTTGCAATTCAATTTAGCTGATTGAGTTCAAACCTAAACACCACCAGATAAAAAAAATCAAGGTAAAAAATGTTACCCTGCACCCACTCCAGAAAAAAAGATACAGGATTAGGTAGGTTATCTAGCATCTAAACTCAACCACTTTTTTTTTTAAGACAAACCCTAACAAAAGCATTGGTTCATTACACCACCTAATAGTGGGTGTAAAAGGATCCAGGATGTGGGCTAACTAGATGGAATCACAGATCACCTAGGAACAGCCAAGCCTAGGGAGAAGGTGTGAACTGAACTGAATGTTAACAATTACCTCATTATTAGTGTTTTTGTCATTGAACCCATATCCCAAAATGGGAGTCATTTGGCCATACAGCATATGGACTATATTAAAGCACATTGGAGAAGCAACTCATTGAAGTCTTTACAAGAAACTTGAAGGTAGAATAATACCTTACCAGATTCTTTTCTACACTATCTACTTGTATAGACTCTGAAGTTTTCTGGAGATGGTCAGCATCATCATATTGATTTGTTTGAAGTTATCATATTCCTGGATTTATTCAATCCTGCTGACACTAAAACTCACAAAACCCTAACCCTTGATGCCTTTCTAAAACTATCCTCTTAGAAATGTAGGCATTAGATTTAGGGATGTTAGAATGTAACTGAGTAATTATGTAACTGAGTAATGGTGTTGGTTACACTCAGCTGGCTCGCTGCTCCATTCCCAAGGAGGAGGCTTCACTGCAGCAGGAAAACCACCTCTCCAGGAGTGGAGTCAGCAGGGACTGGCCGCCCTGCTCCCATCACAAGCTGCAAAAATTTCACCATATTTAAAAATGGCAGGATTCTGAGTACCAAGCCTGAGGCCGGGTCTACACTAAAAGGGGAAGGTCAAATTACAATACGCATTAATTATGCGGGTACATTAATTACGTAGTTGGAGTTGACGTACTTTAATTTGAGTTTCCACTCAGTCTTCATAGTGAGAGGCTAACGGAAGCAAAACCTCTGTCGGCTTCCCTTATTCTTCCTTCACTAAATCGAACTCCAGAAGATCGATCGCAGCAGCGTCAATCTTCTGTTTAGTGAAGACATGGCCTAACAGAGCCACTTCTACAATATCGGTACTCACACGCTGGTATGTAGACTCCAAATACCCCTTATCCCCATTTCCCTACAATGTTAGAACCTATCAAAGTACTGATCCCAACATTTTTAACACATAAAAATAACTACTAAGTTTTTCATTTTGCTAAAAATGAAAATGATAAAGGCACCAGGGTAAAAAGCTATAACCACTCCCCCCCCCCCCACAAAACCAATGACACCCCACTGTCAGAGGCACTCATTATCACAGCTGAAATTATTCTGATTTTTCCCCATCCACAGAGCTAGTTAAACTAATCACAGTAAAACCCCACACAAGCATCTTCCTCAAATCATATAACAATAGTGCTCTGTAAATCTTCAGACCAAACTAATTTTTGTCATGTATTCTAGAAGCAGACAACAAAAATGGCTCTGGTCTGTTATCAATGCTTTGCAAAAGAATGTTTCCATTCCATGTCATTCACTTTATCTTCAGGAAGGACAGAGAGGATAAACAGTACAATGGGCTGTGACTAGTCTTTCAGAAAAAAATTTCTTGCTGTAATGTCATGAACATAAACCTTCATGAAAACCAAAAAATATAAGACTTCATTTATTAGCAGTTTATTCACCTAAGCAGGGGAGTTTTCTAGGGCAAGAACAAAGGTACTCTAAGTGACCCATTAATCCCAGGTACACCTAAAGGGTATGGATATTCAGGTACTCTTCGAAGCCTTAGACCAGGGTGACCAACCTAAACCTGAAAAGGAGCCAGAATTTACCAATGCACATTGCCAAAGAGCAACAGTTCTATATCACCAGCCCTGATCATCTCCCCACCCCACCATTCTCAGCACATCCCGCCCACTGGGTCAGTGCCACCTTCTCCTTTTCTTCCTGCCCACTGTGGTCAGCTCTCTCTCAGTGGGAGACACTGGAGGGGGGAAGCATAGGTGTGACAGGATCAGTGGAGAGGGTAGGAAGTGGCAGGCAGGTGCAGCCGTGACTATAGGCCAACTCAGCCATCGCCTAGGGCGCCACCTTCAATGGGGTGCCCAATGATGATGTCACTCCATTGACAGCCGTGCAGGCGGGGGCGCTGGTTGCGCGTTCTGCCTGGGGTGCCAGCTGCCGCAGCCCGCCTCAGGCTGCCCCTGGTGGCAGGATCCTAGGGGGACAGGGTGGAGGGGGAGAGCGCCTAGGGCAGAGCTGGGGGTTGAACAGTGAGCACCCTCCGGCCCAGTGGAAAGTTGGCACCTGTAGCTCCAAATCTGGATTTGGTAACTATGTATGGAGCCGCATATTAACTTCTGAAGAGACACATGTGGCTCTGGAGCTACAGGTTGGCCACCCCGCCTTAGACACTACCTAGCATCTTTGACACTTCTAAACAGACTCCTCTTACCACAGGACACAATTTAGCATATACCCATACAAATCAGCTTCTATACACAAAATATATAAAGAAGAGGATTTTGGAAAAAGGGGATTAAGGTACCATTCCTACCAAGCAAACAGATCTACTAA
Source organism: Apalone spinifera (assembly GCA_030068395.1). Taxonomy (NCBI): domain Eukaryota; kingdom Metazoa; phylum Chordata; order Testudines; family Trionychidae; genus Apalone; species Apalone spinifera. Next base: position 50,933,519 of record CM057846.1, on the reverse strand, counting down.
TGTTATTAAATACCTTTATTTCCCCTCTAGCAATAAGAGCTGAATATTAAATGATCCTTTGTGGAGGTGGGTAAGGGATTGATCTATAATGCTTTACAAATGAAAATTCAGTGAAATACTTTTCTCAACAAGTTAATATATTTTACATTTCAGAAGAAGTGAATAAGCATGATTTGAAATGCAGAAAAATTTCAACTGTTACAATAACTTAATTTTAACTTGCAATTCCCTTTTACTTCCCTTTCTGTTCCTATCTCATCTCCTATGTGCCTTAATATTGCAAAGATCTCAGAGCAGCGGCCAGTTTTATACCCAGCATTTAACTACACTACAACAATACAGAGAGACTACAAATTGGTTTAAGGTAGGGCCAGTTTAAAGAAATTTTTTTTGGGGGGGGAGGGGAAGAGAGAGAAAAAAAAAAGAGTAAAATCTAAAAATCCAATGATAACACCAGCAAGTGCCCTCCAAAGCTGTCAATGCAGCACCTTTAATGAATTTAAGATTTACTAAATAATTTGATAAAGAGACACCTATATAACTTAGTAGCTAATTGTGCCTTTCACTGAACAAAATTAAATGTAATCAAAGTTACATTTCTAATCAATACAAGGGCTCAGTATTTCAATTAAATAAGCCTCAAAATATATAAATCCTTCTCCAGTTCCCAGTGCCAATTCCATTCTACTGAATACCTCAATACTTCACTGAGTAGTTTAGAAAAATGAAGCTTGAAAGTTTCATAGCTTCCTCTGGCTTCCACAATAAGCGATTTTTGAGGCTTGGCATACATTAAGTTCACTTTATGACAAATATTCTATTATGTTAACATTTATGAATAATTTCTTTTTATACAAACTGAGAATTTCAAACTGATATATACATTTATACACCACAAGAGCAGTTTTTACATCGGTATAATCAAGTAAATTCCAGTTAAATCTCAGCCTATTAACCATTCAGAGTCTGTGTGTTCAATACATTTGGAATAAATTTGCAATCCATCAGAATTGTTATGAGTGAGTCATGAAACAACCTAAACGAAATGGGGAGTAATCTTACTATAGAAAAACTTTCAGACGCAGAAAACATTAAATGCTTGCCTCACACACACACACACAAAAAAAAGGGGGGGGGGGGGACATTGAGCTGAAACTCAAACCATAGACACAGAATTAGCAGTGTTACATACCAAGCTGCTCCAACAATATCTTGTTATTCAGGACATAACATTTTCACGCACCAGCCATACAAATCCCAGAGATTAAACCCATATTTCCTGATTTCTACAACAAAGATTGTCATTAAGCTACCGACATCATCAGGAATGCAGTACTACCATAACTATACTTAAATTAACCTTTCATCTACTGTGAGCAAAACAAAAACACTGTAAGACTGGTATGGCAAGTTAGTCAGCTTCCAAGCTATTATCCATAAGTTTCAAATGAGACAGCAGAACTATTAAGACCACAAAGCCTTACATGTATGAAACTTGCCCTGAACGCCACACAAGATAAAATGAACCCTGTTCCCCTTAGCCAGATTATTGTAATTTTCTGCTTTCTTCTGCTTGCTTTTGGTTTACAGATCACGTAATGCAGTTTTATAAATACTGTCCTAGCTACAGAATCCTAAGAGCAAGCTTTTCTTGCCATGTTGCACTAGTACTGGTTCCTTATTAAGCAGACAGACTTGAAAATTACTTTGCTAATACTGTTCTGCTATTGAGATATCAACCAATGTTTTTGGGTTTTAGTTATGACTTTTCTAGGTTATCTTTTTTTCTTGTGTGCTCTGCATGACTCTTGATTTTCAAGAAAGAAATAATGCAGTAAAATTCTTTTCCATACTTAGTCTCTTTAGAACTCTTAATAATCTTATGCCTTTCAGCTCCTTACATTCCCCATGGCCACAGTCAGTCTTCCACGGATACTGCAGATATGAGCCAGATCTCTCCATGCAGATTCTTTGGTTATACTTCTCATCTGCAAAACCCCTTGTCATTTCAAGATAGATCTGTTAAATTAGTAATAGTGCTTAAACCAACCCCTGAAATATATTTTTACTGTACACTTGTTCCTGCACTCCCAGAGCACAAAGCCAGAACAATTTGCATGAAGGGCACTTCATTGAATGTGAAGGAAGCTTGTATTCTCCTCTCATGCACAAATGCACAAACAAGAAAACAAGAATTAAATAAAAAAAAATACAGCTGTTGAGGAGCTCCATTACTCTTGCTGTAAATTGGAGGATTCAGGAAAAACCCTGGCCCAATCCCTGATCACAGATACAGTCAGCATCATGGAGCAAAGTTCCCCCTCCACACTCCTTCCAAGCAAAGTTCACCTCTAGTAAGGTAGTTGGGCTGGCTGAAATGCTGCAACACTCTGGAGATCAGAACTCATAGGATAGATTAAGCTGATCCAATCAGCCTGGAATAATTTATCCTCCCCATTGAGCATTATGTGGACCCTACTGAATTGAGGAAATCTATCTGCATATTATATTTGAAAGAGTCTGTCCGCTGTCTGTCTGTCTGTGACTCCATTTGTTCAAGAACTCCTCTTAAGTGGTAAGAGCTAGGGCTACCAAATTTGGTATGTAGCTTTCTCTTATCATAACAAAGCAAGGACAGGGTTTAGTGGTGTCAGAAAAATGGGAATGTTTTCCAGAATATGGAAAGGGAGGGGTCACAAAGGAGAGACGCTAAACTGCGAAGTAACCACTGGGGGCAGCCACAAGAGTGGCCAGCTGGGGGGAGGGCTCCACATAGCCAGACACCAGTAAGTGGCCACATAGCCAGACACCAGTAAGTGGCCCCTGTCCCACAAACAGTAACAGTGCTCCCCGCCAGCCTGGTACAAACAGTATCAGATGCCCTGCCCCCCACACCTTAAACCATCCAGAACCAACCCAGCTTCCAGGAAATACAGCCCACCCTTGCCCAAAAAGAAGCTGGAAACCGGGTCTGACCCCCACCCAGACAAGAAGGCTGGGGCTGGGAACTATGGTTTGGCCTTGGATAGGCTGGAGGCCAGGGGAAAAGGCAGCTGGAGGCCAGGGCCAGCACCTGGGGCCTTTTTCCCCTCCGGACTAGGTGCAGCCAGAGAGTAGGAGGGGAGCTAAGCATTGCCCCTCCTGGATCAGCTGCAGGCTGGGGAGGGGGCCCACTGGCCACTGGGGGGCACTGGAACCCAGACCCTCAGACAGGCTGGAGGCCAGGGGGGGAAGGGGAAGACAGCTAGAGGCGAGAGCCAGCTCACAGAGCCCAGTCTCCCCTTCGCTGGACAAGACGGAGGTGGGAGTCGACCCGTGCAACACTGGTCCCCTGGGAGGAGATGCCAGCTGGAGAATGCAGTCTCTGGCTCCCAGGAAGTGCTGCCGGTGCAGCAGCTCCACCCCAGTTAGCTCCTCCCCAATCTTCCTAGCCTCTGTCCGGAGCTCTAGTCTAGTCCCTGAATACATTGGGCCAAAATTCCCAGCCTTGGCTGAAGTGAGTGCACTTCTCAATAACTTCAGTGACGTTCCGATGGCAGAGCTGAGGTTGGCGCCATGTGGATGTAAATACTGGGTAAAATGAAAAGTTACCAGTTCACAGTAGCCTTCCTACAACTGGAAGAATATCATGTGGCTTGAACAGCAACACTGAAAATGACAGAATAAAAAGTCCTATTGAGTTCAATGGGATTTTTCATATTAGCAGTTCAACAGAGAGACCCTTGTCTTTAGGCTGCCTAACACCTTCCGTCATAAAGGGATCTTGCAACCTTCTCTTTGAGAAGCTCACATGCCTCCATTATTTGCAGCAGACCTTTGGTATTCCGCACAGGGAATCCCCATGGGCTACTGAAGTGGTCCCATGAAATTCCATTCAGATTTTGGCTGAGATATAAAATGTTAAAAACTGCCATTTTCCTTCTCTCTCATGCATTCCTCAGTAAAACACTGGCAGCACACACAAAAACCACTACTGAACACTGTGAGGCAAAGCTTGCACCAGCACAAGCAACTCCACTGGAACACCAGGAAACTGCTGGAGTAGCTGTGTTGTACGGGGGTGGGGAGGGGAAGGACTCTAGCTCCCAAATCCTCTCTCTGCCCCCCACTTTCAGGACTCCGAGGTGTGCATGGAGCAGGATGGTAGACACAGATAGACACAGGCAAGGCTCTCCAAAATCATCACTCCTCCCAGACTCCACACCAGCAGCCAACCCCCAATCTGGGGCCAATACAAGAGGGAGAGCCCCCTCCTCCCGCGAAACATTGGTAAAGAAAGAGCAAAGCTAGCTTGGACTTCCTCCTGTCACCTCCTGGAACTGCAACTCATTCCACCCCTCCCGTGGGAAATCTGCACTCTCCTGTTGCCAACTAATGTTGTTAGTCTTGTTGATCACGTGACAGCAGTTTGTGCTGCAATGCTGCAGGCTCAAGGTTCAAACCCACTGATGATTCATGATTACGGCTGAGGGGAATTGTTAAAGTTGCACATAAGGTTTTTTAAAAATCATTTTTCATTTAAATAAAAGCCTAGGAAATTGCACTCCAAAATACTAAAACAGCATTATTAGGTTGCAAATTCAAGTACTTGAAAGTTGGAATATGGCAGTTATACACTTGACTGTACAGTTTTAATCAACTCCCTTGTGCATATATGCATGATGACACATAGTACTTAGCTAAATAATGTCATACCATTATTTTCACAGAACCCTGTGCACAGGGGATGTGCAAATGTGGAGAATTAAGGATGCATAGGCTACTGTAGATTGGACATTTCCTCATTTTTGAGTATTTAATTTTTGCAAACCACATAATATTCTTTTAACATAGTTTGTGTGTAATCAGTGCCTTTTTTTTTTTTGGTTTAAAAAAAAAAGTGCCGGTATTCCAGGGGAAAAAGGTGCCAGTACTCCAGGGGAAAAGTTGTTGAGCTCTGACTGGAGGTGCCGGTACTGTGTACCAGGCAGTACCTTCACAAAAAAAGCACTGTGTGTAATACTTATCAGTTTGTAACACTGATACATGATTAAAACCACATAGGAAAAGGAATCACCCATCTGACAGGAAAAGCTATTCCACAGTTGGGTGCCCAATTTAAGACACCCTGAAGAGATTTGAGTTAGGGTATGTGACTGTAGCCTGGGCATGTTATCAAAGTGTGTGCATGAGAAGATATTTTACAGTATTAAGATACTTTTCAATTACTGTTTGCAATCTGAAAATTGTACAGTTTCACTTTTTAAAGATCAAATATGCCATGCCCACACGCTTTGCTAAAATCATGATGACGGAGTCAAAGATAAATAATATTATAAGTGAAAATAGCATAACACACTAGCTGAAAAATCTGAGTCCCATAACAACTTAGGGTCTCTATTCAGAAAAGCATTTAAGTACATGCATAAAGCCCATTAAAGTCAATAGAATGCACACGTACTTAAGTCCTGTCCTGAAAGAGAGATGTGATGAGTCCATCTAGATATGCTAGTTATTTGTTAAATCAACTTGCATTATTCTTCAGTGATTCCATGCTTGGTAAATTCCATTATTTTATTTATTACAGAAACAACCAGGAGTCCTGTGGTACCTTAAAGACAAACAATTATTTGGGCATAAGCTTTCGTGGGTCTATATACTGTCAGATTCCATGCATCTCATTAAGTTGTTTTTACCCACAAAAGCCTAAGCCCCAAGAAATCTATTAGTCTCTAAGGTGCCACAGGACTTCTCATTTTTGCAGATGCAGACTAACACAGCTACCCTGTTCATTTAGTACAGCCTGTGCTAACAGCAAATTAAATGTAGAACTATATAAATATAAAGTAATAGTGAAGGATTTACATAGACATACATTCTAAATTGCACACACGTTAAGATAAAAAAAGTTATTTTATAAAGTAACAAAAATACATGTGCAAGAAAGCAGATTTTAAAACTGGGGTCTCAATCAAATTTTAATTTCCTTAATTAAAGGAAATTAAATGTGTGTGTGACAAATACATTTCATTTCTGTACAGTACAAAAATCCCTAGAGGTTTTCTAGTGTCTCTCCATCAAACTTACATGAATAATTATTAAGAAAGATTTTTCAAATATGCCCACAGTATTTTACACAAATTAGTGACCTTGGAACTATGTTCATGGTAGCTCTCAAAATCAGAATATCTTTGTTTGCTCATATTAATCACTGATGTAACTTTTTTTCAGCTCTTAAAAAATTAATGTAAACTCTTAGGACTTTTCAAGAGCTAAAGCCTCCCACTAATTAGCTTTCTAGGCCAAATAAAAGCCATTTGGCACTGTACTCTAAGCAATTTTATAGTTTGTTTATTATACGATATTTAAGTTTACATTCTGGAAGCCTTCATTTTAGTCCTGTAACAGGTCTTAATACATTTAATCATGTCAATAGTTTTAGTTTCTTCTTTCTCATTCAAATAATCCTTATCCATTGATTTCAAACTGGAAAATAATGAGACACGTATCTGAATGCAGACCTTATGAAAAGCCAAACCAACCAGGAAGTTCTTACTAATTTCACCCAAATCCAAAAGCACAGGAAACCTGTACCACTGCAGGAATTTTGAAGTTGTCTTAACCTGTATCATGCCACAAAGTAAAATTTTTCACTTTAATCTGGCATTTAAGATTGCCAGCCATCCTGGTTTCACCCGGAGTCTCCCAGAATTAGGCTCTATCTTCTGAAGGCTACTGATGCCAAATCTGGAGATTTTAGGCTGCCAAAAATTCAGCAGCACAGTAAGAAGGCGGCAAGCTGCCTGCATGCCCTGCCTCTGTGCACTCCAGGAATCAGCCGGCATGTCCCTGCAACCAATGGGAACTGTAGAGGCAGTGCCTGAAGGTAGGAATAATCCAATGAAGTTCCCATCCCCTAGGGCAGTAGCAACATGCCAGCCTCTTTTGGGAGTGGCACAGAACCAGGGCAGGAAGCAAGCCTGCCTTAGCCATACTGTGCCAAAACCAGAGAGTAGCTCAAGTTTAGTGCCACATGGCCAGAGCAAGCATCTAACACCCCTCCGACAACCCAACCTCATGTCCTAGCCCTGAGCCCCCTCCTGATTCCAAATTCCCTCCCAGGGCCTGCACTTGTCACCCCCTCCCACATCCCAAACCCCAGGCTCAGCCCAGAGACTCCTCACACTCAAAACCCTACAGCCCCAGCCTACTGCCCACATCCCCTCCCGAACCGCAAGCCATTGCCCCAGCCCAGTGGAAGTGAGGGAGTGTGGGAAGAGCAACAATAGAGAGAATGGGGATGGAGTGGGTAGGGTGGAGCCTCAGAGAAGGGGCAAGGCAAAGGTGTTTGCATTTGTGTGATTACACAGTTGGCAACCCTATGGCACATTGGTACCTCTATAGGCACAAACTCCATTCACTGATAGTGGCATGCACTTGCTCTGCAAAAACTAGTAGATTCAAGCCCCGTCAGAGTGTATGTTTTAAAAGGTCACAGGATCAAGTGATGCCAAAGAGACAGATGCTCCTTTGAACCATGCTACATTGAAAAGAACTAATCACCCGTGCATAAAAAATGAATATCCAGGGTGCTCCATGAGTATAGTAATATGTAATATCTCCTGAGGCCCAATGTTAGCAATAAGCCGATTCTTAGGAAACACGTATGAAGAACTGAGTTAGGGTGGAAATTTCGACAAATTTCTTCTTAACCACAAAAACAGATGGCCTGTACAGCCCACATGTCCTTGATGCTGATACAAATAAGAGTTTTTTCCCCACAGCATGCCCATCATAACCAGCAGGAGTTAAAAAAATTACAAAAAAAGTATAAGATTGCACAATACATGGAAACGTAGGAAACAAAACTGGATCCTTTTACACCTAAGGAGCAAGCAGCAGGAAAGAGTCCTGTTGCTGCTGGCAAGGCTCCTTATACATTCCACCCAGCAAAGCTGGGTAGCACAGCCAGAGGCCTGGTCACTATCCAAACCAGCTGGCTGGTTGTCAGATGGCAGTAAATCCAATTAGGACATATAATCCCTGACACACTGTCAACTAAAATCCTGACTGCCACACAGACCCAAACCTAATTGCTCTCCTTGAGGTGAAACATCCAATGATAGCTAGCAATCTGCGATTCACGTCAGCAAGAACTGCATTGTTTTAGAGATGCTGGGGTATTAAAAATAAGACTAAACAGCTCTCCTCAGCAAACCCGCAGCCCAGGTTGACAGACTTGGGTCAATGGAGCTCCCACTAGCCCTCTAAAAATAGCTGTGCAAACAATGAGTTGAAGTTGCAGTGTGGCCCCACTAATCTATATCTGTTGACCCATGTTGAAGAGGCTCATTGCTGCTGGTTGTTTAGACATACCCAAAGTCTGAGATTCCCTCTTCTATATGCAGGATATTTAACATAAGAATGGACATACCGGGTCAGATCAAAGATCCATCTAGCCCAGTATCCCTTTTTCCGACAGTGGCTAATACCAGGTGCTCCAGAGAGAACGAACAGAACAGATACTCATTAAGTGATCCATTCTCTGTCATCCATTCAAAGCCCTGTCAAACAGGGTAGGGACACCATCCCTGCCCATTCTGGGTAGCAGCCATTGATGGACCTATCCTCCATGAATTTATCTAGTTCTTTTTTGAACCTTGTTAAAGTCTTGGCCTTCAGAACATGCTCCATCAGGGAGTTCCACAGGCTGACTTGGCATTGTGTGAAAAAAAAATACGTTCTTTTGTTTTAAACCTGTTACCTATTAATTCATTTGATGACCCCTAGTTCTTGTGTTATGAGAAGGCGTAAATAACACTTACTTAGCTTACCAGTCATGATTATATAGAACTCTACAATATCCCCCAGGTGTCTCTTTTCCAAGATGAAAAGTCCCAGTCTTATTAAACTCTCTTCAGATGGTACCATACTACCAGTAATTTTTGTTGACCTTTTCTGAACCTTTTCCAATTCCAACATGTCTTTTTTGAGATGAGGCAACCACATCTGCACACAGTATTCAAGATATGGGCATACCATGGCCCTAAACAGAGGCAATAATATATTTTCTATCTTATTATGTATCCCTTTCTCAATTATTCCTAATATTCTGTTTGCTTTTTTGAGACTCCTGCTGAACACTGAGTGAATATTTTCAGAGAGCTATCTACAATGACTCCAAGATCTCTCTTGAGTGGTAAAAACTAATTTAGGTCCCATAATTTATATATGTATAGTTGAGATTATGTTTTCCAATATGCATTATTTTGCATTTAACAACATTAAAATTGATCTGCCATTTTGTTGCCCAATGGCTCAGTTTTGAGAGATACTTTTGAAGTTCTTCACAATCTGCTTTGGACTTAACTATTTTGAGCAGAGACAGATGTGGCCCCCGGCTTGCCTGGATGCAGAACCAGTGTTGGTGCTCCAGCCCTGAACCCTCCCCATCCTACCCAGTCCCCCCACTCCCACCCCCTACTTCCCAGACAGTCCTCTGACCCCCACCCAACTCCTGCACTCACCTTCCTGCCCAGAGCCTGCACTCCACTCTGATCCTGACACCCTACTATCCTCTCAGACCCACCAACCCCCAACCCATTCCTGCACCCTCCCTTCCACCCAGCACCCACACCCCAAATCTGCTTCCTGGCAGTCCCCTCCCACACACTGAACCCTTCATTACTGGCCCTACCCAAAAACATGGAGGGGGGGAGAATTCTACTATCTTGGGCCTCCCTAGGAATTGGTGCTTGAGGGGAATGTGGGGAGTGTTTTTCTGCTTCCCAGTTGAGGGCCCATCAGCAGAGTGCTGGGTTTGTGCAGCCCAACTTATTTTTCTGTGGGTCAGTGGCCCATGAATAATAATAAAAAGTCCCTACCCCTGGATTACCCCTTTCTCCAGATAATTTATGAATATGTCAAATGGGATCAGTCCCAGTACAGACCCCTGAGGGACACTACTAGTTATTTCTTTCCATTCTGGAATCTGACCATTTATTCATACCCTTTGGCTACGTCTAGACTACAGAGTTGTGTCAGAAAAACGGCTGTTTTTCCAACAAAACTTGAGTCCATACTGCAAGCGCGTTCTTTCAACAGTAAATCAAAAGAACAGAGGGCTTTTTGCACAATTGGTAATCCTCATTCTACGAGGAAAAAGCTTTTTTGTGAAAGAGCTCTTTCGCAAAAAGGGGTGTGTGGACGGGGAAGAGGGAGTTTTTTTGGAAGAAGAGGAAAAAGCAGGTGCCCTGGTGGCCATTTTGTCCATAGCAAGTAAGATCTGCTTACATGCGAGATCTTTCGAAAAAGCGCATCACTTTTTCAATGTGCTTTTGCAGTGTGGATGCTCTCTTGCGCAAGAAGTTTTTTCAGAAGAACTCTTCTGAAAAAAGCTTCTTGCGCAAGAAGCTTGTAGTCTAGATGTACCCTTTGTTTCCTATCTTAACCAATCATCAGTCCATGAGAGGACTCTCTATCGTATCTCATGACAGCTTCCTTTACTTATGAGCCTTTGATGAGGGACCTTGTCAAAGGCTTTCTGGACATCTAAGAACGCTATTTCCACTGGATCCTCCCTGTCCACATGCCTGTTATCCCCTCAAAGAATTCTAGTAGATTAGCGAGGCACGATTTCTCCTCACAAAAGCCATGTTAATTATTTCCCAACAAATTATATTCATATATGTGTCTGACAATTCTGTTCTTTAATACTGTTTCAACTAGGAGTGTTAAAAATGTGTATAATTAAGTAACCATGAAACCGCTAAAAATATCAGAGGCAGCAAAGTAGGGCAGCTCCTCAGAAGCTGATGTGCACTAGAAGCCAGTTTTTAAGTCAGCTCCCCACGCATACTGGGAGCCTGCGTGCAACTGTGAACATTTACCAATGAGCCCAGAGTCATCGGTTAACCGTTTACACTTTCACATCTCTTGTTTCAATCAATCAGTTTGGCCAGTACTGAAGTTAGACTCACCTTTCTGTAATTGCCAGGATCATGTCTAGAACCCTTTTAAAATTAGGCATCACATGAGCTATCCTCCAGTCATTTGGTACAGAAGCTTATTTTAAAGTATAGGTTACAATTCAGAGTTAGTAATTTTACAATTTCACATTTCAGTTCCTTGAGAACTTGAGTGAATGCAGGGTATATTGATTTAAATCACTGGTTTAAATAATGACTTATATCACCAAGAAAAATTATTGATTTAAATCAAGTTTTCCACTGATACTTCTTCAGATTTACACCATTGCTTAAGTAGTATGTGATCACTAAAACATGTTAATTTACAACTCAGTAAAACATTTTGCAACAACTAAGATTATATGTTGTGAGTAAGTTTTGTAGATAACTTATTTTTATTATGCATTATTTCCTAAATTAATATTCTTTACCTGTTTCAAGCTGCAGGTGCAGCAGCAGTACATTAAGAATGGTAATGGATAAATCACACACACAAACACAACAGCACTTTCATTAAACTAAATCTTAAATGTTGTATAAATGATTCACATTTGCAAAAGCAGTAGCCTCCTGAGTTGTTGGCTGATGGCTGTCCTTAATTTTTTTTTAATTTCAAGTTTTATTAATTCTAACAGACAAGTCCTCAGAACACTAAACATTCAAAGTCCTTAAAACTTCTACAACTAGCTCTCATCTTCCCTACTCCCACCATCATTTTGATTCATAGACTGAAACAGAAATACGAGTTTTTCTGCTTTTTCAATGCCCAGTCAATTTCTTAGATTTGTGTGAATAAATGATGACAATATTCTGTGCCTGCAGAGGAAGCTGCTGCTGTGAAAAGTTGGCTCAGCAACTGAAGGAACTCTGTTTCAAGGTGCCTGGCTAATGATTTACATCAATTCAGGAGAGTGACTGTGTTCAAAATATCATCAGTAAACATGTACTGATTTTATGGTTTTGCTACAGCCCTGAAATTTATGACGACTGGCATAACTGAGGTGTGAATTTGAAATGCCCATGGCATGGCAGCATTATCTTCTTCGTAAGTTAGGCATCTGGGCACTTAATTTTGGAGTAAGTTCCACTGAATTCACTGACACTCCTGTTTTTTGTGAAAGCAAGCGTAGAATGGGGTTCCCTTGGAAAAGCTGAGTTATGCTGAAGTAAAATAAGGAACAGACTTATGGCATCCCCATTATAGTCTGTTGCCATGATGTTCCAAAATAAGGGACACGTATTATGCAGTATAAAATAAGAAAATGACTGTCAGTGGTAACTGGCAACTCTAGATTTCTCCTACTGCAATTTTCTTTACTGTATACTTTGGTGACAGATACTGTATACCTTGGTGATAGATACTGTATACTTTGGTGATAGATTCTAAACCTAGTTAACTAAACATGCCATTAGTATTCGTTAAGCTAAAACATCAAGCATAGCAGTTTGGGAATTTGTGTGTTAAATCACACTTAAAGGCATAGGAGAGTCTTGAAGAAAGATGCATTGCAAAGTGAATTATTGAAGTTACTACCCAATTTATCCACATTGTTCAGCAGATATATACACTAGGAATGTCAACGTGTAGTCGACTTCAATATTAACTCATAAGCCAGTATCAGAGGCCGCATAGGGCGGGGGGCAGGGGGCGGGGGAGCGGGAAGGGAGGCTGGAGCCAGTGCCCTCCCCGGCACTGCTGCTTCTCATAGAGAGGTAGCAGTGCAGAGGGTAAGGGGGGCAGGCAGGAGCCAACACATGCAGGGAGTCGGCTTTCAAGCCAGCTCCCTGCACATACCAACTCACAGCAGTGGGCAGGGGCTCCCCGGGAGTGGAGCCAGGAACGCACTAGCTGCTGTTCCCAGGGACAATATACCAACTCACAGCAGACTGCTATCTGAATGTGCTGGTTCCACAGAGCCACCTGCTCCTCTTGCTGCTGCCCACAGGGGAGGGCAGGGGAGGCTTGCCACAGACAGAGGCTGCTCCATGGGTTGCTGGTGCAACTCCTGTCTGCACGCTCTCGTGCCCCCACCCTCCACCACGGACAGGGCTGCTGCCTTCTTGCGCTGCGGAGGCAGCAGTGCGAGGCGGCAGGTGGGAGTCAGTCTATGCAGGGAGCCAGTTTTTAAAACGGAGGCAACAGCGCAGTGTCACAGTGGGCAGGGGCTCCCCGGGAGTGGAGCCAGGAACACACTAGCTGCTGTTCCCAGGGACAATCAAATAATCACGTGCAGTTGCACAATTATTCAATTAATTGCTAACATCCCTAATAGCCACATTATTTTCTCCCAATAAACAGTTTTCTTTGTGATGTTTCACTCTTACAGCTAGGCCCTGCATCTCTTTCTTACACTTGGCACATTTTCCATTTTTCACCTGGGGAACAAATTTCTTTAAAATATCCCCAAATAGCATCCCTTTTAAACCCAGGCTGAGTCTATACTACACTGATGTATCAGAAAAAAGTATCTGATAGTTTTCTCAGAAAAGCCTTCTTTTCAGGAGAGCTCTTTTTCCTCATGGGAGGAGGAAGACAGGGCTTCCGAAACAGTGCGCCTGGTCTTCCGCAAAAAAAGCAGAAGAGCAGATGCATTTCCTTGACGCAGCAGAGTTTTTCCTGGGATACCTCTGATATCCGAGAAAAACCCCATAGTGTAGATATAGCCCCAGAAGCTATGATGGTTTTTCTGTGGCAAAATTGGGAGGCAGGCCCATACGCAGGAGGAGGAGTGGTGGTGTGTGAGAGGTGAGATTGTACCTCTCCATGGTTTCCGATGGTCCCCACATGGGGCCAATTCCAGCCGGACTGGAGAAGGCGGGGGGGGGGGCGTATTTCACAGTCACTATACCACCAATCATGGTCAGGTGATGAGCAATATACCCCATCTACTATATTCTTATTATTACAGGATGGAATTACTATCCATAAAGATTCTATAGAACAGTTTTTTACTTCATTTGATTCTATGCTTTCTTTCACATATAGTGCCACCCCTCACCAGCACAAGCTGTTCTGTCCTTCCAATATATTTTGTATTCTGGTATCACTGTGTCACATTGACTATCTTCATTACACCAAGTTTCTGTAAAGCCCATTATATCAATATCGTCCTTTAAGACAAGGCATTCTAGTTCACCCATCTTATTATTTAGATTTCTAGCATTTGTATATAATCACTTTAAAAATTTGCCACCATTTAGCTGTCTACCATTGCATGACGTTATTGAAAGGGACTCTTTTTCATTTGACTGTTTCTCATCAGATCTTACCCATATTGTATCATCTTTCATCCATTCCTTCCTACTAGGAAATTCAAAATCTCCATAGATCCTCTCCTAAGATTGGTCTGTCCATTCCACATGCTCCTGCACACCAGTCTGCTTTCCCCTAGCCCTTAGTTTAAAAACTGCTCTATAACTTTTTTAATTTTAAATGCCAGCAATCTGGTTCCATTTTAGTTTAGGTAGAGTCAATACTTCCTGCCTAGGCTTCCCTTTTCCCAGAAGTTTCCCTAGTTCTCATAAATCTAAAGCCCTCCTCCCCAAGTCCATCATCTCATCCACACATTGAGACCCCACACAGTTCTGCCTCTCTAATTGGCCCTGCACACAGATCTGAAAGCATTTCAAATAATGCTACCATGGATGTCCTGGACTTCAGTCTCTTACCTAGCAGCCTAAATTTGGCTTCCAGAATGTCTCTCCTATCCTTCCCTATGTCACTGGTACCTACATGTACCACAATGGCCGGCTTTTCCCCAGCACTACACATAAGTCTATCTAAATGACTCGAGAGTTCTGTAACCTTCGCTCTAGGCAGGCGAGTCACCATGTGGTTCTCCTGGTCACCGCAAATCCAGCTAGGTTTCTAATGATTGAATCCCCCATTACTAATACCTATGTCTTCCTAATAACTGGAGTTCCCTTACCTGGAGAGGTACCCTCAGTGAGAGAATACCATGATGTCATCTACAAGGAGGTCTTAACTGTGGAATCATTTCTCTCTACTCCAGTTGGATGCTCTCCTTCCCTGAGACTTTGACCATCCTGTACAGCACAGAGGCTGTCTGACCAGAAGTGAGAACATTCTACTGTGTCCCAGAAAGTCTCATCTATGTACCTCCATCTCACTAGCTCATCCAATTCAGCCATTCTGGCTTCAAAAGCCCATACATGGTCTGAGGGCCAAGAGCAATGTGCACTGAATGCACACATATACCATCTGCCCATAGGGCAAATAATCATACATGCAACACTGGGTGCTACAAACTGGATGACTCTCACTCTGTTGCTGGGCTTCTGCTTGAATTTTTTTTTACTCCTGGAGCTTGTTACTTTCTTGGTGGATTTTTTTAAAATAGGTGGTTTTGGATTTAAGTTTAAAAACTTTAAAGCCATGGTGTCCAACACGCTAGCCACTATCCACATGTGGCTATTTGTCTGGTTGAGTATGACTAGTTTGCTATGAAATGGTTGGACACCACATCTTTTAAGAATGTTAAGCGCATCTATCTCCCCTCTCAGCTCCCTCTCAAAACTCCCTTGGATGCTCAGAAGCAAGCTTTTTAAAACCTTGGTCTTCCTGAGTAGCCCTGCCCTCTGATTAAGGGTTGATGGTGCTAAAGGGATTAGAGGTCAAAGTCTTGTTAGACAAGCTGTCAACCTTGCCAATCAGGCTGCTAGCCTCAGCACTCCAAACAGACCACAGAGTGTCAAGCAGCAAGCAAGCAACACACACACACACACACTCTTGCTGGCCCCAGTAAGGATACATTTGCCCATTCCTTAACCAACTGAGTAAGCTTGCTGGTTTGCACAGACGCTTTTGTCAGGACCAACAACCCCCATTCTACTAAACCTACACAACTTCACAGGAACATAAGTGATGTTAATGCAAGCCCTACCTTTCTATGAAGCTACTTTGCCTCACAAATAACTTTTCACCTCAGAGATACACTTCTAGACCTACTGCTACAGAAAGAGTTCATTCTGTTACTCTGACAAGTCAATACTTGCTTTACAAAGACAGACACAGAGTTAGTGACAATCTTGTATATTCTAAGTTGCTTTTGCATAAGGAAAAACCAGTATTTACAGGATAATATCATTAACGTATTTCCTTACTCTATTTCTGTTATAACATTTTACTGCACTTCTGAACTTGTTCAGCACATATAAAGTTGTACAGGATGAAGCTCTCTAATCTGGCATCCTTAGCACCTGACTGGTGTCAAGCCAGAAAATTTGCCGAACCTCAGGAAGTCAATGAAGTCTAGCAGCATTTCCAATGCTTCCAATGCTTACCAGGTTCTTAGAAGACATTTGAGGTAAATCAGAGATAAAATAACAGCAGTGAACATTGAGAGCCAGGTCTGGGAGGTGTAAACAAACTTTAAGGGACCACATGAAACTTGGCCACACCATCATAAATATCGGCTCACTAAAATCATGCAAGACCATGGATGTTGCTGGACCAGAGAGTGCCAGACTAAAAAAGTTCGATCTGTATTACAAATTAGGGGTTGCTATTACCTATTAACCTGTGAGACCTCTTGGTGAATTATTGCACCAAATATTTTGATAAATATACCTGTATAAAATCTTGTGTTTAGATCTGAAATAAAACCATATATTATGAAAAGAAACATTTTTGTTTAAACTACATACAAAATATCAGAAAATGTTTTATTTCAGACCAAACAATTATTTTCTTCCACTAGTAACTTTTTCAGTTTCTTTAGTTAAAATATTTGTAATTACAATGGCTACAGGTTAGTAAACATTTTCAAGGTACAAAGTAACAAGCTATGTGTAATCCTGTTCAGCATACACTGGTAATAGTAGAGTATCTGCTCCAGCAGCTCATACACTGTCTAAAAAACACAGTTAACAGCTCAAAAGTTACATTTTGTCCTCTGATGTAACTAAAATTTTGTTGACAGCAGATAACAGAACAAGTTACACTTTACCATGATGATCATCCTTTTTCCGGGTATCCTGTGCCTAAAGCATGTAAAAGTCCTTCCCTTCCCAATCACTGAAGATTCAAGCATGATTCAGAAATTGTAGAGAATTGCATGAGAGCTACTGGATAAGAAATGTAAGAGCAGAGTGTATTTCTTACATTCTGACATGCAGAATCAGCTTGTAAACACTACTTCTACTTCAGAATTGACCAATTTTATACGTATGGCAAACCAGAAAAGATGTTTCAAAATATGTATCAAAATAGAAGTTAATATCATTCAAAAAGAAAAACATACAAAAATGCACACTTTTACATGGTGATACTTTTTACAAAATAAGAATAGTACATATTTAAATGCAGGAATCAATAATAGACCATGTACAAAGTAACATTTACTCAATCAGGGGCTATTTGTAGAACAGAAGTTTTGTAGTATTTATGATGGTTGTTGTGATTTACAAGCTATTTTGTATCCAAGATTTTCAATGCCACATGGAAATATTTAAGTTTGCCATGCCATATATGTTAATATTAAGAAAATGAGACCCTCAAATAAGCACATGTGCAAAATTCAGACTGTTTCAGAACATCCGGAAAGCTCCCAAATAACAGAATACAGAGCAAGAAAGCTACACTCTTCCAAAGGAAGCACTTTCCAAAGAGATATATGAAACGTGTTGGTATCTGGAATTCACATAGGGAAATGGAAGGAGTTGCTAAGTACTTGCAAGATCAAAAAGCCTACAAAGGTTGCATACTGTAGGGCAGTAGTCACCAGCCAGTAGATTGGGATCTACTGGTAGATCCTGGAGCCTGTGATAGGTGATCCTGACTGCTTTGGCCAAGAGGCTATCAAGCACAGCACTTCAGCTGCCCCTCTCCGTGCTGCGGTGCATCTCCTGCCCTTTGCCTTGGAACTACCCCTCCCCAGGAGCATCCTGCTTACGGCACAGAGCAGGGAAGGGAAAAGGAGAGGGTGCTGATGTCAGGGTGCCCCCTCTCCCACTCTCTATTCTATCTCCACAGAATGGGAGGGAGGGCACAACAGAGTTTGGGATGTAGGGAATTTGCTGGCTGCTTTTGAGAGTGGTGCAAGGCCACAGGGCACGGGTGAGCCTGCCTTAGCCCCACTGCACCACCCCCTAGGAGCCACCTGGGGTAAGCAGTGTCCAGTTAGAGCCAGCTCTGATCCCCTGCCCCAGTCATGAACCCCCTCCTGCATCCCAAGTCATTGCTCCAGGCTCAGCTCAGAGCTCCCTCACACTCCAAATCCCTTAGCCCAAGGTCAGAGCCTGTGCCCCAACCCACAGCTCCTGCCAGAGGGAGGGAGGGAGGACGGAGTGAGTAGGGGCACAGCCTCGGAGAAGGGGCACAAAGGAGGTGGGGCAAGGGAATTTGGGTTTGAGGTAGATCCTGGATTGCACTTAAATTCAAAAAGTGATCTCGTGTTTAAAAAGGTTGGAGACCACTGTTGTGGGGATGGTCAACTGAACTAACATCTAGAAAATCCTGAATTCTAATCCTCGTTGAAAAACTGACCTCTGTCTCACGCGTTTCCCATCTGTAAAACTGGGATAGAAATTGCCTGTTACTCTGTTTTATAATAATGAGATTTGTAAAGGACTTTAAAAGTATAAGTTATATGTTGAGTATAGCACAGTGATGGGCTCCATAACAGCCCAGAAGCAATGAAGACAATGAGAAAAGTTCAGTTAGTGGGGTAGGCCACGCATAAGGGGATTGGATTGAAGGAGCAACCCTTGATCCAAGGATAAAAAGCATCTAAGCTGGGGTGGACTGAGACAATATAAAGCCAGGATATTGGCAACAGAAACTGTGGCAGTGAGGAAGCCCGTGGTGCATTAGAGAGGGAAGGAAGGAACCCAGGGAAAGAGGAGGATGCTGGCCCTGAGGGAAGGGGGCACCCAGAAGAGAGGGCAGGGGCAAGCGGAGAAGGAAGCCTGTAGGAGAGGAGTAGAAAGCAGCCCAGGAACACAGCAGCAAAATTGAGGACTGAACAGATCTTGGCTGTATTATTGTGGGATCATCTGGCTGGAGTAATGGGTGGGCTCAAGTTTCCCTACTAGCCACTGACAAAACCGCACTGTCCAAACAGCAGGTTCAGTGTGACTGTCTACTCCAGAAGGGTAGAAAGCTGCAGCTCCTGGAGTGAGAGAAAGGCTACAGAGTGAGAAAGAGGATGATGAGAGAGAGAGAGAGAGACAGAGAGAGAGAGAGAGAGAGAGAGAGAGACAGACAGACAGACAGACAGACAGACAGACAGACAGACAGACAGACAGACAGACAGACAGACAGAGACAGACAGACAGACCACAAGAGGAGGTCTTAGACCTGAAAGAGAGCTAATCCTCAGAACATCATAGAATCATAAAACCATAGAGCTGGAAGAGACCTCAGAAGGTCATCAAGT
>CM057846.1:50900451-50914074 GCA_030068395.1 Apalone spinifera | reverse complement strand
GAACCAGGGCCTGTGATCCGGAAGCTTCTCTCAGTTGTCCGAAGAAAGCCTCATGTACCTCATCCAGTAGGAGGTGCGGTCATCATTGAGTGAGCACCTCATTATGGTTACAAAATTTTCCACAAGTAATGAAGAATAGCGGAGAAGATTGTTTATTAGCTTTGGCAGTGGAAAGCAGTTATATTGAAACCTAAAACTGTGTTTGAGAAAGAAGCAAATTAGAGTAAAAAGATCTCTCACTTTATTAAGGAGCTCTTTTCAGGAGAAAATAAAAGGGTAATTTCATAGAACACTAGAATTGGAAGGGACCTCGAGAGGTCGAGTCCAGTCTCCTGCCCTCATGGCAGGGCCAAGCACTGTCTAGACCATCCCTGACAGGTGTCTATCTAACCTGCTTTTAAATATCTCCAGTGATGGAGATTCCACAACCCCCCCGCCCTTAATTTCCTCTGAAGACTGTACAAGTCAGCAAACAGAAACAAACGAGGGACTGACATCATGACAGACAAGTATTTACATAATTTTGCATGCTAAAAATGTATGTGATATCTGTAGCCAATCCCAGTGCACCTTAAGTCTTGGCTTCTATTAGTAGTCATTCCAACACTGACAATTATGTGACAATCACAGTTTATACTCCTATTAAAAACGATGAGCTCACCATATCTTGGTTTTGCATTACCTCTTTATAGACACATTCTAAAATAGGGGTTTTCAAGCTCTCTTTAGGTGCTAACTTGAATTGGGTGTACAATCCACATTCTAGATGTAATCTTACCTCACAATCATAGAACTGAAAATGACTTCTAGAGGCCATCGAATCCAGTTCCCTGGACTCACTGCAGGACTAAATATTATATAGACAAGTGATTCTCAAACTGTGCCTTCCAGGTGGTCCACGGCTTGAGCTCAGCTCCCCCGCCCTCCTTCCCCACAGCAGGGAGCCTGCGCTGGCACTCCAGCCTTGAGCTTTCCCTTTACAAGGTTGAAGCGCCAGCAGTGCCTTCCCGGGGGGGGGAGGGGGGGGCGGGGCAAGCCTTGAGCCTCCCCACTGGATCCAGCTCATGGGGAAGAAGAGGAGCCAGAAGCGGCTCCATGTGCTGCTGCTAACTGTGCCCCTCCCCCTTACTAGAAAAACGGCAGTGCACGGACACACTGCCTGGAAGCTTTCTCCACTGCTCCCCATAGACCAGAATCTGGCCAATGGGAGCAGAGGGAGACCACGTCTGGGACACAATGCCTGGGAGCAGCATGGGGCATGAAAGCAAGTAAGTGCCCCCCCCCCATGCCCAGACCCTGCATCCCCAGCCCATTTTTGCACCCTCCGCTCTGGCCAGACTCCCTAACCCCACCCTTGCTCCTGTACCCTTCCTCCTGGCCACACACTGCACCTTCCCTTGCACTGCACTATCCTTCCTCTGGCCAGATACCCTACTTGCAAACTGCTACCTACCTCCCTCCAGTCCTCACCCCCTTTTACACCTGACCTCCTGCCCAGATCCTGCAGCCCCATCCATATCCCACTTGCTGGCACCCCTCTCTGCACACTGAACCCCTAATTTTTGACCCCACCCCTGAGCCAAGGGAGGGGAGGGTTCCCAAAATCCACTAACCCCAGAACTCCTGAAAAGTAAATCTGGCCCGTGGAAAGCGCTGAACCTCCGTCTTCCCTCTTCTCCGTCCCCCTTGGCCCATGTGGCTGAAGCGCCAGAGAAGTGAGGTGTCTCAGTTGGGGACCACAACAGTGATGGCTAGGGGTTTCTGGAGGGTTTTTTTTTTTCCTTTTTGCTTCTCACTTGTGTAGTCCCCAACTGATTTTTTCTGTGGGCAGTAGCCCCCGATCCAAGAAAGGTTCCCCACTCCTGCCATAAATAAAGAAAACATTGAAACCTTTTATGTTGGACATAAATTAATATTTTATTTAAAATGAAGTTTGACAAACTAACATGAGAAAGTCTCCCTAGCTGCAGCACTAGCAAAATGGCACATTGTGTAATTCACGGCAAGTTTCCATTAGCGACTGGGGGTCCACAGAAAGGTTTGCATTGAGCCACGTGGGCCCGGGCCAAAAAGTTTGTTAACCACTGATCTAGACCATCCCTGACAGGTGCTTGTTTCACCTGCTTTTAAAAGTCTCCAGATAGAGATTCCACAAACTCGTAGGCAATGTACTCTAGTGCTTAAATACCCTTACAGTTTTTTCTGATGTCTAACCTAAACCTCCCTTGTTGCAATTTAAGCCCATTGCTTCTTGTCCTATCCTCAGTGGTTAAGGAGGATAATTTTTCACCCTCCTCCCTATAACCATCTTAGAAGAGATTGTCCTATCACACTGATTCAGAATCCACAAATCAGATTATGCTTTTAAAATTATATTAAGAAATTGTTCTGAAATCTGTACTAAAAAATCACCAGCAAGCTGGCATTCAGAATTTCTCATTTTTTTTGTTAAGAGAGAGTGGCTATATCAGTTCTCAATATGGATGAAGAGTCATGACTGGCTAGCAAGAAAGTTCATTTTTTTAAAAAATATAAATATTTTGTTACACTAATTTCATCAATTTTAAAAAACTACATATCATGATACCAATTTAACTCAAAATACCATAGTTGGTATTTTCAAATAAAATACACCATCACATGCATGTTAATAATTAAGAAATACATTCTGCCCACAGCCTTATTAGTCCCAAATTACAATTTAAAAAAACCAACTAACCCAGCCACCTACTGGGTAGATGAGCCAAGCTGCAGAGAGGCAATGCAGAACAACCCTGCAATGGAATGTGCAGAATTGTGTTTCATAAAGGTTCTCTGCATGGGAATGCAGAAAAATGAGCAGGAGAGACCAGAACAACAGAAGCAGGTTGCGCACTCCATCTAGCCACAGGAGATGGACCAGTCCAACACCTGATTAGGGATGTCAATGGATAACTGGTTAACTAGTAGGTTTTACCTTTAACGGGTGAGGCTTACCGATTCTAGTAAAGCAGTGGGGGCTGGAGCAGCTCCCTGCCCACCATACACAGGGGGTTGCTCCTGCCCCGTAGGGCCCGCCACAGAGTATGAGTGCTCCAGCCCAGCTGGAGCAGCCCCTGTTTGCAGTAAGAGGAAGGCAGCCCCAGCTGGACAGACGATGGAAGAGCCGCTCCAGCCCAGCTGGGCTGAAATGCTTCTATTTAATCAGTTAACTGGTTAAAAATTACATTTAACAGCTTAACCAATTAAATGAGAGTTTACATCCCTACAGCTGATGCAATGGGACTGCAAAGAGCCAGAGCCACCATTGCAGCCCAATGATGTAGTAATAATCCTTGTGTGACTCAGGATGCACCTTTAATCCATCTCACCAAGTTAAAGAGAAGATTGTCACCCAGCCCCTCACCCAATACAATTCTTTCAAGCATTGCCTATAAAAGAGATAGCAGCCTGCACCAAACTGCTTATACACTGAGACTGGTTAAAGACTGACATCAATCACAGAGTTCAGAGTTATTAACCTCTCACAAATATCGATCAAACTTAATGATTCAAAACGTGGCTGTTTTCAATTGATCAAAAACAAGGATTTCTCTTAAGTATATCATGAAAAAAGAGTGAGTTTTACATCCCTATGAAATGATACAGAATTCACAGGTATGTTTCTATGGCCAGTATTCTCTGAAAGCCCTTACTTGCTTTTAGTTTAATATTCTGGTGCTTCCAGTCATTCAAAAAAAAATCAGCTAGATAAGCCTATTACATACACAAGGTATCAAAACAAAGCAAAAAGGGAAGAAAAAGAAGTTACTAAAGCCTGCTCCAGTATATTTAGAATCTGACTTGTGTTAATTAGTCTAACCACTGAAAATCTGTGTATTAGTAAGTACCAGAATTTCCACACCATAAAATAGGTTTTTTGCAGCTTTAAAGAAACACAAGAGTGCTAAAGCCAGAGGTTTTATCTTTAGTAAAATCTAATACATAAAGAACTTGGTTTTGAATTCAAGGAAAATTCTCAAGTGCATCAGACATGCAAAAAATATTGGAAGTATCAAACAAAATGTTTTGTTAAGAAAGCCGACAGCAAATTATTGAAATTGTGGCCAAATTTTAATGTTTTGTCAAATGAATTGACTTTTAGAGTAAATGATTTTGTATGAAAAAAAATAATTTGCATGGAGTCTTTTAGCATTTGCAGAGCTCTAGAGCGTTGTTACAAAGAAAAGAAATCCCAACTAAAAACATAATTTTAGCTGAAAACAAGCAATGAATATGTATAGTTTTCATCCAAAAACTGCTCCTCAGAATTCATAAATACAAGAAAAATGAAAGAACCAACCAACTTTACAACCAAAATTGAAACTGATAAAATTGGTATCAGAATTTTATTGCACATATTTGCTGCATTAACATTTTCATTGGCTCTTTAAATGATCATTATAGGAGTAAATCTGAACAGACTACAGAGCTTACAGCAGCAAAATAATTAATCCATCACAGTCTACACTGATATTCAACACAGGACACAGTAAACTTATTTCATTTAGATAAAAATAAATTCAGAGCAGAAGTCTCATTATGACACAGATGTTTGGCTACACAAGATTTTGTTCTGACTTTGATTTCACTACCTGACCACCAAGCAGAGTTGCTGATATCAGTCCTGAGTATTAAGGTCATGTTTATGCTATGGAGACTATAGCAGCATAACTACAATGCCATAGTTATGGTGGCATAACTCCAAAGCAACACTATTTACAGGGAAAGAAGGAGTTCCCCTCCCCCCACACACACACACTTTAGGAACTTCACCTCCCCAAGTCACCAGGAGTATTCTTTGGTTGATCTAGTTGTGTTTTACAGTAGAGGTTAAGTTGACACAGTTATGGTACTCAGAGGGGTAGGGAACGGGGTTTGTCAACTTAAAATTTAAAGGTGTACTAGACTCTAGGACTGACATTAGAATAAAAAACATGTTCCATGCCATATAGGTCCAAAATTCTTTTGTTATTTGCAATAGTCTCAAAGCATTGAATTCTGATAAAACCCTAACTGATCATTACATTGTTCAGTGTTGCTTTTAGTTTGTTTTAAAATGGAAGTACACTATATATTTGATAAAAAAAAACTAATGCAGGAAATAAGTTCTTACTCCATGACCTATACAGATTTGTAATTTTACTTACTTTTGCAAGGAGAAAAACTAGTCTAAGCCAGTAATACTTTGATTAGTTTTCCATGGCTTCTGAAACCAGTACCTCATTCCTGTCCAGACATGTAAGTATTTGGTACCAGCTGTTTTAGTGGCATATTTCTCATATCTAGTATCATATTTAATGGGACAGTCTAACATATATGGCCAACAGTTATGTAAAAGAATGAGATTAGTATTTGAAAGCGATCAAATCCTTCATCGCTGTCTCGTGGCGTAATTAAATTATTGTACCATCATTCATTGACAGACTTGCTATCAACTCCTGACATCACTAATGTAGTGTATGAGAACGAGCACTGAGCTTTAAAAATCAGTTGTTCTGCTAATGGGGCTGTGACTGTTGTGAGACGTGACCAGGAGAGCTGATGAGGTGTAACTGAGTACTTACTGAACTGAAAGTAATAGAGCAATACCTTCACAAGAGCTTTTAAAATCTAGTGTGCAAGTGACGTAATGTAGGTAGACAGAAAATGGACATGGTAACAAAATACACTGGCATAGACTAAATGAATTTATGTTGACTATGAAAGCAGTTATGTTAATTACTCCTTCATTCTACTCAACCTTTTTCCCAGACAGAACCATGTCTATTTTATTAGCATTCACTATTGTCTTTTAAGAGATAACTAAACATTTGGGTAATGGTGGAACTCTGTTGAATATAAAGTACAGCATTAAAGGTACACTGTTCTTGAGTCCACTGAAGTCTATAGCAACAATTTTGTTTACTTATATAGGGACAGAATTAGGCCTTTATCCTGAGCTGCTACTGCTGCCAAATGCTGAAAATTTGAACATTCAGTATAAACACTTACTGTAGACTCAGTTATTTTGAAATAATAGGGATGTGAAATTGTGATTAATCAGCTAATCAAGTAGTCGATGGAATTTACATAGAGGCAGCAAGGGGGAGGGAAATGCAAGTAGTCAATTCAACTATCTGATAAGCTTAGGCTTATCAGGGAGTCGACTATTTGACTACTCTTTTACATCCCTATGAAATAATGCACAATATTTGGTCTAAACTAAACTAAAGCTAGGAAATTCAGGGCTAAATCCAGATCTGACTGAAATCAATGGTCATTTGCCCAAGAATTCCATGGGATCAGGATTTGAGCTTCAATCCTTAAAAAAACATGTGCATGAAAAAAATAAGAGTAACATCTTAATTCTGAATTTTCTAGCTCTTATTGATTTAAACCAAATCATAAAAAAATTCTGTTGCATTTTAATACTTTAAAAGAAAAATCTTGGGTTACAAAATATGCTGTGATATTTATTCAGCCAAATACATGAGTTATTATGTGTACAACTTAATCAATAAGCTATAACAGCTCCTTTGCCAAACTCAGGTGTCATCTGTGTTGAGCAAACATGCATCTTAAGCAGTTAACTTTTATAGATTTTCTCAGTTCAAGTTTCTTTTTTTATTTTTTTCATATCAGTAAAATTTCTTAAGTTTATCTACATAACTATGTTAGGTTAAAATTAATCCAGAACTCTGAATTTGGTCGATATGGGATTGGGAAAATTTCCTATGCATTACCGTATTAAAGAGCATTTGGGCTTTTTAAAATTTATACATACATTTTTACCAATTCTGGAATGTTTACAGAAACAAGACCCTACAGAATTTTCATAAAATTGCCTGAGGGAGAGCAAGGAGCGTAACAGAGCTAGAAAACAACAGCACTGCATTTGCACTTTAAACAATAAAAATCAAATAAATCAAAGCACATTACAAACTAGTATGCACAGATGAAAAGAGAAAAAGTATTTCTCAAAAATCGCTACAGACTTTAAAGACCTTCTATCGCTCTTTGAAACAAAAACTCTGAAGGGAGAGGTCAGAAGGAAGGACAGGATTACAGAAGTAAAATTACATGGACTCACCGCACAATTCTGAACACAGCATGGTGGAGCAAAAATGCATGTGTGGAGGGGAGGAAGCGCATTAAGTAAAAGGAAATACATAAATGAGTCAACAATTATATTTATTGCTTAAAAAACACCCACAAATTTTTGCTACATCAAGTGGTGTACAAGCATTTGTTGAGTATCCACATAATCTTTTTACTTCATCTGCCAGTTTTCCTCTGTGACTTTTTGTTACAAATACACATAGTCCTTTACCTTCACCACTGAGTCATAACTAAAATGAGATGGTAAATTGGTTAGAGTAGATAGCATGGCTCTCAGTTCCACTGCACCTCTTTAGGCAGTGCAGAGGCAAAGCTGACTTTAAGGCACCTTTGTAGCTCCTGATATGCCCACAACACCAAAGGCTAAAGCTGGGCTGGCACAGAATCATTTCAGCAGCACTATGCCAGCTTCTGAAGAGAACACTTTCTGCTTGAGTATTCCCTGGGGTCTGATTCCACCAGAACTTCAAAAGGGTTAAGGCAGAAGAGCGAACCAGGGCTGGGACCTTTTCCAATTTGCACTGTTGGACAGGAGCATACTACTTCTACGACCTTGCTACAAAATAAAAAACAATAACTCCAGAATCACTAAAGGAGTCTGTGCAAAGTTTAAAATGACAAAAACATTTTAACAAAAAATACATTTCTCCTTTATCTGTAAAGTACAGAGTTCATTATTCTGTTTACTCCTTAGTGATGCATTAAATGGAGAAGCAGCTGAGGCACCACAATAGGGCCAAATGACAGCCTTACACTTTTACATGAAGGAAAATAAGCTATTTGTGTGCTCAAAGTGCCCCTTTATTCTCACTACTGGACACATTCAGCACCACTCAAGTGCATGGGATTTTACTGACCTAGCTTGCAGTCATTCTTTTAGGCAATATTTTAGTTTCTATCTAGCAATTTAAATTCTGAGCTATAATCTACTAAACATAGGGGATATAAAAGAAAGGTGGACAGGTCTTTATCTTCAGCAGCATTCAAAGTGTCAATGTAATACATGTATTCATGGACAAAAGTTAAGCTTATCAAAACATATAATAATTAAAGATGTCTGGCCAGATGTCAGTCTTTGCATGTTTCCTTTGTCAGTTGTCAAATTATGTTAGTATGTGATGTAACAGGCATGTTGGCAGCAATAGCTCTAACATTTTAAAAGAAATCCTAAACAGCATTCAATTATCAGAAAAAATGTGCATTGTTGCTAAATTAGTAAAGTTGCTGATTTGTCTAAAAAAATAAAAATGCCCAAAACAAAGAGCCCAGCCCTGCAAGCAAATCCGTGCATTACAACTTCTGCACTCAATTGTAGAGTGCTTTGCATAATCAGGTGCCACGTTATTACTTTTGTGCACAAACCTTTCAAAATAAATTACATAGACTTGTGAATAATGGTGACAGGATAGGTCTTCATATATTTTTCTTTATATGTACATGTGCTTCTGCCCAGTAAACAATATAATTAAGGTTCAGAAGTACCTTTCAGTCTATTCCTGTCTTCAGGGGGAATTTCCTAGTGGGGAAAAAAACTCTCCTGAAAAATTCCATGCTTGCTTTCAGCCCAAAGATGAATTATTTTGAAACAAGTTATGAAAACATTAAATACATTTTTCTTACTGTAAAACACATTTCAATTGGAGTTTGTACATGCGAATCTTGTGGAAAAGGCTAGGAATATTAGAAGCCTCTGATCTGGCATTCTCATCCTCACAAAGTACTAGTTAGATGAAAAAAATGCAAGCAGAGGTGAAGTTATGAAAGTTTTAGCTTTACATTAATGTGAGATTTTGCATTTAAATTTCAACTCAGTAAATTATTGAGCACTGAGCACCAATGGAGAAATAGGAAAACAGATTGATATCATGTTATACGCGCCAAGATTTTACACACAGCATTATAGTAATGAACTCCTGAAAACCAAGGGATCAGTAGTAATAAGAGTGAGATTGCAGCTTGGTTTCCTGTTAAATATATAATCATACTGCAATGAAAACTCATTCCTTTAAAATATCTGTTCTTTAAAAAGTACACCTATATTTTCCTTTGCTATAGTCAGGAAGCTAATGTGTGCTTAGGTTTATTCTTGTAGCAGGAACACTGTACAGTTTATTTTAATCTTGAAGAGAGTGAAAGGGGAGATTTTGGTACAAGATAAGTTCATTTCTGTCTGTTTTTGTTTCTTTACAAAACAACCCTCTGATTTCAGTTCTGGGGAGTCAAAACAGCAAAATTACTGTGATTTTCGGGCCTTATTCATGCTGATTAGTGGAGGTAGGAGAAGGAGAGAGGAGAGCGCCAAGGAAAGAACTTTGGCTAGCAGACAAGTGAGTGACATGGGAGCTTTTGATGACTGCATGCTAGATTTGATAACTTTATTGTAAATTCCCTCAGGAAACTTATTTTAAAAGGTTTTATACACACACAGTGGGTTTATTAGAAGAACCAGTTATAAAAAATAATTAAATTAAGCTCTAAGTTTTGTTTTTCAAAACGCATTAGACATAAGCCTTCAGTCATCTGAATCTTGGATTTTTTTTTAGGAATTAAAAAACAAAATTAGAAGTCAGAGATTAACCTAAATTGGGATGGGTACTCCCAGACTAAGAGGGCATTCAGTACTGAAAAAATAAAACATTTCATTTTTAGGTTTTCCTGAAGTAATGCTGGTCAGACCCTGTTTGCACTGACTTTGTTCATCATCATGATGAGTAAATCAGTCTGTAGTATCACAGCTACCAAGAAATCCCAGAGTATAAAACTGGGCAATAAAGATTCAAGTAAATGGTATTTGTCTATCATACCATATTTAGTGTTCATAGGGTTTTTTAATTTGGTATCATTTACATATAAAGTAACTTTTTTAAAAGCCTTGATTCATCTATGTCTACCACAGGGGTCTCCCTGGCCAGAGCAATTGCACAATCCGGAGCAGGACTCCCAGCGGGCAGGAGAGGGGAAGCTGTCCATTACCAGCCTCCAAGCCCCGCCCTGCCCTCTCCCCCACCATGGCATCCCATCCCCTGAACACATACCTTTGTGGATCAACAGAGGGCCTCGCATCGCGTGGCAGCAACAGTCACGCCAAACTGCTCTATGCTTCCCCTCAGGGAGTGCAGAATGGTATGACTGTTGCCACCATGCAGTACCAGGTGCCTCTCCCTGTGACCCCAAAGCTAAGTGCTCAAGGGATGCGATGGCATGGGGAGGAGGAGGAAATGGTGGGAAGGGGCAGGGCTAGGGGGACTAGTAAGAGACAGCCTCTGCCTCTTGGGAGTCCCAGGCTGAATAGTGTGCAATCGTTCCAGCTGGCACTGGCCTGAGGGCTGGAAGTCTGAGACCCCTACTCTACAGTCTCTTCCACTGAAGGGTATATATCCCATTACTTTCAGTGAGCTTTAAAAAAAAAAAATCTAAAAAATTATAAGAATGAAGCTTCCCACATGTCCAGAAGCTCAGTAAATATGTCCATCATTTCAAATAAATAAGTTTTTTCCATAATAAAAAATACTGACAAGTTGCTTGGTCATATCAATTATTTGAGGCTGAAAAAGATCAAACACAGCACTGCATGCTAAGACCTTTGTGACAAAGATGGGGATGAGGCATAGCCCTCAGAGTGGATCCCATCATATGTATTTATTTTCCTTCTACCCAGCCTTTCATATCAAAGAGCACTGCCAAGAAATAATGAAAGTCATATACTAACAAACATGTAAACAGAAATACAACCTGACAAACTGATTACTTCACTTAAGCAGAATTTTAGTCCCCCTTATAATCTGAATGTTCAGACTATATTGATGCTAGTCTGTGCAATATACAAAATATAGGGATATAAAATAAAAAGGAGCTTTTTATTACCAATGGCAAATTATTCCTGACTAGAGAACCTCTGAATAGAAAGTTAAAATGTGTAATGTTAACCCATCAACAGATCTAAAAGCATAGCACAAATATTAATGCTAAATCTCGCCCCACTTGATTTAAAAAAGTGACAGAGATTTAACCACCCCTTTGCCCCATCACCCTGACCTTCCTCTTTCAAACTAGAAGAGCTATATTAACATATTAAGATAAATAAAAATATGTATAACAAAACAGGATGCATATAAAAACCACCTCTCACATTCACTCTTGCAACCTCTTCTTTCCCCTACTCACCTCCCATACAACCTATGTTTGTCATCCTTTGCTGTACTATATTTAACTTGGATTCTGATTCTGAAAGGGGAAATTTGGGGGCAAACTTCTGCATCCACATAGCTTGCAGCCTTAAACTGCAAGTTCCTTGAAGCAGGGATCTGGTATTTTGCTTTTTATTTTTGATCTGTAAAGTACATTACACCACCTACAGAACTACTGGATAATTAATAATGCCTCTCAGAACATTTTTGGCAGAACTGATAACAGAACTGTCCAGATGTGCAGCTCTCCTGACCAGTGATTGCTAACTTTTGGGGCTCAGGTTCCATTTGTAAATATTTATGGCTTGTCATAACCCAATCAGAGTCTTGGGGTGGAGGACCCTGGGGAACAACTTTAACTAGGCATCTTAGCACCTAAGGTGAACAAGTATATTTGCGCACACACACACACAGAGGTGATGCAGGGAGAGGATGGAAGGCATGGTCACATGTTGCCCCCCCCAGACCCAGAGAGCTGGGTGGGTAGCTCAGATAAGTCAGGAAGTGGAGGTGGCTCTCCCTCTCAAAGAAGTGCCGCATATCAACAACCCAACCAAGCCACCCCAGTGGCTCTGTGTCCAGGGTGGCTGCCCCACTCACCCTGCTCTGGTTACAGCCCTGTGGTGGCTTTGATTGGCTCTTACCCTTGTGGGGGCTAGTTTCTGCCCTGCATTCACCACACAATGGCAGCTCCTCCAGTTCCTGTACTGAGGGGCTGGCTGGGCTTCACTCTCTGCTTTGGACCAAATGTATGTGAGTGGCATCGTAACCTAGCTCATGGGGTTGCTGTGCCACTCACTCAAATTTGGCCTACCTGAACTCATGTCATTATGATGACTGGACTAAACCAGTGTGACACTTGGATCTCAGAGGCTGCAGAGCCTGAAGCAAGGAGGCAAGTCCAGCCATACCCATGGGACCGGAGCCAGAGGATTCTTCAGCCCTCCTCCTGCACAGGGCTGAAGCCCCAAGTGCTGCTCCTTCCTCTCCCCACCCCTCAGCAGGGCTGGAGCACCAGCAGCACCCTCTTTGGTGTCCCATATTTGGCACAGGGAAATATGGTCACCCTATTGTACTGGAGCTAATTTGGTATGACCTTTGTCTTGAACTTTGCACCATTATACTTTACCAAGTTTCAGCCCCAGATATGTCTGAAAAAATACATCAGTACTGATACTTGGAGTGGCAGAGATATTTCAACAAGCTACTGCTCATGTTGAAAGGTAACGTTTTTATAATGGTTCTGTGATAAATGCCCATTAAAAATAATTAGACAGAATACAATATATGTCAGCACAAGTTATTGTCCACAGGTTGGCCAGTCTTTTTACATCAAGGTAGAGAACTGCATTTTGGGTACAGAAGTCTTTGTCTCATGAAAGTCACATTAAAGACTAGGGATTGTTGCCTAATGAATGTTAAGATTAGTCCTCCATCTCCTCACATGTCACCAATGTGCCCCTCTCCTCCAGACTTGGATTCCCAAG
Source organism: Apalone spinifera (assembly GCA_030068395.1). Taxonomy (NCBI): domain Eukaryota; kingdom Metazoa; phylum Chordata; order Testudines; family Trionychidae; genus Apalone; species Apalone spinifera. Next base: position 50,901,281 of record CM057846.1, on the reverse strand, counting down.
ATTTCTTTGGAACCCAAAAGAGCAGAAGATGGAATAAAGTTCAGAAACTGAATATTTAAAGAAAATGAACAGAAAATGATATTTGGAAAGTTCCAAATATTAATACAGGAAAATATTTCCAGTTTTGACAATCAGTGTAATCATGGAATAAAACACTTCCATCTTCAGTAGCTGCTAAAATAAGCACTCTTTTACAGGGTTTTGACAGAGAACAGAATTCATTTCCCCTTTACAGCTGCACTGTTTCAAAGTCAGTTAAACATCAATGTGACAACCTGACTTTCTAGAGCTTAGACATTTACGAGATTATTTCAGTGGCACCTGACCAGAAAGCAAAGATCATGGAAGTTGGATGGACAGGGGAAGAAAATTCAGGTCTGGTTTTCATATGAAGCATTTATTTTAGCTGTTGCCACAGAGTAAATTTGTCGCATTCATTTGTAGTGTTTCTTAATTTCTGCTTGGCACAAACACAACTGCATTGGACGTAATAAATTCAGTGGATTTCAGCCCACTTACAGAAGTAATTAATTGGCAACCAGATTCTACTCTTAATTACAATGTCTCTCTAGAAAGAAGTTCACCTGATCTAAATTATATAAAATATATTCTATACATTTATTATATATTAGATGTTTATATCTACTCCCTTTGCCAATAGTTATCACCTTCTGGTTACAAGACAAGCCTAGGAGTTAGGCAATCTGGGTGCTAGTCCCACCTCCGCCACAGCCTTTCCTGAGTAATCTTGGGCAAGTCATTTAAAAGCAAGGATATTTCCCTGCCTCATAGGGTTGTAGTGAGGTTAATTCATATTTCTCAGGTATTTA
>CM057846.1:50876399-50893440 GCA_030068395.1 Apalone spinifera | reverse complement strand
GGAGCATAAGCTTTCGTGGGCAAAGACCCACTTCGTCAGATGCATGTAGTAGAAGTGTTTACCTCCCTTCCTTCAGATACAATTCATGGAACTCTGTGCTATTTTGATAGCACATTTGAAGGGGAAAGAGGAAGGATGGGAAGAGGACTCACTGAAAGTTTGAAAAGAGGAACTTCTAAATGTGTACATTAAAATCTGGTATTTGTCATTTGAGCAACATTCTAGTCACGGATGGCTATAGAAACACTCAACAAGCTTTGAAATACACTCGTGTTCAACTTCCTTACACCCCCAATGAGGAATTATTTTGGTCAAGAACGTGGGATCCTAAAAAAATATGTTTAAATGATTATGGTATAATCAAGCTCTTTTTAAAGCCCTGATCCAGGGGCAGGCAATAATTTTTGGTGGAGGGTGCCACTCTCAGATTTTGGAAAGTAGACAAGGGCCACACTTTTTGTGGAAGAGGTACAGGGTCTAGGATGGAGGTTGGGTGCAGAAGAGAGAGTGTGAGGGAGTTTGGGTGAAAGAGGAGGTTGTGACCTAGGTTAGAGGATTGGAGTGTAGGGTCAGGGAAGGAGTTGGAGTGCAGGAGAGGATTCTGGCCTAGGTGGGGGGTTTAGAAGTGGGTGCAAGGTATAGGAGGGAGTTATGACCTGGGGCAAGGGGGTGCAGAGGGTTTGGAAGGTGACTTGGGGGAGGGAGTTCGGGTGCGGGAGGGGCAGGGGTGGCAGAGGCAGGCTTTGGCTGCAAAGCACTTACCTAAGCATCTCCCAGCCAGCAGCACTGTAGCACTCCAAAGGCAGGCTGAGCTCCCTGCCTTCTGCAGCCACAGAGCATTGATAATGCAGCCTGCTCCCTCCACGTGGCTGTCAACTCCAGGGGTCAGGTGGGGGAAGAGGTTTGCACTGCCCCCAACCGCGAGGCCAATCTCTCAGCCCCTATTGGCTGGCTGTTTCTGGCCAATAGGAGATGCGATACGGTTGTTTCCGATCAATAGAAGCGGAGGATTGGGCTGGGGGTGGGGAGATCACCCGAAGCCTCCCCTTATCTCCAGAGTCAAACGGAGCAGCCCTGCATTTAAAACAGCGGCTGCTGCGTGCCCGAGGGTCCCGGGAGGAGCGTCCGTGGGCCAGAGAGCTATCTTTCCCACCTCTGCCCTGGTCTAAAGAATGAATGTATGTTGGTATAAATACATCACTCAGGGGAATGGAAAATCCTCATCCCTGAGTGATGCACTTGTATCAACTAAATGCCTGGTATAGACAGTGACATCTCAATGGGAGAGCATCGCCTGTCGATATGCCACTGCCTCTCATGGAGATAGAGTACCTATAACTAGCGGGGAGCTAACCCTGCTGTGGCTCTGCCTACCGTCTCTAAATACATTTAAGAGTCTGAAGCACAGTAGGAAGGACCCTGCACAAGCTGGGACAGCCGATTCCCAGCTCACACCGCGTCCCCCCTGTTGAGCACCAGCCTTTTAAGTGTATAAAAAGCAGAGGTGCAGTGTCTGTCCTGGGAGTGAGCTGGGAATCAGGTGATTCCCACCTCACACCCAGTCCCTGCCCCCTGCGGAGACGGTGCTGGGGGGAAAACCAGCTTTTAAGCTGGCTCACTCCAGCACCAGCTCTTGCTCCCCACTCCTCCTCCCCCACTGCCTCTGATAGGCAAGGCGGGGGACAAGCAACTAGTGAGGGACTAGTCAACTATCCGATGAGCTTTTGATTATTGGATAGTTGACTAGTCACTTACATCCCTACCTCCAACAGCATAGGTAGCATCTTCGCTAACCACTGCAGCTCTGCAAGTACAGACAAACCTAAAGCCTATAAGATGTTGGAGAATGATAGTTCATTTTGAAATGGGACACTCAATGAAGCTGAAGTTTACTTGAAAAGAAGTTATATAACTTTTCACAGTACATCTTTTCATATAAAAGTAATGAAGTTGCAATGGCATTTTGCCAGACATTAGCCCCAAAAAATTGAAGTTCACTTGGTACTTTAGCCAGTAAAATTATTTTTCTATTTGAGTATTTGCTGGTTTAATGCCTGGGCATTGTGGCACCAGTACAAAAATTAGGAATTCAACTACATTAACATACAGACATGTCTGTGGATCTTTAATTCACTATATTGAAAAGCTGCCAGATAAATAGATCAGTGGAATTCAATTTTCAGAAAACCAAGGCAAAATCTACTGGCCTTGATCCAAGTTATCAGTGTCACTGTCAAGCCCTATATTTAATTAATACTATTTACTGTCAAGATCCGAGTTGGGTAGATCTTTCACCAGCCTCAATTTGGAAACTAAAGCAGGCACTGAGGAATATTTGCCTGAGTAAATGTATGTAATCTTTCTTGATGATGCAAGTTCTCAGTTGTCCTGTTCTTGACCCCTGTAGCATTCCCAAGCACCAACATTGAGGACACAGTGCAATCAATCTAAATTTTAATATATGCATGTGTGCGCACACACACATGCACGCACACTTTGCTCTGATGAAGATAGCTTTCTTCCACAAATGTGTATATGCTGTACCTTTGTTGATATAAAAAAGGTTGTGATCAAAATAACAAATATCATAAAAAGCCTAGTTCAAAGTCCATTGGTCACCCCTAAATTGTATTCACCTTTTAAATACTGATTAAATTAGTTGTTTTTCAAGAGAGGTTTATAAGATTTAACTGACTATCAGATTATAAACTTTCATTTAACGTTTCCGAATTAGGAATTCATTTGATAAAGCACTAAAATAAAAAAAAGAGGTAACAATGCCATTTAGTCTTTGCATGTTTTAGTTTTACTGGTATTTTCATTTATTGGTGACAAAGTGGAGTTTTTTTGTTATTTTTATTCTTAAGGAAAATTCTTTTTGCTTTCCAAAATTTGCTTATGACAAAAAATGAAAAGCTACCTACCTAACACAGATAAATGTATTTTAGCCTGTATTTTTTCAACCTTTTGCAAACTGCTAAACACATGCATTTTTCATGAACCCTGTTACTTAGCATATCGACTTATCTGCATACTTCACACGTGCAAGTCCCAAAAATGCATATTTATAATTAGTCTTCAGTAAGTCATTTTATAACATATTAAAGGAAATATTCTGAAATGGTCTTCCACAAAAAGAAAAAGATACTTCTGGATTTTATACACAATCTTATAAATTATTATGGAGTATCCTCCTTACATTATGCAAGCCTAATATAGTATTTATCTTCTGCTTCTATGTGTTGTTAAAAACAAAAATTATTATCAGTTTAAAACAAAATATGGAAGGTCTCTTTACTCACAATCAGAGGTCTTATCCTTCTCATGAATCCAGAGAGTTGTATCATTGGCTGATGAAGCCATCATCAGATTATCATTCGTGAGCAAATGGGTATTTGATTGTCATGATATTTGTTTCAGTCACAATGTAAATAGTTTATTTGTGATGGTAGAAGGAAAGAGTTCTATTACTGCATCACAGCCTTGGCTATCAGAAAGGCCACACATTTGTGAAAAGAGTCCATTAGCAAGATGATAAAGTATTTATTTGGTTTAATTTTAAAATATTCTATTCCTGGAGTAGCTTCAAGCATATATTTGCTTACTTTCTTTCCCAACACAAAATCTCATCCCGGATCTTATGCTCTTGTGACTAGTCCTTTAACCTTACTTGCCTGAGTCATCAGTCCAAAAGTTTTTCACAAAATAAGCCTCTGACATTTATTTTCTCACTCACATTTTATTAATAAAACAGTTTGTTATCTATGACAGGTTGTTTTTATGTCTGCGCCCTACACATTCAGATCAAAATTGCTTTGTCATCAGATTCTCTCTACTTAAGAAGCTAGAACTCTAAACATATAGTATATAGTTTATAGATAACTCACCAAGACTCAGTGAGGCTGTCAAATCAGTTCTGTATGTCGTGTGTATGGGTGAGCTTCAGTACTCAAATACATCTCAAGTATGCTATAAACAAAAGTAAAAGAGGAATATTAGTCTTTTTGAATAGAGAAACTGAAAATACATTAATATTACTGTATGTTTAACATAATGTACTGATCATTAACTGAGCAAGTGAGCACCATAAACTTTGCTGTGTGGTTTCTGGTTCAGAGATCATTGTATAATTCCGTGCAGCTGCATGAATTACTCCATATAAATACCATTCCCTTTACAGGAATTACTGCTGACTGCATGCAAATTAATCTGAACTCTAGGTGTACTTTATTTTCACAGCAAATAAGTCTGGGATGAACAAGATTCTCAACTAGCTGTTCCTCAGATATATTAGAACTCTAATCCTCTCTTAAAAGTCAGAACCTGAAGCAGAATTTGTCAAATGAGTGTAGAAAATCTTCATGACAGCTATTTCTTCCTGTATATGTTGATCTGATTTCTTTTTAAACAAAATTAATATCTAAATCTCCAAAAAAATAGGAACGGCTATTATAAAAAAGCCTTTGAGTCAATATTAAAACCTTACACTTCATGAAAATTATATGCACATTCAGTGAATACACAGTTATTCTCTGCTCTTCAAATTCTACTTTAAAACAAACATTTCTGGCCTGAGTGATGAGAGCGTAAGCTAGTCAATGAATGAAAAACATTCAGAGTAGCATTTAGATCAGTGGTCCCCAACCTTTTGGGGCTGCCTGGCGCGGGGCTGCAAATGCGCTGCGTACCTGGGGCCGTGCATGCGCCAGGCACCCAGGGCGCAAGAATGGCTCGGGCCAGCCCTAGTCACTAGGCAGGCACACATAAATGCCCCGGCGGGAGCCATCGTGCCCATGGGCACCCCGTTGGGGACCACTGCATTAGATCCCAAGAGAACAAAGAACAAGCATTGCTGTACCAAAGCAATGCCCATTCTTTCAGAGAAGAGGAGATGCAATATTTTTCTTTGAGTTCTTGATCACACCCATTTTATTGCAGGTGTGTGCGCTCACTGCTGTTCCAGAAGTTTTTCCCTCAGTGATATCTGTAGGGGACTAGTTCTGATGTCCTCTCGAGTGGCGTGCATACACTCCAGTATAAAGGGCACTGCTGATTCTCCCTTCCCACAGTTCCTTCTTATTGCCAGGGATAGTGATGGAATGTTTCCTTGCTTTGACAAGCTTTCCTGTCTCTATTTAGTCTAATAGCAAAATTTGTTGAACAAGTTGAACCTCTCTAGTCTGGCACCCTTGTGACCTAACCAGTGCTGAACCAGAGACTGTGTCAAACCAGGAGAGATCAATATCTCTGGCAGCATTACCAACACTTTCCATGGCTTACTGGGGTCTTCAAAGGGAAAATAACAGAACACCACTGGTCATCACCAGCTTAAACCCCCCAGCGCATCACTGACACTCTACAATCTCTCTTCCAAAATGGCACCTCACTCTCATGGGCCTTGGGAGACAGGCCAGTCCTAACCTACAGACAGCCCCCAAACCTGAAACAAATCCTTTGTAGAAGCCACACATCACACCTCAGATACGCTTACACAAGAACCTACCCCTAACAACCCTTGTTGCCAACTCTGTCCACACATCTATATAAGTGACACCATGATGGGACCTAACCACATAAGACACAACATCAGAGGCTAATGCCTCTAATGTGATATATACCATCAAGTGTCAGCAGTGACCCTCTTGCCAGGTACACAGGCCAAACAGGACAGTCTCTGCAACAAAGGATATATCGACACAAATCAGACATCAGAAATTGTAACACACATAAATCTGTAGGGGAACCTGAATAAAGACATGAACCGGTTAACACATTACAAAATCAATTTCCCCTGCCTTTGATATCTCTATTTCCACATCAAAAGTTATGAATGGAATACAACCAGCCCACTTAAATAGCTTAATTAACATGGGTCCTACAATTGACAATCTTTTGCAGATATTTTGTATATATTATATCTTGGATTTTATTATTGCTACTCCAACTCATTTGATGAAGTGGGTGTTACCCATGAATGCTTATGATAGTATATATTTTGTTAGTCTGTTAGGTGCCACAGAACAACTAATTTTTAAAGTTACAGACTAACCAGGCTACCCCTCTGAGACATTTAGGGGTAAATTAGAGCTAACCAGCAGCACAGAACACTGAGAGCCAGAACTGGGGGCTGAAAACAAACTTCACTGGAACGTGAGAAACCTGACTCCACCCATGATAAGTGGACATCCAACTAAAACCATGCTGGACCATGGATGTTGTGGGAACAAAGTGTCAAACTAGAGAGGTTCAACCTGTATATAGCTGTTAAAGTGTCACCCGTTTTATTTCTCCCAAGGCCTCAGCAGAGGTTCATTATCGGATTCCTTTCTCCTGTCTTGGTTAGGAGACCTGATTCACGCCTTCTCACCAATTCCACTCATTATCGAAGTCCTCTTGAAAAATCAAGGGTGACAAGACATAAGATCATTATGATAGCCTTGAGATGACCTTAACAGCATTTGTTCAGCATTCTGTTGCAGCCTTGTGGCCACTTCCTGGCCACCCAGACCTCTTCTCATAGGATCATGGTCGACTCATGCATGCACTTGAACCTTGTGTCGCTCCACCTCACAGCTTGGTTGCTGTGTGGCTGAATATGGAGGAACAAGCCTGTTCTAGTCAGGTACAACAGGTTCTCTCGTAAAGCAGGAAGATCTCCATCAGAACAACTTAACAGGTGAAGCGGCAGCATTCCTCTTGCTTGGCATCAGAGCAGAGTATCTCTCTGACCCAGTCGTCTCTGCAGTCCATCCTGGATTACCTGCTCTACTTAAAGCATCATTGTCTTGTCTTTTCTTTGATCAAGGTGCACCTGGCAGCCACATCAGCTTTCCATTCTCAACCAGGTTCCTGAAAAGCCTTACAAGACTCCACTGATCCCAGACCCGGCTCTCTAATCAGATAGTAACCTGGTCTTCTCCAGGCTTGTGGGTTCACCCTTGAAGCCAATTCTTTTTATTCCCTTTCCCATTTGTCATAGAAGAGTGCATTCCTTGTAGCTATTATCTTGGCGAGACGTGTCTCCAAAGTTAAACCCTGACTTCTGAATCCACATCCACGGTGTTCTACGTGGACAAGATCCAACTGTGGTCCCATCTGGCCTTCTTGGCAAAGGTGGGGTTGACTCTCAGACATCTGCAGGGCTGTAATCTAGTCTTTCGTATACACATTCACAATGCACTATGCCATAATCCATCAAGCCAAAGATAACGCTGAGTTTGGCAGAGTTGTATTGCAATCAACACACCAATGAATTCCTACCCACCTCTCACCTACAATTGGAGTGGACATGAACAAGCACTCAAATAAGAAAAGACTGTTACCTTTCGTAACTGCTGACCCGTGGTGCCCTTATACTGGCGCATATGTGCATCATTCCAAATAGTACTAGAGCCAGTCCCCTACAGATATTACTCAGGGAAAAAGCTTCCATCACCAGTGCACATGGCAAGCACACACACCTACAATGGAATATGAGCAACACATCTCCAAAGACAACAGTTACAACTCACGAAAGTAACTTCCTTCTGCCATTCACATAACCTTTATAAACAGATTTTGAAGGCCAGATGTCATTTGTACAAACTACCAAAGAAGCATTTACACCAATATTAACTTCACATTTCATTCTCTGACAAGGAAAACAGGGGTATGAATTAAAGCCGCTTACCTATCTTCTAACACTTTTGTAAAGTTCTCTCTCCAAAAAGCAGCCAACAACAACAAAAAAGTGCTTTGAGGAAAATAGTTTAGAGCTTAAGAAGAATTATATTCTTCAGAATGGTCTTATTCACTTATATGCCTTTTAAATATAAATTCTGTTTAAACTTCTTACATTTGTAAGTGGCATATCACTTAGTAACTGACCATTCTTAGTAGCGATCACCAAGGAACAGATAACAAAATGTTTACATACACTGCAGTTAATTTGGTATATGTTCTGAATACATACAAATCCACTACAGCATTTAAAAAAGCACATTGGCACTAAAAAAAAAAACAAATATGTGATACTTTAACTTAGTCTTCATTCCTGCTTGAGTAACAAATTTGGTTTGATTTAATTATCTATAACCCTGTTCTATAGTGACAACTAATACAACTAAGAAGATAGAGGGTTCACAAAATTGTTGAAGATAAGACAACTGTAATCTTGAATAGTTTTCAAGTGCCGATCAGACATATACAATCCAGAGGAAGATAGCAAAGTTTAGTCAGTCCCTACTAAGGCAGGTCTAGGGCCACTACTACAGCTCCAATCAAGAAGTAGCACTCCAGTCTTCAACCACTAAGACAGCAAAAGAGAATGCTCAATGCACCTAGTTGGGAACTTCATTTTTCATATAAATGTTTCATCTGAAGATTTTCCTCTGTAGACCAAAGGATGACATAGGTAGAAAAGGCTATCTTCCTTTGAACACTACCACCGGTCTCCTGACTTTCATAGGGATAGGAATGCAAAGGGTGACCTGGTTATCTAGTAAGCATGTGCCTTACTGACATGCTTACCGGGGCAACCGGTTAACTGGCAAGGGGCTGGGCTGGCCGCCTGCAGCGGTTGCATCCCAGCCTGGCCAGAGCAGCCCAAGGCACAATAGGTCGGGCCGGGCTGGAGCAGCCCTCCACCCATTGTGAAGTGTGGCGGACTCTGCCTGGCCTGGCCAGAGCAGCCCCAGGCTGCAGTGGGTGGGGAACGCTCCAGCCCAGCCGGGCTAACTGCCTTGAAAGTGGGGGAGAAGGGGTGCAGGGGAGAACTCCAGCCCAGCCATGCTGGAGCAGCCCATAGCTTGCAGCACAATCTAGTAGGCCCACTCAGGGAGAATCATCCTCCCACCTGTGGCACAGTGTGGCAAGCCCTGCCCCGCCCGGCTAGAGCAACCCCTACCCACCTCACAGTGAGCTCAGCCCAGCCAGAGCAGCCCCCCAACAACAGCACCCCTTAGGCCCATCATGACATGTCCTGGATGCTCTTGCCCATGATGCTACCCATGGCACAGTGGGCCCAGGCAGTCTGGGGCAGCCCCCAGACCATGACATGGTATGGCAGGTACTGCCTGGCTTGGTCAGAGCAGCCCCTTTCCTTCAATGCAACAGGCTCAGCATGGCCCGGACTGGCTGGAGCAGCCCGTGGCGTGGCCCCCCACTGCAAGATCACAGTTAACCATTCCGTTTAACTGGTTAACTTTTTAACCACGATTTTACATCCCCAGTAAGGGAATGAGGTCTACTACTTCAACTTTCTTCCCAGTGTCCTAGCTGTTAATAGATGTGGGGTGAGGGTGGGGCTGGGAATATACAAGGGAGTGTTCTCCACAGCACTCCTTCCCCAAAGTCATTTTTGGGTCCTCTTCTCTTTTGTATAGAATCATAGCTATCTACATTTGCTGTTCATAGAAAAATGAAATGAATCTAATACTTGATATCTTCACTGTAGCCCACATGGTTCCAAATAACAGCAGAGCAACTGACTAGAATTTATTAAATTCAATCTGTCCCACTTTTCAAAGCTATGAGAAAAAGCAGAGGCATTGAAGCAGTTTGTCTGAAGACTACAGCAGCACTTGATAGGTTCACAATGGGAAGGTTGTCGTCACAACTCTAATAACTAGATTATTCTTCTTTTAAAAAAACTTCAATTCTGCAGATATTGGTCAATGAGCTTGTGCTCAAGTATAGAAATGTAATTGGCACATTCAAGATAATTGAAAAAAATATGTAATTAGTTAATTTTAATGGCAAGTGTCAGATTGGAATGGAGACTGAAATCTCATTGGTCTAAAAATAGATACTGTATGACCATATTCTCACTAACTCACCCCCTTCCCCACCACGTCTTAACTGTGCCATGAATTGTAAGGGAGGAACAATTGCAGAGGGAGAGGGAAGTTTAGCATTTCTACAAATCCATTCCTTGACGTAGGTACTGAATTGTTAGTAAAGATACCAGGCTCAATTATGGTGATGGTTCTTGGGATGCTGACACCTGACCCAAGAAAACCAGATAGAAACCGGCCAAGTCATATCAAACAAGTGACTCAGCAGCTCTCAAATTTGAATTCATGGTTTCTATTATGGTAGTTCTCAAGGGCAACAATCAGGATTAAGGTCCCTTTGAACTATTATTACTTGAATACTGTAGCAGTTTGGAGCCCCTCTAATGGGCTAGGGTCCTGCAGTGATAGATGCATTTGGACACAGAGCAAGATGACAGGCTAGGTATGGTACAAACACATGAAAAGACAGCATCAATCCCAGAAGACCCCATAGCCAAAGAATAGAGGTAAACTTTCAGTCACTAATCAAATCTGTATTTGAAATAGAAGTGAAAGATATCATGGCTTACTGAGTCCCACTCCCCAATCATCCAGTTCAGTGTTTCTCAACCAGTGGTATGAGTATCCTTAGGGGTACTTGAGAGAAGTCTGGGGGGGTATGTCAACACAATTGAAATTTGGAGAAAACTCAATTTTTGTTTTAAGTTTTACAGTATTTTATTATTTTTGTACCTTTTACACCCAAAAATTGCATTGCCCACCCAGCTATGATTAAGTTGTTTAAATAAATGTTTTGCAATGGTAGAAAAAAAGTGTGTGTGAGTGTGAGAACGAACTGTAGGTATTGGGGGTACTTGTAATTTTTTTTAAAGGGGTACTTTATAAAAAAAAAAGTTTGAGAAACACTGATACAGTTATCCCAGAGAAACCTTTTTTAAAGCGAATCAGGAATACAAAAATATAGCTGACTAGGTTTACCCAGCGTTGCCCAGGTCCTTCCTCAAATTTGTTTTGTTTTTCTTCACTGAAATCATTGTTCGAGGGTGGGGCTGCCCTCTTTCCTCACAGCAGCTTGGGGTCAGGTGAGAAGTGTCTGTCCATGGTTGCTGCAGCTCCAGCAGGCAAAGCCAGGGGGGAGACACACAGAAAAACTCTGAAATATATATAGTAGATAACAGTCCTTTTCTCCACCCTTGCCACCTGCTGGCCCAATGGACTTATAGCTTTCCAAGTCCCCATCTCTGGCTAAGGATGCTAAATTTAGATCAACTAATCGAATAGTCGATGCAAATTCAATTACTCGATAAGGGCACCTCCGCCTTTGAAAGAGCCTCCTGCCGGCTCTTCCTACATTTCAAAAGTGGAAGTGCTACGTGGAGCACGAGGCCAGCGGGGGAATCGCAGTCTCCCACTGGCCCTGTGCTCCCCACACGCAGCTTTGCTTCTGAAATGTAGCAAGAGCTCTGCTCTTGCTACATTTCAAAAGCAAAAGTGCCACCACTTCTTTTCTGCGCCCCCCGCCCCTCCCCCGTGGAGACAGTGCTGGGGGGAGAAAACCAGCTTTTAAGCCGGCACCCACCCCGACACCGCCTCCTAATTCTTCCCTTGCTGCCTCTCTCTGATAGAGACAGCAAGGGGGGGGGGGGATGCAACTAGTCAAGTCACCTATCTGATAAGCATATCCGACTAGTCGCTTTCATCCCTATCTCTGGCTCCTTCCTGCCCCCACTGTGGTCATTCTGCAGGATAACTATCCCTCCTGCCAGACCCTTTCCTGTCAACTTTATGATAAACAATCAAATTCCACGTACATTCCATTATTCTGGCACAACCAAACCCTGACTTTGCTTTAAGTTATGATAAGAGGAAGCTGTATAACAAATCTGGTGGTCCTAGCTCTTATTGTTGAGAAGGCATTCTTGAACAAACAGACTCACAGATGGACAGACAGATGCACATTTCTAAAATATATAGTAGTAGGAGTAGAAGTAGGAGAAGAAGAAATAATATTCCAGGTGTAGACAATATTATGTATTTATTATTTTGAACAACTCTTCCACACAAGCTGCGATATCCCTTCCATATACACTGCAAACACAACAGAACATCATTACCTACCAAATACATATGGCAGTGCTGAAGGTGCATTTTTCCTCTTATGTTTATAGTATGTGAACCACAAGTTCAACAATGAACATCAAACTTCTATATACTGCTACTTAACTGAGAAAGACAGTGAATGACAACCCCGTCAGAGCTGCATGCAGAAAAAAAGATTGTCATCATGATTGGGCAATCAAAGCAAATTAAATTATTGCTATCTTTGATCATATACATTTAGTCTTCAGAGTCTTGCAACACACTTTGACTGTGCCTTCCAGATATATGCAAAGATGAGCAATCATACAGTGGAACTAAAAGCAAGGTAAATGAGTATTTCAGCCTCAATTACAAATTCGCCATCTCTTTACATCAAAGCAACCCTCTACAATACAGATTTTTAAAAACAGCAAAACATGCAGGAACATGTTTGCATTGTAAATGCCAGCACACGTATACAAAGCAACTAAAAACCTTTTAAAACAAAACTATAATTCAAGTTACAGTATCATTACAGTATTAAAGATACAATAGGTCAGCCCTAGAAAAAAATCCTAAGATTTTGGCACTAAAAAATTAAAATATTATAATCCTGACTAATAGTCACACACACACACACACACACACACACACACACACACACTGCATTAAAGTGAACTTTCATACCGGAGAATACTTTCACAAAGTCTTGAAAAAAAAAAAAAGCATTTCCATAAGCTTTTCCTTGCCAGAGAATCTGTGCTGAAGACTTGGATATGAAAAGAACAGGTGAGCTAGACTTTCATTTTCAAAGACATATGTCCCATTTTGTGTATCAAGTGTAACAAGTAAAATGATGTTTATGGTCTACAAGCATGTATTTGTGAACATGTCTTATAACGTAAATAGTCTGCATGTCTTGAAATTTCTGTTGCGGCCCTAAGACAGGAATAATAGATGTGTTTCAGGGCAAAAATGAACTATTTATGTAGAGTTGAGTAGACAAGCTTGCAGGTTTCTCCCTATAAACTAGCCAGTATTGTTAGTCTCTCACTTCCACAAGTACTATGAATACATCCTTTTGAAAAAAAATTTTAAACGAGTTTTTCTCTTCACAGGCCAGCTTTTACCTCATCATGCCATTGTCATAATGATGAAACCATAAATTTGAGAGAACATCCATAACAAAAAGTTAGGGGAAAAATAGTGAAAAAACCCCCAAAAGGTTAGTGAAAAAATTAAACTTAGCTGCAACGATTCTCTCTGAGAACATCTGATTTAAAAACAAGTACTTCCAAGATCAGTAGCAGGTTACACTAAACTGCTTTTTATAGGAGTGTTTAAAATTAATATGGTGCACATGAAAGGTGCCATATGACAGCACCAAAAAACTAAGTCTATTTTCACATACAAGCACACTACCATCATATGTGCCTTAATTAAGAGGCAAAAAATTATTTCAGTCTCCATAAACATTCTTCAATACTTGACTTCCCCACAGAACTAGTCGCTAAGAGTATCAGCTGTGATATTCCCACTAGAAAATCCCACCAAGAGCTTTTACACTCAAAATAATGAGTGTAATGAATTTCAAAATAATTAATTTCAGTCACTGCCACATAGGGATTTATTCTATCCAGCAACTTAAAGGTGAAAAGGCTCAGTGTAGTATCTTTACATTTTCAGTTTGATGCACAGCATACTTTTTGTTCCCCCTTCGGGGTTCATATTGTTCTTTGTCCAACCACATGCATCTAAATATTGTAACCCTAAGAATATGCAATTCCATAGTTTCTATACCATCGAGCCTGAACTTGCTTGGCTTGATGAATATGCAAATGCTAAATAAATTGCAGCTCATAAGATATGTAAATTCACACTATGTTCTAAGGCTCCCTAACAGAGGATCATGTCATCTGTAGTAGGCCTTATGAATAAGTCAGCATCTTTTATACTAATTTTTTCCTTTGATTTATTATCTTTAAACTCTTTTGCTCACATTTACATATCAATATAGATTTACTATTTTGGAGTATTATTTTAGTACAATATCTATTACAGAAAATAAATTTAATAATCTACAAAAATATAATTAGACATTGCAGAAATTATATTTTTAACCTAAAATACATATAAAAAGGCTTTTCAGAAAAAAATTGTCTGAGTGCATTTAATAGTAACATTTTCTGTCACTCATAACTGTCAAAATGAGAACAAAGCAAAAATAAGATCAGCTAGTGACTATACTACTAAAAGATTCTGTTACAGAAGTCATTTAAGGAAATGCAAGGCTGTCATGCAATTGTAACATTTTACAGTATTTCTAAAGGAAAAGAACTGGTGTAATGTTTGTATGTTATGTGGCTTTAAACATGTAAATTAATTTGTTTTAAGGCTTTTAAAATAATAACTGTGCATTTTTCAAAGGACTCTGTGCCAAAATGACTAACATAATACTCTTTAAAATAAGATGTTTTTAAAGTTTTAATTCTAATGGCACATTCAAAAAAAAAAAACCCAAAAAAAATCATAGACGTTAACAAAAATTATACAAGCTAGCATCTATACATTTCAGTAGCTATTTTTTCAAACTCTCCACTATCTCATAGCAATATAACCACCAACAAAATGACTTCAGTAAGAATACTCATGGGTGTAACATTGGCTAGGAAGTATTTGCAAGAATCCGGCTCTAGTTCCATAAAGGATTAATTTCCTCCTATTAATTCTTTCTTGACCTTGCAAAAATAGCTCAAAACTGCCTGAAAATGGACACAGCAGTTAAAAATCTGTATTTTTAACCCCACGCCCCAAATTTATCAAACTATACAAGATGTCATTTTACATATCACATTTCTGCCTAATGTGACTGTAAACAGCGAAGCTACTGAATCATTAAATATATGGTGTGTTTGTGTAATGGAAATAGTGCTGACAAACCATTAACAGTAGTGAAATGCATAGACAGCTATAAAACACAGCTACTGAATAAACAAATATGAAATATCTTTTATCCACACTGTACTCCATTTTACCATTTGCTCAGATGTAAATAATATCTGCTAAAATATTTTTAATGCACAGCAAGCATGCGGATAATTGTTTTATCCTCTGTTAAATATGCAAGCTATTTACTACCCCAAGTTTCATTATCTTGACATCTAAAAGTCAAAGAATTATTCTGTAACACTGAAATTCCCAGGAAAAGAAAAGCTCAGATCACGTCTGCAAGCTCACAATGGAATCACAGCTGACGATGCACGTCTTTTTCTGGATGTCTCCATATGCTCAAGAGTTTTCTCCCTCCCTCCACCCCCATCCATGCATTAAGGACTTACTACTATCCACCATCAGGAGTATTGGAAATAGCATAGTGAGGAGAAAAATGCACAGAATTTTGCAATTACTACATTCAGACTTCATTATTTTTTATTAATTTTGAGAAACCACTGACAGTAAAGGCATTAAGTAAAAAAGAACACATACACATGAAGAGTTTGAGCCAGCCACCCTTTTCATTATTCAAATGCACAATATTTTCCTAAGAAAACAAAGAATTTGGTTTTTATTTTAATTTAGGCAAGAACTGATTAAAAAAAAAAAAAAAAAAGAGCAGAGTTTCCTCACAGCAATTTGAGTAACCCCAGTAGTCTCCAGTATTCTAAGCTAGGATTCTTGTTTGAGCTCCAGTTTAGTAAGCTTCTGTCAATATGCCAGTGACATCATCAACAAAGGAAAAGAGCAGAAGACAATGGGCATTGTAGTAGCAGCTGTCATTCTAAATGACTTTGTTATTCCTACAGAGTAGCCAGCAGAGCCTCTTCCCTTTTATTTTAAAGTTAGGGTAAAAGTTGTGAATATCAGAACTATAGACAATTTAAATCTACCTTTCTCCACAGAACTTCACAATCTGTTTATAAATCACACTGCATCACAAGTAGTGATAAAAACCATAAATACTATTATTTAATAACTCCATTTTGAGTCTATAGCATTAGGGTAATTAGTATGCTAATTAGATCTGGAAATCCTGTCATTTTTCTGAGGGCAAATGATATTTGACCACTTTCTTCTTCTATATCATGGCTTTGTGTTTAACTGCTTAAGCTTCCAACTACATCCTCTTATCCATGAGCACCTTCCTCAAATACCTGAATTTCATGCATAGCATTGAAGACAGCAGCACAGTGCACTAACAAACCCAAAGCAGTGTAAAAGCAGTCATGCAAAATTAGGACTATATAGATTCCTTTCTTTGTAAAATAAAGGCACAATCAAATCTAAAGCTTCAGAAAATAGGAAGTTGAGGGTTCTTTAAGGTTTTTACTTGAAGTGAACATGCAACCACAATACTAAACAGTGTAATTCACAAGATGATTAGGCCATGCTTCACCCCACATTAATAAATAACTCACTTATTTAAATATTTATGAGACTGGAGAGAAGATACTTATTTTGTTCAAATAAAAATTTCTGTTCTAAACATTTCTGCGATTTGAGTCCTGTTACAAGAGCTTGTGAATAAGACTTTAAGTCACCAAGACTGGCTTCATGGACCATGACACACTTCATAAACAATAATTTGCCACAGTATCTTTAGCCAAGTTTCTTCTTTTCTCTACTCACACACCAACATAAATGTAGAATTAACTTCCACAATCCACTCCATGGAAATAGAAGGGGGGGTGTCAGTACACAGTAAATATACATATGCAGATCACACTTCATTGTAGTCCAACAGCCAAAACCTGTGCAAGTAGGGGCAATAGTGTTTGCCTGTCAGATTGGTCATGAAAAATCTAAACAGGCTGTGTGTACAGAAACAGACAACAGAACATCACTGAGGATAAAAGGATCAATCTAGGATTGCCAACCCTCCAGGAACACAGATTAAATAGAAGTTCAACAATATGATGCAGCTGTGAAAAAGGCTTACATTCTCAGGTGTATTAACAGGAATGTTATAAGGCATGGGAAGTAATTGTCCCACTCTCCACTGGTGAGGCCCCATCTAGAATTCTGTGTCCAATTCTGGACACCACACTATAGGAAAATTTGAGTCCAAAGGAGGGCAATGAAGATAAAAGATTTTTTTAAATGATCTATGAGGAAAGGTTAAAAACTGGACGGCTACATCTAGACTGGCATGATTTTCCGAAAATGCTTTTAACAGAAGAGTTTTCCGTTAA
>CM057846.1:50859918-50876299 GCA_030068395.1 Apalone spinifera | reverse complement strand
GCAGATGATTTTCCGCAAAAACTGGCCAGTCTAGACGCAGCCGGCATGTTTAGTCTTGAGAAAAGACGACTCAAGTGGAACCTGTTAACAGTTTTCAAATGTGATTAGGGCTTTTATTAAGAAGACTGTGAACAACTGTTCTCCACATCCACTGAAGATTGGACAAAAAATAAGGAGCTTAATCCACAGCAAGGGAGATTTTGGTTAGTTATTAAGCAAAACTAACTTTTCGGAAAAGGCTTCTAAGGGAGACTGAGGCATCTTCATCACTGGAAGTTTTTAAGAGGTTGGAAAAACACTATCAAAGATGCTCTAGGTTTACTTCCTACTGCCCCCACATAAAGGGCTGAATTTGAGGACTTCTTGAGGTCCTTTCCACCCCCAAACTGTATTATTCTGTGATTCTATAATGTGGTCATAATATACAACATACATTCCCAGATTCTTCAGATCTTCATAAAATTGTTGGCATCCTCTTCCTTTTCAAAATCTCTCACTGTTGTCAACAAAACCATCCCTCACAGTGCATTGATCAGCCACTGATGTCACAGGGCTGTCATCAGCAGATGTATTTACAACATTTCTTCATGTTGAGATCTGATTACCTCAGATATCAGGTAGGGATGTAAATTAGGGATATAAAAGAGTAATGCTTACCAATCTCAGTTAACCAGTGGGGGCTGGAGCAGCTCCCTACCTGTGGCTCCGACTGGAGCAGCCCCTGCCTGTGGGGGAGGGCCTCTCCAGCCCAGCCCAGCCTCAGGCAAGGCTGCAACTCCAGCCCAGTGGGGGGAGAGCAGCCCCCCTACTTCCATTTGTGACCCCTTTAAGTTAAACATTATGTTTAACTGGTTAACCAATTAAATTGGATTTTACATCCCTAAAACTGAGGTTTAAAAAGTTAACCAATTAAGCACTATGTTCAACCAGTTAATCATAGAGCAGCCCAGTTCTCCCCGCCCCACCCCCCACAGTGCATTGTGGCAGGACTGATCAGAGCAGCCCCCACCCAGGGCATGCAACACAGTGGGCCCAACCAGGCAGCAGCAGCTCCAAGGCAGAGGGCTGATCCAGCTCAGCTGGGCCACCTCGTGGCAGGATTCTGCAGCCAGGCCAGGCCAAGCCCACTGGGCTGCGGTCACGGCCTGCTCCAGTCAGGCCAGGGGTGGCTGCTTCAGCCAGGCCAGGGATTAACCGGTTAGCGGTAAGCATTACCTCGTAAGGGTGATGCTTATCAGGTAACCAGTTACCTCTTTAAACCCTACTATCAGATGAGCAAACAGGGAGTGACCAGCTAAGTAGCTTTCCTATAAAGAAAACATACTATACTGCTTCACAAAGAATTAAAAAATGAGTCTAGCAACTGCCACTCCTTATTTAGGGATGTTTCTGGGTCAGGTGATCAGCCCTGCACAACCCAAGTATACTGAAACACAACATCACAATGCTCTAAATGAGCCGAAAATACTTCTGTTGCATATTATGGCACAATTTTGTGGGTATTGCAACAATCAACTGATTAATACAAAAAACGAGATGCAAGAAGGAAGTTAACACAACAAATGTTACGTTTATAAATAAAGTACATGCATAGCACAAGATTGGGTTTATAATACGTATGGTTAGAAAGCAGATAGAGGCTGTGATCAAAGAGGAATCTTTACAGTTAAAGCACCAAATCCATAGCTCAATATGTTAATTCTAATGGGACTTTGTATGAATTGACCTATCTGTACATTGATTCTTGCTATGAGCAATACCCTGTGTGTGCACAGCAGGATCTACCAAGACAGTATGGGACCATCAATCTCTGGCTCATGAAAGATCTCCTGAAGGGGTTGCCAATTTTCTAAATGCACAAAACCAAACACACCTGCCCCAACCCTTATCCAAGAGCCCACCTCTTCTCTAATGCACAGCCTCCATTCATTCCATCTCCCTTCTCTCTATCCCTCACTTAGCCCCACCCTCAGGGGGTTGGTGTGTGGGAGGGAGGTGAAGGATTCAGTTAGAGGTGGGGCTGTACATGACTTTTGGGGTGCAGGAGAGGGTTCCAAGCTTAGTTCAGGAGACTGGGGTGCAAGGAAGCGGGTTGAGCATGTGTACCGGCGGTGTGGGCTCTGGGAGGAAGTTTGGATGCAGAAGGGTAATCCAGACTGGGGTAGGGGATTTGAAGTGCAGGATCCAGGCAGCATTTACTGCAGTTACCAGGAAGTGGCCACTAGGTCACTGCAGCCACAAGGTGCATGATGAGCAGCAAGGAAGGTTCCACATGCTGCCCTGGCACTCATGGGCACTGCCCCTACAGCTCCCATTGGTTGTAGTTTCCAGCCAACATGAGCTGCAGTGAGAATGGTGCCTAAGGATGCAAGGATTGCATACAGAGCCTCCTTGGCCACCTGAGCTTAGGGGCTACAGGGGACTGGCAGCCACTTTCAGGAGCCACATAGAGCCAGAGCAGGAAGGAGCCTGGCTTAGCCCCATGCACCCACTGCACCCCTGACTGGACTTCTAACAGCTCACTCAGTAATGCCAACTGGAGCCACTAGGGTCACTTTTCCACTGGGCATTCCAGCTGAAACTGGATGCCTGGAATCCTTTATGTCCTGATCAGTGCAGGACAAAAAGAAAGCAAGATGATCTAAAAATTTAACCTTAAACCATTTATTGAAATGTTGTCAGGTCAAAAGTAATGAGGCATTTTCCCCTCTCAATTTCCTTTAGTTTAAAATGCTTTAACTGTTTTTCCATACTATCCACTCAAATGAGGAGCTGCTGACATTCAGATACCTATACATCTGATGGCAAAGGATCAGTGCTAGCCACACAATCAGTATCAGAGATGTCAAGCTATAAATAATAATAGTTAATTTAACATCTGAGTTAGCACTACAGTCTGCGTACTCAGTCTTAAGAAAATGTACATTTTTGCCATCTGACAACTACCATGCATTAGCTATCCCCTTACAAAAATATAGTGGGAGACAAGGCAGTTTACAATAAACAACAACGCCTGATTTTTAAAGGTATTTAGGAAACAAGTGAGATTTTCAAAAGCATCAAAATGCTTCCAACCTGTACAAAAATCTGGCCTCTAGCAACTAAGAACCAAGTTCAACAAAAAATGATGAAAAGTGAAAGAACAAAAGTACTGAATACCCAGGCAAAATAATGTTGATAAAAGCAATACCCATTGTTAGATTAAAGGAAACTGAACCAGTTTTGACATCAACACAGGAAATCAGTAAGCACTGATGTCATATGACCCAAAGAATAAACTTGTGTATTAAAAAAACCCCAACCATTTAGAATTAAGAACTAATGTCACAATACAAACAGGAAGTTCGCCAGAAGAAACACTGAAATATGGTTGGCAAAGCCACTAGCAACTATCAATACTTCAAATGGTTGTTGTTATTGAAAATATCAATTAGTTAGTACAATGACATCTGCACACAGTTAAGGAATGAAAATGATTAAATGCCAAGAAAAAATTAAAAACCCCTTTAAAAAGCAGAAAACATAAAGGAGTGAAATTCCATTTACGGTGGATTGCAAGAAAGAAAAAGTAGCCCTTTTAATCAGAACAGTAGATAAAACAAGCCCGTGAATTGACACAAACTTTATTTAGCTATACAAACTGATAAGGGAAATCTTTTGAACACTAAAAATATTTATGACAATTATAATTTGTAAGTGGGTGGAGCTGGATTAATATAAACTATTTAATTGGATCAAGTCTTTTTTACAGTAGACAAAATAGGGAAGTGCTGCCCTATGGGAGCATTAGACACTATAAGGTGCCCTTAGAAGCACAACCTTGGGCAGCAGGAGCCTAGCTAGAAAATGCCTCCCCACCGCTCTTTTTTGCAGCCATTGCACGTGTTACCTGTCATCCCTTCTCCCCCTCCCCGGAGCCTCCCCTGTGCCACCACCCGAACCCCTGTCTCAGCTTCACATCCCTGCTCCAGCCCCTCAGTCCCTCCCCTGCCTCCAGCTGTCTGACCGGCCCGTGCATTCAATTGGGCCCCCAGCACAGACTCCGCCCCACGCAGTAAGGGTAGCGTCAAGCCAGCGACTTCAGCAGCTGTTACTGCGCATGCTCATTGGACAAGCGCATGCTCAGTACCGGCAGCGCAGCGACTCCAGCGGGGCAGCAGTTTGTAACACGACACCGCCGCTCCGCGCGCACCCCGGGGTCCCGGGAAGCGGTGGGAGGAAGCGACGCTGCTGTCACCTTCCCCCCACGGCTCGGCCGGCCCGCCCGCGGGACAGCCCCCTCCCCGCCGCGGCACGGCGGGTCTGCAGACGCCGCCAGCGCCTCCTCTCCCCCTTCCCCACCCCCCGGCGAGCGCCCCGCCCCGCGATCGGCACCAGCCAAGCCCCGGCCCCGCGGTCCCCCCCGGCGGGCGGCGCCGCACACAGCACTGCGGCGGCCGGCGGTCCCGGGGCGTAGGCGGCCGGCGGGGCCCGGCCGCGGGGAGGGGCCGGCCGGCTCCACGCGCCCCCGCGCAGAAAGTTAGAGAAGTTGGCCGTGGCCGGAGCGCTGGGACCCTGCCGATGCGGAGGGGACGGGGCGGCGAGTAGCTGCTCCGGCCCCGCTACGCTGCCGGGGTCACCGTCAGCTTCCCTGCTGCTCACGCATCCCCCCGTCGTCTTACCCCAAGGCAGCCCCTGCCGCACGGGAAGCAACAGCCGCCGTCCGCCCAGCTCCGCCAGGGAAGGGGACAAACCCCTCCAGTCCTCAGCCCTAGCGGGAGCAGCCCCCAGCACACCCCGCAGCTTCAGCACGCAGGGAGCAATCGCCCCATTTCCACAGAGAGTGCGAGACCCGCCCCCCCGCTTGGCCAGTCCTCACCGCACCCCGCTGGCTGCAACCGGAGCTAACCCCGCCGTGACACGCACTCCCGGCCAGCGGGACCCGCTGCCCGCCAGCTCCTCTCCCTCCGCTGTGCAGGGGGAGCAGCCGCCTCCTCCCCCTGCCGCCAGCTGCCTTTCTGTGCCTCCCCCGCCGCCACCACCATTGCCCGAGCCACGGCGGGTCCCCGAGCTTACACAACCCAGCAGCGGGCAGCCCCCCGCGCTCTGCCACTGCCCAGCCGAGGGGCTGCAAGCGGGCGCGTTTACCGGGGTCAGTCATGTCTCCGGCTGCTACTGCTGCGGCTGCTGCCAGCGCTGACCTTCGCTTTGCGAGATAAAGCTGTGGCTGGGGCTGCGGCCGCCATGTTCCCGTTTTAATAACTGGCTGCTTGTTTATTTCAATGGAGAGAGACCCTCCCACAACTCCCCCTCCGCTCCCCGGAGAGGAGGAGGGGGCGGGGAGCGCCGAGGCGAGGCGCAGTCGCTCCCTCCTTCCCCGGCGCGGCGGCGGCGCTCCTAGCCAAGGCTCCCTGGCCGCCAGTGAGGAGGAAACTTCCTCCCCGCGCTGATGCTTTGGCGGAGACACCCCGGGCTCCCTGCTGTGAAGGGCCCGGGGCTGCCGCGCGCCTAGGGGAGGCCCATTGAAACCTACAGAGCCCGAGCAGAAGCCTTCCACTCGCCTGGCATGGGGCTGGGCATGCGGCCCTTTACCAGCCGTCCTCCAAGGAGTCGCCGAGACTTGAGAAAGCGGCTCTGCGCTGGTTTGTACGGCCGCTGTTCACCACAAGGAGCAGCCTTTGCCCTGTCTCCGCAACAAACAAAAACAAAGCGGCTGGGGGGAGGGGAGATGGAAATAGTGTCCCGAGCTCTGTCGTATTCGCAACATGGTCACGAGAGTTTCGCAAAAGAAACCAAGCACCTTTTGCTGGCTCCGGGGAAGGAAATGTAGCAGTTCTATGCACAGAGGGCATACGCTGTAGTGGGAAAGCACAAAGCCAGCTCAGTTCCAACGCAAAGAATTGTCTCCTTGTCTTAAGGAACTGTTATTTTATGCAGATCTTTTGTAATCAACGATCAGACTCTATTATCGTTCTACCCACTCTATTTTTCGTCATATTTCTATAAATATAACACTATATTTTTCTTCTAGACTCCCTCCCCCAAAAAGTATTGCTGTAATGTAGGGGATACAGATACCAAATGCTTATTGTTAAGTTTATCCGATAGTTTTCTAATACTAAATTGCAGGGTTGCTTACTCGTTGGTATTTGACTGGCCTGGCTAGGGGTTTTTTTTTTTTAAATGGATTTTCCAGTTGCCAGAAAAATAAGCTGCTGAGAGATTTTTTTTTTACATGACACCAAAGATTTGCATTCTTATCACAATAAGCCACTATGATATCTAATGTTAAAAGTGCCAATGTCCAACTAAAGATGCTACAGTGTTTCTACTTCCACAGTTTAAGTAAGAAAATTATGTCATCAGACTTATCTATGTGTTCTCTCTCTCTAGATACCATCAGCGGGTGTTTGGGAGGGGAAAGTAGTGACATTGCTTTGCGGGTGGAGGCTGGAGTAACAAGGGGGAGGGTTGTATTTCAATGGTGGTAACCCTACTCCCGTGCCGTGGTGCTGTATTTTTCTGCTATACCCCATAGGAAATTACTGTAAGTAATTTACAGGTACTAACCCCCGTCATTAAGTGTGCCCAACACTTTTCTGTTTAATACTTCATTTTTAGTCCTATGTGCCATTGTTAAAAGTTAACTGTCTGGGTTGAAATCTGCCATGCTGCATGTTTGCTGAACACTGAATTTTAAGTTTCAGCAAAAATTATTCGACCATTTTTCAGAACAAGATTAAGGAAAATTATGCTGTTTTGTTCATGTTTAAAAATAATTTTACAGCACTTTCATTGAGAAGCTCTAGCACCTTTTGCAGCCAGAAGTTAGGGGACACAGTCACCTTTATCATGGCAAAAAAATGCCAATTTTTAACCAGTTAGGAGCCTCTGCTCATACTCAAAGACTTGTTAGAATTTGGCAGTTACATTTTCCAAATATTATGCCAGCATTGACTAAGCTCCACCTTTTCTTAACTCCTGTCTTTCACTGGACTGCTATTTGCCATCCTCACAAAGCACTTCATCCCAGGCTGCAAGAAGGGAACAGAATACTCCTCTTAGAATTGCTCCTCCTGTCAAGTTGGCCAGGCACAGAAACCTGACAGCAGAGAAATACTCCTGTGCTCTTGCTAGTAGCCTGGCAGAGAAGTGTTAAAGAAAAAGACTGGAACAAAAAGCCAGAGTGGAAAGGAAAGGGGAAGGTGAAAGTTTGAGGGAGGTGACTAATAGGGATGTAAAATCCCATTTAATTAATTAAATTGGTTAAACATTAAATTTAACTGATTAAAAGAGGACAGGCAGGCTGCTTCTGGCTCTGCCCTGGCCCTCTGCTACTGGGTAACAGTTAACCATTAATTGGTGAGCATCACCTGATAAGGGTTACCCATTCACATCCCTAATTCTAGGAAGAGAATAAGTTGGCAGGGCCATGGACCAAAAACCAAACCAAAACAATACTAGGTTTGGTAGCAGATAGAGGAGAAGAGCCTCCACCTCAAAACCTGGAATAGAGCCAATGATTCTGGTGTCTGTTTCCTGGCCCTCATTTTGAATGAGCTATGAAGCCTACAGGCAAAGTGTGTTATCTCCCTCTAGTGGCTGA
Source organism: Apalone spinifera (assembly GCA_030068395.1). Classification (NCBI taxonomy): domain Eukaryota; kingdom Metazoa; phylum Chordata; order Testudines; family Trionychidae; genus Apalone; species Apalone spinifera. Next base: position 50,868,714 of record CM057846.1, on the reverse strand, counting down.
CCCACTTAAAGAATGATAGTCCACTACTGCTACTAGTTACTATAATAGATCATGTGGCAGAGAGCCATGGAGCAGGCATGGGAATCATCAGCTTGAAAACTGTGTTCAGTTTCCCTTTTTAGAAAGATAGGCAATTTAAAAACTACATTAAAACATTACAGTTGCAGTGTTTAGGGATGTAATAGTGTAGTCAATTAACCAATAAGCAAAAGCTTATAGGTTAATGCTATAGACTAAATGCATTTCCCACCCCTTCTTGCCAATACATGTTTTAGCAGGCTGGCTAGCAGCCCGGCTCAGTCCTGGCCTGTGCCAGGTCTGAGACCTAACCCTGCTGTGGCTCTGCATTTAAACTGTATTAGAGCCAGGTGTCGAGGCACAGGATGACAGGCAGCCAGTCCATGAAGGGAGCTGTTTTTTTAAACGCTCCTGCCTGGCACCCAGTGCTGCTGCCTCTGATACAGAGGCAGCAGCATGGAGTGGCAGGAGGCTCCTCGGGAGTGGGGCCAGAGTGCAGTGGCTGCCAGTCCCACCCCTGGGGACTATAGACTAGTTGAGTAAGTGGTAAGAATTCATGAAGTTAATCTACTATTAAATTAACCGATATGTAATTGAGTTGAAAGCAGAGTTGAGAGTTCAAAATTAGGAAATATCATGGCCTTCATGCACATACATTAAGATACAATTTTTCATTTCTTGATTACATTCTATTTTCTCCTCAGGCCCGTAGTCTCATTCAGTGATATGAATTTAAAGCACTATACAGGTATAATTCCTCATGTAGATACTCTTATTCTGGTATAAGAGGATCTTTTTCTCATTTATTTTATGCTAATGTGGAAGCAGTTTAAGCTAAGGCCATGTCTACACTACTGCTTATCTTGGCAAAACGTCATTAAGAGCTGTGAAAAAACCCACATCCCTGAGCAACATAAACTTTGCTGACATAAGTGATTGTGTGCACAGGACTGTCAGTGGGAGAGCTTCTCCTGCCAACCCAGCTATCATCATTCAGTGAGGGGGTTTTACTATATCAACAAGAGAGCTCTCACCCCTCAATACAGAGCAGCTACCCGAGCAATCTTACAGTGGTGCAGCTACATTGATACAGCTATGCCATTGTTTGCTCACTAATGAAGACTTGGCCTAAGTAAAAAATCCACTCTAATTCTGTAATAAGTGTTGGCATGGGAGAGTAATTTAACTTTACTGACATAATTATTATATACAATTATACCAGTATAACTGGAAAAATCTTCCATTCAAATAAATTTTTATAGTGGATTTTCAGAGATGCATAAGTGATTTAGAAGCAAAAGTCTTAAAGATATGTCAGTATAACTAACTCACATGTGGACACTCTTTTTCTGGATTAAGAATGCCTTTTTATAATTTAATTTGTGTCACTTTGGCAGCAGTTTAAATTAAGCCAGAAAAGCCACTTTTATTCTGGAAGAACAGTGTTTACATGGTATAATTATGATATATAAATATACCACTTGAATTGAATAAAATAAACACAAAAGTATACATATATTAAAAGTGAAATACCTGTGATAAAGATAGCTTCCCCAGTTATCACCTCTAATACCATTAGCTCACAGACATTTACCTTTTCCTCCTCATTCCCCCTCCCCCCGCATACCCCTTCTGTTCTGAAATGTGATTTGTCTTTTTCATATGTGTTCATTTTTTAAATTGTATCCTTTGGTATATATGGTTGTGACTATTTTCTTCCACTATTTGATCTGAGGAAGTGGGTCTGGCCCATGAAAGCTCATCATCTAATAAACCCTCTTGTTAGTCTTTAAAGTGCTACATAGTCCTGTATTTTGTCTCTTCTGACTAAGGCACTATAGCAGCACAGTTCCAGTGAGAGAGAGTGTGTGCGCGTGCGCTTACTCTTTTCTTTCTTTCACACACACACAGTCCGCAACAGTTCCCCAAAAGTTACTCAGGGGCAAGTTTTATACATCCATGTGGTCCATCTAAGAGAGATCACCTCTCTTGCTACTCTAAAGTAGCCCTGTTCAGGGAGGTGGTTGTAGCTGCAGTTGTTGTTAGAGCTGTCCCATCCCACAGTGAAAGGCTACCAAAATAAAGAACTCTATAATAATGGGGGATTTTAATTACCCCCATATTGACTGGATACATGTCACCTCAGGAAGAGAAGCGGAGATAAAATTTCTCAATGGCTTAAATAACTGCTTCTTGGAGCAGCTGATGCAGGAACCCACAAGGGGAGAGGCAATTCTCGATTTAGTCCTGAGTGGAGCGCAGGATCAGGTCCAGGAAATAACCGTTACAGGACCGCTTGGGAATAGTGACCATAATATAACAACGTTCAACATTCCTGTGGTGGGAAGAACACCTCAGCAGTCCAGCACTCTGGCATTTAATTTCAAAAAGGGGAATTACACAAAAATGAGGAGGTTAGTTAAACAGAAATTAAAAGGCAGTGACTAGAGCGAAATCCCTGCAAGCTGCATGGAAACTTTTTAAAGACACCATAATAGAGGCTCAGCTTAAATGTATACCCCAAATTAAAAAACATAGCAAGAGACCTAAAAAAGAGTCACCATGACTTTGCCACGGTGGGCTTCCCTAACTATGGTGGGGGTGATAGATAGAATGCACTTGCAAAGGAGTACATAAACTGCAAGGAGAATAGAGATAGAAATGTAGCCGTGTTAGTCTGGTGTAGCTGAAACAAAATACAGGACTATGTAGCACTTTAAAGACTAACAAGATGGTTTATTAGATGATGAGCTTTCGTGGGCCAGACCCACTTCCTCAGATCAAATAGTGGAAGAAAATAGTCACAACCATATATACCACATATATATTTTGTCCTGTATTTTGTATAAACTGCAAGGGATACTTCTTGATGGTACAGGCACTGGTGGAGCACAAGGGCTGCTTCACCAACATCAGTGTGGGATGGTTGGAAAAGGTGCATGATGTGCACATTTTTAGGAAGCTCTTTGGCAAGCTGCCAGCTGGAGTCTTTTTCCTAGACCAGAAAATTACAGTCAGAGATGTTGAAATGCCAATAGTGATCCTTGGTGACCCTGTTTACCTCTTGCTTCTGAGATACATGAAGCTGTTCACAGGCAGCCTGGATCACAGAAAGGAGCAGTTCAACTACAGGCTGAGCAAATGCAGAATGGTGATAGAATGTGCTTTTGGGCATTTAAAGGGAAGGTTCTGCAGTCTACTAACAAGGTTAGTGCGTACAACCATTCCCATTGTGGTGGCAGCATGTTGTGTGCTCCATAATATTTGTGAGAACAAGGGGGAAATGTATCTGTCAAGATAGCATGTCGAGGCACACCCCCTAGCCAGGGGTTTTGAGCAGCCATACACGAGGGCAATAAGGAGAGCACAGTGAAGGGCAGTGCAAATCAGAGAGGCTTTGAAAGACAGTTTTATGGCTGGCCAGGTTTGAGAGTCATACATGTTGCTCTCAACAACGTTCCCCTGAACTCAGTGTGCTTGCATGTAAGCCACCACCACCTTCAATACAAGCAAATAAAAAGACTGTCATTAAGAAATCGTGTTTTTATTTAGGGAACTGAGAGAGGGTGGACAAGGCTTGAGCTCAGAAAAGGCCATAGAGAAGTCTTCTAAGGAAGCTAGAGTGGCAACAAAAGAAACCGGTCAATCACGGGCCAGGGCGGCCTACAAAAGAAGCTGTAAAGCTCAGCAGCAGTTCTATTGCAGTGAACCCCTGAAGGAGAGAAGACCAGGAGTAAATGGCTGGCAGCAGCACAATGGATAGTTCCCAATAGAGAGCTGCTGAGAGACTAATGGACTCAAAGATAAATCCTTAAGGTAAGGTAAGGTTTAGTTGTGATTATGATTTTCCTATGTGCATTAATTTGCATTTATCAACATCTAAATTTCATCTGCCATTGCGTTACCCAGTCATCCAGTTTTGTCCCTTTTGTACCTCTTCACAGTCTACTTGGGACTTAATCTTGAGTAGCTTTGAATCATCTGCAAATTTTGCCACCTCACTGTTTACCTCTGTCTCAGAGTATTTGTGAATAGGACTGGTCCCAATAGAACTGCTTGGGGGGGACACCAGAATATACCTCTCTCCATATTGAAATCTAATAATTTGTTACTACCCTTTGTTTCCTATCTTTTAGACAGTTAACACTCCGTGATAGGATCTTCCTTTTTATCCCATCACAGTTTACTTTGCTTAAAAGCTTTTCGTGAGGGGTCTTGTTAAAGGCTTTCTGAAAATCTAAGTACACTATATCTGCTGGATCTTCCCTGGCCATATGCATGTTGACTCCCTCAAATAATTTTAGTAGATTGGTGAGGCATGATTTCCCTTTTCAAAAACCATATTGACTCCTCAACAAATTATGTTCATCTATATGTCTGGCAACTTTGTTCTTTACTCCAGTTTTCCCAGTACTGAAGCCAAGCTTATTGGCCTATAAGTTCCAGGATCACTTGTGAAGCCTTTTAAAAATTGGTGTCACATTAGCTATTGTCCAGTTATTTCAGCTGATTTAAATGATAGGTTATAAACATAGTTCTGCAATTTCACATTTCCGTTCCTTCAGAACTCTTGGATGAATACCATCTGGTTCTGGTAACTTATTATTGTTTAGTTTATCAATTTGTTCCAAAACCTCCTCTAATGACATTAATCTGGGACACTTCCTCAGATTTGTCACAAGATTCAATCAGGTTTGGGAATCTCCCTCATATCTTTAATCATGAAGACCAGTTGTAAAGAATCTTATTAGTTTCTCCTCAATAGCCTTATCCTTCTAAATAAGTGGTTCTCAAACTTTTTGGCCCGTGGCACACCTGACTGAGTGCAAACCTTTCCGTGGACCACCAGTTGCTAATGAAAACTCACGTTAATTACATAATTACACCTGAGCCGTTTTGCTATTGCTGCAGCTAGGGAGAAGAGTTTAATTTAACCAGTAAGAAAGGAAATATTAATATGTGCTTTATCTTTTTCATGTTATTTTTTTCAAACTTAATTTTAAATAAAATTAAATGTTAATTTACAGCCAATACAAAAGATTCCCATGTTTTCTTTATTTATGGCAGGAGTAGGGAACCTTTTTTGGGTTGGGGGCCACTCACCCACAGAAAAATCAGTTGGGGGCCATACAAGTGAGAAAAAAAAATTCCCCCAAAAGCCCCAACTGAGACACTTCACTCCTCTGGCACTCCAGTCCCACCGGAGGAGGTGGAGGGACAGGGAGGACTAAAGATCATGCTTCCCATAGGCCAGATTTACTCTTCTGGGGTTCCAGGATTAGTGGATTTTGTGGACTCACCCCCAGGCTCAGGGGTTGGGACAAATGAGGGGGTCAGTGTGCAGGACAGGGCTGTCAGTGAGAGGAATGGGGGTGCAGGATCTGGGCAAGAGGTGGGTTGCAGGAGCAGGCTGGGAGTTGGGTACCTGTGTAGGGGGAGAGGCAAGAGCAAGGGGAAGGTACAGTGTGTGGCCAGGGAGAAGGGTGTCTGGCATGGGGGGAGAGTCCAGGAGTAGACTGAAGATCCGGGGTCTTGGCAGGGAGTGGGTGTGTGTGGGAGGGCTGGGGGTGCAGGGGTCTGGGCATGAGGAGGTAGGGGGGCACTTACTTGTCTTTGCACCCCATACTGTTCCCAGGCATGGCTTTCTGCTGCTCCCATTGGTCAATCAGAGCACTGGGGAAAGCCTCCAGGCAGCATGCTCACGCGCTACTGTTCCCCCCCATTGGGGGAGAGGGTAGCACGTCTTCCCTGTGAGCTGGATTGTGCAGTGAGGCTTCGGGCTTTTTCTCCTCCCTCCCTGCCCCCCCCAAGCGGAAGCTGACACTGGTGCTCCAGCTTCGCAGCAGGGGAGGGAGGGAGAGGCTGGAATGCTAGCATGGGCTCCCCACTGCAGGGGAAGATGGGGGCGGGGGGGTTGAGCTCAAGCCTGAACCACCTGGAAGGCAGCCATGGGCCACTAGTGGTTCTCTCACAGTTTGAGAACCACTGTTCTAAAATGTCAAGAAACTTTACCTCTGCATCCCACAAAGAGGTGAGATTTGCCCATATTGACTGGGTACAGTTGAAATCTCCCATTATTATTGAGGTTTTTTTTTTTTTTGTATAGCCTCTCTAATCTCCCTGAGCATTTCACAGTCACTATCAGTATTGAGATGATAGGCCTCCAGGTGTGGCTGATGACTTGAGAGGGCATTTTAGGTGCACGTTAACTGAACTAAGGGATGGTTTCCTATGTTTTAGTTTCATTAGTAGTTTAGTATTTGAGGGATGGAGAAACGATATGGTACTAAGGATGTAAAATACCGTTTAAAAAGTTAACCAGTTAAATGGGATACAGGAGGTGCTTACTATAGTGCTGAAATCAACCACAAGGAAAATTGCATCTAGTGATGCATCCAGGTCTTCATGGATGCTGAGTTTTTGTACAGTGCCATAAAATGATGTAGCCTTGGACTTTTATTGGGGTACTATCACAATTGCTCTTATAAGATTAATTGTAATTTAGGATCTATTTTTATGTACTCATATTTATTGCTATTGGTAATTTATTTCTCTGTTGTCTATTTCCTGATATAAAGAGTTCAACATTTAATTTGGTTTCTAAAATGAAAACTACTTTGTAATAAATTGTATTTGTCTACTTTCAGAACTGAGCACAAAATAAATCTACAGTTCAAAGGATTTTACCTTTGAAATGTCCATAACAAATCCCCAAATTCTCAATTATCCATTATTTGAATGATCAAATGTTAGTCTGCAGATTGCTGGTGAATAGTCTGTTGTGACTATTTGCTAGTTAGTTACATAAATCATATAGTGTTGTTCCTGTCCATCCACTGGGTGGATTCATGTCATTTACTAACAGAGTGTAAGTGGTAATATGGTAAGTTATGTGAAGAACACCACTGAATTTAATATCCAGGGTAAATGCTAGTGAATAACAGAGGGTAATGGAGGACAGTCCAAATACAAACATTAATATTAGGAACTACTTTCCAGATTTGACATGAGTGTAGTTCCACAAACTGTTTCTTATCAAAACTATTTTGTCAAAAAGTAAAAAGAGCAAACAATAACTAGGATGCAAAAAAGACAGCAGAAGTAGGGAATGGTTAAAATCCTTGAGTCAAATAAACCTTCCTAACCCACATAATTGAATCAGGAAAAAATCAAGGAAACTGTCAAACCCCAAACAATAGCGTGAAAAAACACTCCCAAGAGCTCTAGTTAATTGGTCAAAAAGTAGGAGTATTTTATGTTATTTTAAAACATTTTCCATTTCAGGATGAGTGACTATTCAGAACACATTGCTATTATAAATATCAGTGATATATATCTGAAATGATGCACAGCTTCTAAAGATCTACGTATAAACATCACCAACCACAATTACTTTCATTCATTACAAGGAAATGTGTTTAAGTCAAAACAGGAAGACACAATTATCAAAGCTGAAAGATAAGAGTAAAACTACATAAGTTGTACCGAATAAAAATTTTAAAATCATACTTTCAGGACTTCTTTATGTTTTCATTAAAATGCTTGCCACAGTAAAGGGGTTAAAGAATTCTGGAAATTTAACGAAAATGTGGTGCAAACGGAATGAAGGATATTTTTAAAAAGCTTTTCATAGCAATTTTTGTTGTTCACTTAATTTCCCAAATCTGACCCATTTTGGAGTCTATGTAAAACTCAGATACGCACTGATAAATATGCAGCTAAGTAATCAAAGGGAGGACCTGCCACATCACTTGAACAACTGAAGGGGTTTATAGAAAAGTAAATGATTGCACCATCACAGAAATGCTTATCTCCATGTCTTTATATAGAAGTACAATGGGATCCCAATCTTGAAAGAGTCCCCTAGGTGTTGCTATAACACAATTAAAAAAATACTCAAAAGTTCCATTGGATTTCATGTTCACCAGCCAAGCAATCAGATATAAATCAAGTATTAGAAAATGCTGTAGGGACTTGTATAGGAGCCTCTACATTACATAAATGGTTGCCTTTAAAAACATTAAATTATTTAGTATTTGGTAAACATAAGTATTACTCGTTCTATGAGCTCAACAGAAGAGAGATAAGCAGCAGGAAGGAAACTGGCCCTACCTCAACTTTTGGTGTCTTCAGCGTGTCTTGAAACTGCTGCTCACAAAAGCATTTCTTAGTATTTCGGATGTGATGAGTTTACCTGCAGGAAGACAGAACTGTTGCATCAAAAAACAGCCCTGCATATCAGACTCCCTTTTGTAATAAAATGTCTTCATATGTGCAACAAAATTATGTAATATTAGAAGATCTACGCAGTGTTGCTCGGGTCCTTCAGACAGGGGGCTGGGAATGTGGGGGTGCAGGAGCCAGGGCAGGGATTTGGGGATGTGGAGGACTCAGGGGAGAGGTCTGGGGAGCTTCAGGAGTCAATGTTGAGGGGTGAGGAGGGACTTAAGGCAGGTGGCTGAAGGGGGGGTACAGGAGTCAGAGCCAGGGGTTGGGTGGGATAGGGGTCTTAGAAGGGGGTGAGGGCTGCTGACACTTGCTCTCTGGGGCCAACCCAGGGCAGCGGGTGGTGGGAACCTCTCTCCCAAGGCAGCAGGGGCTGTGCTGCCCAGCTGGTGACTGCTCCATGGTTTTCCAGGGCTGTTAGGGTGATGGGGGGTGTGCTTGCTTGCTGTCTCCCTGTGATTATTCTGGAATATAAGTGTGTCTGGTATCACAGCCCTCCCTTGGCTGCGTCTAGACTGGCCAGTTTTTGCGGAAAATCAGCCGCTTTTCCAC
>CM057846.1:50820992-50840362 GCA_030068395.1 Apalone spinifera | reverse complement strand
CAAAAGCGGCTGCTTTTGCGCAAAAACTGGCCAGTCTAGACACAGCCACAGTGTAACAGTCATGATTATTATGATTTACTAAAATTGTAGATTTTAGATCAAAGTGTCTAAAAGTTATTCCTTTTTTTTATATTTCCCCTTTATTTTATCTAGGTAAACATATGTTAATATTTTGTTAAATTGTTTTTAAAAATAGGACAGGAATACGTAGGGAAGATGACTTTTTATAAGATAGCAAAAAAGATTTTTAATGTAAGCAGTTTTTTAAAAAAGGATATATTTCCAGTACTCATCTGCCTTATTGGTGAGTGTTGGTGTCAACTAAATACTTAGTTGAGCAATTAATAAATAATAGATTTCTTAAACCTTCTCTAAGCAGCAATATCTAATTTTGTTGTTTCATTGATTTTTTTTTAGGTATTTAACTTTTGCTTTTTAAAGTATTTTCTATCAAATGTTATATATAACAATGTAGGAATTATTAGTCCTTTGGTTATATGTTTTACATTATGTGATCAAGTTCTTGCCTTTTGTAATTTGAAGGGTTTTTTTTGTTGCAACAAAACTTCTTCAAACAAAGTATGGAAGAATATTAATAAAATAATTTGTGGTATCATATTATTTCAATATTATAATAAGGCTACAGCCGCCATTGGTATGCTATAATACACTAATGGCAATTCAATTACTTTGCAAGTGTCAGATATAAATATAGGTATGTTTGTCTCAATTTAAAAATAAAAAAGTGCATTGATTGAGTTTTTCTTTAACCTAATGTTAATTTTGACTTGGAGTTTGTTAAGCAATGTAACCAGTTTGTCATAACCTGGGCATAAAATTCATAAGTTTATTAAAAACAAACCAACATGAAGGTAGGATGGATAGCTATATTATCACTGTTCTATAAAGTAGTAATATTTTGTTTAGTTCTCTGTGTAAAATTGTTAAACCAAATCAAATTAATTCAAATATAAAAATACATCAGTTTGCAGCAAAGTAAATGGTGTTGAGGTAATTATCAGAATTATCACTCATATAAGGGGATGACAGAGTTTGCACCCTCACCTTGGATCAACCTATGCTTGATATGGTCGGCATCCTGTGCTTGTTGATTATAGGTTGCTTCGGCACTTGCAGAAAGCCCACATTCTGCACAGTATTTTTGGCACAACATATTGAAATGAACTTGCGTGTTAATAGTTTGACCCTGTATTTTTTCTCTGTTGGATTATTTTGGGGGTATGAAGTGCCCTTAAACATTTATATTATTCTGATATTTTTGAGTTGTTAACCTACTCAAATAACTTACCCTCAAGTATGTTATGTTAGTGTTTTAACCTCTTGCCCTAGCAAACCCCTTTATGTTCACAAGGTAAATGGACCTTTTGTATGTCCAAACAATTAAGCTAATTTATCCTCCAAAAAGGGATCTAAGAACTAATGTAAATAGTCTATTACATGTTTGTGAGCCAGCCTGTCACTCCTGTTCAACTTATTTGATTAAGGGAAATCAAAAGATCTTAGTCCTTAATTTGTAAGCCCTATACAAGGAAAAAATAAAAGTATTATAAAAACCATTTTGGTGGTTAAAAAAATCTGTCAATGTACCATTTGAAAAACATCAGGGAACTGAATAACCCCTCCAAGTTGATTTTATAGGACCACTGTCTCTTACATAAAAGGTGGCTGGTAGGGGATCTGGCTTACAAAGTGATTAAAGGCTTTTCCCCAAAAGATTAACAACTGCCATGGCTAAGGCTCTGGTAGAACAGATTCCCTCCTCCTCCCCCCCACTGGATGTTCTAATTAAACAATCACCTCATTTTATTGGTTATGTATTTCAAAACTCTTTATAATAAAATTTAACTGAACTTCCAACTTTATCAGCCATAGGTTTGGGGAATAGTGGAATGAACCAATTAAATGACCACATTAAAAACTGGCAAATCCTGATGGCAATTTGGGATATTTTAATTCCTATCATTTAAATGGCTTTTAGAATAACTTTTGCTGCCTCAACCGTCTGTTTATCTTTTGAGATGATGACCAAAAGGGAAATGGAATTTGAGCAATCCAAGTGTCACACATATTAAGAAAAAAATAAAATGAATACATTCATACCTGCTGTCCTTGCACAACCATATACACAAAGTGCATTGGTGTATACAGGGATCAATAAAACAAAAAATAAAAATCGGAGTGTTGGTAATCAAGTCATGCTCTTTTCTTATAATGTACTAGGAGATTTACCCAGAGTTGCTTGGGTCCTTAATTCAATTACATGTTTTAAATAAAAGGAAAATGTACATGCTTTATTTAATTGATTGTATTTTTCAAAAACACAGTGTTATTTTGATGAAGTTAATTTTTATTTTGGGCTTCTTTAAAAATTGTTGTAATTTTATAGAATACTAGAACTGGATGACCGCTCAAGGTCCCGTCAAGTCCAGTCCCCTGCCCTCGGAGCAGGACCAAGCACAGTCTAGATCAGGGGTGGGCAATTATTTTTAATGGGGGATATTACGGTGCAGTCGGGGTTCCCCCGATTCTGCACCCCTGTAGCAGCCAGAACAGTCTCCACCAGCCAGCAGAGTAGAGAGGGGTTTATTGAGTTTCCAGAATACAGCACAGCATAGACGTGATGTGGCAATAGGAAGGGGGCTAGGATACCCCAGAACTCTTAAGGTGGGGTGCCTGAGCTCCTAGTCTTCAAGTCCCCTCCCTAGGCTGTCTCCATCATGTTTCCAGCCCAAGACTGACCCTTCCCCCGAACACTTACTTCCCTAGTTCCCTTGCTGCCCCAACTCGTCTGACCGGTTGGGTCTTTGTCTACGTGACTGCCCAGCCCACCTACTGGGCAGTGCTCACAGGCAGAGGCCAGTAGGGGTCATTCAACCCCAGCACAGCCCACAACCCCAGCACAGCAACCAGCAAGGTACTGACACTACATCACAACATGTGAGTGAGTCAGTGGGAATCACACATCACAGCACAGAGGGACACTGGGATACAGAGCAGACGGCACCCCCACTATGCCACAGGGGGCCACTCCAAGAGTTTGGTAAGTGATCAAGAACCACATTTCTGTGGAGGGAGCGAAGGGGTCTGAGATGGAGAGTGGGATTGTAGAAAGGAGCTTGGGATAGAGGACTGGGGTACAGGAGGGAGTGTGTGGTCTGAGAGGGAGTTTGGGTGATGGATGGGGTTATGATCTGGGGCTTGAGGTGCAGGGTCCAGGAGGGGTTATGGGTGCAGGAGAGGATTCTGGCCTGGGGGAGGGGTATAGGAGGATGTGCAGTGTCTGGGAGGTAGTTATGACCTGGGGGGGGAAGAGGGTGCAGAGGGTTTGGGTGGTGACAGGGGGCAGAGGAATGGGGTGCAGAGTCAAGGAGGGATATGTGTTCAGGAAAGTATTCTGGCCTGGCGGAGGGGCATAAGAGGAGGTGCAGGGTCTGGGTGGGAGTTGTGACCTGGAGAGGAGGTGGGGAGAGGGGATACAGAGGATTTGGGTGGTGACCTGGAGCACCTACTGGGAGGGAGGGAAAGGGGGAGGGGGAGGAAAGCAAATGCCTTGGCCTCATGAGCTGTCAAATATCAAACAAAATAGAGATGAGACCAGTGCTCTAAAACTAAGTTTAAAAGTAATAGAATAAGCCAGACGACTGGTAATCCTCCTAACTGAATTGAAAAAATCTGCCCTTGTTTACATTCCTGTACAATCTTGCTGAAATCATTGAGGTTTCACAGATGTAACAGAGCTGAATTAGATCAATTTATAAGACATTTTAATAAGGAATTAGGTACAATGCAGAAGCCAGTTTGGCAGCTCTTTCTGTTGAGACACCCCCTGGTTATCTTACTCTTTAAAAATCAAATATGTGATTCCTTATTTATGGCTGAAAACAGAACACCTCGCCAATTGCAGAATATACTGCTCATTTAATGGAATGGCCAGTGGTACAGATCAGTTCTACAATTTATAATCAACATGAGATGCAAAAGTGACCCATGAGATGCTGTGTACATTTTCTCTTTGGATACAATTAGTGATACAAGTAGTTCATGTCAAAGTTCAGGTAAAGTGTATAGACTCGCCCATTTTGTAACATGTGAGTAACACACACACACACACACACGATTTAAATGTAAATATCATTTTGTGAGAGTCCAAGAATATTGGTATACTCACCCCAGACTGAGGACCTGAAACTGACCAGACATAGATAGTATTTTAAAATTCAACCCAGTGATCCTTAAAATTCAGAAAACTGACCTCCTGTGCCAAGCCATTCAGGCTACTATAAAGATGTGATGGGACTCAGATGACCTAGAACTGATAGCCAGACCAGGGACGTAGTAAGTCGTCTAGCATTGAACAATGACAAGCTGGGTTAGATAAAGCACTGTGTGCAGACAGGAAAACAGAGGAATCTACCACAGGTACAGAAAAGAGGTTGAATCCATAGGTGACCAGGACTGAAGAGAAACAAAAATGAAAACTCATTTTTTGGTGCCTATTTATCTTGGCTATGAGCATGTTCTTTCTGCAAATTGCTTTCTCCCACTCAAAATACCGATGGGAATGTGTGCTCTGACAGAACACTGTGCTATCTGCCAGGTTTGTAAGTTTCCTGAGGTGGAACTGGAAGGAACATCAAATGACACAAAGTTTTTTAAAGAGTCCCATCCTTTAAGGGTGTGATCAAATGGCCTATTAGCAACACTGTGAGCAAACATGCTACTGTACAGCTGTTGAATGGCAGCTTGACAAGAAGCTCTGTCAGACAAGTGATCAGTCACCCAATGTGGACGTACACCAAAATATTGTTCAATAGAAGTGTATATGGGGCCTACTAATGGGAAGGTGGATGTCAGCAGCAACTCCAAAAAAAAAAAAAAATTAAGATGCCTTACTACTATCAACCAGGAAATTCTAGTATAAAAAACATGTACTAAGACTGCATTTGTGAGCCAAATTAAGCAGCAAAGAAAAGCTGGGCCTTTCTTTAGATTTGCAAATCCATGGTGCTACCTAAGTGATTTAAACCCAACATTCCTGTTTTACATGCATATCCAAACGGGAGGCATGATCTATGGGTAAAGCAGAGGACTTAGGAGTCAAGAAATTTCAGTTTCCCATTTAGTTCTGCTGCAGACATTCTCCAACACTGGGCAAGAGGCAATCTGTTTCAGAAATGGGACTCTATACCACACATTTGCTTTGTGGATCAATTCATAAACCCACTGAAACAGGAAAGGGACAGTTCTCTATAATTAGCCAAGGTTATTGCAGTGGCTTATTACAGTAGATTGACTGTAGTCAGAGAGGTAGCTGTATTAATCAGTTTCAGCAGAAACAGTCAGGAATCTGGTGGTACCTTAAATATTAACAAATTTATAACTGCATATGCTTTCATGAGATACAACTCACCCATAAATTTCTTAGTCTATTTAAAAAAAGAGTCCAGTGGCACGATAAAAACTGATTGATTCCATATCAGTTATGCTAACATGTTCTGTGCTGTTGCTGAGTTTTTTTCCTGTATTTATTCCTATGAACAGAGGTAAAGAAAGATGAAGTGGTGAAAAGCACTTCTGACCTTGGGGAAAAAAAATCTTAGAAACTTCTATAGTCAAACAGTTCCACTCCGCTGAAGATAAACTTTTAACTCCCTCTTGTGGTTAAAAATATAACTCCATTACCAAAACTGCTATTTCAAAGATTTTGATATAAAGCTTGTTTTTAAAAAAAACAAGTTCCTCACCTAAATCTGCATCTGAATATTAAAATATTTTAATTTTCAGAGGCATAGACATGGTTGTTTTTATAGAAGCATAAAGAAAATCCTCCGTTCCTTTGCTCGTGCAAGGTGTTTGCAGCCTTTGGCTCTTGAGCCATACTTGCTTCCTTTGTTTCTTCCCAATAAATTGTAGAACAGAAAATGGGTAACATCTGTGATTGCTACAGAATCAAATCAGCTGTTTAACCAATCTTACACAGTTCAGTTTCTGCACTTATCTACAACAAGTGAATATGTTAAAGTGTAATTCAAGTGGGGAGTAAAATAAAGTGTTAAATGTGATGTCTATACTGGATACCACTATCTGGAGTTTCATGCACAGGTACAAAGGAAGGTCATACATGTACATGTATGTCTCAATCTAAAAAACTTGCTAGATTCCTTAGCGAGACCAGAAATTCTACTAGAATAGTTACTGAGACTATGTATAGGCTAAGCACAGATTAAGTCTACTAATGACTATATACAATCAATCCTAGAAATAAGTTTGTGGGAATTTTTTCTGTATAAAAGCTGGTTGAATGCTTTTCTATCGGCTTCCTGACAGTGCTGAATTAATGTAGATTCAGTACTAAAATAAAAATCAAAATTTTGTGTTATTGCTTGCTTGCAGACTGGTGGGACCACTCCATAAAACTCATTAAATATTGCTAAATATTTTCTAGCATGCACAGTTTTATGCAAAACTTTCACTGGCCTCTTCAGGATGTGGCTGCTTCACGTGTTCCCAAGTCTTGGACAATAAGATAACTTCCTTGAATGACCTTTATAAAATATAACATGATAGAAATTTATGTAGCACCTTATTATGCCTTGGCATATTACAGATGCATTATTAATGCTATTCAATACTTTAATATAGTCTGCAAGCCCATGCTAATAGCTTGAAAGCAAAAGAATAAATGTTCTACTTAATTTGAATGGCAAATGAACAGTAATCTCTCATTCTATGCAAACAACACTCTATGGACCACATGTGATAAGATCTGTGTTAATAATCTTAATTCACTGTTCTATAGGAAAAGGCAAACCAAGAATAAGAGGAAGCAATACCATTTTAAGGCATACTGCAATTTAATCACTAGAGACAATGAACTTGTGTACATTCCTATCATGCAGCAAACATGGCAAGGTATGGAAAAGCTAACTTATGTTCTTTATTGTAAATTGATAGTACATTATTAGAATAAGAGCATTATTAGGATCTGACTATCACTGTTACACAGTAGTATTTCATACCACCAATGTTACTACTGACTTTGGGAATTCAGATTTATTAAAGGCATATAGCTACTGTTATCTGCTGCAATAAATTCTTAAAGACCCAAGAATTAAAGTAACTTACACACTGGCAGGCAGGATGGCAAAGGATCAAAATAACATATCACACATCCACACAAAACCAAAGTAGATTTGGTGGTGTCTAGAAATAAAATTTAGGTGTCTACCTAAATCTTTATCAAAATGTCCTGTCCATGAAAGATATAAAAGATAGAAAGAGCTGAAAACTGATCTGAGCAGAGTTGATATTGATTGAGTTACTCCATTTCTATACTTTTCAAATGTCCCCACCCACCTCTTCTCACAAGCAATTTTAACTTTTTTTCACAGGCCATAGGGTGTTCTTAAAAAAAACCCACTATAGTATTTGCTTCAAGGATTTCACCATAATTTATTGATAAATATAGCTCAAACTTAAAGATTTTGCAAAGTAATTTGTTTAATGTGCATCATCTTTGTGTCACACCAGGGCAATCTAATTTTACATCAGTCCGACAGTATGCAGGATCCTATTGTGTTGTAGTCTATTTCTAGATGCAGTTGGAAATATAGTCCACCTGCTATAGAATGGTCCAATTGCCCTTTCCTTTTGGGTGGAAGTAATTAACATTTGGGTGGAAAAGAGGTATTCACATGTTAGCTAATTTTTTATTTCTAGACACCACCATAAACCTCTGTGGTCTGAACTAAGATGCATAAGTCTCTTTATTGACTCACTTGCTACCAAAAACTGTGTAGTTACTGAGACTTTGGAAACCCCCAAGTCACCCCAAATTATAGACTACAATACGAATGCTGCTAGAAACTACAAACATGGCAAAGTAATCCTGTGCCACAGCGGGAAAAACTAAAAAGTTTTTATTTCTCTGGGAGCCCAGTTTGAACCACTATATGTGAATATACAGCACTTGGCAACCTACATTTAAATGCAGCAGCTCCTTCCTGGACATATTACTTTCTAAATTAATGATCTTTTTTGTAAACATCTGCAAACTCATCTAAAACGCAACATTCCTACCCCAAGGCTCAATTACCTTCATGTGTTCTTTGATCAGCTTTGTTTGAGGCAATTGTGAATAATTTTGTCCTCATGCATGTTGTTAGTGACTGCTTGAACGAATTGAGACAAATTGATTGTAGGGCTTTTTCCAGTGTTGTTTAGTTTGCTGTTTTTGAACATCATAGATTGTTCCATCTTCTGGGCTCATTCAAAGTGAACTCCTGGGTCTGTTTTTAGTCTTTCAATTCTCTTGATGCATATTTTCATTAGGTTGTCTGCTTTGGGAATGATCATTTCGTGCTCTTGTAACACCTCAGACAAGTCCTTCAGTTCAATCAGCACATCCAACATTAAAGAAAGGTTTCTGATGAAATTTACAGAATGGAACTTGAGTGCAGTCCTTGAAATTTAGCATGTTTGCTTCCAACTCTCAACTGGTCTTGTGAGACCTCCTCCAAATGTTTTATCAAAGCAGGCTATGTTTGCCAGACTGTACTGACTGTGCTGCATGTTGACGCCACCAGCCTTAAACACTTTGCCAGTTTTTTTTAAGTACAATGTATAATTCACTGGCATGAACTCTCAGTTCATGAGAGTTTTTGGCAATTGACCATACAATGAATATAATGCAACCAAAAAAGCCTTAAAGTCATTGATACCTCCACTGACTTCTAAAGCGTCATCAACAGCTAGTTCCAATCTACGGTTAAGGCAATGCCATAATATCACATCAGGAAAGTCCATTTTCAGTAGTTTTTCAACACCAGCTTTTGACTCCTAACATCACATTACTACAAAAACAGTTCAACCTTCCATTAATAGTTTTTTAGTGAACCCAGCATGCAGTATTTTAAAATTTCCCATTTAGTGACTTCTGCTGTTACACTGTGCAGCTCAAGTCCAGAGAAAACATAACTGGTCTCATAATTCCATCTATACTGGCTTTCAAATAAATGATGATAATCAAGTTTCCAGTGGAAGTAGTTGATTCATCGACAAGTGTAGTAATTTTTTACTTATTCTTGCTGATACTTTGGACAATTTTCTTTTTCATTTCAGTGGATATATGATTATATCTACAGAAACTGTTCTGCTATGCTATAAATGCCCCATTTCAATTCCATTGATTTGTTGTAGCTCAGTGAGGCCCTCGTGGTCACTGAGTGGTCGATTTGTTTCAGCAATGTAGTATGCTGTAAGGAATACACGAGCAGTACTTTCAGATGCCAGTTCACTTTTAGCAGTCAGATTGTTTCCTTTTTTTAAGCCAGGCTTGAATTTTCTCAGCATCCATGTGAATTGCAGATCTCATGTTTACTTTTTTTTGCTCAGGGATTTTTGCTCTTTTTATTCTTTCCATATGAGGATATTTCACAAGAGGCCCCATTTAGAGAGATGTTAACCCCTCTTGCAGAATGCAGCTTCAAATTGGAAAGGTCATGACATACTGTGCACCTAAGTTTATCACCTGAAGCAAAAAGCTAGCTTTTATTTTTGAACTCCTCAAATTGCATTTTTGATCACACACCATGGTATGGTTGAGTCTCAATTTGCTTACCCAGCAGCAATTCAACAACTTCATTTGTCTCCATTCTTTGAGGCAGCTCCCATGAAAACCATGTATAAGTGTCAGCGTTTTTTCCTTGTGAATGACTTTATTTCATTTGTTGCCTTTCTTTTTGACTGACAAGCCCCTATTTCCTTATGTTTAAACATACCTGATAGGATCTGTTGAACCTGTATATTCTTAGAAGGCTTTCCCCCCGCATTCTTTTTACTGTAAATTATGCACCTGACACAACAGACTAATCTAACAAGGGTGAAGGAGGTGGTCCCAACCCATTTATACATGGAATATAGAACTGCTTTATTCCAGCAAGGGGGTTCACCTTTACTGTCTATTTGAGTGAGGCCCAGAGAGTACTGCTACGTCACATCAGACCAAAGAGGTGCAAAAACTGAAACCTAAAGAGGATTTATGATATAAAATATTGTGGATGTAAAATATGTAATTAAAGCAGTAACACTGATTGATATTAATGCAGTTTCATTCCCACTGGAGGGGGACAGAGGGAGGTAAGGGGAGGTTTAAGGCAGGTGGCTAATAATGAGGGAAGCTGCAGATCATGGCTATAGGTGGGGGTGAGTTGGTATGGGGAGGATCCTGGGGCCAGATTACCCACTACGAAGGAGCTGTGGGTCATCTGTATGGGGCATTGCTGCAGGGAAACCAGCAGCAGTGAGACTCCTCCCCTCCACACAGTTGTTTTTTTCCCTCAAGGGCCGGTGGCAACAGTGTACGCCAGGAACTGCATGTATGTTACCCAGCACATGGCTCCCCTATAGCGCGCTTCCAGAAGCCGGGAGACAGCTTGGTGTTGGGGAGAGGAGCTCGCCTTGCAGGCCAGGAAGGTGGGCCGGTGCTTTTTCAGGCCTTCTTTATGAGGTGCCAACAAGTCCTGCACTATAGCAGGTGCACATGGAGGCTTGTGCACTGAAGATGGCAACAGGTCTGGCAGCCGGGGTCAAAGTGACAATTCCACAGACAAAGGTTCAAGCACAGATCTCACTTTTAGTCCAAGGCTTGAAACTCCAGCAAATACTTCGCTGAGTGAAGTGTCTTTCACCTAAGCCAGGCGTGGGCAATAATTTTTGATGGGGGGGCCATTCCAAGAATTGGGTAAGTGCTGAAGGGCTGCACTCTTCCATGATATTAATGGAGGAGATGCGGGGTTTGGGATGGAGGTTGGGTGCAGAAGGGAGAAGGGAGTCTGGGAGAGAGTTTGGGTGAAGGAGGCAGTTGTGACCTAGGACAGAGGACTAGAGTGCAAGAGTTTGGGATGTGACAGAGTAGGAGGGGATTGGGATCAGGGGCAGGAGATTGGGGTGCTAGATCTGGAATCGGGTATGGCTGCAAGAGGGGGACAAAGGGTTTGGGGATGTTGATGGGGGCAGGGAGAAGGGCAGAGGGCTGGGGTAGGAAGAAGCTGGGGTGCCAAAGGCAGGCTCTGGTCAGGAGACTTACCACCCAGCAACCAAACCAGCCTGTCTTCCTGCAGAACGAAGGCTTGCAGAGCTTAAAACATTTCCCAGCTAGCCAGCCTGCCTGGCCAGCCATGTGCTTGTGTGAATAACTGAGCCACAGATTGAATCAGAATACTAGGACTGGAAGGGACCTCGAGAGGTCATCGAGTCCAGTCCCCTGACCCCATGGCAGGACCAAATACTGTCTAGACCATCCCTAATAGACATTTATCTAACCCACTCTTAAATATCTCCACAGATGGGGATTCCACAACCTCCCTGGACAATTTATTCCAGTGTTTGACTACCCTGACAGTTAGGAATTTTTTTCCTAATGTCCAACCTAAACCTCCCTTGCTGCAGTTTAAGCCCATTGCTTCTTGTTCTATCCTCAGAGGCCAAGCTGAACAAGTTTTCTCCCTTCTCCTTACGACACCCTTTTAGATACCTGAAAACGGCTATCATGTCCCCCCTCAATCTTCTCTTTTCTAAACTAAACAAACCCAAGTCTTTCAGCCTTCCTTTATAGGTCATGTTCTCTAGACCTTTAATCATTCTTGTTGCTCTTCTCTGGCCCCTCTCCAATTTCCCCACATCTTTCTTGAAATGCGGTGCCCAGAACTGAACACAATACTCCAACTGAGGCCTAACCAGCGCAGAGTAGAGCAGAAGAATGACTTCTCGTGTCTTGCTCACAACACACCTGTTAATGTTAATGCATCCCAGAATCATGTTTGCTTTTTTTTTTTTTTTGCAACAGCAGCACACTGCTAACTCATATTCAACTTGTGGTCCACTATAACCCCTAAATCCCTTTCTGCCGTACTCCTTCCTAGACAGGAAGCATGGTTCTTCTTGGCTGCTTGTTATTCAATGAGACAGCACCCATTGGCCAGTTTCTAGGATTGTGCTGGGGGCGGGGGCAGCTCCTGACACTTCCCCCCCATCCTCTCCAGTTTTGAAACCGAAACAGGGCCCAGTAGCCATGTTTCTGAGAGGTGTGCAGGGCAAGCAGGGAAGCCTGCGTAGGGCTCCCCACTGCCTCTATGGGCCTGATCTAGCCTGCGGGCCATATTTTGCCCAGGTCTGACTTAAGCACTTGAGGCAAGCCCTATTCACATCCCCTCTGGGCACAGGCTTGCCACAAGTGATACCATTCTTAAACCCTTGCTACATGCCCTGCAGGGAAGGAACTCTAACAAGAAACAAAAAATGAACAAAAGGTGATGTGGGAGAGACCAACAGCTATCAGTTAACTGCAAACAAGTAACAGGCAAGGAAAAAACCCCACCACAGCTAGGATGGTCTTGCAGAACAAGAAAACAGACACTCCAACGACCATCACTAGCATTAAGGAGGAAATGAAGTGAAGGGCCAGCTATACCCTATTACTATACTATGCAGCCACCATTCCAGGGGGCTCCACAGCTGGCCTGATAGGTACCATGAGGGGAAAAACCTATCATGCATTTAGCACGTGCACGCCTACTAGAATGCACATGAACAATCACTAGAGGAACCTACAAAGGGAGATGGGTTGGTGTATCTTATACTGGTCATGAGAGCACAAAATAGGCTTAGTGATTTTTAAAAGTTTGGTGTTCATATACAATTCATATAGGACAAGTTACTCTGTGGGTTGGACAAGCAGTAGGAAGTCAACAGGAAGATCCAATCCAGCATCCTTAGGTAGACTTTTGTTTGCCCTCAAACTACTGAACATTTGTTTTATGATCATGGAAAATTCCAGATACATTTGCTTTTAAAATAGACATACAAATAAGTAAAGAATTAGGAAGCTTGTGGAATGAGCCTTTAGCTCTTCTGGAGTGTGAAATACATAATATTGCACCATACAGTTTAAAGACTGAGGCCTTTTTCTGCAGCCAGATGTGAGTAGCAGTCAAGAGCCAAGAAGCAGAAAGTCTTCTATCATGTTCTATCTAGATTCTATCACTAACCAACTCTCTACTTCTCTATTGTTTTGCCTTTATGGTCCCTACTTTTCTATTTATCTGTATGGTATCTCATTTTTCGATTAGTTATACAATAAATAGTTTTGCGAGACTTAAATCTTCTAAGATGGTAGCGTATGATTGGATAAAAAATTCACAGTATGTTAGGACTGAGCAAATCATTACTTTGTAATATTTTAGTAAAATGATTGTTTAAGATATAGGTAAGCAGGATTCGAGCTTTACTATATAAACTGAGGTACAAGGAAGAGACTGGCTGGAACAAGAAAAGGAAAAGAAGGAAAGACCTTGAAGAACTACTCACCTGCAAGAGACAGCTTGAGAACAGAGCTGCCAGAATCCTATGGATGCATGGCCATGACATGCAGCAACCAGAAACCAGATGAAACTACCTTGCCTGGCAAACAGGGAAAGTCAGCTTGCCTGATCTGGACTAGTGAACATGTCATTGCATGCTTAACATGTGTAGTCTGCATGGTGATTGTTACTAGATTAAGAATATTACTGTGTATGACTCTTTCACTGGTAAAAGGTCCTGCAAACCTGCAGGCTACATGAGAGCCCCTAGAAACAACTGGGACAGATTAGCTAAACTCCACGGGGACACAAACCCTATGGACTTTAGGTGCCATTCATGACTGTTCAGTATCCACCTTACATTCCTATTTTCTGTATAAAAAGAACATTTTAAATCCAGCTATAGAGAAGAGCTGGCTTTCAAGGCAGCATACTGACCAGGGAACAAATTGGCAAGAATGTACTTAAGGAGGTATCCAAATCCCTATTAGATTAAACAAAAAACTTAGGCTAGAAATGGGTACAATTTTCTCTTTATGAGATATATGGAAATTTACAGGATGTTATATGTTTCAGTATAGGAACAAAGTTGTATTATTAGGGCTAGGAACAGACTAGATGATCTCATACATCTTGCCTATCTCTAACATCTATGATTCCATATCTATGAAAACAACAGACACCCAGATCTCTCCACACCCTAATTCTTCACATACATCCCCATCGTGTTAGCCATTTGTTCAGACTCACAGCTGTAGCCCAACTTCATAAATCACAGAGGACCCTATATTTTCTCTGCCCTGTATACTGTGATGTACCTGTTCAGACCTGCAGGAACCAAGCAGGCTAAAAGTGGGTAACTTCTTGCACCTGATTTAGGTAGAAAATAGAACAGAACAAGGGAAAAAGTTATAAATGCCAGCCATTCCTTGCAGGGTGAACTGCTGAAGCAACTAGAGATGTAAGCGACTAGTTGACTATTCGATAAGCTTATACCAATCGGATAGTAACTAGTGATGTGACTAGTCACTTTCCCCCCTTGCTGCCTCTACCAGAGAGAGAGAGAGAGAGAGAGAGAGAGAGAGAGAGGCAGCAAGGGGGAGAGGGGAAGCAGAAGCCGTGGTGGTGGGGAGCCGGCTTAAAAGCTGGTTCCCCTGAGCACTGTCTCTGTGGGAGGGGGAGGGGGGAAAGGAAACGGTGGAAGCAGGGACTGAAGCAGTCTCCGCTCACACTGCTTGTGTTGCGATTAGGCTCTTGTACAGTTCAAAAGCTGAGGCACTGCAGGGAGTGCAGGGCCGGCAGGGCTCTTGCTACAATTCAAAGGCAGAGGCGCTCTTATAGACTAATTGAATAGTCGATGGAAATCCCATTGACTATTCAATTAGTTAACTAATTGAAATTTAACATTTCCTAGAAAGAACTGCATCAAGAATTGAGGGTCAGGTTACACAACATTTACAATAATTCATGTCAAAATAGCTACACATTGTTTAAGAGTGGATAATTAAGTACAGCCCAAATTTTGTCAGTACACAAAACAAAAAACTGTAAAAAATTAAATGGGAAAAAGATAGCAAATACAGTTTTTATTGTTATTTTGTTGGGTCTCACAGTTTAATACACTCACAATTTATAATTGTAGGTATTCTAATCTGCTTGGCTCAATATATTTCTCATAAGGGCTCCTATTTATCAGTAAGCAGTCCTAACAGTTGTTAGAATCTGAAAAGCTATCTAATTAGCAATTTCACTTAAACTATTAAGTAGGCTCTTCTGGAATGAAACGATCTGGGCGCATACATATTACAGACTAAAAAGATATGAATGCAAATACTGATTTCAGTTTAAACTGAAAATGTAATTATTTGGCCAAACCTTTGTACTTCAAACTATGAAAAACAGGCAAAAATGAAACTAACAATTGTCCTAATGGGAGCAAAGGTCACCCATAGTTCAATTTTTGAAATCTGTAGGTTTTGAATATGTATATATATTTTCACCTAAAAACATATATGTAGTAGATTAACTGTTTCCCAATAAGAGAGAAACAAAAGAGAAAAAAAGCAAGGAATGTTTGCCACAACTTGATTCAATTATCTAAAACTCCCTCCTTACAAAGCATTTAAATATTTTCTAAATTAAAAATCTGACCCATTGGGGGGGGGGGGGGGGGGGGGGGGGGGGGGGGGCGGAGGAGGAGGGGGGAGAGAGAAAAAGAAAGAATCTAAAAATCAGATTCAAAATGAGTTTTCAAAACAGGGCCGTCATACTAGTACTTTGCGATATGCATGCTGTATAAACACAGTTGTGAGCTACTTAATTTTAAATAGCGCTATGCAAATCACCCTTCTCTGTACAACATATTTTTCACTTTTCAAGTGGTAAAGCGCTATCAGAAAGATTTTCTTCTTTATAAGTATTTATACAAGAGATTTCCAGCCAACATAGAGAATAAGACACTGCAATGTTTCCCATTAGTTAGATTTTGTTTTAATGACACGGGCATTTCTTGAAACGAACGTACCTATTACCTACAAAATAATGCACATTAATTTTGATGGTCTTACAAAACCAGTACTGAGCTGCAAATCTGATTCAAAGTAATATACTGAACGTTCAAGAATATCTAAAAACAGATATTAAATTTTCTTCAATTTTTTCAATACTTCTTGCAGAACTTGAAAAATGTGATGGTGCTGTAACAAGATATTACCAAGATTATAAAAACTCGAAGGAATAATAATACACTGTATCACTGATCCTCAGCAAGTGGAATTCTGATTAATATTAATCACAGTGTTTAAAAAAGTGTTCAAGGTTATTTTAAAAGTATTGTGGCCCCCTAGACAGTTGAAAACAGATAACCTTTCCACTCTTTATTTAAAGTCAAAATGTTCTTTTTAAAAAAAGTCTCACAAAACAATAGCAAAGAATCAAAAATCATTAACTGTAATTTTGTATCAGTAAGATCTCTAGTGCTGAAGGGCTTTTCATAGTAAAAAGCAGATTCTTTGGGGACATTAGTCGGTTAACTTAATAAAATTCAGTTTTATGATGATTTCTCCTTCCTGCTACGAGGCGAGTCTGCTCCATTTGAGGTTACTGTTCCATTTACTCCATTTTCTAGGAACAAGAAAAAAAACAAAAACAATGAGTTTCAAAGCAGGAAAAAAAATGTATATTTGATTATCTTTAAGTAATTTCTAAGTCAGCATACAGCCTTTGTATATTTTATTCTAAGTACTACTCTGCTAAATTTTTTCAAGAGATTTTCATGATGTAATAATTTCAATAAACCAGATTTTGTTGTTTTTGTTTTTACACAGACAACTTTTGTTTTAATTTGCTGAAGAGATTTTAAAACATACACCAATTTTGAGTTCTGGACAACTGAATTTCTTATTAGAGTGCCAGTTTTACAAATGAAGTGTTTGAGTGTATCATGTGCAGTTTGTAAATATATATTTGTATGTAGTGATCTCTTCTCCTGCCTCCCTTTCTCTGTAAGCTTTCCTTCCACATGAAGTGCCCATGGAAAGTTGCCAG
This sequence comes from Apalone spinifera, assembly GCA_030068395.1. Classification (NCBI taxonomy): domain Eukaryota; kingdom Metazoa; phylum Chordata; order Testudines; family Trionychidae; genus Apalone; species Apalone spinifera. The sequence goes on along the minus strand of CM057846.1, from coordinate 50,823,437 downwards.
ACTGTTTGTTTATTGTAAAACAAAAGCCAGATGAATATATCTAAGTGCCTTTTAAAATACATTATATATTAATTACACAGATTTTTTTTTTTAACCAATACACAAAGGTGGATCTGGATCAAATTGTCATAACCTTTGTTACTGGAATACTTAAGCTGTTCAAGAGATTAGTGTTGAATTTTCTTTTCTTTGTTAAATCATGACAAGAGTAGTTCTTCATTCTGTTTTTTTTGAAAATGCCTAAAATACCAGCTCAGATAGGCACTTATGCAACCTTAAATTCAGAAAACATAGCTCCTGAAAAGAAACCCAAGATCCATCCAGCTCCCAAACCATCTCTACTATGCTTCCATAACAGGATTTGGAAATTAAGCCTTTTTAATCATTGACTATCCGATAGTGTCCCCTTAGGCTGTGGATTTCTTAAAACCGCTGTACCCTTGCAATTAAGTTGGGTATATTCTGAAACAAACCATGGTAGACAACATCTGAAGTATCCACAGATTCAGGCAAAGTGCTATAGGGGCTTAAAATTTAGTTTTCCTTGCCAAACCATTTTCCACATCACTACCATCTGGCACTCCCCCACACTAACACTGGCACAATGAATGCTAAAAACCCACCACTCATAATTGAAGTGACACTTAATTGTTGCATCCTAGAATCCCCAGCAGAATGGAGCAACAGCAACATCACAGAACTGGGAATTCCTGTAGTCTGTCTAACTAAAGGCTGCCACCCACCAAAATGACCACATGAACACACAGGAGCAGACAACTATTTAGTGTCAATTATTACATCCATACATTTGACAGTACAGCAGTCACCTGCAATAACTCAACCTTCTGCTGACCTTGCATTCAAACCACCCATCATCATTCCAATTTCATATTAAAGACTCAGTTCTGCCTGAATCATGGGTAACTACTAGATTACTCTGTCCTAGTGGTCCCCTATTGGCTTGCTTCTGGGCTTTATCTGATACAAGTAGAGCCAGGAAGAAAAAAGGGGACAAGTCAAATACTCTCGCACTGGGAGAAAAAAGTTGGGACCAAATCTCTGTACCACCAGAACCCAAAAGGGTGGCATATACGTATAACTCCATCTAGCTCCAACCCCACACAATCACCAAAGTCTCAATCTCATTATGTATACATTTTAATTCTACAGCTATCTCTGACACACCCTTATGTTGGCATGTGAAGGGCTTGCTGCACTCAATCACATGAACTTAACACATATCTCTGCCAGGCCTGAGCAGCTTTAAGTCTTCACAATGGAAATAAAGTTGTATATAATATTAAAGGGAAGAAAAAACACTTTTGGAAGGATTCTAAGGCACTTTTTTCCTTTAATTTTTCCCCCTCTCCCATGGTTTTCCACAGGGGAACAAAACAGACAAAAATTAAATGGGAGAAGTACTTATAAATCCTCAAAAGCTATCAGAAGGCTCCAAGGGTAGTTACAACATCTAAAATTATGTAATTTGTTATAATACAACAATTCAAGTTAAGTGTCTTTTGGTGTTTTCATGATATATGATGTACCAATATCCAACTTGAAGTTGGTGTCCTGGGACACCTATGTACTCACCTACATCACACACAAAGGATGTTACAGCTTAAGTTACTGATTTTTATTATGATTTTTAATATCACCTGATTTTTTAAAAAGTCATTAAAATTTAGGCTGAATCATTGTAAAACTAATTAGATTACAATTTAAATAAACTCAGGTTTTCTGTTTGATTTTTTAAAAACAGTGAGAATAATAGAAATGTGATGAATAAATATACAGATTAAAATTTTCAACTCTAGGAGCTTGAAGTTGAGTCCAAAGTGGCTTGGAAGCACAAATCCAGTTTACTTTAACCTGCAAACCCAGCGGGAAGAGCCTGTTATTTACTTGAACAAAACGTTAGAGAGCCTAAAGTCTTCCATCACACTGTAACTCCAAAAATGGCCAATTGTTCTCTTAGGCAAACTGGCTACATGTTGCCCAAGAACCAGAAAAGTGTAAAATGTCAATCTACACTAGCATCACATCACATCACTACATCACATACTAACTGTCCTAATGTGGACCTTACTGGGATGCACCAGACCTTCTCTTGTGCCTCTTACTGTAGTCCTGAAGCAATACAATGTAACAGGCACCAGTGAACTGCTAGTGCACACCGGCAAGAGTCCATGAAGGACAGTTCATTCACACTAGCTTGTTGGGTGCTAATGTTTACACCTCTCTGGTGCCAATTAAAGCACAAACCCCATAGCCAATTTTAAAAAGAAATTTTAAAAAAGGATTACTCATATGTCTTTGTGGTCTGAGAGTTAAAAAACAGAATGCAATTCAGAGATGACCTGCAAAGTCTTAAATCAGTTACAGATTTTTAAGATATCCCTTTAATTCGGCAAACTGGTCAGGTAAGTATTTGAGAGCCACCCT
>CM057846.1:50804170-50820892 GCA_030068395.1 Apalone spinifera | reverse complement strand
GTCCGTCATATCTGATAATCCGGCACCCCCTGGGTCCGAAAGCCGGATTATCGGAAGTTTACTGTATTTTTATCTGGATTATACATAGCCAGTGAGAACAAAGTTCTCTCTCCTTGCCATCAACCACCAATACTAATTTCTATCAGTATGAGTTCCAGTGGCAAAACCAAAAATCTCTTGTCACACAGCAGACAACAGCACTTGAATCTCTGTCCTCAGAAAGAAAAATCTTGCAATACAAACCTCTCTCTTTTTTGGACGGCCTGCCTTTAGTTGTTACAAATTTCTTCTTCAGTGATTGAGGCTGAGAAGAATGTTCTCTCCACCTTCTAAGCTGGAAATTAATGAACTTCCACATCATAAAGGCTTGAGTTCCACAGATTGATGACAGTACAATGATTCTATATACAGATTTAAGACAGAGCAGAGGTAGACATGTAAACAATTATCAGATGAAAGCATGCCACTAAGTTTGTCAAGTTTACCAAACAGCTAACCCTCAAGCTTTGTATTTGTCAAGAGAAGCCACTGATTTGCTCTCCGACATGTATATAATTTCCTCAGACATGAAAGCAATGATTCAGACATGAAAGCCTGAAAACAATGATTATTTTCAAAAGACAAGTTAAAAACTCTTCCCAGTATGCAAATACTCATTTTTATCATGTGTTTTTATGACACACGAATCAGTCTGGTTCTGACTACTTCCTATAGCATACTCTCTCCTTTCCCATGTTTGTCAGAAAAGCTCTTCAGATTACCAGAAGGCAATAGTTATGCGAAAAACATAGATTTATATTTTATGTCCCATGAAACTATGAAGTTATTTACTTAAAGCCCATATCTCCAAGTCTAGAGCTTTAGTAACAAAGAGGAAAGACGTGTCCAACTCCACAGCAAAATTATCAACTGAAGAGTTCTTGCACTACTATAGATCATAGCATTGGTTGTCTTACCAATATAACACGGACACCAGCAGTATTTTCATACACAAATTAAAACCTTGAAAGGCAGAGTGAGAATGGTACCCTACAGGATATCACAATAGCATGGCTCCTAACTGTATCATGTTACCACGGATAACCAAAACACTTCTCAAACTAGCAGTGTACACTCTCTAGGCCCCAGAACAAGTGCCCTGTTCCTTTTATTGGTGCCTTCTGAACTACAAAACTTCCCTGAAATGCCCAAAGCTCATTTTCCTGGGTAAAGGAAGGAAAATGATTGCTGCTCCTTTCTTCTGTCCAAGAGGGTGATCTCCACGTGTTACAGCTTACAAGGTTTCCCCCCCCCCCCATAGGATGCATCTAGTGGCCAAATGTATAGATTTTAAGACAGATGAGAAACTTAAAACTTCTGGATAAATCAGAAGGCCCTCTGATGCCTAAAGCTGCACTTCTTTGGTAAGACAACCAATACTATGATCTATAGTAGTGCAAGAACTCTTCAGTTGATAATTTTGCTGCGGAGGTGGACACGTCTTTCCTCTTTGTTACTAAAGCTCTAGACTTGGAGATATGGGCTTTAAGTAAATAAATAAATGTCCTCAATCTACTATGAATATAGAACATTCCATAATATGTATTAAGTTATATTTTATTCCTGAGGGAATTCTGCACTACCGCACACATGAAGAAATACCCTGCAGATTCTCTTTGCTTTCTAAAGACAAGTGATTTCTGTGGAGAATCAAAGAGGAGCTGCACCAGTACTCACTCATTCTTCCCCAGCAGAGTGAGATGTCTGTTCTGAATTGCCAGGGGAGAGGACAACAGAGATGGAGTTCTCCCTCTCCTGCATGGAGCAGCTGGGATTGGGTCAGATGGTACCCAGAAAGCTCCCTGGCTGCAGGAAGTTCTATACTGGGAGGAGTGGTGTGTCTGGGTGCTGTAGTTGAGGTCAGTGGGGTAGGAGTTCCAGTGTGATTTGGCTGCAAGGTGGGGAAATGAGGCTTGGCAGAAAAGTATGAGTGCAGGGGTTGAGTGGTCAAAAGGAACAGCTCCCTGTACACAGGGATGCCCTCTCCCAATTTCCTTGGTCCATCACTCCCCTCAGTCACTGGGGGAGAGATCACTGTACAGGGAGCTGCTCCCTCTGACCATCCAACCTCTGTGCATCTAGATCCCGCCACTTACCAGCACCCATCCCTGCATGCCTGGAAACCCCCCCCCAATGTCCATCTGTACCAGGAGCCCCACACACCCAGTACCTGCTCATCGAGCCCCCACCCTGCAGAGCTCAGCCTCTTCATAAGGCGTCCCCCTCCCCCCGATCTCCACGCTACAGAGCCCCAGCCAGCTGCACCCTGACCACCCCCACCCCCTTAGCACTCAGTCTCCCCAGTGCTGAGGTCTAACCACCAACACCTGGCTCTCCTTGCAGAGTCCCAATTCTTCCCGCACCCTGAATCCCTCCCCCAATGAACTAGGATTGTTAGCATGTACTCATTTACATGATTAACAGATAAACCTGGGTTTATTGCTTAATCTTAACAGTTATACGGCCCCCCCACCCTTGCTGCTTCCCACAGAGGCAGCAGTGTGAGGGTAGGGGAGGCAGGAGCTGATGCTCGAGGGGAAGGGAAGGGAGGGAGAGGAAGGGGGCGGGCGGGCGAGTCATCTTATAATCTGGCTCCGCACAAGCACTGGCTCCCAAAAAGCAGCCTGCCCTCAGCACAGCCAAGCACAGGGTGTGTGTGTTTATTTGTGTGTGGAGATGCAGGAGCCAGTGTTTGCCTGCCCATGGTATGTAAACGCTCAAATGTCACTGGTTGCATGTTTACACAAATACACAATTAACATCCCTACTACAAATCCCGTGCATCCAGTTACCCTTCCCCCCAACCTAGATGCCCTACAGAACAGAGCTGCTCATACCCAGATTGCACCACACAGAATTCCCTTAAAAATACCAGGTTTCTACGTCAACATTTTTTTTCAAATTAAAAGTCTGCAAAGTTCTGCATATTTTGTCAAAATAACACAGTAACAATATATATATTTTCAATTATTTTGGTAATTTCAAAATACTTATCAGAAATAATTAAAAATGGAGCAATTATTTTGACAAAAATATATAGAATTTAAAATCTTGTGCACAAATCCCTCCAAATACGGAATTTACCATACCTGATAGCCAGCATGTTAAAATTTCCAGTATTTAAATTCAGGCCCTGATTCTCTGCGCTCGCCAGGCCAAAGCCAACAGTAAGAACAGAAAGAATCAAAGTCAGAAGCCTTCCGAAAACAAAAAGAGCCGCCCACATTGAAAACCTACAAAGAAAGTGCCACAAGTCAATAAATATGCATATTCATTATTTGGATTACATCAGAAAACAATTAATCTTACTATTTATTTCCATTATGCGGGGCTGTATAACAGCTGTAAGTAAGGAAACAGCTGCAATAATTGAGGTTTTTTAATTACAGAAAAGAAATGGCGATAGACTATCACCACATTTAAGATACAAAAAGTTATGTCAAACAGCATTCTCATTTATGCATAATTTTAAGGATAAGCATAAGCAAACACTAGATACTATCCAACTTCAAAATGTTATCTTTCAGGGATACAATAAAGTTGTTAATTGACACGAATAATTTTGATGGTGAACTAAAAGCTTAATAGGAAAAAAACCCCTCTCAGTGGAGCCTTTAACTTCCATTTTCCATCAAATACAAGAAGGTTGTAAAATCAATGACTGTGCTCTCTATTACTGGGGAAACAATGAAACAGATACTTTTTAGCAGCTATGAATTTGAAGAATTTCATTTGGAATTATGTCAACGTTGGTGACATAGTAAATATACCATTACAATTTTCTTGCATATATGAACATAAACTATATAATAAGGAACAAAATTTTGCTATATCAACAATTTCTTGAGTGGGTAAACAGGGTAAGATGAAATTACTTGTTTTACAGCACACTCTAAATTAGAAATAGAAGCCGCACTTGTGAAGGGCAAGCAAATTCTAACTGAACTTTTTTATTGTGGGCATTGTGCAACAGAAATACCAACTTCTTGGTGATCAGTGATCAAATGCAAAAAGCCTGCCAGCCACAAAGTTTCCTTTGCTGAAGTTATGATAAATACTTACCCTTTCTGATACTTTTCATCACTGAAGTAAAAGAGGCGGGAGATGTGGAAGAGAAATTCAACAAAGTAATGCAACACCAGAAGAACAAGTCCAAGACGGGTGAGGCTATCAAAACAAGAGCACACCAAGTATTCAAACATTTTATGAAATATTTATGGTAGAAAATAAATCCAATGAAATTTAGTTTAAAACCGACTTACTTCAAAAGATAAGCTCCAGCAATGTGAAAAAGATAAAGTCCAATGTAGACAAGCTGGCGAGGGATATCTTCCTATTGGACAGAAGACTGAATTAGTCTACAGGACACAATGTTTTCATGGTCACAAACTGTGTACATTTAATTTAGGTTGCTCAGACTAGGGATGTGAATGGGTAAGTCGGTTAACTGGTTACATGGTAAACATCACCAACTGGCAGTCTCCTGAGGCTGCCGGCACTTATACCTGTATATGTGCCAACACTTCAAGTTAGGATTAACTGATTCCATTTTGATCATAACACATGGAAGCTAAAAGAGTAGAGAAAGGAAGAGATTGAAAAGGCAGGAGGAAAAGAGAAGAATAGAGTAGGGCCAGAGAAAGTGAAAGGAGAGAGAGTGATTTAAGATCAATTATAAACCACTTACAAATATTAAAGATTCACCCATATGATCCTACACTACGCACCATTATGAATCATTGGAGTACAATACAAGTCATTCGCTTAGAGAGTTATACACAACATATAGCACACCAGCAACATTTCAGAGAACCCCTATATTTTTGGATGATCTCCCTCTACAGATTCAGAGAAGTATTTCAGTTTTCACTTGCGCACTTTATATAGTAGTGAAAAATCCATCCAGCAACAGTTACGTTAAACAGACCTGTACTCTCATTTCAAATCTTTGTGCATGCCATAACACCTAGTGAGATACCAAAAACAAAACAAAAATCTAGATAGAGCAAGACTTTCCCCAAACGATGTGATGGGAAAAGACTAAGAAAATTACTTTTATTTAACAGACATTTTAAAGATTCATGCTCTTAAAACATGGCAAGAAGAAATTCTGCAAACTCGAATTTCGAGCAAGGAAATACTACATGCCATGCCCACTTTCTAGGAGTCATACTCCTCTAAAAATGACAGTAGTGGTCTGAAGTAAAAGGTAAAATTACATGAGTAGAGAAGACATACTAAAAGCTCTGCAAGGGGTGAGGATCTATAACATCTAAATATAAGAATTAAAGCCAAGTTATTTTCTTCACATGCAAAGAGACTCAATCAACTAACTTGTTAAAAGTTGCATCAGAAGGAAACATATCACACAGGTTACAGGTTGGCTAATGGTGAAGTAGCACCAATGGTACGATGCAGATTTCTTCATTTCCTTCTTTTCATTGAGTGAAAATAGGTTTCTTCAGTTGAGACCTTCTAGAACTGGAAAAAAAATTATAGCTAGCCTACATTTCCCTACTTAATCATTTTGTCTGAGCTCAAATGGCTCAGAGGCAGCATGTGTGTGTGTGTGTATAGCTAAAGCCAGTGGTGGTGGGGGGAGCCGGCTTAAAAGCCGGATTCCCCCAGCACCATCTCCATGGCGGTGGTGGGGCAAAGCCGCAGTGGTCCTGGAGCTGGCATGAGTCACGACTGCTCAGTCCTGGCTCGTGCCGTGCCTGGGGGCTAACCCCACTGTTGTTCTGCATTTTAAATGTAGTACAGTTGTATCTCCCTTAACCAGGACTCTGGTCTGGCAGCATCCATGGTCTGGCAAGCTTTCAAGCCAACTCCCCACATAGGCCAGCACCACGGAGGCAGCAGAAGGGAGGGAGGGAGGGGGAAAGAGGAACTGGTGCAGGGGAAGCCACCTTAAAGCTGGTTCCCCCCAGTACCAGCTCTGTGGTGCTGCATGTCAGCCTGTAGTGGCCAGACACTGGTCTGTAGCAGCAGCCCTGTCCATAGGGGTCTGAGCTCATCATGGACAGAGGCTGCTACCGTGGACCAGCCTCTGTTTGTGGGGAGCTTAGACCCCTGGCAGACAGGAGCTGCTGCTGCCTCTATCAAAGGCAGCAGTGCCAGATGGCAGGCAGTCCGTCTGTGTGGAGAGCTGGTTTTTAAACTGGCTCCCCTGGCGGACTGGCTGCTGGTCCTGCCCCCAAGGACTATCGAATAGTCCTATAATCGCTAAGATTTCATGCAGTTACATGACTATTAATTACACAATATCTAACATTCCTTATAGTGAGTTCACATTTTTTAATCATGCTACAGGAGGGCAAGGTAATTGGTGTGATCTGTGGCAACAACTGTGCCTACACAGCAGGGGGACCTTGGAACAGCTTGTTAACATGTCTGAAGACAGAACAGGAATCTTCCCTGCACATCTCCATAAAGCTCTGACACAGGGACTCCAATCCTTCTCAGAAGATTTCTGGGGAGGTCTGCCTTATTCCATCCTCCATGGCAGGACATCTCTCCATGCCAAACCACCAGTAAGAGTTCTGGTGTCATTACAGCATGAGGTCCAGGTTTCTGGCCAAATTCAATCAGCACCTGCTTCTTATCACTGTGGGTCTTCAAGAAGACTCATGTATCACTTGACAAGCAGGATGAAGCAGGTGAAGCTATTAGCTGATGCCTCTGTAGTAAACCTGTTTGCTCATCCCCAATGAAGTGTGGCTTAAGTCCCTGTCCTGCCGCCACACCAGACCCATTCCCCTCTCCTGCCCAAAATTGCACTCTCCTGGCAAACAGGGGATGCGGAACAAACATGCACCACATGAGCCTCTGCTCTGTTTTGCTGCCACACCCTGAGCCCTTCCCTGCTCCCGCCCACAGACTCATGCACCAGCCTCTCCCTTACCATGCCTGCCACCAAGTCCAGCTGCTCCCTTAAGGTGCTGCATAGTGGCCACTCACAAGCATAACTGTGGACTTGTACATAACACATCCCTATTGTCTTTAGGCCTTCATTTTATTTTGACATTAGGTTTTATGCTCTGCAATGTATCTCCTGTAAAGTCTGCCCTTCACTTTAGTTAGAGCAGGACCAGCTGTCGGTCTGCTGTACACTTCCCAGTCATGCTAGCTGTCCACCTGACACACATCCGCAGGCAAAAATGGACTAGGGATGAGATGTTCAAGGAGCAAATGCAATCCACCAACTTGAACAGGGAGCGAGTAAGCGAGTGGAGGAATATGCTGTTGGAGGAGATGTGAGTGAAGCATGAGGAAAGAAGAGCATGCAGGAAACTGGAAACGAAGCACCAGGAGAGAGAGTCTTGTCATCCATGGCAAAGGTGATAGACTGCATGGCAACTTTCCAAAACCCTTATATGCACAGGCACCCTCTTCAAGCCCTTGTGGACCAATGTTCCCTTCGCACTAAATTCCACAGCACCCCTTTCCAGGGGCCTAGAACATGGGAGGGGGAAGTCAAGAGCACCTTCACACTCAACCCCCACAGATGCGCTGCAAAGGAAAATGCCGTCCTCACAACTGTGATCACCCCTTTCCCTGAAGCTCCCATCCTGGACTTAGAGCACTGCAGGGACAGAAAATAAGTAAAAATGCATGATTTCTGAACAAGTGTCTCTTTATTGCTTTGTTGAAGGGGGTAGGATGGTTACAGGCAAGCACACTGTATGCAGGGACATTTTGTTGAGAACATGCAGGACTCAAAACTGGCCATTCATAAAACTGTCTTTCAAAGTCTCCCTGATTTGCACTGCCCTTCACTGTGCTCTCCTTATTGCTCTGGAGTCTGGCTGCTCAAAGTCTCTGGCTAGGCACTCTGCCTAGTGCCCCCCCATTACTCTCAAAAATATTATGGAGCACACAGCAGGCTGCCACCACAATGGTAATGTTGCATTAGCTGAACTCTAACCTAATCCGTAGACTACAGAACCTTTCCTTAAATACTCAAAAGCACATTCTATCACCATTCTGCACTTGCTTAACCTGTAGTTGAGCTGCTCCTTACTGTGGTATGGCTTCATGGGCCATGGGAGCAAGGGGTAGGCTGGGTTGCCAAGGATCACTATTAGCATTTCAACATCTGACTATAGTTTTCTAGTCTGGGAAAAAAGTTCCAGCTTAAGGAAGAGGCAGGAGTTCCTCAAGATACGCATGTCATACACCTTTCCCAACCATCCCACATTGATGTTGGTGAAATGGCCTTTGTGATTCACTAGTACCATCCTCAAGAAGTACCCGTTACAGTTTATGTACTCCTTGGCAAGGTGGTCGAGTGCTAAGATCGGGATGTGCGTTCCTGCACGTAGTTCCTCCACTATGCCCAACACAATTCCTAGATTCACTAACCGCCGTAGCAGAAGGGTATTGATTGCCTGGCTCCCTGGATCACAATAGCCTCTATTGTAGATTTCCCCACTCTAAATTGATTCCCAAATGATCAGTAGCTGTTTGGTGTTGCAAGCTTCCACAGGGCACTTGTCGGAGTGGCATATCATTCTGGTCTTCTTAGGCTTCAGGGTGGGGAAAAGCAATTCACAAACCTTCATGGAAGTGGCCTTAAGTACATGGAAGTTTTGCAGTCACCGCTGATCATCCCATATCTGAATTACAACATGGTCCCCATCAGCCTGTGCTTGTCTAATGGCATCAGAATCGAAGTTCTACTGCATCCAAAGGATCGAACACTGGCAGCATTTGCCATTCACTCAACTCAAGTGCTTTGCAGAAGAGTATGTTCATAGCCTCCTGAGATTCAACCTTGTTCCTAAGGATCCTGGATACACTCTGAACATATTCCAGCATTAGGCACACTAAGGTTAAAATCATGATCATAATGCTCAACAGTATCCATGACGGGGTCCATATTTATGCTGCTATGGCATCTATGCAGATAACCAAGGTAAAAAAGGGCACAAAAAGACTGTTTGCTGTTGCTTTCAAGTGGGGAGGGGGAGGAGAAGTGGAAAACAAGTGCATTATGGGACACTGACTACCTACCCAGAACCACCCACTGCACAGTTTTGGTCCCAGCTTGAACTAGGAACATAACCCAGAATGTAAAGAGGCACAGGCACTGCTGGATAACTATCCACAGTGCATCTCTCTCAAAGTCAACAGTAGCCATCCTATTAAGGACACCCTACTTCAAACTACGTCAAATTTTGATACACAACGGGGACACACACTGACTTCACAAAATCAGGTGCTAAAAAGTCGACCTTCTCATAGCGTAGACATGGTTTAAGTCTTTTCTACAATATTTGATTTTACTCTAACTCACTTTACTAAATTAAACAAACATGTGCCTCTTAATAGTTCTAGAGCTGACCATGTGGGTTAAAGATATCTATTTAAGATTCCCTGAAGTTGGCAAATAAGATAATATTTGTTACCAACCCAGTAATAAACATCAGTCATGAAAAAAAATATTTTAGTGAAAGCTTACTCAGACTACTAATTAAACAAAAGTTTGGAAACTTCAAGGAAAAACTCAAACATCTGTCTTTATTAAATCAGACGACCACAGTTAACTTTGTTTACATAAAACATACTAGTATTTAGAGAAAATATTTGGCCTAACTGATATTTGTATTGTCAAGAACTTAGCAGGATTAAAAAAATTAGACACTTGGAAGAAAAAGGGAATATCCATGCTTTACTTTGGCATGGGAAAAACTGAAGGTTATAAACTCATTCTTCAAAGCATAAACCACTCTTATGTAGACCCAGCTTACAGCTTTGTACGTCTAACACTTTCCTCTGAAGCATCTGATAACCGATCATTTTTAAGGAGATAGGATACTGGATCAGCGGGATCACAGATACATCTATTATATATAGCCTAAATTTCTTAAATATGCATAATCACTTGAATTACAAGAACCAGGACTGGATTCTCACTGTAAAGTCAATGACAATAACCACACTGACTTCAGCAAGGAGTTTCAATTCAACTTTCACCCAAAGGATGAAAATTATGAATAACATTGTTATAAAAATGTTAACAGTTGAACAGTTAAAATGGAGAATTTTTCTTGTAAATTAATTTTTGATTTGCAGTTCTTTAAAGTGTGTGTTAGAAGGTCAATCTTATTTGCAAATACAGATTGCAGGGAAGCAGTATTACAATGACAGTTCCCACTGTGAAAAACAGCTCTATTCACAAAGGAGATATTGAAACAATTATAGGTATTTCAAGTAGCTACTTAGAAAAATGCTTCAACACATTCTTCAATAAATATGCAGCTCTCTAATCAGCTTTTTGATACAGAAAGTCAAAAGCATATTCAGATGATGTTCTACAAACAAAACTACTGGCTGAAATAAACATTTAAATTATATAATCATGCTAAAACCCTCATTCTGGACTTATGAAAGTACAATAATATTTTCACCATTAAGATAAGAAATTCTCAACTTACTTTTTTGGTTTTCTGGAAGTACAACTCTGGAAAAGCATGAAACCAGTATGCCAACTGTGAGATGTAGAAAAACTTCATTTGAAACCTGCACAGTACAGCAATAAAATAAAAATGTTTTTAAACTATAGTCCAAAGAGACACTTCTCAAAAGTTTCCTACACACTTGTTTAAACTTAGTTACAATAAAACGAATACAGCATTTTCTCAATATTATTTCCAGAAATAAGGTTTTCAGAAAGCAATGATCCAAAAAAGATCTTAAAAAAACTGGCTAACAGCTTACTGCAAAAAATGAAATTGCTAATATTGCTCTAAAGAAATACGATTTTTGGTAATTTCATTAAAGTGGTGAGGCATCAAGTTCTAAGAAGAGATTTTAACCACTTCCATCACTCCACCCATTAATCTAAAACAAATATCTAGTCCACGCTATAAATCTTGAAGAATTAACACTACTTTCAAAAACTGAAGGAGGAATAAACCTTACGGAATCATCATGTGTGGGTAGTCCTTCCACAGAGACATTGGATCTGATACATAGTTCTCCTGAAAATACATAACACTGTTGGTTACCTTTTAATCACAGCACAGACAATAAATATAGAAGCCTGTGATGAAAGTCTGCCACATTTCTCATTTACAACACATTTGGAAGCAGTACAAGTGAAACTAGAAAATGCACTCTTACTATGTTCTTCTATTCGTACATGAAGTTAGTTCCAGTATATCTATAATGATATAACTATACTAGTAAAGTTACTCAATACTTGCTGATGCAACTGTTACTGGGGACAAGAAAAAAAAAAAAGACATCTGCTTCTAGAAACTAGGGAGCTGTGCCCCCTGCTCGCTGTGCTCCCCACCCCTTCCCCAGTGGAGGGTAGGCAACCCTGGCTCTCCCCCAGCTACTGGGGAGGACTGGGCTGCGGCCACGCTAGTCCAGACCCCTTCTCCCCCCATAAGCCAGGGTCCCTTCTCCCTCCCCTGCCATGCCAGCCTGGGCCCCCTTCTCTCCACCCCTGCCACGCCAACCCATGCCTCCCTTCCCTTACCCCCCCAGTTGCAGCACACACAGGCGCCTGCCTGCCTTACGTGGAGCACAGCGAGGCACAGGTAGTGCCATGTGCACGCAGTGGTCCGGGGCACTGCAACCTGCTGAGGTGGGGAAAGCAGAAGCACAGGGGGCACTGTCCCAACCTCCCACCCATGCAGTCCTGCCTGCGCTGCTCACTGCCCAAACCCTGCCCGCAGAGTCCAGAGCGATCCGCCATGAGCAGATGGGAAGGAGCAGACAAGTCGGTCTGGTGGCTCCCTTGGGCAGCTTGAGGTGCTCTGGTTGCCATGTTAAATGCAGCCACTGTGGAGGGGCAACTCTCCAAGAGGGCAGCTGGACTCCAGGCAGTTGAGCACCATGCTCCAGCTCCCCAAGAACCTAGTGGCAGAGGAGCACCCAACAGCCCACTGCTTGCATGTGAGCCCGGCTCAGAGCCCTGTCCCTAGCTCCTGTCCCAGCACCATACCCCACAGCTGTCATGGCTGTGATGTGGGGTTTGTGGCTACTGTGCCATGTTTCTTGGTGTTGAAAGCTCTGTGGGGTGGAGGAAGGGGAGTAGGGGCTTGATTTAAAATAGCTATTCCAAGTGTTGAGGGGAAGCAGCGAGGTTAGACTTGAGCTTGGAGAGGGGGATGAGGCAGGCAGGACGCAGAGTGACGTGATGATCTCACTGTTATCCTGCAGGAAAATTTTTCCTTTTATTTATATATTAGATAGCTAGATATAGATAGATATAAATAAAAAATAAAAGTAAAGGAAAGAGATATATTCAACTTTAGAGGCAAGTAATGAGAAGTATGGTCACTTGTGTACAGTCATAGAACAAAGATAAGGAGTCCTGACTCAGTCTAATACTCAGAAATTGATTTGTTTGAAAGGCAGAAACCCCAAAATCTACAATCACAAGCACTGGCTGAGACAGAGCTCTAAATACAACATCATGCAAAAGACTTCTATTATCTAATATTAAAATACATGGCTGTAATATACTCGTGATTTTACGTTAAGTGGAATGTGCACCTATGTTTAATACGCACCCTACTTTTTCAATGTCAGAATCAGGGAAAAAACTGAATTCCTATATATAATGCGCACCTATATATCTACACTCCTGCCAACAGGTCCGCCAGCACCAAGCCCAGCCTCGCCCGCTTCCTGGAGCCGGCCCCAGGCTGCCCGCGCACCATGCCGAGCTCGTGCCTGCTGCGGGGGCCCCCGGGCGCAGCTACCTCTTCCAAGAGCCCCTTAAAATGGAGGCTCCGCCAGACCCACAGCCTGGACCCGGCCATCATCGGCAGCTGCAACCAAGATTAGGGGGACGGCCCAGCCAGGACACCCCAGGCCCGGGCAGTTGGTGGCCCCTTGGCAGACTGCCTCGGTGCCTTCTCCTCCCGTACCCTGTTGCGCCCAGGGGGAAGCGCGCTCTGCGGCTCACTCTCCACTCCCAGCCTGTCACAGGGCCCCCCGGGCGCAGCCTGAAGGAGCCAGGGCGCTGTAGCCTGCCGGTGCCGCCAGCTCCTTAACTTGTCCGGGAGCCAAAATAAAACTTTAAAAAATAACTGCTATGTATAATGTGCACCCCGACTGACCCAGGGAAAAAAAAAAAATCGGAAAAAAGTGTGCATTATGCTCAAGATTTTACAGTACTGTAATTTTCATAGCACAAAAGTTATGAGCAAGCTTTTGAGATCTGACAATGTAAAAGAAAGATAAAAATTATACTCACAGAGATAAGAATACTTGTGCCCCAGACACATGAGAAGAGGTAAAATGCACTAAGTTGTCCAGATTCATTGAACTTGCTGTGTTTTGTTTTGGAAAAGTGCATTCTCCTGTTAATTTTCTAAAACAAAAGATATTTATATTATTGATACACGTGTTGACTCATTTGTTCTAGGAGGAAAATGGTTAGAGGTTTCATATGTACTGTTTCCACAAAACATCTAAAATTCAATGCAACGTAGCCATGCATTCTAATTAAATCTCACAACAATAATTCATACAATATTCATTTAACTGAAGAAATGCATATTTTGTACTTACATCCAGCACATATTCCTGAATAATTGCATGGATGATTATTGCTACCAACATGTAGAAGAAAACGGTTGCCAAGTCCTTGATACCATAATGATAGAGAGAGATTGTTTCTGTAGACTGCTCTTCTGAAAAACAAAACCAAAGTTTTATCTTTAGAAAGCTATTATAAACATTCTATTTACTCCAATCATTTACAAGTTTGTCTATTGCTCAAAGCAGTATTGAAATATTCCTGTTTTGTTCTGGATACAAATTGAAATCAAGTTAATAATTTAATCACTGGATAGCACACTAGACTTAGTTTATAATAATCACCAATTCCCTCCCACTAAACTAAATTTGTCTGTAGAGATACATTAGTCATCTTTTCCATTGTGTATTTAAAACTCCAAATTTCAACTCTTGCAGTTCCTTCTTGATTATTTTAAATTATTTTGCTCCCTCTGTCTAGCATAGAGTATCATGTAATGGTGGAAATTTCTAAACAAGATATTAAGAGGATTCATGGGCATCTCTGCATCAGGCAATATTTTAATATGATCAATAGGGATATCAACATGTAGACAACTACATGATCAACTGATAAACTTGGGCAAATAGAGGCACAACAGCATGGAGGAAAAGGGGAGCAGGCAGGAGCCAATGTGTGGGGTGCTGGCTTTTAAGCTGGTTCTCCATGTGTGCCAGCTCTGCGGACCCACCTGCCCGCCTCCACACTGCCTCTTACAGAACACAGGAACCAGTGTCAGCTGCCTCTTCCCCTGTGCTGCTTCCTCTATCAGAGGCAACAGCCTAGGCAAGGGGGGTTGGGGAGGCTGCTCCGCGATAGCAGCCTCATCCATGGGGGATCCAAGTTCCCCACAGACACAGGCTGCTCCAGCATTCAATGGAGCAGCCCATCCATAGCAGGGTCTAAGGAGCCTGTCTGCAGGGAGCTCAGATCCCCTATTTACAGGGGCTGTGCCACCTTGCGCTGCTGCCTCTGTCTCCGGTCTTCGTGGGGAACTGTTTTTTAAGTTGGCTCCCCTAGTGGACCAGCTCCCACCTGCCACTCCGTGCTGCTGCCTGACACTGGCTGCTGGTCTTGACTCCAGGCATTATTGAATAGTAGTGCAAATGCTAAATTTTGATGCAGTTACACAACTATTCAATTACTGTATCTAACATCCCTAATTATAAACACAACAAGACTCTCTCAAATGATACTTTAAAAATTAAGAGTAGATCAGTAAGAATGACTTTGTCCTGCATCTAGAGTTGCACATAACCAACCTTACAATAAATACTCAATTTTAGGACAGTACAGCCTACCAACAATTTATGAAAATCTGTGTACACCATGGGACTAGCATGTAAATTCTCAAAAGCACATACCTGTAGCAGAAATGGTAACATTGTACTGAAGAGTAACAAAAATGACAGCTGCTTTTGCTGTAATCTGAAACAAGACAAAGTGAGTGCTATAAAAGCTAAATTAAAGTAAACCAATGTTCACTGATCAGAAAACAATTGAGCATGGCTGGAACAGGAAAAGCATGGAGGCAGCCTGCTTGGCAAAGTTAGCTAATCTGGCAGGTATTCTCCTAGATGAAAGTCAATCTAGGGAAACAAAGTCCCACAAGGAAGAGACTGAGCATTGCCAGAATTCTTTAACAAGTCTTTCTGAAAAGTCTCTCCTAATCTGCCTATTTATCAGTTAATTCCCTTCCACCACCATTTAACAAACAACACAAGCCACAATTCCCTTTCCAACATGCTCCATTCTATTATATCAACATATTACAAAGCCAAGACACCTATTTTTAACTACCTTTGATCTTTGGTCGTAGCCTTGTTTCCAACTCGATTTTAACATTGCAGCTAAAAATAATGAAATAATCACACACAAATAGGAGGGTAAGAATGGCTGAAAGAATATAAAGCTGATGCTGACATGCCCTTTCAAAAAAGTTAACTGCATATCAGACTCAAGAGAATTAGAAACCTCTCAATAGACAAAGAAATATAATCACACACAAAAAATGAACACAATGAACAGACTGCAGCTAGAGTAGTGATGCCATTGTTAAAGATATTTTTCAGTCCAGTCCAGAATAAAGTAAGTCAGCCAATGCTGCTCCGGGACAGCTCATAGGGATGTTATTTAGATTAATTGGCTAATCGAATAGTCAATACAATTTGCATCAACTATTCGATTAGTCGATAAGAGTGCTTCTGCCTTTGAAGTGTACTTCAAAGGCCAAAGTGCTGCCGGGAGCATGGGGCCAGTGGGGGACTCAAGCAGTCCCCCGCTGTCCCATGCTCCCAGCGGCATTTCAAAGCGGCAATGCCACATGGAGCCTGGGGTCAGCTGAGGAGTCCCCAGCTGGCCCTAGGCTGCATGCAGCATTTCAAAGCAGCAGACCCCCGACCTCCACATGATGCTGCTTCTTTGAAGCATGTCCCTCCCCCCGCCTCTTTCCAATAGAGGCAACAAGTGCGGGGGGGGGGGGGGGGGGGGGGGGGGGAGGGTGGAGAAGGGGAGGAGAGGAGGGGAGTGACTAGTCTACTAGTATGTTGACTATCAGATAAGCATTTGCTTATCAGATAGTCGACTAGTTGTTCACATCGCTACACTGATCTACACTACACCCCTAATTTTGGGAAAGTATTTACAAAGCTCAAAATAGCTAAAGACCATAAAATCCCATTTCCTGTACAAAGAAAATTTCCAGTTGCCATTCTTTGTTCTTTGCTTCCAGCACTACTACTGTCATGTCACAGAATACATATTCTCATTTAAGTACAATCCTCGGTAGACTTTTGTTGGTACTGAACATAAAGACTAAATATTTGTAGAGGCTTAAAACTTTCATAGTAAAAACAAATGCCTTTAACTACAGAATAGCATGTAGTGAAAAGACTGAATTCAAAACTTTCACTCCAGTATACAAAAGTCTTTTCCACTGATCTTGCTAAACAATTAAATATTACCATTTTGTTTTTGAAAACAATCACAGTATACATAAAAAGGAAAAAATTCAAATCCATCCATCTCCTTACAAAAACAGTGTATAGATTGCCTGCACAACCAAAAACATCTGGGAAGACAGACATGTCTGGCTGTCAGACCCAAGCCTTAGTAAGCATAGGAGATATATTTTCTTAAAC
>CM057846.1:50786734-50796907 GCA_030068395.1 Apalone spinifera | reverse complement strand
CCTTTTTAAATATTGGTGTCACGTTAGCTATCTTCCAGTCATTAGGTACAGAAGACGATTTAAAGAATAGGTTACAAACTACAGATGATAGTTCAGCAACTTCCCATTTGAGTTCTTTTAGAACCCTTGGATGAATGCCATCTGGTCCCAGTGATTTGTTAACATTAAGTTTTTCTATTTGTTCCAAAACCTCCTTTAATGACACTTCAATCCAGAGCAGCTCCTCAGATTCATCACCCACAAAGGACGGTGCAGATTTGAGAATCTCCCTAACATCCTCAGCCGCGAAGACTGAAGCAAAGAAATCATTTAGTTTCTCCGCAATGGCTTTATCGTCTTTAATTGCTCCTTTTGTATCTCAATTTAGGGTCGTGACTGGATTGCCGTCCTCGTTCGCACCATCAAACACCCGACCTGGGCCCGACCTGGGGCTTGTGCGATGGCCCTTGGTTGTTATCAGAGCCTGACCTGGAATACCTCCTGGCGTTCCTGTTATTACCGCCCCGGGACCTACGCCTGTTGTCAAACCTGGCCCCCTGACTAAACCCCCCTCTGTCCTCAAGGGGCCAGGGGCCGTCTCTGCGGGGCCGGGTTATGGAGGCCCAAGGACTTCAGAGTCGTCCGAGAATCCTTCAGACTATGGAGCCAACTGTCTGTCTGCTCTGAGAAGAGGCTCGGGCCCTCAAATGGCAAGTCTTGCAGGGTAGTCTGCACCTCCATGGGGATGCCCGAGACCTGGATCCAGGAGCTTCGGTGCATGACTATACCCGTAGCCATAGCCCGCGCCGCTGCATCAGCCGCATCAAGGGCAATCTGTAGGCCGACCTGGAGACTATCCTGCCCTCCTCAGTGAGGGCCGCGAACTCCTGCTGGGCGTCCAGAGGCAAGCACACCTTAAACTGCCACCCAAGAGTTATAGGCATACCTGCTAAGCATGACCTGTTGATTGGCAATTCTCAATTGCAGGCCTGCAGTAGCGTATGCCTTCCTGTCCAATAGATCTAGCTTCTTGGCCTCCCTACTCTTTGGCATGGGGCCCAGCTGTCCTTGCCTCTCCTTGTTACAGGCTGCCTGCACGACTGCAGAGCCCAGCGGCGGGTGGGAAAACAGATGTTCATGGCCAGCCTGAGGCACAAAGTACTGCCTCTCAACTCCTTTCTGTGTAGGTGGTATAGACACTGGAGTTTGCCAGAGAGTCTTGGTGATTCTGGCCGCCGTTTTGTTTAGGGGGAGGGCGACTTTAGTCGGGCTGTCGGCCATGATAATGTCCATGACGGGGTCCTGCTCCTGCTTGACCTCCTCTGCCTGGACCCCCAAATTCTGGGCCATCTGCCTCAGGAGGTCCTGGTGGGCTCTCGCATCCATGACTGGCATCGCCGGGGCTGGGGCTGGGGCCCCCAAGGCCTCATCGGGTGGGGAGGACGTATTCCGCGTCTCCAATTGTACCTGGGGGAGCACCTCCCCTGAACCAGGCGGATGTTGCAATACTGCCTGGGCAACCATCAGGGCTGGAGTAGGTGCTGTTGCGAGTGGGCCTCAATCCTTGCCATGCCTGACAGGGAGGGTCTGCCCTCCAACCCCAGGTCCCTAACCAGTGGAGTTGCCGAGGGGGCTGCCCTACGCCCTGAGCGAAAAGAGGCCATAACCAACCCTGACCTCATCGACTCTGGCCCCTGGGCCTGGTGGTATGCCCAGGGATCCTGAAAGGCCACTTCTGCGGAGGCTGCCACTGGGGATGCCAAGTTTGGACCTTGTGATGGGGCTGGCCTGCCCCGCACTGAACAGAGGGGAGGAGAGCCCATCTATTGGGTAGAATATGCCCCTCCCCCACAGCCCTGCCGGGCATGCTTGCAGTGCAGCCTCAGTATAAAAGGCTGCCGGGGTGCTCAGTTGGGGCTGACCTCTGGGGAGGAAGGAGCTCTGGCCCAAACCCCAGAGCCACTGCTGGAACCAGAGCCATTGGGATTGCCTCTGTTGCTGCCACTGTCCCTGGGTCGAGCACGCCCACAACGCTGACTCCAGGGGGCCGCCCACCCCGCTGCAGTGGACAACGCCTTTGCTGCTGCCCCAGACACGGGACCTGCTTACATTGCCGCCGGCCCAGCTTTGCCAGGTGGGGTTTCTGTTGGCCACAGGGTGGGGGTAGGAAGCAATCCAGGGCAAGGGGCAGGGAACCCCTCAGTGGGCTCAGCGTGTTTCGGGGAGAACTCCCTGCTGAGCCAGTGGTGGGAACCACCCACCACTAATAGGGCCCTGGGTTGGGGTCCGGTGGAGAGGGAGGGCCCGGACCCCCCCCAACCCCATCCCCTCAGGGCACCGACTAGGCCTCTGGGTCTGTGACTTTGTGCTGAACTAGACCTCAGGGCCTGCTTGAACCTTGTGGAGAAGGTGGTGGGGCTGGGGACCCCGCCACAAACCTCCACAGGGTGATGAGACCGGTTCCGATGCCTGGAGCTTGATTGGTGGCGAGACCGATCAAGGAGGAGGCGCGAGAAGAGAGGGACTCCACCTCCTATTCGGAGTAGTCGTCAGAGGCTGACTGGCGCATATGGCAAGCCATAGCCATCGGCTTGCCCTGGTGCCCTGGCGGAGGCATGGCCTCTGTCTCTGGCCCATGCAGCAACAGTGCCGGGGTCATGTGCACAGGTAGGGCCATCAGGGTTGACGCTAATCCCAGTGGTGTCGGTGCCAGTGGTACTGGTTGCGCCGGTGCCTGCTGAGCCGATATCGGCATCATCTGGATCGGTGCCGGGGGCTGCGGTACTTGGTGCTGTTGTAGACTGCGCTGACTGTGCGTCTCGTCTGGGAAGGGTTTGCGCACCACGTGGTGCTGGCCCCGGGGACGCTGTGAGCTCAATAAGCTTGAGCCTCCAGGAATGTCTCGTGTCAGCGGCGGACGGACCTCCTCCACAGACAGGTCCGGGGATTCAGAGCTGCTCTTTCTGCGAGGTCTCAGCCCCCTGCGGCTCCGCTCCGGTGCAGGAGGGCTCAGGCGCCCAATCCTCTGGTGTGCCTCCCCTCTATGCGAGGGGAACCAGTCCCTGCACACCTTCTTATGCACATGCGGGGCCGGGGACTGGGGCCGGTGCCACAGTGCTGAACGGTGCTCCCGTGCCGAGATGTGCTTCCCCTGGTGCCCGGCTTCCCACACCAACAAACACTCAGCACCACCCGAGCCTGTGTCCTAGCCCCCAACACCCTCAGCCCCCCGAACCCAGCCCCCATGCTTACCTGGTTCTTCAAGGCTGCTGGCACAAAATGGCTGCCAGCCAAAAGACGTAGGGGAAGCAATGCTTCCCCTGGGTCTTAGTGCTCAACCACTCTCCTGTTCCTATCTCTTAAAGGGGACATGCTGTTTTAATGCGTTTTTTTGGGGGGGGCTTAAGTCCTTGGAGTCCCTTCCCCCCCCAAAACAACCTTGTCTCCCCCCCTTTTTCCCCCTTCAACATAAGTTTTTCCCCATGTTTTTTTTTGGGGGGGGCGGTAGTGTTCGGTAGTGTTGTTTCAACCATCTGGCAACACTAATGTCAACTATGCTATAAACTTGAATAAGCAGGTAGGCCAAATGCTTTTCTAAGGCCTGTGCGAGCTGGGAGAAAATAATTCAATTCAATGCACAAACATACAGGATTAGAAATTATGACAGCAGTAATGCCGAAGACCTCAGAATGACAACAGACCAAAAGTTAGATTTGAACAGGCAAGTATGATTTGAGTTCAATGGTTTGCCTTCACAAAAAGCATCATTCCAAGGAGTGTGGAGGTAGCATTTTCTGTCTATAGTACTCTGGTGAGACTTTACTTAATATGTTCAGTTTTGGCAATTAATTCCTAGAGGAATCTAAAGTTAGATATCAGTCAAAAGAACAGAGCAACAAAAATGACCTTCTGCTGTCTTCTCTATAATCCATATTATATTATATTTGTTGGCAACGAACTTTGGAACAATGCAACTTCTAAAACCTATATAGAAAAACCTATCTGACCAAATGTGCACATGCCATGTATGAAAACATAGGAGGGAACAATTTTAAAGGATTTTCCAAGAACATGTCCAAACAAGATTTGTGCCAGGATTAAAAAGTATATTTAAACAATACAAATATTATATACTTTTTGCATACACAGAACAGTGCAAATATTTACAGATTCAATTACTTGAAAAGTTTAAGCCACACAGAAAACTAAAATTCAGATCCAACATTATTTTCAGTTAAAACATTCTGGCATAATTGTTAATCAGAGACAGTATAAAAATCCTTAGAGTCAATTTTTGCCTTATTACACCTTTGTAATTTATATCACATTGATTGTAACTGAGGGCAGAATTGATAGATCAGTATTTAAAACTGGCAAACTGCTGGGACCTCAACTACATCTCGAATCACCATCTATATATGATTTTTTTTAAAAACAATCGTGATTATGTGCACCAATGAAATAATGACAGATTATACAAAGTTTTCTGTTTGCATTACTTTTTCTATGATTTTATTTTATTTAACATTTGTCTCAACCGGAATGAATAATTAAACTTAATAGAAGCTTCTTACCCTGAATCTATTAGGAAAGGTTTTTCCTCAGAGATTACAAAAAGCTGGACATCTTTTTTTGCTCACTTAGCTCTTGCATTGAATATTTCTAGATTAAATAGCAAGATTTCACGTAGGGGCCAAAAATTTCAATGTAGGGTGCCTAAAATTAGGCTCCAAAAATCAATACTTACATACCTTAATAAAACTGGCTGGATTTTCAGAAGGGTTGAGCACCTACAAATCCCAACGTTATTTTTACACTACTATGAACAAGTGAAAATAAATCATGAAGGTTTGCTTTGCAACCTTCAAAATCAGCTTTTGCACTACAGTTGTAATCAACAATTATACTTTTGTACTTTTAGTAGCTGTTTTCTGTCACTAGTGACAGAACTTCAACAATTTTACAAAAAGAGAACATACAATTCATAGTAACTGCATTTGACTAATCCCCATCAGACTATGACAATCATTAGTTACCTAAGTACTTTGTAACAACAGAATACATAAAATTGTTTTAAAACAGCAGAATTACAGCGTTTATTTTTTTCTGACAAAATAGTTGTTCTGATTTTACTTATCAGCTGAGTGCATTTGGATTCCTTTAATTCTCCATGCAGCGTTCTGCACATACAAGTTAATTTATCTGTATAAAGAAGTTGTGTGTAGGTATTTGAGAATATTCTTAATCTTGTTTCTTTTTTTGCCACATTTACAAATTACTTTTCCATTTGAAGTTGGGAGGCTCTTCATTTACTGATAAGGGAAAAAAAGTAAAACTGGCCAAATTAGTCATTGAAAACTACCATTTAAATGCTGGGTCTAAATACACAATTTTTTTGGTATGGAAATGAAAATATTAGCAATATGAAGTAATTCAAGAAGCTTAATTCTAACCACAGACACATGAAGTTATCACACCATATATTTCCTAGTATGCATATTTTAAAGTCACAGTGCTGTTCACTTGAATTCTGAAGGTTAAGGTAAAGTGTTTGTTTTATTTATTTTAGCCAATTTATGAATGTTTAACAATAACAAAACCAGATTTCAAGGATATAAACTGTGTTATGAACACATTTTAATGAATATAAATTATAAAACTTAAGGAAAACATAATGGAACTTCTGAACATTAAGAAAATTTGGGCAACAGAACATGCAGAGTTTTTACAGTTTGTACTCAGTTTGAAAGTAACTCAAGACTGTAGGAAAGTCTCAGAGGGGTAGTTGTGTGAATCTGTAACTTTAAAAACAATGAGTAGTCCTGGGCATCTTAGATACTAATAAATACAGCACCAGGGATATTCCTCCAGGGACAGGGAAGCAAGTGCTGAGCAGGGGGCTCATGCAATGCGGGAGCTCTGGTGGTTCAGCCAGGAGTATGGCAGGGGCTTAGGCATTGCAGGGAGCTCTGTGGCGAGGCTAGCAGCCCTGTGGCAAAGGGCTCAGGCGGCACAGCTGGTAGTCCCAGGGATGAGGGGTCCAGCCAGGGCTGGCAGCACAGATGGCTGACGGCAGTGAGGGCTGGCTGGGGCTCATGGGGAACTTCCCTCCCCGTCCCTGAAGGAGCAGCCCAGGAACAGAGTGGGGTGAGTGAGGCTTACTTGGCCCTGCACGCTCAACAGGGGCCTGTGCCTGTGGGCACAGGAAGGTGGCCATGCAATGGGCTTCCAGGCAGGCAGGGCACTCAACTGCTATCCCTTGCCATTGCCCCAGCCTTACCACGCAGGCCCCTACTACATGCATGGCAGTTCGTGGGACATGGGGGGGAGGGAAGGGAAGCACAGGCAAGAGGGTGTCAAACTCCCTGGAGAAGCATCAGTCAAGGGGCTCTGCTCCCAAAGAAGCGGGGAGAAGGAGATGGAGGTGTAG
The DNA here is from genome assembly GCA_030068395.1 of Apalone spinifera. Taxonomy (NCBI): domain Eukaryota; kingdom Metazoa; phylum Chordata; order Testudines; family Trionychidae; genus Apalone; species Apalone spinifera. Next base: position 50,790,498 of record CM057846.1, on the reverse strand, counting down.
GCAGAGGAAAGGAAAAAGTTACAGTGCAGCAGGGCCTGCTGCTGCCTGCTTGTGCTTGGTCTGTGTCTCTTCCAAGGGGAAGCTTCTTCCCAGTGGCCAGGCAGACGGATGGAGGAGCCCAAGCCAGCCGCAGAGAGTAGGAAAAGATTGGAGAGGGATGCAGGCTGGTTGTTTAGCAGGCTTCCTGCTTCTGATTTACTTAAGAACCGTTTTGCTATTAGTTTTTGGCTAGCTGTTCTTCAAACTCCTTTTTGTCTTTTCTATATTTACATTTAATTTAACAGCATTTATGCTCCTTTCTATTTTCCTCGCTAGGATTTAAATGATGCCTTTTTATCTCTCGTTGCTTCTTTTACTTGGTAGCTAAGCCACAGTGGCACTTTTTTTGGTTCTCTTACTATGTTAATTTGGGGTATACATTTTAAGTTGGGCCTGTATTACGGTGTCTTTTAAAAGTTTTTTTATGCAGCTTGCAAGGGATTTTACTTTAGGCACTGAACCTTTTAATTTCTGTTTAACTAATCTCCTCATTTTTGTGTAGTCCCCCTTTCTAAATTAAATGCCACAGTGTTGGGCTGCTGGGGTGTTTTTTCACCACAGGGATGTTACATTTTATTACATTATGGTCACTATTTCCAAGCGGTCCAGTTATATTATCTCTTAGACCAGATCCTGAACTCCATTTAGAGGACTAAATTAAGAATTGCCTCTTTCCTTGTGGGTTCCAGAACCAGCTGCTCCAAGAAGCAGCCATTTTAAGTATCAAGAAATTTTATCTCTGAATCCCGTCCTAAGGTAATGGGTACCTCAGGATACATAGGATAAATATGAGGATAGTTGAAATCCCACACTATTATTGAGTTTTTTATTTTGATAGCCTCTCTAATCTCCCTTAGCATTTCATAGTCACTATCACTGTCCTGGTCAGGGAGTCGATAATAAGAATATAGCAGTAGGGATATATTATTAGAGCATGGAATTACTATCCATAAAGATTCTAAGGAACATTTTGGTTCATTTAAGATTTTTACTTCATTAGATTCTACATTTTCTTTCATATATAGTGCCACTCCTGCACCAGCACTACCTGTTCTGTCCTTCCGATATATTTTGTATCCTGGTATGACTGTGTCCCATTGATGGTCCTCATTCCATCAAGTTTCTGTGATGCCTATATTCTCCTTTAATACAGAGAACTCTAGTTCACCCACCCTATTATTTAGACTTCTAGCATTTCCATGTAAGTCATTTAAAAATTTGTCACTATTTATCTGTCTGCCATTTCCTGATGTGTGAAGACTCTTTTTCATGATTGTTTCTCATCTGATTTTATGCATATTTTACCATCTTCTATCCTCTCCTCCTGACTATAACATAGAGAATCTCTATTAATAGATCCTCCCCTAAGAGAGATCTCTGTCTGATCCATGTGCTCCTCTGCACCCGTCGGCTTTCCTCCAGACCTTAGTTTAAAAACTGCTCTTCAATCTTTTTAATGTTAAGTACTAGCAATCTGGTTCCATTTTGGTTTAGGTGGAGCCCATCCTTCCTGTTTAGGCTCCCCCTTTCCCAAAAGTTGTCCCAGTTCCTAATAAATCAAAACCCTTCCTCCCTACACCATTGTCCCATCCACACACACAGACTCTGATCTTAGCCAAAAACTATCCACGTGTAATTCCCATAAATCAATTTACTAAAATACTGTAAGAAATATTTTATAAAAAGAAAAACTTACACACTTTTCCTTCTTTTTCTAATTTCCTTAAGTGAAGGGTGAGATTATTTTCTGCTGCTTTGAGTAAATTTTCAGGAATATCCTAAATAGAAATACAATGAATATATGGACGTCCACTTGAATATCTGCTAATAATTTCTCTATTTTCCTAAATACACAAAAGGAAACTCTTCTATGTCCAACTACCTACCGGTAGTGAAGTCATACTACTTAAATCTCCAGTTTAAATTATACATTTTAATTTTTTTCCATTTTTTGCATTATGTCTTAATTCAGAATAGCATGTTTAAGTGTTTTCACGAACTGAGGCTATACTGGAATGTTGGTGTGCTTAGAAAAGTTTCTTTGGATTTTACTGATAGCTTCTTAGATGTGATTCCCTCCCTTTGGCCTCCCACAAGAGAACTTACTTTTCCAAGATGATTATTCCTATTCCAGGATAATGTTTGAAAAAATATTGAAAAAGTCAAACAACTTAAAAGTAGTTAATTCTTTTAGTGCAAGCTATATAAACTCAAATTTCACAAGAGTTTCAGAATGACAGAGTATCTCATGCAACTTCCTAGTGTACCCTATCAACTTATGCCCAAATTTAACAATGTGTCCCAAAAAATGTCTAATTTTAGTATTTGGCCAAATATGACACTCAACAGTGGGCAGTTGTATTCCTTTTCCACTCCTCAAGGTTTTTCCCACAATTGCCAGCATTTTTTAAAATTTGAGGGGAATTTTTCCAAATATGCTACGGATCTGGGCAGTTGGGGAGCTTGTGTGATCTAAATGGCTGGCTTGGTAAACCATCCTTGTAAAAATAAATAATAGTAGCAAAACAGTTATCTCCATATTAAAAACAAAGTGCTATTGTAAAAATTAGTATAAATTAGTGACGGGAGAACTGATGAATGTTTGTGTTAAGCATCACAACTTCTGGATGCTTTCCTGAAGTACAGCCTCTCCTCGAGTTACGAACCAAACACTTGGCTGGAACTCAAAATGTTTGTAATTCGGACCCCACTGAGTTACATTGCAACTGCGCTGTTCGTAAGCGTGGGTCACATTTGTAACTCGGGGACGGTCTTTACGACTGCTCAATGGGAGTTTTGATTGTAAATGCGAACGGTCGTAAATCGACCGTTCGCAACGCGGGGACCGGCTGTAATGGAGCATCTCCTTGAAACCACCTCTACTCACATAACTGTTCTTTCCACAATAGGCTCTCTCACCATAACCAATACTTGCCTTCAAAAGAGGGAGTGGGGGAATTTAAAATTCAGTGTATGTTACCCAGGCTTATCTCCCATGCCTATCTGAAATTATATGGAAGACCCTCTTCTTCCACTTTTTCTACCCCTGGGTGTCATTATTCGCCACTGCCCAATTTTTCTTCTCCTCTGAATAATCCCCAACTGCCATTTACCTCAATGTGAGAGGGAGGGAGCTACTGGCTCCCTTCTCTGCTCTGAGTTGATTTCCACTCTACAGCTTTTCAGCCTAGACTAGCTATTCAGATAGACAATAAGTACCTGTCTTCCTGATCTGTACTGGAGGCTAGCATTACAGAAAAACCATTCCTAGGCTGCAGTAGATCCCAGTCTGCAGGAAGAAGATTGGAGCTTCAAACACCTGAGATGGTTTACAAAACTCTTTGTAAACCTGTCTTGGATGTTTACAGCCCTGATCACATTAGGCGTGTTCACAGCTATCATTTCCCCTCATAGCATCTTGCACTTTCCCTTCAGTCTAACCCAGTAAGTTTTTCCTGTAACAAGCATCAGAAAAGAGTTCTCTAGTAGGGATGTGACCATGTAGTTGAAAACAGAGTTAACTAAGGAGCCTGGGTTCATTGGTTAACCCTTTTGGTTACATTCAGCAATCCCCTCCCCCCGCCCCGCCATTGCCTTTGTATCAGAGGCAGCGGGGGGAGATGGTAGGTAGGAGCTATTGTGTGTGGGGAGCAGGTTTAAAAGCCGGTTTCCCCTGAGCACCTGCTTTTGTGGAGCAACCTCTTTCCACCCCTGTGCTGCTGCCA
>CM057846.1:50767832-50786724 GCA_030068395.1 Apalone spinifera | reverse complement strand
GGGGGGGGAGGGAAAGGCAGGAGCCAGTACACGTAGAGAGCCAGCTTTGAAGTACTGGCTCCTGCTGAGCTGACCCCCCCTCCTGCCTCTGATACAGAGGCGGGTGTATGTGTGTGAGCATGCATGCGCACTCTGGTTTAAAAGGTGCCCCATTTCAGCAGATACACGTTTACACAAATAAATGCACTTTAACATCCCTAATCTCTAGGTCTCTCTCTGACAATCAATAAATAGGTTCTTGAGAGCAGAGGCTGCTTATCATCAAGTCATAGGAGCCAGCTCCCATTGCAAGCAGTCAGAGAACAAGGTTTTTAGCACAGGTGGCCTACACCTTCTTGAAGTCTGTGGGAGTCTGCATCTACACAATCTAAAATACTTTGTGGGAAACTCTGAATAATCCTGGACATAAACATATTTAGTTATTATCTAACATTGTTCACTCTGATCTATTTTATAACTACAGACTTTCTTGATCCTCATAAGGAATGTGTGATTAAAAAGGTAACAAAATAGTTATCATGAAAGTGAAAGCTAGAAGATAATAAAATCATTTAAGTCTCGATACAGTAAAGCACTTAAGTTATGTGACTACTTACATGCTTACAGTCATGTGCACTTGTCTATATTAGGCCTTTACTGAACATGAAAGGAATAGAAAGAGTGACAAATATGGCTCTGATTAACTCTGAAACCTCCTGAAAGCCTGCACACAAATGCATACCATATTGAATTTACTTTAGTCAAAATTAAGATTGTGCTCTTCAATTTAATGTAATAACATTTTAATTATAATTACCTTGTATACAATATTTATAAGCTCCATTGATGTAAATGATTTTCCAGCATTCTCCTGAAAAATATTTAGGATTTGTTGTTCACGTGCATTTCTGTGAGAAATGTATCCTTGAATTTTAGCATTTGCATCATGTACTACTGGGCCATGTCCTAAATTCAAACACAGTTACAAATTTAACAAACTTATTTAATAATTTGTTCACAAACAACCTTTCACCTTGGTAAAAAAGCTCTGATAAGTCTAGAAATCCTATGGAAGTAGCAGCATCCCTGTACTTACAACTCTGCCAGTTAGGGTGGCTGACTTGAACATATTTAAAACCAGCACTCCAGCAGGAGTGTTGGAACCTTTTCTCTCCCACCTCTTTCCTCCCCCAAAAGCCTCATCCCTACTCTTCTCCTGAGGCTCCACTCCAGTCCATCCCTCTTCCCCTTCCCACTCCAGTCCACTCACTGCTTTTCCCTTTCATCCCCTTCCCAAGTCAGGAGGGATTTGCCTATGGAGCCAAGACTGAGCTACAACCACTGATGAAGACAGGAGCTGGCCCTGACTGAGTAGGGATTGGAACAGGTGATGACCCAGCACCTCACCAGTTCAGTGACCAGACTTTGGGTGTCCAGTCAGTGGATCTGACCAGACTTGTCAGGTCCCCTTTACAAGTCCAACCAGACTTTCTGTTTGAAAACCAGGGACCTAGCCACCCTACACCTATTATATCTCTGATTCTCCATTGCAGTGTGTTTTATACACCCTGTCGATCACAAAAATTATCAGTAGAATCATTGCCAAGTTTTACTTTACAGGCAATAGTGTAAGTACACAAGTTAAAAGTCTAGAACATGGGAAAGAAAAGAAAGCAGAGGGCATTACAGACCTGGAAAGATCTGAGGGGAAAGGACAGCGCAATAGGAAAAAAAGTGGATGCTGCTTGTAGTAAGAGGCACCTAAGGCTCCTTCAATCCTTATCTGATTTTGTGGTCATTGGTGGAGTCTCTTGGAGTCTGCTCTGTTGACTACATGCGCAAAGTCAACACAACAGAGAAGATTCTGAGGAGTAACCATGTCAGTCTGTAACTTAAAAAAACAACAACTAATAGTCCTGTAGCACCTGAGAGACTAATAAAAATACATACAGGCTGTACCTCCCTTAATTGGGACTCTCTAGTCCGGCAACCTCTGTGGTCTAGCAGAACCAGGGATTATTCATGGACCACAGAGCACAGGTATAGGGAGGTCAGGTCACTGGGCAAGAGCATGGTAGGGGGACTGGCCACTCAACTAGGAGCCCCATGTGGAGGAGGCGACACACCACGGCTGCAGAGCTTGGGATCTGGCAGTGGCCTGATCTAGGAGCCCCAGCTGGGGAGCTCGGGGTCCGGCAGCGACTGCGGAAGTCCAGCCACGGAGCTCGGGAGCTCCAGCCTTGGGAGCCATGCCAGGCAATCAGCAGCAGTGCTGGGCTGGAGCCCTAGCAGGGCAGGAGTTCAGCAGAGGCCATGATGGGAGGTAGCTTCCTTTGTCCGGCAAGTCCCCTCAATCGGGACAGGTCAGGACCCCAGGGTGCCAGACGAAGGAGGTTCAACATGAATATAGTATCATGAGCTTTTGTGGGTAAAATCCACTTCCCCTCTCATCTGAGGAAGTGGGCTTTGCCCATGAAAGCTCATGATAATAGCTATCTATATATCATATATATAATTTGTTAGCCTCGAAGATGCTACAGGACCACTCGTTTTTTTACAACACAGAAGAGGAGCACACATACACAGCCTAATCATTATCATCACTGATGGTGTAGGAGACCCGTCAGGACACTACAATGGTGACTTCTGACTACTACATTGTGCTGTCCTTTTTTTTTTTTAATTATTTTTTTAAACACAATATTTTTTAGGGACTTGATAAAAAGAACTCTATGAAAAACTGGAATTTGGTAGAGGAAGAATAAAGAACTGTCAAGAAAGGTTACATATTGTCCATGTAAAATTTGATCAAATTTGGCATAAGATGTATTTTTGGTCATATTTAGATAAACTGAAAATCCTACAATTATAAAACTGCTTTGAAACCAAACTAGCAAAAGAGATAATCATTTTTATCTATGAAGCAGCAAACTTTGAGGAATCTGTTATATTGCCCTGATATAAAATACTAAGAAAGTATAATCGTTTTGGTTTGTACAATATACTCATGAACAGGGGTGGGGAAAATCCGCCCCGCCACATGGGTGGATCTGACTCACGGAGGCCCTGCTGCTACTCTGCCCACAGGCCATAATTGGAGCACGTAAATCCTCCTCCCGCCCTGCCAGGAGCACGCGCTGCTCGCGGGGAGGGGGGCAGAATGGAGAAGGCTTCGTGCGCTCCTCCGCCCCCAGGCCAATCAGAGCCTGGGGGCGGGGGAGCTGCATGAAGCTTCCTTTGCCCTGCCAGGAGCCTGCGGCACTTCAAAGCGCCATATGCTCCTGGCAGGGTGGGAGGAGGCTTCATGTGCTCCCCCGCCCCCAGGCCAATTAAAGCCTGGGGGCGGGGGAGTGCACGAAGCCTTCTCTGCTCTGCCCCCACCCTGCAAGCAGCACACAGCACTTCAAAGAGCCATGTGCTCCTAGCAGGGCGGGAGGAGGCTTCGCATGCTCCCCTTCCCCCCCCGGCCAATTATGGTCTGGGGGTGGGGTAGCTCCACCCTTTTCATTTAGGCCCCACCCCTTCAGGGGTGGCCCCGGACTACTTCAAAAATTTTTGAAGTGGCCTCTGGGGAAAACTTATTTCCCTGCTCATGAGCACCCCTGCTCATGTATATATGTAAACATAATTTGAATTATGCCTTATTTCTGGAGAAATCAATAGTCAACATATTAGGAAACTCTTTGTTTTTTGTGTCAAAATGCAGAAAAATGATATACGGTATATTGTACAGAAGTAAGAAAGGCACATACATAGCAGTTAACAGTTAAGGCTGAAGGTAGGGGTCTTTCATAAGATTAAAATTATTGGGGTGTTCAGAAGTAAACAGTTTTGAAGTTCTTTTGGGCTCCTTTTTCAGAATTTTTTTCAAACCATACTTGTGTTTCTGAGACAGTTTAGTAAACTAATCAAACCAGGTTTTAGTTCTAGGACCTTTAAAGCAAAGAAACGTTTTTGAAATTCTGACCAAGAACCATGACTTTTCAGCTCCTTAATATTTCTCCCAAAACCTTCTGAAATCATGGTGTCCTAGAAAGGAATGGGGCTGATGTTACACACAAAGTCTTTCCGATCCAAAGACTGGTGGCCTAATTCTTCACTATCTTTCATTCTGTGTAGTAACTACCACCTGTATGAAGTGGATGGAAAACAGTGTCATATCAAAATGGTAGCATTTATATTTAGTGGTCCATAGGTCTAGGGTGAACATGTTTCCCTATGCAGAATACAGGACAGCAAGGCAGAGCCTGCGGGAGCTTGGGGCTTTAGCGCCACAGGGAAGCTGCTGGCACTCAGGGCTTCAGACCTGCAGAAAGGGGACGGGAGGACCACCACCGTCACGCAGGGCTTCATCCTGCAAGAGGCATGGGGGGAGCCACTAGTGCTCAGGGCTTCAGCCCTACAGGAGCTTCCCTCCCCTACAATGGGGGAGGGAGGAAAGGGGAGCCCTCAGAGCTTCAGCCCTGCAGGAGAAAGAGGTGAGGAGGGCTAGTCGCACCCAGGGCTTCAGCCCTACAGGGGGCGGGGGAAGAGCCACTAGTGCGTGGGACTCCAGCGGCTGGAGCTCTGAGTGCTGGCGGCTCCCCGCCCACCCTGCCCCACTGCAGGGATGAAGTTCATCCCGGCAGCATGCAGAGTGGGGAGGGGAGCTGCCAGTGCTTGGGGCTTCAGTGGCTGAAGCCCTCAGAGCTGGCGGCTCCTCCCCCGCCCCTGCAGGGGAAATACAGGACAATGTATCAGGGTTGTTTTTTTGTTTTTTTTTTTTAAAGTTGGGATGCTGGGAGGAGGCCTTAAATAAGGAACTGTCCTGGTAAAAACGGGACGGATGGTCATCCTACATAGGTCCCATACTCCATTTTGTCTCAGAAGAGGCATTTTGGAACAAAAGAACTTGCCCTATTCATTGCCTGAAGGCATACATGACAAAGACTACTATCAAAATAGTCCAGGCTAAGATAGTATGTCCTGAGAGGCATGGAAAAATTTTAAACCAAACAGGCAACCAGTTGGAATTTGTAAATTTGGTATAAATTCATCAAGTATTTTCTGCACAAAAAGTTTATATAGCTTAAACTATATGCTGACTTCAGCACATAGAGATATATGCATTTAATAGTATGCACTGAAACCTATTTTATGCACATAAGACTTATTGTTGAAATGCATGTGCTTTTAGTATAATACTTTTAAAGTAAAAATCTCAGACAAAAAGTATCCTTTTATCAAAGTTCTTTTTCCTTAACAAAATAACTGTTCGAAATGCAACATAACAATGATATTACTGTTAATCAAAGATAGCAAAAATTAAGATGTGGTGAATACATGTTATAATACAGTAACAGTTCATTTGGTCAAAATCTATAAAATCTTAGTTCTCAATCACAAGATATAGCTATCAACAAACCTGTCACTTTAATTTGAAAACAACAACAACAACAACACCCCCCCCCCACACACACACCTTCCCCCTCCCCACCTGCAAAATAGACTTGAGGCCAATGTTCGAATAGGAAAACTGAATCAAAATTTGCAAATACCAGTGTTCATATCCTATATGCCATCTCAATTCCAACAACCATGTACATGTACTCATACACGTACTTGTGATACTGGTCCAAAATTGAGACATTTGGAACCAATTTGGATATAAACCTGTCCAAACTTTTGGGCACACACAAATCTATAGTTTTAGTTTGAACTCTTTTCCATTTCAACATAAACACCCTATCAATAAATCTGATAACCAATTTGCAGAAAACTATAAATACATTTAGAGATCTATTCTACATATATATTTCAATGAAAGTGTCCTAGCTTTTTAATAGTTTAGACCTTATGCAAACACTTGTCTGTAGGACCCTACATATCCATATGTCTCCCATCATAGCATCTTAATGTATCACAACCCTAAAGGAATTTATTTTCATAACACCCCTAATAAAGTGGTATCATTACCTACACATTACAGGCAGAGAGAGAGATAAAAGTGACACTCAAGCTACATACAAAGTTTTTAGGAGATGCAGGAACTGACCACAAATCCTACCCCCAAAGGATTAACCATAAGGCCATTAATTTAATACTATTAAGAAATTAAGATATTTGTCAACTTGTACTACTTAACAGGAAAAATTATGTTCTCTACATGTGATCCTTATTTATTTAATAATGTGGGAGACTGTCATGATTTCTGAATATATGTTGAAGCTGTCCAAGACTATATGGATTATATGAATTAAGAGGGGTTTTTTAAATTACAAAAGGTACCTTTATACATTTATTTAAAAGACTGCAAGAACTAAGAGTAGATTAATATATAACTTTCTTTGGTAATGATTAATTTTAATCATTTTAAATTCTTCATTTTAGGGAATTCAAGTTCAAATATTCTCTGAAACATTAACTTTAATGGCATTTAGACCATAAAGCTAAAAAGTTTGTCTGTTAATAATAGACAATCAATTTTTAAAGTACTCACATTTCTTAGTAGGAAGGTGGTATCAATAAAAAAGCATGAGAGCCCTCTTGTGGCTGAAGTACCTTTCAGTTCCCAGGGAACGTTATAAAATGCTAACGGTAGATAGTTCTATTGTATGTTCAATTCAAAACAATATTAAATATGAAAAAGTTACATGGGAAAAATAAAAAGTTCAGCCATATAAAGACATTCACGCTAGGCAAATTGCCATATTGGTGCAATGAGTCATGGCCTTCTGTATCTAATTCAGATGGAAAAAGGAAAACCTTATATCTGTGTGTGTTAGAGGAGGCAGGGGGCTGAGTTGCATAAGAGAGAGAAAGAGAAAAATAGAGAATAAAGCAGTCAGAGAGGATTCTCAGCATGAATAAAACTGGACACAAATTTAAAAAGTTACTATAATACATTTATCAATCTTAATATAGTAAATAGTGGTGATAGAACACTGCTCTGGTTAGAGAATATTTTTATGGAGATTAGGGATGTTAAATTTAGTTTAATCAACTAATCGTCTAGTTGATGGATTTTTCCTAGTCTATTAGTTGATAAGTGGGGGATCCACAGCGGGGTTAGCTCCTGGCCCCAGGAACTAAGCCTGCTGCAGTTCTGCCTTTTAACTGTATTAAGACACAGCAGGCTGTTAATACATTTAAAAGGGAGGAGCGCAGCGGGGGACCCAGCGCAAGCTGGGCCAGCTGATTTCCAGTTCGTGACAGATCCCCCAGCTATGCACCAGCCTTAAATGTAAAAAGGCTGGTGCGCAGCAGGAGGATCTGGCGTGAGCTGGGAATCAGCTGTCCTGAAGCCACGTCCCCCCGCTGTGGTTCTGCTTTTTAAATTTATTAAAAGCCACCAGTGCCTGGGACTGGGTGAGAGCCAGATATCAGCTGATTCCTGGGTCATGTCCTGTCTCTGCTACCCCCTGCCTCCACCGCTCCCCGCAGAGATGGTCCGGGAGTGGACTGGCTTTTAAGCCAGCTCCCCCCAACATCAGTTCCTGCTCCCTGCCTTGCTTCCTCTATTAGAGGCAGCAAGGGGATGGAGAAGCGACTAGTCAAGGGACTAGTCCACTAGTCACTTACATCCCTAGTGGAGATGCGCAAATATTTTACTAAACATGATGAAGGAAACAAAATATTGATCCACAATGCTGTAAGAAGATACCAACGTCCATCGGCCACAGAAAATGCACCATATCCTATTGCTTTTTTATAATCTTAATTAGCGCATGTACTTGTCCATTGCCAACTGTATCTGAAGTACTTTATGAACAAGCAGAAGGATAAGTTCTCTGCCTTTAAGAGTTTAGAATCAAGATAAATAAAGACGCAGACGGGGATGACAAATAGAACTGTAATAAAAAAGTGGAATATAACATATAAAGTTTGGCATGAGTAAAGCGAATAAAAGAAAAACAGTGGTTGTAGACCTGGCAAAGAAGGCAATGTGGACTAATGAATAAGGTATTGGACTCAGGGTACCTGGGACCTATTTTGGTCTGATCCAGTATTTTTTGGTCTGACCCAGTATGGCTGTTCATCTTACTCCTGGGGGAGCATTCTGCATCAAAAAATTAAAAATTCTGCAAAAGTTGTGTGTCAAAATAACACTACATAATGTCTCAATCATAATAAATTATTTTGGTAATTTATTTCAAAATACTTTGTCAGCAAGTACAGTAATTCCTCATTTAACACTATAGATATGTTTCAGAAAATGATCGTGTTAAGTGAAAACGTGTTATGCGGGGTCAATTTTCCCATTGAAAATAATGGAGAAGGTGGGGGTTGCATTTCAAGCGGTCATGTCTGTTGGGACCGGGACATAAGGTTGGGGGAGAAAGAGGACTGGGTTACAGCAGAGAGGGAAGGTGTTTGGCTTTGGGGAAGGGAAGGGGAGGAGAGGAGAGGGATGGTAGGGGAGGGGGATTGGGTTGGGAGTATGCCCCTGTGATGGGTCTGCCGGGACCCGCACTGCGTCCGGCGAGGGGGAGGGAGGGGTCGCCGGGGAACAGCACTGTGACCGGTGAACCCTCCGCTGCTTTGCAGGGAGGCGGAAGAAGCCCTGCACAGCCGCCGGCAACGGGCCAGCTGGGAAAACCTAGCCACCGGCCTGCAAGCGGGGGCAGAGGAGAAGGGGCAAGACGTCTAGCGAGGGGGAGTCAGCGGGGAATGGCGCGGTATGCGGCGAACCTTCCGCCGCTTTGCAGGGAGGCGGGGGAAGCCCTGCGCAGCCGCCGGCAATGGGCCGGCTGGGGAAATCATGTTATGCCGGGGACGGTCGTGTAATTCAAAAAACGTTCCCTAAAAAAAAATCGTGCTAATACGAAAACGTGTTAAGCGGGCACGTGTTAAATGAGGAATTACTCTGTCTGTAACAATACATACACAAAATTTTCCCCCGAGTTAAAGAAACCTCTATGAAAACCCAGTTCCTGTTTCTCTGACCCCCATCTTTTCCCACCCCTAAGCCCAGCTAAGGGGGGCAGACATGCACAACCCTTACTCTTTAAAGCCCAATTGCACACCCCCAGTCAATACAGCCTAACCGCCTCCTTCCCAGAGCCCAACTATGGGGTCCCCAGACCAGATAAATACCAGCCCCCGTGTCTCCTTCCCCACACTGCAGAGCACAGCCAGGGGCCTCCTCAGCACAGACACCTCCTGCAATCCCAAAGCTCAGCTGCAGCTCCTCAGACATCCATCCCCTTCCCCCAGAGATCCAGATGGGGAAACAGACTGATACTCAATCCCAAGCTTGCATGGAGTTTCCTGCATGCCACCAGGAACCCTCCTGTTTTTTCTCCCTCTGCTCATTTCAAGGGCCCTAGTGGTAGCTAGAAGCACTACAGCCCATGTCTCAGGGAGAAAGGAAATTCCGCACACAAAATGTTAATTTCTGCAAAATTCTGCATTGTGCAGTGGACCAGAATTCCCCCAGGAGTACCTTAAGAAGGCAGAAGCAAGAGTATAGTAATTTAATCATGCAAAATATGGGCTATGGGGAAGGAAATCAAAAGAGAAGATGACAAAGGTAGGCAGGAGCCAGATATGTTAATTTAAAGAACACAAGGAAGTTAAATCCTATCATACAATAAGTTTTTAAACTCAGTATTGACAAAGAGGACGCATATTTTAGATGAAAATTAAATATTTTCTTAGCTAAAAAAAGGAAAGTCAGGGAGACTGAATAAATCAGAGGATAATTAAAATGACCATAACTGGCATTCTTAATCATAGCCTGAGTAGAGAAGCCAGGTAGTCAAGGACTATAAAGAACTGAACTGACCCTCCCCCCAGTGTTATAAGTGGTCTCTTTAGTTCAGTTTTAGATCTAGTGGCAAGATGGCATGAAGCAGCTTGCACTGATGTTGCCTCTGCTACATGTATTCAGTTACAGAAGATTCTGGTTTTCTGGAATATCAATGTTGCACTTTTCACAACCACAAGTTTCATTCTCAAATACAAAAATGCTCATGAGAGAAATGGATAGCATTATGGCAGGCACACAAGCAGTATCTTAAATAGAACTGAATGCCCTTTAACTAATTATAACACAGGAATATTGGATAAGATACTCTAAGTATTATCAAAATATTACATACTACTTGACTGTAGTATAAGTTTTTGCATTCTTAGAGGAGATATTCCATATAGATTAGTAGATCTAATTAAGAAAATGTAAACTACCAACCAGGGTATATTAGGTCAGCTTTCATTTGCAACAGAATGTCCAGTGATTTCATGTAGTCATACAAGTCTTCAAATACTGCTGTTCCTTCTCCTAGAATACAGTCACCAGAAAATATAGCATTTTCTTCTACAAGATGCAAGGCCATATGATCATCAGTGTGCCCAGGTGTATATAAAACTCTATTAAATGAAAGGAACAAATGATATTATATGGAACAATCACATATAAACCATTTATATGTGACAAAAAAAATGCTGATAAAACCATGACTCAACATGACTGTCTAGAACAAACCTTTGTAGAGTCTTTATTAGGGTAAAAACAGAGATGAAAGTAGGCTGGTACAATGTATCAGCAAGGAGCAGCCACCAGTATCAGCCCATACATACCTAGGGTCTGGGGCAGATGCCCTTTTTACCCCTCTCCCCCGCATTGGCAGTGGCGCTGCCAGACCTTACTAGCAGGGCCACTGATGGGGAGAGAGGTGAGCAAAAGTAGCAGCTGCCCCTTGACCTGGTGATTTAATAAGAGCTGGGGCTCCATGAAGGGTTGACTGAAAGAGTCTGGTTCCAAGCCCTGCCCCTTCCAGGAAGGCCAGAGCCATTTTCCCCACCGGGGCCAGGATCCAAGCTGCATGCCATTAAGTCCCGGTACTTAACTTCACCCTTGGGTAAGAGGGTTAATTAAAGATTGTGTGATTTGGACTAACCTAGTCCACATTCTTACGCTTCATAAACATGTATGGAAACTGGCAAACATAATTAGCTCTATTCTATTATATAACATAGGTCCTTTTCACACTTGCCGCTAAGCACCTTCCATAGCACCTTGCATTATATATGTAACGAGATGTTTATTCTCTCCACAGAAGTCAGTTTTGTAATTTTGTTTCCAAATAAACAAACAAACAAACACATGCGTATGCATTTATGTTGGGGAAAACAAAGAAACGTGCCTTGCACTTGGAGCTGAAGGTGGTGAGGTTTGTGAATTTCCCTTAGTTCTCAGGACAGCTCATTCAGAATGTAAGGCCAGTCCTTTAGAAAGCTGCCACCCACCTCTATTGTAGAAAGTTCCACTGTGCCAGGGGAAGAAATCTATCTTCATCCTGGACCTTTGGGCAATCTTTTAGACTTCTGAGTCCAGCTCATTGAGCACTTTGAAGACAAGGACCAAGACCTTGAATTTGATTAAATAATCTACGGGGAGCCAGAATAGGAAGCGGAGACCAGGTTCATTATAGCTCATGTTGCTAAGGAGACATATTGTAATATTCTTGTATTAGTTGGATTTTCTTCAGAACTGAAGGCTTTATGCCCATGTATAGTGCATTGCTGTAGCTAAGAACTGATGAGACATGAACAAGTGAGACCAGGTCATTGTTTACCAGGATGGGACAGAGTCTCCAAGCCAACCAGAAATGGTTTAAAGCCTTACTTATAGATGCTGCTATGTAAAAGCTTAGCATCAGCAAGGAATCCAAGAGCACTCCTAAATGATAGACTTCACCCGGTAACGGGTGCATGCCTTCAACTAAAGGGGACAGTACCTGGCTGCAAATTGTTCAAAATGTTCTTCTTTGCCCCTCTAACCTCTACCTCGCTCTGCTTCATCTTCAACCTGCTGTTCTTCATTCTTTATCTGATCTTGTCCAGGCACTGTGAGACCATTTTAGGAGTAATGGTATGTTTTCAGTAATTTAAGTATTTAAATTGCTTTATTACCCCTCACATGACTGATCTTTTTTTCTCTTCAAAATTTATTTTTAACATATGAAATGCTTTCTAGCAGATATTCTTTTACTACTTGCAATCAATCTTGCAACCAACTTACTGCTGTGTTCTACAACATTTAAGTAGTTTAATTTACCACTGACTTGACAGGCACTATCTCTGAGTAAGGAAAGGAAGCAGGAAGTTTCTTTAAAATTGAAAGGAGCAAGGCAATATTGATGGGAGAATTCTGGAGAGAAAAGGGTAAAGGAATTTTTAATATAAGAAGGAATTCCCAGGAAAAGCAATCTGCTGCTAATATTTCTTGTACAGTGTTCATCACAACTTCTAAGAACACAATAAATTTCCGTTTGAAACTGTTCAATTATTCAGTAAGTTTATTGCTTCCCAACTACAGTGAACAATTGTGAAGAGGGTGGTTTAAGAAATACTGTTTAATTACAAATGTAATAATCCCCCTATGTAGATTTTTTCAAAAGATTAATAGCACATGCATCCTCTTTGAAGAAATCTTTTCACCATAAGAATGACACCCACAAAGAGTCATCTTACCACCAAAAAAACTCCTCTACCAACAAAAAAATGTTATCCTTAAAACGTAAACCTCAAATATACAGTAGATGAGGAAAACATTCTTAGTCTTAAAGTGGACTTAACCAACTAAGGCCTTGTTTACACTGGCAGGTTTTATTGATAAAAATCTGCCTTCTGGCAATAACAGAGAGCGTTTACATTACAATCCACATTTTGTTGGAAAACACATCCAGTTCTGGCGACAAAAAACTTCTACCCCCACAAGAGACTTTAGTTTCTCTCCCCCCCCAACCACTTATTGTCGACACGAGCCAGTGTGGACTCTGCTGTTTGTTTTGTCAAGAGAACTAGCTTCCGCCAGTATCCCACAATGTCTGCCCTGATAGCTATGCTCAGTGTTTTGTGATCCTAGTTGCCCTGCAGCTATGTGCCCCTCCTCTTTCAAAGCTCCATGAAGTATGTGACAACTGAGTGAGCTGCTCTGTTTGTGGGGGGGGGGGAAGAGCAAATCATTGGAATTCTTCTACAAGATCTGCCCTGCTAGGAACACAGTGACAGGCAGACTGCTGCTGCAGGGAAAAAGCTGGAGAGACTGCTGTGCTGCGTTGATATTCCTCAGCATGAAGAGCAGCTCTGCCTTCCCAAAACACTGCATTGTGGGATGCTTATCCACAGTGCTTTGCTCTATCTGTCAACAGGGGAGCTAGCAATATAACCATGAAATGTCAACAATGGGAGGCAGAAAAACTGACCAGTTTTCACTTTTAGTAACTTTTGCATGTCGACAGCACTTTAGTTGCCAAATCATCCTAGTGTGGATGTAGCCTAGTACAGAACTGACATTTACCTGAGAGTGGCTCCCTCAGTCTTTATTACATCTCCATCTTTCAGGTATGAATACTTTAACTTTTCTCCTTCTATTATTTCCTCACGATGAGGAGTGCGTGGAAGCTTACTTATGCAATATTCAGAACCTATTTTAAGAAGCAGATAATATTTTAGATCATTCATAGTTAAGCCCTGAATAAATGTGAGGTCACTAGCATGGACACCCCATAAAATTACGAAATGTCAGTATATGTACCTTTATGCATGTCTATTTCACTGAAAAGTTAAAAAATAAAAAACAGCTTACTGCCATAACTACTAAAGTTTGTACCTCCCTTAACTGGGACTACGTGGTCTGGCATGGACCATGGATGTTCCTGGATCACAGAGCCCAGGAACAGGGAGGTCTGGCAATAGGTCAGGAGTGCTGTGGAGGCACTGGCGACTCAGCCGGGAGCCCCGTGTCTGCGGATGGGGGGCTGTGTGGACGGGCAGCGGATTGGGGGTGTGCGTGGTGGGGAGCTCTAGTCCCAAAGCAGCTGTGGAGTTCCAACTAAGGATGTTAAGTATCGACTAATTGACTAATCGAATAGTCATTGGTAAACTATTTCCCTCTCATAACTTATGGACAAAAGAGTATTAACAATGTGAGGCTTTTCCCTTCCAAATATATAAATACTTATTTATATACTGACATCAAGAAACATTTTGGAGTGCATCTGAATCAAACATGTCTTACTATTTACCATACTCATACCATGATCTGTCAGAGCACTGTGCGTTTAAATACATTGTGCAGCTCACATGAAGATCTTAAGTGAACTGTCCAGCTAACAGTGCACCAGAACACTCTAATTGTATTTTTCTTATCCGCATACCTAACAAGTCATATCTCTTCAATATCTGTCAAATTAAACTTCTGCTTACCCTTGTGGATGCTTCTACAAATATCAGATATGCCTCCAGTATGATCATAGTGCCAGTGTGTTACTAAAATTTCTTGGATTGAGATGCTGAACTCCGTCAGTGCTTGTTTTAAACAGCCAATATATTCAGGTATACCTGGCTCTCCTGTGTCAATAAGGATCCTTCTACATTTAAAGAGAAAAAATTCAGTAGAAATGTTCATTTATAAGTCATATTAGAGCATTAAGAGAGACTCTGAGTGATGAAACCCTAAATACTCAGGGACCTGCTTGAGATACCACCTTTTCTTGTGATACACTGCTGTAATGCTATCAGCAGAAGTGCTTGAGCTTCATTTTCACGTCCTCGTAGGCTAAGGGACTCCTGGCAATATATTCTTTATCAGGGCCCTGGCACTGCTTTGGTCTGAATAGCTTAAGTTCAGTGACATCTTGGCATGCTGCTGAAGCTATATATTTGACAGGATTTTTGGAGAGGATTAGTAAGGATGTTTTTCCAGAAAGACCAGAGGAGATTTTTTTTTTAATCTGGATGAGATATAGGGATGTTTGCTTTTGGAATACTGCTAGGTTGTGTTGTAACGTAAAAAATGAAAATAAAAAACTTGTGATCCTGTAGCACCTTAGACACCAACTGAAAAAATGTGTATAGTACCATTATGTCGTAACACGTGAGGGCACCTGCAGACAGAATAAAGGGATCTTTACTTATTTAGATTCAAGCTTGAAGCTTTGGAACTGGGCACACCCATTGAACAGGACAGTCTGTAAATCGGAGTGCTAAGCTGCTGTCCTCACGCGGAAATGCAATGCCAATCCCACCATGCCTTCAGGTAAACCACTGGCTACGCTCGACCGCGGAGCATACCGCTGAACTCGGGACCAAGAGCAAAGGGAGGGACGAGCCCGAGAGACCCAGAAACCCAGCCTACAAAGGGACAATGTTGGGTGCCAGACGGCAAACCGATCCTGCCCCACAGACGGCTCTGGTCCCCCAGCCCCACTCGCTAGGTTTCCAGGGTCCCTTAGACACAGCAAGGCGCGAGAGCCCGGTCCCGTGCCGGGCTTCGGGGGAAATAACAAGCCCCAGCTTGGGCCTGGCTCCAGCCCGAACCAGGCTGGGGAGCAGGGTCAGAGCCGCCGGCCCCGTGGTGCGAGGCCGTTACCTGGGCCCGGTGCCCACCAGGTAGGTGTTGGTCCCCTGCAGGGTCATGGGGCCCGGGTTACAGCCCAGCACGCGCACCACCCGCGCGGAGAGCCGCTCAATGCGCGGCAGCAGAGACGCCATCTTCCCCGCTGCCCCAACGGCCTCGCCCGGGCGCGCGCCCGACAAAGGAAAGCGGAACGCAGCGCCTCCCCCACGCTCGCGGCGGGGAGCTCAGCGGAGCGCGCGCGCGCCTGAAGCTTGGTTCCCACGGGGGCGGGCAGCTTGTGCGCGGAGGAAGCGAGAAGCGGTGCTGCTTGGCCGTGGCCCAATCGCCTCTTTCCCCGGAGAAGGAGCAAAGGGCCCGCTCAGCTACCCGCTTTAGTTCCCCGCAGCGGATCACCGCCGCGCGTGGGAAACAGGGCGCGTAGGAATCTGAGCAAGCCGCAGCACCCCCAATGCCACCCGCCCACGGCAGCTACGGGGACTGAAACTCCCGTGGAACGCTCCTCTGTGCTCCAGCTTAGCTGGGCAGGAACCCCCACAGCGGCCCCCTGCCTCCAAGGGGCCCAGTGTGGTCAAAGCTCCGCCCCCCACCTCGTGACGTCCTATCACAGCTGTTAGCTGTGGTGGATGACGTTTGTAAAGTGATTTCCATTGCCTTCTCCTCCCCAAACCTCCCATGTGTTCCATCTTCAAAACTTCCCCACATAAAGTTCAGCCCATAAGCAAGTTATTTTGCTTGATGTCAGTCCAATAGTGACTTTCTTTAGAGAAGCACTAATTAGCCAAGTTTTGAGGCCTAGGTGTGAGGAAAAATGATTAGTCGAAGGTTTGGAAATAATCTCTGTATGACACCAATAAACAGATACTTACAAATTACTAAATGATAAGGTCATTACTTTCTTCATAGCTAAGAGCCACAGACAGAGCAGAACCAGTGTAGTTAGAATGTAACAGTTTGGGCAGGGGATGATTTGTGGACAAGTGGAGGAAAAAAGTCTTAAAGCAACATACCAACATTGCAAATAATATTTTTCTTATTCCATTCTTTAACATACATATTGGTATCACCTGCACTATGAGTGGGTTATGATTCAGTTCTGTGTCTACTCCAACAGATCCTTATATGGCTTGAGGGGAGATGTGCCCAAAATTCCTTTATGTCACTGTTGGAGCTACCCTCCAGATTCTGAGAAATGCTCCACACGCTGGCTTGCAGTGTAGTAGTTATGTTAACTAGAGTAATGGATAAGGTTGTCAGGTGAACAGGCAGTTGGGGGGGGAGGGCGATCCCCATTCCCATACCCCCAATCCCTTTCCTCTGCCCTCCCCTCCCCTACCTCCTGAGTCCCCTTCCCCTCTGTCCCCTGCTGGAGCCCAGAGCCCTACCACTCCTTACTGCTAGACTCTCTGCTCCAGGCCAATGCCTACCCTGACACTAGCCCCAGAGTCCCAGGCGGGCAGCACCGCTCCATCACCCCCCAACTCCAACCCTAGAGTGCAGAATGGGCACCATTGCTGAAGTGTCCCTGACCCCAGTCCTGGAGCACAGGGCAGATGGTCCTGCCACAGCACCTAGGGTTGCCAGGTGTCTGGTATTGACCTGGACAGTCCGGTATTTTCGCCTCCTGTCCATTAAAAAAAATCAGAAAATACCAGACACCTAAAATGTTTGGTATTTTCTGATTTTTTTCCGGCCAGGAGATTAAAATACCAGGTGCTTACCTGGTTCTGCAGGGGAGCGGTCTGGCCCGGAGCAGGGAGACAAGATAGCAGACAGCCGCCAGCAGCCTGTTAGGACCAAAAAGCCTCAAATGCATTTCTTAAAGGGGCCATGCTTTTTTTTCTCAACAACTTTGGTCTCCCCCGTTTTTTTTCCTCAACAGAATTTTTTTCCCCAGTGTTTTTTTGGGGGGGGGCGGTGGTGTTTGGTATTTTTGGTTAAACCATCTGGCAACCCTAACAGCACCTCTAACTGGAGCACCAGCCCTAGCTTCCTCAAGTCCCAGTGGCAGGCTGTACAGCCTCAGCCCACCCCAGGCCTGTCTTACTGGACCACAAAAAAGCAGGAACTAGGGAGGTTCGAGTTTAACTGACTAACCATTTAACTGATAAGAGTCTGATAACTTAAACTCTGCCACACTGGGGGTTGCTCCTGCCTAACAGGGGGCCCACCAAGAACACAGGCTGATTTTGTCTGGAGAAGCCTCTGTCCACAGCAGCCCCAGGCCGGCAGCAGCCCCAGCTCCTGCAGCCAGCTCCAGTTCAGGGCTGTGTACGGGAGCCCTGTGGGCTGGAGCAGTTTCCCCCTGGATCCCACTTAATCAGTTAACTGGTTAAATGTTAGGTTAACCTAATGTTTACTCAGTTAACTAATTGATCAGGATTTTATATCTCTAGTGGGATGATCCATGGGGCTTTTTATATATAGCTGTTTTATGGTTCCATTGTTGAAGTCGATGGTGGTATCTAGGAAGTTGATGCTAGTGTGGGGCTGTTCCAGTGAGAGTTTAATGGTGGTGGTTGTTAAAGTTGTAGTGGAAATCTCTTTGGATATTGTGATCCAATTCAACAATGGAACCTGACAAAACTACAAAAAAATCTCAGCTCATCAAACAAACTTTACAGATCCAGTGATGGTAACTATCCCAAAAAGTGGGAGGCTGGATGAGGGAGGGACACAATTAGGATTATGTGTTATCTTTACAAGCAGAATTTTTGGGAGGGATACTAAAGTCTAGATCTGACTGTTATGATGTTGGTCTGGAAAGTATTATTTCTGTTGATCTTTCATGCGGTTATTAAAAATCTATCTGTGGGACCAAATTCTGGCTGGAGCAGTTTATAGATGCACAGCAGAAATTCCAGACAGCAGTTAGACAACAGGACACTTACTGGCTGTCCCTGTTCTGGTACCTTCAAAATTTTGCCAAGCCAGTTCTTTTAGTCTAATTGAACAGTTGTTTATATCACACTTATCACATTAGTTTATCACTTTCCAGGATCTTCAGCTAGAAGAGGGGCAATTACTGTATGTTGCTTGGAGTCAGAGAGGCTAAGGGTGCTTGTTATATATGTGGGTGCAATGATGCAGCAGTGGCCTTTACACACAAACTTTCCTCGCCCTTCTAGATTACTCTGTCTATAGTAGAGTGAGGGTTTGGAGAATGGAATTGGCCTCTGCCAAATCAGGTGCTTTATAATGCTTCTTTTTACTGTGTACATGTTCATATGTTTGAGGCTCCATTTTCAGCTACAAGGTAAAATTTAGCTCTTGGATTAGGCATATCTGTGATGTCATATATACAAATAATGGGACCTGAACATACCTTTGCAATTTGTGTATTTTGGTAGCTGACACTCCCCCACATAAATTCAGTTTTTCTGCATAATCCTGAAAGCACGAGAGAGAAAACCTCTTCAATTTTGGTATAAATCTCCCACAAACTGTTCCAGTGATTTTTTTTCTCCTTGATTGCTTTGAATAGTAAGATTGCTTATAAAATTAACCAAGTGGGTTTTTTAAGTATTAGTGTAAATTTTTTCTAATTGTAGACTTATTGGCTGCATCTAG
>CM057846.1:50744325-50756219 GCA_030068395.1 Apalone spinifera | reverse complement strand
ATGACCTCTCGAGGTCCCTTCCAGTCCTAGTATTCTATGATTCTATGTTTTCTAAACCACAATAATATGTTCTGCATTAATTGATCTGTGTAGACTATGTTGGTGTGCAGTCATGGTTCCTTATTGTGCTGTTTGAAATAGTACAGGTTAAATGCATTAGGTAATGTTACAAAAAGATTAGCTATTAAATATAGTATACATTACTCATTGCAGTATGTGCAAAGAAAAAGTCCTGAAAAAACCCTAGTTTTTGGACATGTGTCTATAACTCAAACTAAAAATATCCCCCTCCCAAATGAAATTACCCATTGAACCAGAAACCCTATTGTTATATTAATATAGATTTCAGGTCAAATCCACAGCTCTCAGCAACCACAACTCTATGCAAGTCAACAGAATTGTGTTCCATTATGCTCATGGTAAATTTGGCTCTCAATTTTTTGAGATAAATAGAAGCCTTACTTATTATTTAATTTTCCTTATCAATAATTACTTTAGCTATAACTGGTACGATCCAATTTTATTTGACACCACATTCTTTATGCAGGATATATTAATAAAAATGTGGAACAGAGAAAGTTAGTTGTGTAACAGGTAAAGAAAAAGGTGATACTTTGGGGAGAATTGCCTCAGAGTAATTGAGGTGACAGAAACTAAACCGAGAAAGTCCAGTGGCTACAAAGAAGGTTGAGTCTGGAGGACAGGAATGAGCAGTTACTCATGGCATTAAACACGAGCTCTGTAATATTTACAGGATAATGCCTATGGTGACTAGAATGCTATGTGCTAACTGGTGCATGTTCAGTAAATTTAATTTTTTTCCTTTAGCTCTAGTTGTGGCTTTGAAAAACAATTTTCATTTTAGTTTGCATCTAGTTGGGTGTTCACATCACTTCCCTTTTCAAAGTGATGTGAAAACATCTTATTGAGAAATTCAGAGGTTCTGGATCTTAATCGTTATGGAATGGATTGTTGTGAGTAATAGGTTTCTTTCCAGGAAAGTGTATACTTGCCAAAGACACTATGGCTGTGTCTAGACTGGCCAGTTTTTGCGGAAAA
The DNA here is from genome assembly GCA_030068395.1 of Apalone spinifera. Classification (NCBI taxonomy): domain Eukaryota; kingdom Metazoa; phylum Chordata; order Testudines; family Trionychidae; genus Apalone; species Apalone spinifera. The sequence continues at coordinate 50,755,160 of CM057846.1, read as the reverse complement.
TCAGCCGCTTTTCCGCAAAAACTGGCCAGTTGTCTACACTGGCTGCTTGAATTTCTGCAAGAACACTGACTTCCTACTGTAGGAAATCAGTGCTTCTTGTGGAAATACTTTGCCCTTCCCGTTCGGGCAAAAGTCCCTTTTGCGCATATCATTTGCGCAAAAGGACCAGTGTAGACAGGACGGCATTGTTTTGCATGGCGATCTGGGCTTTTTTGCACAAAAGCACATCTAGATTGGCACGGACACTTTTCCGCAAAAAGTGCTTTTGCGGAAAAGTGTCCATGCCAATCTAGACAGTCTTTTTCCGAAAATGCTTTTAACGGAAAACTTTTCCGTTAAAAGCATTTCCGGAAAATCATGCCAGTGTAGATGTAGCCGAAGAATATGTGATTTAGCATGTCCTTCATAGAAGAAAACTTAATTTAAATGATCCTTAAAATACTCTAAAACTGTGGACAATATCCTAAAAAGGTACATTTATGTCAACTGAAAAATTTCAAACTTCCTTTACCCATAAAACTAACACCTTGATTACTAAGAGTGAAATAATTATTAAAATCTGATTTTCTTATCAGTATTTACCTTATTTCTTTACTTTCACCTCTCATATGTGTTGAATAAGATTTGCTTTTGTTTACAGTCAGTTTGACATTCATCTTTCTTTTGCAATGGTAATATTTCAGACACGGCAGCACAGCAGTGGAATATTAATTTGTTTTGAAATGATGGTTTTCATTTTGAAAACTGATGTTAGGTTTTACAAAAAGCTTTGTACAAGATTTAATTTTGGGCTAGAAATGCCCGTTATCAGTCTGGCTAAGTTTTTATCCACTTATAACAAAGTTGACTCCCAACTTCACTCTCACATGAGAAACATCTGATTCTCCCTTTTTCCAACAAGAACTAAAACACTCTATTCCATAACATCAGCCATTATTTAAATTATAACTTTTATAACTTTTTTGTGCACAAAGTATTGTATTTGGGCTAAATTAAGAAACTTGCATCAAAATATGAATATTTTGGCATTTCTGGAAACAGGCTTTTTTTTTAGTGGTATTTCAGGCACAGAGAGTCAAAAAGTCCCCTCCCCCCCACTCCAATGTGTGTTCCAGTTTGATTTGAAAAACAAAGAACTTTGAACATGTCAAACAGGTATCTAAACTGTTGGATGATGCTACTTTGAGCCTAACCTGAAATTCTACTATTTGTAGAATAGTGAGCAAATCTACTATTTTTTGAGCTGGAACCAGCCATCTTAGCTATGGAAGACCCTAAACAATGGGACAGAACGCCCCCTCCCCCATTAAAAAAAAAGGCAAAACAAAGGTCAATTTTGTAGGGGAATGGCTGTTCTTCCCCTCTCCCCCGCCGTTGTTTTGTCAGAACAGGGCAAGGCTATTGGAAGTCCCAGGGTATGAAAGTGGAACCAACTATAATTAAAAGTTCTCTCTTCAGCTGACAATTTGCACACCAGGTGCTTATGAATCACTTAAAAGCAGAGATTGGGCAAGCACCCTATGGAAAAGACTTTTGCCTTGAAAGATGACAGGGGTGAGGCTTACATAGTTACTTATTAAGGGATTTTCTTTCTTGTATGTTCATTGCTAACTGTTCTGAAAGGTTCTTTGCCTATTGCTAAACAATTCAATGGGAAATAAATGAGGTAATTAGCCTTGAGAGCCAGTTCTTTTAGAATAAGACCAGCATACCACCTATTTCCCCACCCTATAAACCTCCACTTGGCAGGCAACGGGCCAGATACTCTGCTAATACAGGTGTAACTCTTCATGTCAAATGATCTACACTGGTTTACATCAGGTAGGAATCTGGTCCAATATCTATTTGCAGCCATCATTCCCCCCCTCTCCCCCAGGAGGACTGAATAGATTTCTGTGAGCAGAACTTTTGACTAGAGTTTAGTATTCCCTTCCCTCAAGAGGTGAGGCTAAGCACTCTATTTTCACAGCCCTGCCAACTCCTCTAGGACTGAAAAACAAATGACTTGGTGTTGGCCATTAAATCTAGGTCTCCCACGTGGCAGTACAGATATCTTGAACAGAAAAAGTACTTCACAAGGCAGGAAGTAAATCTATCATGATTCACTAGCTCAAGTATAATTAATCATTCCATTTAGTTTTCTTTCAAAGGAAATGATTATATAGCCTTAAGGACAAAATAGAACTGTTTTGAGAGGTCATTTATATGCACTCAGTGTATGACAAAAAATATGATTTATCATATGACACCATCCAGGTTATGAAGTCTGCCATTGTATAAAATACACATGTCCTGAGAGTTATTTTCTGTATTGAAAGTCTCTATGGATGTTTAGAAAAGAGACAGCTTAAAAAAATAGGGCTAGATTTTAAAAAAAAATGCACCTGCAAAAGAATGTGCAGATTTTGAGGTGGGTATGCAAATCATCCAACATGCATGGTATGGGATGTGTTTATAGTTTCATGTATGCACAATCTCCAGTTTGCATGTGTACATCTAGGGATTTTGGTGCATGAAAGATGAATGAGAGTGTCATCATAAAGAGAAGGGTACAAGAAGGCAGCCAAGGAAAAATTCAGAAATATATTCTGTTTACAGAAATTAAAGTTAATTAATTCAGTCCTGTAGTCTTTACTCAAAACAATCTCATTCTATTCAATTTAAGTTCTTAGACATATATATTTCTCTTTGTAGGTACTGGTTTGCATTGAAAGATGGTTACCAGGCTGCATTTAAACACAAGAGCTCAGGAAATAAACTTACTGAGAGCCCTCCCAGTGTCATTCAGACATGCGTCATTGATGCCGTGACTGATATTAGTATGCTCAGGGTATTTAAGACTTTCTTGGAGACCATACCCCAGCTCATTCTCCAGATTTATATCCTGATGGAACATGACAAGGCTGTCTTCAGTCAGTGTAAGTCTCTTCTATATGAAAGTTGAATAGTTAAATCTGTACTAAGAAAGCAATGCTGAGCATTATATGACACTCTAAAGCAGTATTTCTTAAACTTTTTATGACAGAAGAACACCAAACAATTTTTTTTATGGGGAACCCCAAGAATTTTTTTGTGGAGTGCAAAAAAAAAAAAAAAAGCAGCAGCCCAGGGAAAAATTGTTGAGCAAAAACAAACAAACAAAAAAGGACGGGGAAAAGAAGTCATTAAGCAAAAACACCAAATCAGTTTGCCCTTTTATTGGGAAAGCAGGCATTGCTCTTTTAAGGGTGGCCATTTTTAACTCTGTTCTCCGCGGCACACCTCCAACTGCCTCACAGCACACAAGTGTGCTGCAGAACACACTTTAAGAAATGCTGCTCTAAAGCAAGCCTGCGCAAAATACTCTTTGCAGGCTGGACCTGGCCGACCAAGTTGCAAGATCGGGCCTGTGGACCCAGCGGGCAGCTTTAGGTAGATCCCAGCCTGCCCCTCTCTGAGAAAAACTGCTGTGAGACCGTTTGAACAGATGTGAGGCCGGGGGAGGGAAGAGATGCTTCATGCACTGCTCTGCCTCCCGCAGAATCGCATTGGCCAGTTTTCAGCCAATGGGAGTTGCCCGTGTTCAACAGGCAGCTTGCAAAGCACCTTCCCCCCCACTTCAAAAACACATGGCCCCTGTGGCCATTGTGGTGGCAGGGCAGGCAGGGAGTCTTGAGAAGGCTGCTGGCTGGGAGTCATGCAGGTAAATCTCCCAGCCAGAGCCTGCTTCTGGCACCCCAAGCCCTCTGTTCCTCCCCCCCCACACATATAACCGAAACTGTCTGTCCCCCTCCTGCCTCCATATCCTCTCTCTGATCTTGCACCCCAATCCCCTCCCCAGGTCACAGCCCCCTCCTGTCCAAGGTCACAACCCAAACCCTCTTCCCCCCCCCCATACCCTTACCCCACATACCCAAACCCTCTACCCCTGTATCCTCTCCCAGATCCTGTACCCAAATCCCCTACCCCATGTCACAATGCAAACCCTCTGCCCCTTCTTCTGCACCCATATAACTTCTCAGATACCCCAATCCCATGCCCCAGGTCACAACCCAAACCCTTCCTCTCTCTCCTGCACCCTAGTCCTCTAACCCAGGTCATAACTGCCTCCTTCACCTAAACTCCCGCCCAGACCCTGCACCTCCTCCATTAATATGGAAGAGTATAGCCCTTGACCACTTTCCAAATTCTTGAAGTACCCCCCATCAAACATTATTGCCCAACCCTATGCTAAAGTATTCCTGTTACATATGAGTACAATTTTATTTAATGTTGAGTTAAAAACCTCCTCTGTTGGATTATACATTTTACTAAGCTGTGGGAAAAGTTTTATTTACTGTAATATGTGATAGTAATCTCTAACAATAACATTGTATTGTGTTTGATAAATGAAAGCTAATGCATGCAACCAATTTAATTATTATAGAGTAGTCTACTTTGTTTTCACTTATTGAATAAGTAGATACCTAAGATCAGGGGTGGGCAATAATTTTTGCAGTGGGGCCACTTTGCCAATTTTGGTAGTGGTCACAGGAAGGGCCTCAGGTAGAAGGGATGGTTCCCTCTAGACCATCGGTGGGTGATAATTTTTCAGGGGGGCCACTTTGCCAATTTTGGTAGTGGTCACAGGCTGGTCTTGGCCTCCCGGTGGAAGGGGTAGGGCCTTGGGTGGAGAAGTGGTTTCCTCTAGATGCTGCGTGTCCCTAGTGGGGGAGCAGACTTTGCATGCTTCCCCACCCCCAGGCCAGTCAGGACCTGGGGGCAGGGTAGTGCGCAGTTTCCTTGCCAGGGATGCCTAGAGTTAACTGCTACCCGTTTTGAACAGCTGGCAGTTCCCTCTGTGTGCTGCGTGCCCCTGGCAAGGGGAGACTTCATGCAGTCACTCCCCTGCCCCAGGCTAATTGGGGCCTGCAGGTGGGGGAGTGCGTGAAGTCATTCACTATTCAGAATGGCTGGTGGCTCCCTCTAGGCGCTGTGAGCCTCTAGCAGGGAGAGGGAGCTGCCAGTCGCTTTGAACAGTGAATGACTTTGCGCACTCCTCTGCCAGCAGGTCTTAATTGGACTGGGGGCCATGGTGCGGCAGGTTGGGCCAGATCAAATGGCATGCTGGACCAAATCCAGCCCACGGGCTGTATCTTGCCTACCCCTGCCTACGGTACATCTGAGACTCCCATTACTGAGCATCTCCTGGTCTTTAATATATTTCTCCTCACAATGCTTCTGTGACATAGGGCAGTACTTTCATCCCGCACACACTATTTCTCCTCACAATGCTTCTGTGACATAGGGCAGTACTTTCATCCCCTTTTAACAGATGAGGAACTAAGGCCCAGAAAGGCTCAGTGACTTGCCCAGGGTCACACAGGGTACGTCTACACTTGCTCCCTAGTTCAAACTAGGGATGCAAATGTAGCCGACCGAAATTGCTAATGAAGCAGCGATTTAAATATTCCGCCCTTCATTAGCATAATCTTGCCTGCACGCTATTCCACTCGCCAGCTGATTCGAACCAGAAAATGCTCTCCGGCATGCGTTAATTTGAATCAAACTCCCTTGAGGAGTAACGTTAGCTCGAACCAAGGGTTTTGAGTCGAACTAACGCGTTCCGGAGCACACTTCCTGGTTCGAATCAGCTGGTGAGCGAAATAGTACGTGGGCAAGATTATGCTAATGAAGCGCGGGATATTTAAATCCCCGCTTCATTAGCAATTTCGGTCGGCTACATTTGCATCCCTAGTTCGAACTAGGGAGCAAGTGTAGATGTACCCACAGAAATTAGTAGTGGAGCAAGGAATTGAACCTGGGTCTCTCAAGTGCCTAACAACTGGACTATTCTTCCTCTCATCTATAAAGACTGTTTAAGTAAAATATATGAAGCTTTTCCATGGCACTAATATCTATCCTTGTATTTTATTTAGATGCTTCTATCATCACTTCTTTCTGCAGCATTTCCTGGTCTACTCTTGACTATCAGATATCATTACGAAAATCTCTGCCTGACAAAAATAAATTTGCAGGGGTGCCGCCTAAGTTAATGTACCTCTTATATAAACTGTTTACACTGACTTCTTGGATACTGAGTATTGCACTGGCCACCATATTAAGTATTGTAAGTAGTTTAATTCTGTTAATATCTCTTTGGACCTTGGGCTTCAGTTGGACTTTGAAGCAGCATACTACATTTTGCAAATCTAATAGGATGGAATTTTTATACAGGACTGTTGTTGGAGTCATTCTTATTTTTACATTTTTTAATGTAAAGGGGGAAAAAACAAAAATGTGTGTTTTTAGTTATTATACCACTCATGTGCTTGTAACTTTAGCCATAATGTGCGGGTGTTTGTTCTGGAAGACTTCAGTTACTGAGCAATTCTATTTTCCATTTGTGAGCATCACAATTGTTCTCACTCTAGGGGCAGGTATTATTTGTCTTATTATTTATTATTCATTTTTCCACCCCACTATTTATTTCAAACAAGAGAGTGCTTCAGACACAGTTGATGGACTAGCAAGAGAAAGAGAGAAAGAAGGAAGCAGTAGAATAAGAAACTTTATAATGCAATAAACAGCATCAAATTATGTACATTTTGAAATGTGTGCAAATCAAAGCAAATACTACCTGGAGTGTTAGTTACTGTGTCCTTACTTGTTTGCAATGCCCATTTCAGGTAAAATAGTTGCTCATGGAAATGGTAGTAGGTATCAGCTCTGAATAATTAGTTCTGCTTTGCTACACTGCAAAGCAAAGACTTTATAAAATAAGTGTTTCTTTCATATTGGTGTTTTTCCATCACTTGTGAAATAAATAAAATAAAAATAGCCCCTGAAAAGGCAAAACAATCAGACCCTACCCTCTCATGGAGACCCAGTTAAAAAATAAAACCAAATCTAATTACCGTGGATATTGTCTTCGCTTCTGAAATGTATTTCTCTTCAAAATAAAGTTCACATCTTCTTAATTGACAATAGAAAAAGTCCGAGCTTCATCTGAAAAAAACAAAACAAAACCAGGACTCTGCTAGGTTAACTGTACCTGAACCCAGGGAAGACTGGCTTTACCTGCTCAGTGTAAGGAGTTAGCTACAAACACATAGCTTGGGAGTCCATCAGGGAAGAGTAACTTTAATTTGTGGTTGCAATGCAATAGGGAACCTGGCCAGAAAAAGCTTTTGGGGAGATGGGCTCACTCAGTATATTTTACAGATGTTCTAGTCACACACCCCTGTTTCACCCCTGTACTCTCATCCTCCCACACACCCTGTGTGGATTTTCAAATGCCAGTAGCTTGCAGACCTGGGTTATACCAGTACTGTAATCTAAATACCTGGCCGCAGGAATCTGACATAAGGGAAGAGATTCCTCCCTTGAAACTTTTCCCCAATGGCTTCTAGGCCATATGCTTTAAGGGTTAGTAGTAGACTAGGGAAGGCTGAAGTCCTGGTATACAGCTGCAAGGCCTCATATGATGCAGATTTGCCTCTGGCATTGGAGAAAGAATCGTTCTTCTAATGTACTGATGCTGCAGGGATCTCTCCAAGAGGTGATGTGAAATCACAAACAACACATTTTTCTAGAGAAGTGCTTGCAGATACTTCCATGAAACCAGATAACCTTTCAATACAGTATTTATTGCACATGGAAAGTAAATGAATAGCTGAGGAACAAATGAGAGCTGCTAGCTTTTAATTCATTTATAAAGAGTGAGTCATCGGCTCAGTCCTCACCCTCCTTGCCTTCCCATCTTTCCTCCGTGAAGACTTACATATGCAATGAGTGTCATCATTGGAGCAGGGAAAATGGGGTCGGGAGGAAGCTGAGGTTGAAAAAGGGGAATCAGATTATACCAGGAAAATGTCTGTTTGAACAAGTATCCCTTAAACTTTGGGGGAAGGCCCTTAGAGTGCAGCAGAGCTATTTTCTGTGTGTATTGTGTCATGTGTTTACTGCATTGACCACAATAAGCTTTTACTCTATATTATTCTTATAAGCTCTGCAGAACCAATACACTTAAGAGATACAGAAGTGAATTATTTTCCTTCTGTTGTCTCATCAACCACATTTTTTCTCAATTCTACTTACAAGGCCAGCCAGTTATATCTGCTTCAAAGGCAATAGATTTCCAGAAATGTCACTGAAGGTATATTTTGGATTGCAGATTCTTCATTATTGATGATATGCAGGAAATAGAGAAGGCAGCAAGAGGCATTTAGATGGCTGGCAGAGAACATTTCCACCTACTAACAACTGTACAGTGGGACTTTTTCTTGAAACTGTGACTAAACAGGACAATCAATGATACTCAAAGGGCACTTACTGTCATAAAAATAACTATATGCAAATGGCCTCCTTATTTCCTCAGTGTATTGAAAGCCATGTCTACTTTTATGGTACTAGTTATGAGAAGGTACTAGATTCCACTCCAGTGTGCACATCATCAACATAATTGTTAACTGTGTCCAGATTGCTGGGCTAAATTCTTCCTTCATCTAAACCTAACATTGAACAGATGGAGGCACAGATATAACTGGGGACTGGAGTTAGTCCACAGAATCTTTATTGCCAGTGATGATGATCTGTATCAAGAAAGATTACAGCTTGACTTCTGGATCCCAGACTGTGTTTACTGTTAGTGTTTTTAAGCAAAAAGAGACAGCAGAAACTAAACTGATCCTTACGCCTTGCTTTTTCAGTTAGGTTGATCATTCCAATTCCCAATAAGGCATTCAGCTCCTCAGCTCCCTTCTAGCTTGTGCGCACTGTCTTGCTGTGTGCTGCCCTCCCATCACTTTTCCTTATCCTCTTTCTTCCTGTGCTCTGGAATATCCATTTTTTATATTTCAGTTAATTACATGGGAAAGCGGTCACTTATAATCAATCACCTTACATAGTACTAATTGGAACTGGTCCCATTCAATGTTTATCCCCATAAAGTTCTTGTGCACATGAATTTAGCTCATATCTTGCATTAGTATTAACTGTTAGGCAGATGTACATATTTACTGTAAAGCTTACCTTAATCTTGTGTCCCCTACTGGTGACAAGTGTGGATTGCCAGAATACTCTTCATCAGAGAAATGTCTGCCTCTTTTAAACTGTAAACAGGAAAGATGACAACAAGGTATTAAAATCTATACAGTAAGGGTACATCTACACTGCTGGGCTAAGTTGGAATAAAGTACGCAACTTCAGGTACATCTATTGTGTAGCTGTGGTCGAAATAGCTTATTTCGGCTTTTGGTGCTGTCTACACAGCAGGAAGTCGAAGAAAGAACACTCTTCCTTGACTTCCCTTACTCCTTGTGAGATGAGAGTTACAGGAGTCAGAGTAAGAAGTCCTCCAGCTCGATGTTATTTCAAAATAAAGGTTGTAGTGTAGAGACGCACTATGTTATTTCGGAATAACATCAGCAGTAACTGCTGATGTTAATAACGTGTGCTCCCAGTCTTTCAGATGTGCTTTTAGTTTGAGAGTTTCATTGGCATAAAGGATCTTGTGAATTCTGAGTCTATTGCTAATGCTAAAATCAGAATGAATATAGCTGAGGACACCAAAAGATGAAGAAATGTGTATATGAATGATAAACTTATGTTAAAGAAGCAATGGCCACTTTCAAAATATCTCCAAAATCTCTCCTATGGATAAAGTTCAAACATCTCTCTCCCTCTCTCTGTCTTTCTCCTTCCCTCCCTTCTCTGCTGGGCTGCCCTTAAAATTCATTTGTCAGTCAGCTTGTGCAGTCATTTTAATCTCACTGAAAATTGAAAACAAATGGTTTTTTTTCTGTTAAAGTATGGCCATGACATCTTGCAACAAGTATTTTAATAAGTTAAATCAAAGATAAACAATTTCTTCCTGTTTTGACTACTGTCAGACCTAGGGAACAGGGACAGAGTGCCATGAAATTGTTTTATTTACCCTACTGGTATCCAGTGTGACATCTGGTGGCACTGGTGAGCTCACCTGATGTACCATAGATAGCACTGATTTACGAAGCCATAATTGGGTTTCCAATAAACATTTGTCAAAATAATGTATTCATTCAAACCAAAGCCTTCTTTATTTATTCATATAAAAGAGCACTTAACTTTCAACAAAGAATTGCCTGCCATCAAAAACACTCTATAAACAGAGAAAATTTATGATTGCACAGTACCAGAGGGTGATCACTGTAAGACTAAAGTTCACTTTAACCCTTTGGAGTTCCCTTTTTTGCTTGTTTCTAGTACATTATATATATTTTTTAAAACCCCTACTTCTAGACACTAGCCTTTTTATATTCAAACATTAAAGCAGTAGCTCGCTCTCTCTTAGCACAAGTCTTACAATCGCAGAAATGGGGGCAAGATCAAGATCTGTAGTATTGGCCATTCTGTCTGGGGGCTTGTACAACCTGGTAATAGTCAAAAGTCTTTCTTACGTGCCCCCAGCCCTTTCACCTTTCATATGGTCTTTTATAAACTATTTGTAAAAGATAGCCTTTTCACAGAATAATGCAGTTTGACTGAACCTTGGCAAATGCATACAGCCATTTTTTCATTCATTTTATGTATTAATTTGATTCTATTATTTCTGGCAATTTATTTATATATTACAGATTTCTACTCTATTGACAGGAATGTCAAAGTAGCCCAAAGCAGGTGGACAGTGCAGTCAACATTTGACCGTGACAGCAGATGGACACCAATGGTGGGTCTTCACTAGAAAAAAAGGTTTGCTCTTAACCCTGCTATGTAGACATACTCCATGAGAGCTAGTATGTGGTATTTTGGAATAATTGGTGTTATTCTGAAATAACATAGGTTATGTCTATACTTGCACCCTAGTTCGAACTAGGGATGCAAATGCAGGCATTCGA
>CM057846.1:50728786-50744225 GCA_030068395.1 Apalone spinifera | reverse complement strand
AATGCCTGCATTTGCATCCCTAGTTCGAACTAGGGTTCAAGTGTAGACATACCCATAGTGTGTGTCTACACTACAAGTCTTTATTTTGAAATAATGTCAAGCTGAAGGACTTCTTATTCTGACTCATTGTAACCCTCATTTCACGAGGAGTAAGGGAAATCGAAAGAAGAGTGTTCTTCCTTCAACTTCCTGCTGTGTAGGCAGCGCCAAAAGCTGAATTAAGCTATTTTGAGTTCAGCTTTGCAATTGACGTTGCTGAAGTTGTGTAACTTAATTCGACTCTATTCCTGTTAGTTTCCATGGGTACGTCTACATAACACATAATAAAATCCTAGTGAAGACAAGCCAGTCTGTAGTTTTCACAAGATTGAGATAACACAAGGGGCAAAGGAATCCCAGGGTTTATCTTCATCTGCTAACTCAAGTAAAAATTACAAACCACCTTGCCTTCACTAGGATTTGTTAGTTACCATGTGGAAAGAATGCACCTTTTTTTCCTACAGAAGACAAAGCCTTAGATGAGCAAAGCAGAATAAGAGAGAAAGGGTTAGAATGGGTAAGAGAGAAAGGGTTAGAATGTCAAATTTCCTTTCTTAGAAATTCTAACTTTATAATTTTGGAAAATATAAGTACAAGATCTTGACTTTTAGTATTATTAGCTGTTATTGATTTACATAGTACCAACAGTATGCTGGGTACCTAACAAGTGAGTAAGAAAACAACAAATACAGAAAGGATTGAACTGAGATACAACAAACCAACCTGAAAAGATTTTAAGGTGAAGTTATGGTGTATCTTATTTCCACAGAAGTTTTAAATTATGATAATTTGTCTGTCTTGCTAACACTTTGAGAGGATGGCTAGGGCTTACAGGTGCCCTCTAAAAATGTTATGGGTTTTGTTCTGCAGTGAGTTGAGAAAGCTTGAAGTGCTGCATGGCTGCAAGTCTATTGCCCATTCAAGGGATTGGGCACTCATGAAGGTCTTGATGGAGGATGGAGACAAAGTGGGCTAGGACAAGTCAGGATTACTACAAGTAGAGGGGCATACATATAGAAGAAGGTATGGAGATGAAAGTCAGAGAGATGTACGAATGGGACAATGAGAATGGGTGTATTCCCATCTTGTTCTACAAGCATAGCTAAAACCATATATGAAGCCCAAACTCTGAGGTGTAGCTTCATTAACAAAGAAATTACAATAAGATGTTGTTCAGCTCCAATCTTTTTCTGGGCCTTGCTGCTCTTAGAGTTTCCTCATCAGGACTGCTCAGGCCAGACGTGGTTCACCAGGGTTAGCTTCAGGTGGGCCACCAGAAGGTTTGTTTACCTGAACATCCACAGGTATGGTGGCTTGCAGCTTCCTGTTGTCTGCAGTTCGCTTTTCATGTTCAATATATACACATCCCACACTGAGCCCTTGGCTGGAGTGGCAGGGATGTTGTCAGAGAACTAAAAGGGAAGAAGGGACCATAAGAGTCATCTAGTCTAGCTACCATCAATATTCAGGATTTGTTGTATCTAAACCATACAAGACAGCTGTCTGGCCAGATTCCTTTTGAAAACCTCCAGTGAAGGAGCTTCCATAACCTCCTGAGGCAGTCTGTTCCATTGTCCTACTGTTCTTACAGTTAGGAAGTTTTTCTTGAGATTTAATCTTAAAGCTCTGCTGTAGTTTGAATCTATTGCCTCTTATCCTGCTCTTTGTGGCAAGGGAGAACAACTTTTTTCTATGTTCTTTTTATGGAAACTTTTCAAGTGTCTGAAGACTGCTGTCATACCCTCCCTTAATCTCCTCTTTTCCATACTAAACATATCCAGTTCTTCAGCCTTTTCTCATATGGCTTATATTCCATTCCTTTGATCTGCTTTGTCACCTGCTTCTGGATCCTTCCAGTTTCTCTATGCCTTTTCTATACATTGCTGACTAAAATTGGGCTCACGACTCCAGCTAAGGCCTAACAAGCACTGAGTAGAGGGATGCTAATCCCAGGGGTTTATAGTATGTATGCCACAGGGAGGGTTCCTCAAACAGAGCCATTTTCTTTATGGTGACTGTTTCCCATGTACTGTTCTCTCTGTTGTACTGACTGGGTCTAATGAGAGTAATGTAAGCACCTAGAAGAAAATAAGGTAATAAGTAACAGTCAACATGGATTTTTTTCAAGAACAAATCATGTGAAACTAATCTACTATCCTTCTTTGACAGGCTTGTGGATGCAAGTGGGGGGAGCAGATGTGAATTATATCCATTTTAGTAAGGCTTTTGATATTATTTCACATTATCTTCTCATAAACAAACTAGTGAAATAGTGAAATATACATGGGTGCTTCAGCTAGGGGTGTGGGAGGTGCTGCAGCACCCCTTGGCTTGAAGTGGTTTCTATAATATACTGGTTTACAGTTTGGCTCAGTGCCTCTCAGAACCCCTCACTATATCAGTTGTTTTAGCACTCCTGGAAATATAGCCTAAATTAACTTACTAGGATGCACAACTAGTTGGAAAATCTTACTTTAGGGTACGTCTAGACTACAAGCCTCTTTCAAAAGAGGCTTTTTCAAAAGAGCTCTTTCGAAAAAGCCTCTTCTAATGAGATCGTCTAGACAGCCACAAGGGTTTCGAAAAAGCGATCTGCTTTTTCAAAAGAGAGCACTCAGGCAACCTGGACGCTCTTTTGAAAAAGCTCTGTTTGCATTCAAGAATGCCTTTTTTCAAAAGAGCTCTTTCAAAAAAAGGTGTTCCTCCTGGTAAAAGCAGGTTTACTAATTTCAAAAAAAACCACCACGTTCTTTTGATTTAATTTTGAAAGAACGTGACGGCAGTCTAGATGCAGGTGAAATTTTGTTGGAAAAAAGGCCACTGTTATTTAGAAAAAACTCAGTAGTATAGACACACCCTTTATAGAGTAAAATCCTCAGTGGTTCACCAGTGAGCTAGAAGGGCATAGTCCTGAATCCAATTCCTTTCAATAACCTCATAAATGTTTTGGATAGCAATGACATAAAATTTAAGGATGATACCCAGTTGGGAGGGGTTGCAAGTGCTTTAGAGGAAAGGATTAGAATTCGAAATGGTCTTGATAAACTAGAGAAATGATCTGAATATACATACTTGGGGCTTTAATAGGGTCAATGAAAACAATTAAGAGCCAGATCAACTGGGAGGGAGAATTTAATCAGATACATGTGAATGCTAGTTGGGAATCATTTAAGAAAAATCTTATTAGATATCCAGGAATCTACAATGGCACAAGTTGCAAAAGAATAAGGAAGGCCTAATTAAAAAAACTAACCTGGTTTAGCGGTGAAGTGAAGGCAGCTATAAAAATAAAACATGTAATGGAAGAAAGGGGAAAATGATAATAATGATTATAAATCAGCAGTAAGGAATTATTGATAAGGGAAACAAAGGGACACAAGGAGAAAGCTATGACCAGCAGTATACAAGGACATTTAAAATATATATTTTGATTAAAAAACCCTACAACAATATTAAATAAACATGGCACATATTAAAAGGATTAAAAACTGGCTAACTGATAGGTCTTCACATGTAGCTGTAATCAGGGTCTCATCATTGAGTGGATTTATTATTCATGGGCTCCTGCAAGAATCAGTTTTCGGCCCTTTACTATTTCACATTTTTATCAATGACCAGGTGCAAAATGTAAAAATCATCACTGATAAAGCTGGCACATGATATAAAAATTGGAGAAGTGGTAAATAATGAAGAAGACAGATTAATGAGGTCTGATCCTGTTTATGGTCACTCTGCATAAGCCACTTCCCATATCTCAATTTTTCCCCCTCTGGGAAAGACAATATTGACCCAGCTCTCTGAAAGCTAATGTTTGTGTAATGTTTTGAACATATACAAGTGACATAAAAGTTCTGATGAAATGCATGTAAAAAGATTTTTCTCTCAGATATACTGTTCTGTGGAAGGTTTCAACTACTTCCTGTTGATCTCATGCAAGGCGGAGGGACTAAAAGTGTGCATTATGGGACACTGACAATATGCACCACAACCAAACGCTGCACAGTTTTGGTCTCAGTGGGCACCAGCAACATAGCCCAGAATGCAAAGTTACCCATGGTTGCTCTGAGTAGATGGAAGGCTCCCTAATGGGAATGCACTACTGTACTTTGGATTACATTCAATTCTTTCCCCCCATTGAGGACACAGACCTTCAACTTTGCAACATTAGGTGGCCAGAAATCGACCATGAAAAGGTTGACCTTACGTTGTAGCGCAGACATGGTCTTAAACAAATATAGCTCTTGTACGGAAAATCTCATCCTCAAACTAGTCACCAATGGAATAAGAGATACTCATTTAAGAGATACTCATCTGAATAAAAGCTGGGCTTTAAATGTTGGCCTTCTTTGTGTTTCTATACTGTGTCACTGACAGGGTAACATTAACTTTTGTTTAACAGATTCAATTACATCAGGAATACATTTATCCCACTATGCCTAAAATGCTCTGAGATGTGTCTATTGGCAGTTTATGTGTTAGGTAAGGAATTTTCCTATTAGTGTTTTTCTTGGTGCACCAAACCCTGCAGAATTTCGACTTTGAACAAAAATGTCAAAAAATAAACAAACATGCACTGTGAATGTTCTGAAAACAGACTGCTGTTGGTGTGGTGAGTGTTCTGTGATGATTGTTGTTTGCTGAATGAACAACTGAAATGGGGGGGGGGGGAAGAGCTGCCTTTTAATATGTTAATCTTTCCATGTCACTTTCTGGCCATTGCCTGCCAACTAAACTGCTTCATATATAAACTATTTAATTAGAAGTTCTAACTGTCACTATGCAGTGGATTGTCATTACCTAGGCAATGTTTTCAATTGCAAAACTGTTCCATTAGAAACATATTCTAATATGGATTCTAAGAAGGAATTATTAAAAAGCTCTTCCAGTCTCTTAGGACATGAAATGATAGTTCTCTTGCATGGTAATAATCCCACAAACCTCAGTTTGTGAAGAATTCTCTCTCTGTTTTAGAGAATGTAATCCACCTGTGTGGTTGTTATAAGACAGAGTATAACGAGAGGATTGAAAATGTAAGCAAGTACACCAGCCCAACTTGAGTTTCACCTTCACATTTTGAATGGTCCTCTCCCTTCCAGTGAGTTTTATGCTTGTGGAAGATGCTATGCTGACAGCTCTGGAAACCAAATTCCTCTCTTTATCCACAGAAAAGCTACAGCACAGAGTGGCAGAGCATTTCTTCATCCCATCTCACACCTGTTCCTCAGCCCTTTTCCAAAAAGGCCACATCTAATGGTGAAAGTGCCATTTAATATTGACGGTCATTCGAACCGGTTCAGAAGAGGGCTCCCAGGTTAGGGGATGAAATGCTAGCATGATATTTACTGTTCATGCTCCAATGTCATGTGGTGTAGTAGTACGAACTGTTTCATTTTGCCCAAGAGCTCAATGGGGATTATTTCATCTCCATGGAGAAACAGACCATCTGCTCATGTACTGTGCCCCTGATTAAGGCACATCAAATGTTTCCCATAATTCTTCTACAGCCAAACATATCAGTTCTGTTCATATGACTTATGTCTGCAAACGCCCACCTCCAATTCTCTGTTTGTGGCATATACATGGAGAAAGGAGTTGTACACTGAACGAAGTTACCCAGCAGAATGGCTTCACTGGGGTAAGAGAGAAGCTCAGAGTCAGTTGCTATATAACACTGAGAGTGTTAAAATGCCCGTCCTTTATACATTGGCCACTCTGCAACCATTAGCTAGTAACAAATTCTGGACACAACCCAGTACCTAGGCCAGATTAGAACTTCCGACCTACTCCACAGACAATTATCAGTCACCTCTGACATCAGTTCTGCCTCACGCCTTATATTTCTGTTTAAATATGTTTCAGTTATAAAATAAATATTGGCCTGCTAGTGGATGATTCCTGTAAAGTTCATTTCTTTCCCTTTAACAACTCTTAATTACCACTGGGTGGGAGAGTTACTTAGAGGTTTGCAGTGACCTATACACCACAAAGAATTTTATTGCTGCAAATAAGGAAGTCTGCCAATATGACTCAGTATTTAAAACATTTTATTGTAGCCAAAGGCTTCCTGGAAATGGCTTACTTGTACATATGCACTGTGAACTCTGATAAGAAACAAATAATGCAATTGGTTATCACTAGTTTAGCACAAGTACATTAGGAAGCCTATAGCTTCTGTTTTCTTTCTGTAGAAGCAGTTTAGTCGAGACTTAAAGTTTTCAGACTGAGGCTATGTCTATACTGCACTCTTCTTGCACAAAAGCCTATGCAAATGAATAGTGCAGTGCTTCATTTGCATAATTAATTAGGATCCGTTTTTGCGCAAGAGGCTTTTGCACAAAAAGGAGCTGTGTAGAATGCGCAAGAGCTGTTCTTCCTGAAAAAATGGCCCCTCATTAATTATGCAAATGAAGCATGCAATATGCTAATCTGCACTTCATTTGCATAGGCTTTTGCGCAAGAGGGATGTAGTGTAGATGTAGCCTGAATGTGATAGCGCTCCCTCTTGAACCTAAGAACCATTACTTAGTTGGCCAGTGGGGGCAGTAGCAGGAACAGGATACACTACTCTCCTCCACTTCTAAGACGACAAGCATGCTGCTGCTCTAGGTCTCACAGATCCTGGTGCTGTAGGCATGAAAACAGTTTAGTTCTGAATCTGCAGCTGTATCCTTCCCAAAATTTGAATGATCAAGCCAGTTTGAACAAAGAATCTCTGAGGCAAGAAAGCCATCATTTTTTTTAAATGCCTCAATATTGTTCAGATGGCTCATTCTTTGAATATCAAAAGCAAGCCAACAAAAGTGACATAACTTAGAGTCCTCTCCTCATGAAGTTAATAGAAGTTTTGTGACTGACTGCAATGGGAGCAAGATCAGGCCCTAAATAACCAAATCTGCAAATCTGCCAACAGCACACCACGCTCCTCTGCATTCCATCTTTCAGGCCAGGCAGTACTCGCATATATCTACATACAGTTTGAACCATGAAGGGACGTGCTGAATGAACTACAGTGAATCGTGGCACGCCAAAATATGGACTACTGGCAGATAAAGCAGAAAAAAACCAAATGGTTATGGGTACTACAACAGCATCTTTCCCCTAAGCAAATCACCTCACAGTAATGGACCGTTCTAAACCCAGGAAGCTCTGCATCAGGAGTCAGTAACTGCCACTAAGATATAGAAAGCAGCAAATGCTACAGGCCTAAGGCCTGATCCTGGAAAGCTTTACTCCTCTGAGTAGTCTCTTTGCCTTCAATAGGAAGAATTGTATGAGACAGGATCTCTCATGTGAGCAAGATTTGCAGGTATGTGTCTGCTACCTCTTCCCCTTGGCAAAAAGGCAGAAGAGGAGGGTCAAAAAGAGAAGGGATTATAGGAGGCTATTAGCTATGGCTGTTAGCCAGGATGGGTAGGAATGGTATCCCTGGCCTCTTTTTCTCCGGAGGTGGCTGACGGGGAAGGATCACATGAGGATTACCTGTTGTGATCCCTCCCTCTGGGGCATCTGGTATTGGCCACTCTTGGCAGATAGGATACTGGGCTAGATGGACCTTTGGTCTGACCCAGTATGGCTGTTCTTATGAGGCAAAGACACACATATTGGTGTTGAAAGTATTCCAGGAGCTTAGACATATTGGTGATTGTCAGTAGCAGTAAAGGAGCATTTAAAAGGTTAATCTTTTGTGGGATTAACTGTCAACAATCTGGCCCCAGAGCAATAGGTTTGGGGAAATCACTCTGGCAGGGGCTATGAGACAGGCTCAGTCTGTCTGATTCTGGGACTCTACTCAGGGTTGGGGTGAATGTTTCTAGTCTAGAAGTTCCTGGTGCAGCTTCAGGAGTCACCCTTGCTCTTGTCCCTCACCATTGACTGCAGCTTCCTCGCTTTTAAAGGCACCCTCCCTATCATGCATAATTGACGGGTCTGTTAGTGTCACCAGGGACTCTCTGGCCCCTCTCTCATTCACTGGGACTTATACACCCCATTGCAAACCTCCTTACAAACTGGATTATCTGGGGCTAGCGTTATTCTGCATTCACTGTATCTATCTGGTGCAGAAGCTATATACATAACCTTACAAAAGGACTTAATGGTACAAGGAAACTTGATCTGATTATCCAAAGTAGGGGTGAATTTTGGACTGAATGAGTTTTCCTTTAAAAATGTCATGTTTGTTTTTAGGTATTCCTGTAATGGGCTTAATCTTTTAATGAGTAGCATTGAGGGGGATTTACTTTGCTGTAAAGAAAACATTTATCTAATCTGGGCTACATTTTAAATTAATCATTACCATCTTCTACTATATATTTTAGAGAGCTTGTGCATTGGTCTGTCTTTGTGTCCATCTGTCTATCTGAGAGTGAATTTGTACAAGAACTCCTCCTAAATGGTAGGAGCTAGGACCATCAAATTTGTTATGCAGTTTCCTCTTACCATAACTTAAAGCAAGGCCGGGGTTTGGTTGTACTAGGATAATGGGATGTGCATTGAATGTGGCTGTTTCACATCACCTGGAAAGGGAGGGATGTGAGAACAGGGACAGTTATAGTCACAAATGACCACAAGGGGCAGCATACATCTATGTTTATTTACAAATGTCCATGGGGGCTAGGGCAGCAAGTGCCCCAGCGAGCAGCCACTGGCTAGCAGTGTGGTCCCCCTCACCGCAGGGGAGCCTCGGGGAGAAGCCAGTGGGTGGCAAATGATTCAAGCAGTTTTCTTGTTTAAACTATGAGAATAGCTGCCCTCAGTCCCTGGCAACACAGAGTAACTCTTCTAGTCATATATATTTTAGAAAGGTGCATCTGTTTGTCCATCTGTCTGTGAGTCTGTTTGTTCAAGAACACCTCCTAAATAGTAAGAGATAAGACCACCAAATTTGGTAAACAGCTTCCCCTTATCATAAATTCAAACAGCCTTGGGTAAAATAGGGCGAGCGGGCTGGATCTGGCCCACCAAGCTACCAGATCTGGCCCATGAACAGAGCAGGAAGCCTCAGGCAGACTCCCTGCTTGCCCCGCCCCTGCACGCCACTGAGAAAAGCAGCTGCTGGGCTGTTTGCATTTCACAGTTGTGGGGGAAGAGTTGGGAGAGGCTTCATTCACTATCACCGCACCTAGTTCAATCCCATTGGTCATTTTCTGGCCAATGCAAGCTGCCTGTTTGAAGAGCAGGCAGTGCATGAAGCCCCCTCCCCTCAGGCTCTTATTCATTGATTCACATGGCCCTTGCAGCCTGTGCAGGGGTGGGGGCAGGCAGAGAGATTGCCTGAGAAACCTGCTGGGCTGCTGGCTGGGAGTCACACAGGTAAGTCTCCCAGCCAGAGCCTGCCTCTGGCATCCTTGCCCCCTTCCCTCCATTGCCACCCCATGTAACTGAAACCCTCTGCTTCTCTCCTAGACCCAAACCTCCTCCCAGATCCTGCACCCCAATCTCCTGCCCCAGGTCACAACCCAAACCCCTGCACCCTCCCTGCACCCCAATTCCCTGCCCCAGGTCACAACCCATTCCTGTCCTAGGTCACAACCCAAACCCTGCACCGCCTCCTGCACCCCAGTCCCACGCCCCAGGTCATAACTGCCTCCTTCACCCAAACTTCCTTCCAGCCCCACTTGGTCTCCTGCACCCCAATCTCTTACCTCAAGCTTCCTTTTGCACTCAACCTCCATCCCAGACCCCACACCTCCTCCATTAATATCATGGAAGAGTGCAGCCCTTGACCACATTCCAAAATCTTGGAGTGTCCCCCCCCCACCAAAAATTATTGCTTACCCCTGACTTAAAGCAAGGTCGGGATTTGTTTATAAGGGGCTGGTTATTTCAAAATCTTTACTCCTGCTTTCCTTGGGGAACCACCCTTCTTTCAAAGCTGTTATTTTGAAATAGTGTTAATGTGGGTGATCCACTGCTGTTAATTCAAAATAATTGGCCTCCCGAGGCCACGCCTGCCAGCTCCACTGCTCCCCTTCTCCTGCAGAGCTAAACACAGCAGGCTGCAGGAAAAGGGCTTGTGGCACAAGGAGAGCTTTGTCACTCAGCCTCAGCAGACAGAGCCATGGCAGACCCCAGTGCTCTCTTTGAGCCCCCAACAACTGCCAGCACCTCTGCAGCACCCTCAACTACCGTTGGCCAAGGATGGAGGAGAGCTCTGACCTGGACTTGTGCGGAGATCCTGGACCTCATCAAGTTCTGGGGTGAGGAAACCAACCTCCAAGATTTCCGCATCAGATTGCGCAATGCCAATATGAATGGCCAGATGGCCTCCAGCCTTGCCAACAAAGGCCACACCCGGATCCTCGACCAGGTCCACATTAAAATCAAGGCGCTCTGGCAGGCCTACTACAAGACCAGGGAGCAGAGCAGACACTCTGGGGAGGCACCTCGCATGTGCCGATACTATGAGCAGCTTGATGCCATTCTGGGAACGGGGCTGGTCACCATCCTCCCTCCCTGTCATTGATTCTGGCCAGGACATGCCCAGTGTCAGCCTCCATGAAGGTGGGGTTGTAGAGGATGATAAAAATGAAGAGGAGGCGGAGGCGGCCAGCCAGGTGACTATGCCTGCAAACCAGGACCTGCTCTGAACCCTGGAGCCAGTCCTCCTCCTCCAGGATGTCTCCCAGACCTTGCCTGAACCTAGGGAAGGCACTTCTGTGAGTTCTATAACTTTCCCAATACACACATGGGGGCAGGTGATGGGCTACAAGGGGCTGCACACTCCGTGCTCGGCCTACTTGGCCTGGGGCTGCACAATAGTCTGTGTATGTTGCACATGGAGCACCAATCTGGAGCACTCGCTCCAAGACACTCACTGGAATGCCTCAGTCCTTCTCACAAGGTTCCTGGAGAGGCCTGCCTTACTGTGGCCTCCGTGGTGGCACACCTTCCCACGACAAACCACCATTAAGGAGGCTGCGGTCATGGAACCACACAGCAGTGCCGCACACAGCACAGGCTCATGCCCCCACTCAGGCAGCATCCGTTCCCGGTCAAACAGGGCAAGGCAGAGGAGACTCATCCCCTGAATGGGAACATGCTGGGGGAAGGAAGAAGAGGAAACTAGTAGCATGCTCTTCAGCCTCTGCCTTTCACACACACCTCCCTCAAAACCCCTCTCCCCTCCTCCAGCAGGAAGGGATATACGCTTTCTCTCTGTGGGATGCTACCAGTGCCGGACCTGGAGTGTGCGGGACACAGAAGAAAGCACATAGGCTCCTGGCTAGCACTTTCCCACACCTGCTTGTCCTCAGGCTGTGGGTGTAGCAATGCTCCCCTGTGACATCTGTGCTCCTGCAGGAAAGTGCCCACTGTCTAGGCAACATCTGTGCTTCTGGGGGCTCTACATACAAGGCAGGCTCCAATCACTGTGGATGTGCTATTTCAAAATAATTCTGAGTAATTTCAATGCTTCCCTGTAGTGGGAACACGCTATTTCAATTTTGTTATTTCAGGAGTTATTATTTTGAAATTATTTCCTAGTGTAGACTGCCCAAAGGGGCAGAGTTCAAGTTGTGGTGTGTACATTTAATTTTATTATTTCCTGACTCTTTGCTTGCTAACTGTGCCACACTAGTTTTCTGGTGAGGTTGTTTTTTGCAGAGAATGTGTGTAATGCAGGGTGTGTTTTCTTTGTTTCTTTTACATTCTGGTACATTCGTTTCTTTTGAAATCACTTGGCATATTTCTTGCATTTAAAAATAAATTTAAATAGCTTTTTTTCCTTTTAAACTTTAAAGTTTAAAAGGAAAGACTCCCCCCTCCCACTCCAGTATATCTGCTTAGATGTATTGTATGGATTATTTACATATAAAACTTATATGTATGGTTTGGGGTCAGGAGACAAGAAGGGGCAGAAATCAGAGTCTGTGGTGCAATTAGCAACATCACCCTTTATTGACCCACTATTTTGGCTGTAAAAATTACTGATTTCAACAGGAGAGACCAAGTGTATTTTGCTTTTGAAGTTGAGTAATACCTATAATTTTCTCTGTGCCCTTACACCAGGTTGCAAACTCTCTCTCTCTCCCCAGCCAGGCAGAGCCACAATGGATATGTCTACACTGCAATAAAACACTCTCAGCTGACTGAGGCTTGGGGCTGCAGGACTATGAAATTACAATGTAGCCAGCTGGACTCAGGCTGGTGTTTGAACTCTAGGATCCTGTGACCCCGAATCAAGTGATACGGGCCAGCCACTAGTGTTTATTGCTGTGTAGTCACACCCTAAAAGCCAGCTCTGGGTGTCTGACTGCAGTAGCCCCTGCAGCTGCTAACTCATCCCCTTCCCTTGTTCCCACAATTCCAGGAGAAACTAACCAGGGGACCCGCAATGCCAAACTAATTTTTCTACCCCCTTCTCTTGCCCCCATCTCCCTCCTCTCACACAACTGATTCTGCTACATCAATGGTCCTCCAGGCACTGACAATTTGGGGTGTAGGGGAGAAGTGACCACACAATGTAGGACATAGGTGCAGTGTAATTTTAGCGATGTAAATGATTCAAGCAGTTTTCTTGTTTAAATTATGAGAATAGCTGAGTTATCTGGAGCTACATTCCTGACATTAAATAAGGCAGTTTGGACAGTTTCACCAATTTACTTCAAGAGCGGTAATGACTTTCTTCAGTTTATGCTATAACTTTACTGCTAATCAAACGTAGTTTTGTGAGTGTAGTGCTGAAGATTTGGAAAGCTCTTTACAGCATAATCAGTCTTCTATGTACTATCTATACTATTATAAAAGGAGAGTAGTCCATCATGCCATCTGTCACAGAGAACATTTGAGAAGACTTGAAAAGTTTCTAGGGGGAGGCAGGCTCTTAGACCCACCTACAGCCTTGCCTCTTCCACTGAGGCCCCGCCTCACCATGGGGAGTGGAGGAGTAGTGCACTGAGCACATGTGTTGGTCTTATTTACAGCACTGTAAATTTGGAGAAACTCCACTGACCTCAGTGGGGTAAGAGATTTAGGAGAAACAGGTCAACATTTGGCCCTGAAAATCTAGTGCCACCCCTGCATATGCACATTCAGCCCTCCTGAGGTCAATATAAGGGAGAACATAGAACGGATTCTAACCCTGGGTTTTTATTTTTATTAATGTTTTGGATCAACTGATACATTTGAGAAGGAATAACATTAAACATTAGGATTCAGATGCTAACAGCTATGTCTTGCGCAAGGAGAGGGGACGAGCATGGAACACAGTCCGTGCCCTTTAGCCATGCAGCAGACTTTAACATTCAAGCAAAAGAAGGCTGACTACTGTACTAGTTAAAAGATCATGCTAAGAACCCCAAGCATGAATGATGAAGACTCCAGCTCCTAGTAATCTATATAATACTTGTATTTATAATAGTAACAAAAGGTAGCCCATACATTTTTCCCCTCCCCCAATTCTGATCCATAGAGTTTCTGCAGCACACAACGGATTTTCCAGCATCCTGCCAGCATCCCTTTGTGCTGTAGATAGCGGCAGGATTTGTGCTGCAGGCCCAGATTCAGCAAAGCTCTTTCTTTACTTATATGTTTAAGTATGCACTTAATTGCTTTTCTGAACTGGGGTCAAAAATAACTTAATCTATATACTTAAAAATGATTTGACTAACCTGTTTCAAGGCAGGAATGGTTATCTGGAAAAGCACAATCCAGCTCCACAGGCTCTCTTATTCTATGCAAGTTCTTTAATGACCCCAACTTTTAAAATTTGTCAGACATAAAAGCAGTACTAATCTGATTAGTAACTGTGATTGAGTAAATCTACTGTAAAATGGACTGTGCACTCGTTTTGAACATGATACCTTGCAAGTCATTTGAGAACTGCCACTGTGAAACATAAAAGTCTCTTTGATGGAATATTTATTTCATGAGTTACAAAAAGGAATAAGCATAGCATTGTTTATTTTCAGAATCACTTGTAAAATTTTATTAGTGGAGGAGACGATACTCAAAATATTTGGGCAAAAACCGTGCAGTGTAGTAAGAGAGAGATAAAAGTTCATCGAAATGGAAATCAAGTGGTTAAGTCTAAGGACTGCTTGCTCGACTTCTGTTAAATGCAGTCTGATAGGAATAAGGGGCAGACATATTTTGAAAAACTGCATTCGTTAAGCTGAAAAAGTCAGCAAGCTTTTGTTGGGTGGCCTTGGAAACTCACATCAAGTTTTCTTGCTGCCCCTTAGAATGTTTCTGCATGTCACTTTGGCAGTCACAGCTACTCATCTTGAAACAGAGAAGACTCTTTGTTCCTTGGGGCTGACACGAACAGCAATTAGGCTTATAACATGCCAAAAAACAAACACAAAAACACCACTGGCAGCTGAAATAAAGTCCAGGAAAATGTCAGCATTGCTGAAGAATAGATGCCCTGAAAAGAAGTAGGAGATCGGTGTGCGCTGCAAAATTTGGATCTGAATCTAGGCTTTGAAGACTTGAGGTGTGGTGCTTTGGATTGGCCCATTATATAGAGAGGGATCTGCTGCAAATTTTGGATGCAGACCCAAGTTTGGTTAACTATTGTAAGTGTGCACACATATACACTTTACAAAAGTCAGTCCTGACTTAGGCATCAAAATATCAGGTAGAATAGGGGTGTGTATGTGTACATGCACGCCTACTTACAATAGTTAACCAAACCTGGATCAGAGTCCAAAATTTGCACACCCCACCCCCGCCACTATTCTACCTGATATCTTGGTATCTATGAGTGACAAGTAATATTTCAAATCTAATCTCTTTGTCTGAGCTGGTGGGGATTTTGTCTAAGTTATGAATGCAAGACTGAGCCCTTTTTGAAGAGGACACACAGACATCAAACTTCAGCCTATTTAAAGAAATCTTAGATCAGTTGACTGACACAGAATACAGCATGAATGGCTAAAAACTCACATTTGCAGTGCAGAAACCAACAATTTCACCACATTTCAGAGACGTGAGACTGGAGTGATTTAGCAAAGTTCTCCCCCGCCCCAGGATAATAATATATAGGTAAACAAATATGTGCATAAAATATAACTACATGTGCACACCATCCTTTTTTTTTAAAAAAAGAACCTCTTTTTAAGTCTCCATTTCATTAATTACAAGTGGAACATATTATTAAAAACTAATCTTAGAACAGTGCTCATACATCAGCAATCAGGAGTGCAAGCCCATTGTGCTAGGTGCTGTACAAACACAAAGCTTGATTGAGCTCACAGTTACAGACACATGATGATAGCATTTAGACATCTAACTAAAGCCTCTAGTGCTTTTTCAGAGTAAGGAATACAGAATCAGACACAAAATGAGTAGAATTTCTAAAGCACCTTAACCTTAAATGCTAGGTATAAAAAGTATTAAATATTTCCTTTAAATAGTTCCCTTGCCTGCCTATTTTGAAACAGAATTCGGGGGGGGGGGG
>CM057846.1:50669985-50728776 GCA_030068395.1 Apalone spinifera | reverse complement strand
GGGAGAAAGCAGAATGGCATTTTGTGTCGACTGGGCAAAATTCACTAAAGGCTGGATCTTAGCCATCCTTTCCCAGAAAAAAAAATTGCACCCAGCAGTCATGTAATTAGAGGAATAAGTACCCTGATGTTAGTTTGTAATTGAATTAGCCTGCGTTTTATGCCCACAATTCAATCATATCTATGAATTTTGCGGCTATAAATTGAGAATTTGGCTTATAGTGTTCCACAATATTTAGTGTTGCATAAAACGAGTCTGTCAGTTTACAGGCATGAAGTAATCACAGGAACTGGTCTCCTTGGGTCAAACTTAGCAGGATGTAAAAGATTGTTGACTACAGCATCATAAGTAGTAGAGGGAGAGATCCTAATATTGCTCTTTAAGAAGAGTACATGCTAGAAATGCAATAGTTGTTGTGTCTTAGTCATATGTGATCCATTCAATGAATATTAAAGAAAAGGAAGGGCGAATTAGACTTCTTATCAGTTGTCAGAATTATATATAGCTACATCTGGACAAAACAATGCACATACTGCTTTGTGTTCAATGTTTTACTTAGTGCATAGTCAGCTCTAAAAGAAATGTCTCCCTGTTTCCTCCCTCAGCATTTGCCTCAACTCCTAGGATATGCAAAAACCAGGGTCTATAACAGGCCTGGGCAAAATACGGCCCATGGGCCAGATCTAGCCCACCAAGCCACTGGATCCAGTCCGCAGAGATAGTAGGGAGCCCCAGACAGCCTCCCCTGCTTGCCCCACAAGCTGCTCAAATGCGGCTGCCGAGTTCTGAGTCCAGGGGGAGGGGGAAGATTCAGACTCTGCTCCCGCCCCTAGCACAATCCCATTGGCCAGTTTCTGGACAGACGCTGGCCAGTGGAAACTGCCTGTTTGAATAACAGGCAGCCACAAAGCACAACTGTCCTGTTCACCCACTTAAGCACATGGCAGAGCAGGCAAAAATATTTTAAGCTCTGCAAGCCTTTAGCTCTGCAGGCAGGCAAGTCTTCTGGCACCTCAACCCTCTGCCCCACACTCCTGCCCTGCTACTTCACATGCACCCATACTCCCTCCCAGATCTGGCACCCCAATCTCCTGCCTGAGATCACAATCCCCTCCTACCCTAACTCACATCCCAAAATCCTGCATCCTAGTTCTCTGCCCTAGGTCACAACTGCCTTCTTCACCCAAACTCCCTCCCAGACTCCATTCTCCCTCCTGCACCCCAATCCTTTACCCCAAGCTCCCTTCTGCATCCAGCCTGCATCCCAGACCTCACACATTTCAAGAAATTAACACTGCTCTAGACCAGTGATTCTCAGCTGGGGTATGCATATCCTAGAAGGGAAGCAGAAGTCTTCCAGGGCAATGGTTCCCAACCTGTGGGTCGCAGACCCCGGGTAGTCTGCAACGGGACCAAAGGGGGTCCATGGAAAGTTTAAAACTAAGGATCAGGCCCACCATGGGACTGGGACTTTCCGCTAGGCGATTCTCGCCTGGGGCTTGCCATTTGTGACCATCCGTCCTCCTGCCACCAGCTGTGTTGCCATTTACACTCCAGCCCTCTGCCTATTCCAGTCCCATGGTGAGCCCAATCCTTACTTTTCTTTTCCTTTTTTTGATCCCCCAGCGCTCCGTGCCTGGCCAAGGGCAGAGTGCTAGGGCAGAAGCTGCCTTTGGCCATGAGAGCCCCCTTGCTGTATTCTCCATGGATGGGCAGGAGATGGAGAAGGCGGGAACTGAGGAAGCAGAGTGGGCCTAGGAACATGCTGGCTGCTGCCTCCAACCACTCCCTTTGACCCAAAACGGTGAAATGCAGAACTGGAAGTGACAGGCTACAAGCCTGCAGATGCTCCATGTGGATAAAAAGTACCAGCATGCCACTGGTTTGTTCTGCTGGGCTGGGAAGTGACCCTGGCAGTGCTGCGAACTCTGCTAGAACAGTTATTTGCTTGCAAGAACAGAGCTTCTCAGCTCCCATTGGCTGTGAACAGCAGCCAAAGGGAGCTGAAGAGCTCCATGTCCTGAAGTCTGCACGTCCCTCAGCCCAGGCAGAAGCTGACAAGCTGTGACTTTACTCTGGAGTCGGCTTATTAACGGGTCAGTCACTTTTTACCACTTTTTCTTTTTTGAAATGATCATGTTATGTGTCACCCTGCTCAAACTATTCAAAAGTTATGAGTGGCAGGGAGGGTTTAGATGGGTTGCTAGCAAAAATGGATTGGTAGAGCCAATAAAATTGTATTCAATAAAAATATATGGCACCTCAAAGTTGTTTCATTTCAATGTGGACACTCTGTACTAGCTCTCAATACTACTGTTTTTAGATAACATTTCCAATGATTATCATGTAACGGAATGTTTGAAAACAGCTATGTTGTTGGGGGGAGGGTCCGTAAAATTTTACGAAACCCCCTCCATATGCTCAAAAAGTTTGGGAACCAGTGTTTTAGAGGATACATCAACTCATGTAGCTACTTGGCTAGTTTTATAACAAGCTATATACAAAGCACTAGTAAAGCCAGTACAAACTAAAATTTCATACAATTACTTGCTTGTATTACTCGATATATCATACACTGAAATGCAAGTACAATATTTATATCCTAATTGATATATTTAATTATATGAGAAAGAAGAAATTAAGACTTTTTCAGTAGCAGTGTGTAGTGATACCTTTGTATTTGTGTCTGATTTTGTAAGCAAGTTGTTTTTAAGTGAAATGATACACAAGGGATACACAAGACTACTGGACTGTACTGAATGGAGTACAATAGTTTGGAAAGATTGAGAGCCACGCTTTAGACCTTCTAGTGTTTAGCACTGTGAGAAGCTCCCAACCTAGTATATTTCATGATGAGAATATTTATCATGTACAAATTGTGTAATTTGTTTTAAAATGAAATTAGTATTCAGATTATTTGAAAGTTGTATAGTTACAGCCTTCCAAACAATGGAGTCCCAAACAATGTTCGAGACTGTATATTAGGAATGACAGTGGGTACAGAATAAGCCGTGAATGTTATTTGTTTAATTTCCAAGCAGTTCTATAAACTCAGTTCGCTTACAATCTCATAAACTTCATTCTCTCATGAGGTCTTTCTGTACAATTTCATTCACATTCACACACACACAAATTTAAGAGGTTTACTTTAGTTTGATAATAATCTATTGGGACTGATCATAAAAATCAGGTATCTAGTAAAAATATTCTTTAACATAAACACATCACCTCATGCCATTGTAGGTTCATTTCCGTAGGGGTTATTGAATTTATAACATTATTCCATACCAAATGAGAACAAACTGACATGTCTCAGGGCTTGTGCTTTTCAAAAATTCAAAGGGCCAGAATAGGAGATTTATTTTACCAAGGAGAATCCCTCTCAAAAGAGAAGAAAATGGCAAATCAACTAAATACGGGTATGAATGTGGTAGGAATGGGGTGGAAGGCGCATCAGTAGTAAGATATAGAGTCTGACATCCAAAATCACTTTACAACCACTACCAACAGACCATTCAGAATTTCAGTAATAATTACTGGACATCCAACACTCTGGTCATCTGAAGAAGTGGGCTGTGCCCACGAAAGCTCATGATACCATCTATATGTTTTGTTAGTCTTTAAAGTGCTACAAGACTATTTGTTGTTTAAGTGTATCCACTTCTGTTTGGGTGGTTCAGCACACCTCGTGCCCAGATCCCATAGTCTTTGCTCAGTCAGCACTCCAGAGGGAGTCAACATGAGCACTGCTTGCACAGGAGTGCAGGATCAGGTTCACTGAATGTCAGACTTGCAAGCCCTGAAATACCTAGACAAACGGGGTGAGTTAAGGACAAATTGGCGGTCTTACTGGCCTTTGAGGACTAAATCAGAGCCTTGATGCTATTTAAATATAATACTTGGTTTCACTTTCCTTTTTAAGGCTCTGATCTTGCCAGCTCTAATGCACATGCCCCACTTTATGCACTGAGTACTTCCCGTCCACACTCGTACTAGTATGAATCATGCAAACAAACTCTAATCTCTCAGTAGTTATTAGCAAAACAAAGTATATTGGGGTTTTTCTTGAAATATTGTTCAGTTTAGTTCATCAGGACAACTGACCTACATTACAAACAAACTATAAAGAGGATGACAAGTTTTGTTTTCAGTCCCAAACTGGCTGAGTTTTAAAATTCAGACTATTGCTTTTTGCACTTGTAGTTGGTGCCTACAACTAAATTCAGCTCCAGTACTGCAGGTCTTTGTGGCCTGTAATAAGTATGTGTGGCTCTCAAACTACCTGCGGTTACCCACTAATAGAGAGTCAGACATCTATTTATCCTCAGCTTGTGCCACAACTAGCTACAGGTTGAACATCTAAAATCCAGGACTCTCAGGTCTGACAACATCTGTGGTCCAGCTGGACCATGAATATTGCTGGACCAGAAACCCTACGTGGCCAGGTTCAAAAGTACAGCTTGGGTCAGGCTGGTGGTGGTGTGTGCAGCCCCAGCAGGGCAGGAGGCAGTGGGGTCAACCCCTGGCTAGGGATGGTACAGTGTGGGGTGCAACCCCAGCTGGAGCTGGCATGGTGGGGGGACTGGAGACTGTAGGGCCAATAACAGGGAGCGCAGCCCCAGCTGGGAACAGAGCCTACAACCAGGTGGGAAGCCTTGACCTCTCCTGGTGGCAAACTCCATAGTTCGGGACTACTCAGGCCCTAAGGGAGATGGACCAGGTAGGTCCCACCTATATACCTAATGGCTATGTCTAGACTGGAATGATTTTCCGCAAATGCTTTTAACGGAAAAGTTTTTCCATTAAAAGCATTTGCGGAAAAGAGCGTCTAGATTGGCACGGATGCTTTTGCGCAAAAGCACTTTTTCTGGAAAAGCATCCATGCCAATCTAGATGCGGTTTTGCGCAAGAAAGCCCCGATCGCCATTTTCGCCATCAGGGCTTTTTTTGCGCAAAACAGTTTTTAGCTGTCTACACTGGCCCTCTTGCACAAATACATTTGCGCAAGAGGGCTTTTTCCCCCAAACTGGAGCATCATAGTATTTGCACAAGAACACTGACAATCTTACATTAGATCATCAGTGTTCTCGCGCAAATTCAAGCGGCCAGTGTAGACAGCTGGCAATTTTTTTCGCAAAAACGACCGCTTTTGCAGAAAAACTTGCCAGTCTAGATGCAGCCAAAGAGTTGGAAGCAGAAAAAGTGAGGGGACTTGGTTAAGGCTATTTTAAAAGTCATGTCCAAAATGCAGTTTTATCTTCAAAGATTTTTGGTCCTGGTTAAACATTGCCAGACTAGAAGTTGGTATTTTATGGTTAATCCTTCTTGTTTCACTGTCAGGGTGAGTCTACACATAAGGACTTAAGTGGAAATAAGCTATGCAAATTGAGCTATGGCAATTGGGAGCATCTACACAGAACTTATTCTGAAATAAAGCACTCTTTCTCCGACTTTCCTTACTCCTCATACAATGACGCTATATTTACACTGCGCATGGTTGCACAAGATATGCAAATGAGGCACAGTGATGAATATCACTGTGCCTCATTTGCATACCTAATGAGCTGTCATTTTTGCAGAAGGGGCTTTTGTGCAAGAAGGAGCTGTCTACACTGCTTCTTCTTGCGCAAAAAAACCCCTCTTGTGCAGGAGCCGTTCTGCCGCTTATTTTCAGGAAGAATGACTCCTGCACAAGAGGGGTTTTTTGCGCAAGAAGGAGCAGTGTAGACAGCTCCTTCTTGCGCAAAAGCCCTTTCTGCAAAAATGGCAGCTCATTTGCCTATTTTCTTGCACAACAATGTGCAGTGTAAATGTAGCCTGTGGGTTACAGAAGTTGGAGTAAGAAGTCCTCCAGCTTGACAGTATTTTGACATTTCGAAATTACTGCCTGCTGTGTTGACGTGGACTAAGTTATTGCAAAATAACTTTTTGAAATAATGTTGCTGTGTAGGTGTACCCTCATTGTTTACATGGGACGAGACCTGCAAAATATTTTATACATATGTAATCAGAGTTTTTGGCTCCATCCTTGAATGCAGTCTCTTCCCACCTTCAAGATTAATACCATTAAAAGCAAGCTAATTTTACCCGGACAATAGGCTTAAATCCTTTCCATATTTAATGCAATGGGAGTTTTACCATTGCTACTAATGTGAGCAAAATCAGGCACTGGGCCATGATTGATGTATGGTGCCTATTTGGCTCCAGAGATATTTCACTGGATATATATATAGTGTTGGGGGGTTACACATCCCAATCAGCTCCTGCATTCTTGTTCGCCAGAATCCAAATTGATTGATCATCAGCTCATGCTGAGAGGGCTCTCTTTTCTCCTTTGTTTTTCTTTTGTAGCTGGGGAGGGTATTAGGAGGATTTCATTTTGGGAGAGATCATTTCTGCCTTTGTTCTTTTTTAGCCTTTGTTGTTTCTTGAGCTAATCAATGTTATTTATTACAGTGCATTTTTAAAGATTGTAGACGTGCATGGGGATGTTTTAAAGTGAAATAAAGTGATATATAAATAAAATAAAAACAGTAGTTCTACCAACACTAGAGAAAGGATGAATCAGCAGCACTGTGCCTAGAAGTTGCCAAGGACAGAAGCATTTAAACCCATCTCTTCACCTCGTTGTCAGATACCAAAATGTAGCCCTCTAAGTCATACGGGCTCTCATAGGTTTACTGGCCTATGAACTTAGTGCTCTGCCACAACAGTACATTGGACTCCTGAATAGTATTTCCTGATCAGGGACCAAATTTCATCTTCAGTTGCCCCCTCCCCTCTGTATCACAGCAATGAAGTAATTTTTTCACATTTTTTACTCTTTGCAAATATACTCAAGTTCCTAATTCTGGAAGACAATCAGTAATATGCGAGGCTCTGGCCATTCCAAGCTGCCTAAATGATTGGGATTTTGTAAATTCATTTTTCAGTTTGGAAGCTGAAATTAATTCTGCATTTGTTACTGTTATGGTACTCTGAAATGCATCACTCCAAAACTGCAGCAAGAAGTTGACCCGATCTACAAGTCTTTGTACATTGAGCCTATTTTTTTGGAGTTCTAGAAGCTGCAATTTATTTCTGTTGTAGTATTTCTATGTTTTATCTGCTTAGTGAAGAAGAAAGAATTGGAAGTTTCTATATATAAGACAATAACCAAGTCTTATATATTGAAACGTATTGAAACGTATGTTGTAATTTGTGACATTACTCATGCTCTCAGAAGGCATAATCCCTAAGTCACAAGAAATAGCTGTCATTGGGACCCGGGCTGGTAGAAACAGAAGCTGCCTCCACAGGAAGCTTGCCAGCAGATGGCAGTACACCTACACCTAACTCTGTAAAACAAACACTATGCACACAAAAGAAATTGATACTTCAGTGAGGGCACATGCCATTTCAAAGAAACCTGATCGTTTTTGCGTACTAGGAGCCCATTTAACATTATCTCTCAGCTATTATCTCATCTCTATATTTTATCTGACAGTTTTCTAACTCAGCATTTTATATACAAGCCATACACCAGCTTAAAGGTCAAGCATTGCTACAAGTGTTTGTTATTAGCTTACTTCATGTTTGAGAAGTTTGAGTGGACCATGTCAGCTTTTAATAGAAAGATTTTGTGTAGTGCTTCCTACAGTGACCTTGATGGTGCTATTTGCTACATCAAAATTAAAATACAGGTGGAATGACTGTCACGGCCAAATATCTATATTCAATTAAGCTAAACCTTGGAGTATTGTGGTCTTGAGTCTGTAGGAATGCTATTTTTAACACCACATTTATTATTTTCCAAAGCTATTAAAGTTAGCTAGTGACAGCCAAGGCAAATAAGGGTATGATTTAAAAAAATTAAGAGTGTACAGATATTGTTTATGGACATTCACATTGTGTGGAAATGAATAGTCACCATAAATATGAATAATTTGCTATATTTCTTATATAAAAGTGTCCTATATGACTGATTTTTCTGATATTTGCTAATATTTATACCTTTACAGATAAACAAATTTTAGTGCTCAAATTGAGGCACCCTAAAAAACAACAACCTGATTTTCAGAGTTTGATGTGCTCACCGCTTTCAGAAAGGCATTGAAACCACCAGTAAAAATAAAGCATCCAAACTGTTGTCAGAATTATTTTAGCCATGATAACAGCAATGATCAGGCTTTTACATGAGATTATAGTGACCAAAGTATCACTTTGGATTTTTGGTTTTAATAAACCTCACAAGGTATGGGATTCAGGTTCAATTTGGGTAACCATCTAACTTGAGAAGGACCTGACACACAAAGCTAAAATCTGGATCAGGATCCAAATTTCTTGAAAGTCCTGGTTATTTGGATGCATTTTTTAAAAAATTTACCATGTACAAAGAGTGGGCGAGCTATGAAATTCAAGTATGCATCCAAACTCTTCTGAAAAGTAGGAGCTTTCAGATCCAAGCTTTTAGTTTGTCTCTCTCTCTGCTTTCAACTGAATGTTTATCTGAAGTTTATCCAACCGATCAAAAGTTTTTGAGTCTGCAATACTGGGATGGGAATCTCACGAACAATCTCTCTTGTGGTATTTTTGCACTTTCAGTTTTGAACAGAAATTTTGGAAGAAAAAATGTCTGAAAACTTAAAAAAAAAATCTCAGTAAAGACTTACTTCAGAGTTTGTCCTTAGAAAATAACAGAGATAGAGGGTTGTTATGTCTATGTGGCAGTGGCAGTGACAACAGCAATAAAGTGAAGTGGTTCTTCTTTTACATAAACTGGTTCTAGGAGGTTGTCACAATGCTGCATGGATGTCTTGCCAGGTGAGCTCACCTGATTTTCAGTAGTTCAATTAATATCTAAGTCGGAGTGGCTGCCTTACACTCCACAAAATAGATCAGTATGGGACTTGATTTAAACGAAAAGTGCAATCAGAATTAGGCTCTGGCCAAATCTGATTTCTTTGGCTAAGATATATGCAGGATTCTCCATCCCCTTTTCTGGCTGAATCCAAAATTACCATCTGATAGAAGCAGACAGACTTTTTCATCTGGCCTGATGATCCTTGCTTGGCTTTTACCTGATCCTAGCCCTTCTAGCTGCTGGAGGATTAAGTTTCACTGGTTCCACTAGTAGCTGATCCTGGTCAATGCCTGGAGGTCCAATCTTTGCCATTTTTCTGTTAAAGGCTTCTTTCTGGGGCAGCATGCACCAAGGCAGCATGGAGCAGGGAATGCTTAGTACACCCTATCACAGAGGGGTAATAAAATACACTGTTACTATACACAAATGCCTAGCTAATATGTACACTTTCCCCACTTCTCTTTTACACTTATGTCTTTCTATTTTTCAAAGAAGGATAGTTGCCTATATTTTAAAACTCTCCAGGTTCTTTAAATTAAGTTCTCTAACTGCAATGAAATTTGCATCTTCTCATAATTGAGTACATCTGCATTTTTCATTAATGACTGACCTTCTCCTACCCAATAATAAAGTAATTAAGCAAAATCAAAATTAACATCTGAATGAAGCCTCAACAAGCCAACTAGGGACTTTTCACCTATCTGATATATTAGTAACCTATGCCAGTGTTTTTCAAACTATTTTTATAAAGTACCCCTTTAAAAAATAAGTACCCCCAATACCTACAGTTTTCAGGCACACAATTTTTTCTACCATTGCAATACATTTGTGTAAACAACTTAATTGTAGCTGGGCAGGTGGTGAAGTTTTTGGGTGTAAAAGTACAAAAATAAAGTGCTGTAACACAAAAATTCAGTTGTCTCCAAATTTCAGTTAGAATATAATGGAGATTGCCTATCTCCTAGAGCTGGAAGGGACCTTGAAAGGTCATCAAGTCCAGTCCCCTGCCTTCACAGCAGGACCAAGTACCATCCCTTACAAATTTTTGCCCCACATCCCTAAATGGCCTCCACAAGGATTGAACTCACAACCCTGGGTTTAGCAGGCCAATGCTCAAACCACTGAGCCATCCCTCCCCCCAGTTGTGCTGATGTACCCCCCAGACTTCTCTCAAGTATCCCTCAGGGAACTCGTACCACTGGTTGAGAAACACTGACCTATGTAATACATTGCCCCTCCCCCAATTTTCAGTCTATGAGCCAGCAAAATTCCTGAAGTAAGATTGCATGTTGAACTGCTCAGAAATGAATTTAAAACTAGCTATACTTCGTTCACTACATTGTCTTGTCCTGATTCTGTAACTGAACCCAAAAAAGCACTTTATTTGGTTGTATTTTTATTATCTTAATTTCCTTACTGCCCATGAGACCACTACCCTATGTAAGGCTCTGATTCTGAAAGGGGATCTGCGCAAGGAAGCCCTTACTCATTTCAGAAGCTGGAACATTGGCATAGAAAGGTTAAGCTTATTCAGGAAGGACAAGCAGGATGAAAAGGGAGAAGTTTTACATTATTCATTAAGAATAATGAATAAATGGTTCTGAGGCCCAGAAGTAGATGAGAAGCAGACCAGTTGAAAGTCTCTGGATAAAAATAAAAGGGTTACAATTAGGGGCAATATCATGGCAGCTGTCCACTACAGACCTCCAAATCAAGAAGAGGAGATGGATGAGGCATTTCTAGAACAAATAAGTCATACCTGAATTACAAGACCTGGTAGGATTACGGGACTTTAATTATCTAGATATCCATTTGAAAAGTAATATGGCAAAACACATTTCTAAAAAGTTCTTGGTATGTACTGGGAACAACTTTTGGTTTAATAAGTAACCTGGGAGGTGGTTAGACCATTTATGCTTTATTCTGACTAACAGGGAAGAACTGGTAGTAAATTTGAAGGTGATAATTCTAAGGAAAGGAGTGAGAACAGCACAATAAGGTCAACAGATTTAAAAAAAAAAGATGGCTTTGAAGAAACCAAGACTAGACAGATAAGGTCCCCGGAAAATAAATTAAGTGAAAAAAGTTCATAAGAAACTGACAAGTTTCATAAAGACATTATTACAGGCACAACAGCAAACTATTCCAATGTGAAGAAGAGATATGAAGAATAGCAAAAGGACAATATGGGTATGTCCAGACAACAGGGCTTAACTAGAAATAAGCTACACAAATGAGCTGTGTAAATTGCGTAGCTTATTTCGAAATACCTTATTTCAAAATTGGGAGTGTCTACACAGCACTTATTTTGAAAGAGCACTCTTCCTCCAACTTCCCTTACTCCTCATACATTATGAGGGTTACAGGAGTCAGAGTAAAAAGTCCTCCAGCTTGACAGTATTTCAACATTATTTTGAAATAACTGCCTGCTGTGTAGATGCAGACTAAGTTGTTTCGAAATAACGCTAGTTATTTTGAAATAATGTTGCTGCCATCAGGAGCACCTTAAAGACCTGGAATCAAACATGAATACTACAAAAACTGGACACATACATTGCTAAGAAGGAATACAGAAGACTAGCATAAACATGTAGGTATAAAAATCAGAAGGCTAAGGCACAAAATAAGTTTACACCTAGAGATATAAAAGCAATAAAATATTCTTTAAATGCATTAGAAGCAATAGAAAGACGAGGGAAATTGTAGGTCATCTGCTTAGTGGAGAAGGAGAGCTAATAACTATTGATACCAAGAAATCTGGGGTTCCACCGGGTTCAGTCTACAGTCTGATACTAGTCAATACTTTCATTAATAGGGTGAATGGAATGGAGAATATGCTTATAACATTTACAGATAGCACCAGAATGGGTTGCAAGCAGTTTGGAAAACAAAATAACCTTGACAAATTGGAGAATTGGACTGAATTCAACAAGAAGAAATTCAGGAAAGATAAGTGCAAAATACTATGCTTAAGAAGGAAAGCCCTGATGCACAACTAAATAATAGGGATAACTGGTTAGGTAGTAGTACTGCTGAAAAGGCTCTGGGGGTTAGAGTGGATCATAAACCGAATATGAGTCAACAATATGATTCAACTGTGGGAAAAGCCAATACAATTCTGAGATGAATTAACAAGAGTTTTGAACATAAGACAAGGGAGAATTAGAAGTTATGGGCATAACCTGCAGCAAGGGAGAT
The DNA here is from genome assembly GCA_030068395.1 of Apalone spinifera. Taxonomy (NCBI): domain Eukaryota; kingdom Metazoa; phylum Chordata; order Testudines; family Trionychidae; genus Apalone; species Apalone spinifera. The sequence goes on along the minus strand of CM057846.1, from coordinate 50,716,736 downwards.
TTGGGTTAGATACTAAGAAAATCTTTCCAGCTAAAAGCATAGTTAAGCACTAGAACAGCCTTCCAAGGGATGAATCCTTACAGGTTGTAGGTTTTCAAGGAGAGGTTGGACAGACATCTGTCAGGGATGGTCTAAGTTTACTTGGTCCTGCCTTAGCTTCTGGGGCTGGATTTGATTACTTCTCAATGTTTCTTTCAGCCCTATGCTTCTAAGTTTCTGAAGTGCTGTTGGAATCAATGGGGCTCCAGCGTGAAGAAAATATTTTGCAATGCTAGGGTCTGGGCACTTGTATTTTACTCGCTTAATATTCATGCCATAACTGAGAGCTAACTATTCAAAACCAGTGACCTATATTGTGTTAACAAAACCTGTATATGTATCAGACGCGTGGGCAAAACTGTATTCGGGCTCATAAACCAAGCAGCAGCATGGGCAAATGGCATTTTTGTTCACAATAATTAGTCAATGTTCAGGTTTCCTTGCCTACAGAAATGTGGCTTTTGCATGTACAATCGGTATACAGCACTTATGAAAACAATTCTAAAAAAGGATTCCAGAATTAGGCCTTATCTTACATATAATTAAGACTATACTTTTGGTACAGAAATTTTAGTATGTGTCATGGCAGAGTTTCAGGAGAAAAATGATAAGTCAGAGAAAGGTCATTGAATAAGGCAGTGTTTACAGAGTGCTGAAAGGGGAGGCCCACTGGTAGGCAGTTTTGGCCGCATTCACCCTTCATTCACCCTCCAACCCGCATTCACCCTCCAGGCATTGTGATCTGGTGCACAGGGTTTCAACTCCACTCAGGTTTGGCCCATCTGTCCCTGCATAGATGGAGAGGGAGGGAGGGATGGGGAAAACGAGAATGGCACTGTCTCTCTGTGCACTATGTTGCACTGCCACTCATTTTGGGGTGGCGGGGAAGAGTGTTTTTACAGCCACTTCCAAGATTTCACAAATTTTGTTCAAATTCATGATTTCTAATCACCACATGACCTCCGTGACAAAACAGTAGTGCCATAGGTGACCTATCACAAACTGAATTTTCCAAGTCAAAATAATAGGCATTTTAGAATCTAGTTACTTAGCATTGTATGGTGAATGCATCATGAGCAACCTTTCAGGAAAAAAGGGTAGTTGAATACCCAATAAAATGAATAAACCAAGTCAGTTAAAGATAACAGATAGAAATGGAAAGGGTGGGGGGGAAAAAAAAGCCTTTTCTCCTAAAATGAAACAAGTTTCATTAGATATTTAAGGCTACAATCTACCACTTTAAAGAGCTTTCAGATTTCAGAACAGGTTGCTTGAAATGATAGTCTTAAAAGATCTTCACCTGCAACTTGTATGATACTATTCCATTGCCATTCTAGCCTCCTAATTCACCAAGTTTCATCTATGTCTTCACCTTACTAGATTTTTCTGCATTTGGGCTCACAAATCGAGTTACGATATGGGCAAATGGCATTTGTATTCATGAGGATTAGTCTCCCTGAAAATGCTAACTAAAGCTGGGCATATCATATCACTGCTTCGGACAGCAGTAGTGATGTTTGTGGAACCGTTCACTGTCTCAGGGCTAAACTCCAAGATAATTTAGATTAACCTTACAGGTCTCTGGAAGCTACATTCTCCATGACGGACTATCCCTACTCTATCCTTTTTGATCTTAAAGGTTTAATCCAAGCTGACATCACAATTCTAGATCAAAAACTTTAAAGAGAACAATTCAAAAATATCTTTCCAATTGGACTTTGCTTTAAAAAGTTTTCCTTTCATGGCAGAAAACATAATACCTACTGTGAATAATTCTACTCAAAGATGGACTTCATCTTATGTTTACCTTTTCACAAGATGGATAACTGTGGCAAATAGATGCTATATATCAAAGACATGTCCTTTCTCATGTCTGGGATGGTTTTGAAGTTAAGTAGTGAGGGTGAGAATGGGAGGGTGTGCTTTGTTAGGCTAGTAGAGGCACCATCAGAGAAAATCTGCAAAGCCTGGATATGGATTAAGGATTAGGGGAGCAAAACTGCTCTTAACTTGTTGGTAGAAGTATTCATGGCTATAATCATTTTGAATATATAGCACATGCCCAAAGGCCACAAGATGCTTAGACAAATAAAAAACCTACATAATTTATCCAAGAAGTCAGCTTGCAGGAGCATATAGGGACAAAATCAGGAGGGCCAAGGCAAAGAATGAGCTACAGCTGTCAAGAAATGTTAGAGATAACAAAAAGATGTTTTTCAAATATGTCAGACAAAAAAAGTAAGACCAAGGACAGTTTGGGTCATTTGCTTAATGGGGAATGTGAGCTGGTAACAGTAGAGGATAGGAAGGCAGAGCTGCTCAATGTCTACTTTATTTTTGGTGAAAAGACTGCAGCAAAGTAATGTGACTGTCAATGTTCCCTCTTATCTTTTTCATCCAAGTGTGGATTTTCTCCATTCATGTGCAGAATAATTGTTGTGTACCAAGACATATGTGAATGTGCACCACATGTAGAAACAAAAATCCCTAGTTGTGAGCACTCTGCTACTCAGCTGGGTGGCATTTGAATTTCTTCTGAGTGGCGGCACAAGCCACAACTGCTGAACAGACAACTAATGAAGTTACTGTAGACAATAAAGGAGAAGGAATGCCAAAATGGATAAGTAAAAAAACCACTGGAGATCTGACTAAGGTGCTGGATGCTACTCACCTGAGGGTACTGAAGGAATTAGCTGAAGAAATCTCGGAGCCACTGGCAATAATCTTTACAAATTCATAGATGACAAGAGTGGTTCCGGAAGACTGGAGAAGGGCTAACATAGTGCCCATTTTTAAAAAGGGGGAAAACGAGGAGTTGGGGGAACTATAGACCAGGCAACCTGACTTCAATGCCTGGGGACCAACTAGAGCAATGTATAAAACATTACATTTGTGAATACCTGAAGGATTAAGGGGTAATCACTAGCAGCCATCGTGGATTTTCCAAGAACAAATCATGCAAAACCAGCTTGACTTCCTTTTTGGATAGGGTAATTAAGCTAGAGACATGCAGGCTTGACAGAACTGCTATGAAGTGGATACATAACTGACTAAACAATCACAAAGAGTAACTATTAATGGAATGATGTTGGGTTGGAGGGAGGTCTCAAGTAGGGTTCCACAGGGATCTGTTCCAGGTCTGGTGTTGTTTAACATCTTTATTAATGATCTGGATATAGGCCTAAAGAACAGGATTGATAAAAATTGCAAATGGAGGAGGGGAGGTTGCCAAAAGTTTGAATGTTAGAACTAAAATTCAACGGGATCTTGATAAATTAGGGACTACAGTTATAGAGACCTCAACAAAGAGAAATGTAAGATATTGCACTTAGGAAGGAAAGAAAAAAACCCACCAGATGCACAAATACAGAATGAGGGATAACTGACTTGTCAGTAACCCTCCTGAGAAGGATCTAGGAGGTGTGGTAGATTTCAGAACAACATAAGCCAGGAATGCAATGCTGTCACCAAAAAAAAAAAAGTTGCAGAAGCATAGCATGCAAGCCATGGGCAGTGACAGTACTGCTGTACTCAGAACTTGTTAGGCCTGGGCTGGAGTATTGTGTTCAGTTTTGTTCACCAACGTACAGTAAGGATGTCAAAAAACTGCAAAGGTTCCAGAGGTGAGTGACTAAGATAAGCAAAGGGATGAAATGTAAGTGATATGAGCAAAGTCTGAAGGACCTGGGAATGTAGAGTTAAGAAAAGAGGAGAATATGAAGAGGGTACAAGATAGCAGTTTTCAGATACTTGGAAGGCTGCTATAAAAAAGATGGAAACATTATTCTCTTTGGCTACAGAGGGCAGGACAAGAGGCAATGGGTTTAAACTACAGCAGAGCAAATTTATATTAAATCTCAGGAAAACCTTCCTACCTGTAAGTACAGCAGGGCAATGGAACAGACTGCCTCAGGCGGTTGGGGAAGCTTCTGCATGGAAGGTTTTCAAAAGGAGGCTGAATAGCCAGCTGTCTTGGATGGTTTAGAAATCTTACCACCTGCCAAGATGCAGGATTTGTTGGATGAGATGACCCTTGCAGTTTCTTCTAACCCTATGATTCTAACATACAGCCTACAACAGGAGAAAAATCCTGAACGATAAAAGATCAATAAAAAATGAAAACAAAAAAAACCTTTGTATTTCATTTGGAAACATGCTATTCTGCTGGGGTATGAAGATATATAAAAATGGAACTTTGCCATGGCTGAACAATAGCACAACATGCATGGGTTTCAAGCACATTTTCCATCTCTTGGGCATGCAGTGCACCCCAGATCTTCACCAAGAACTCATTTTTACTTACTCCCCTGGGCAGATGAGCACTCAAATCATTGTCTAATTATCTGGTAAATCACTTGATTGCCACCACTATCAATTAGACTACAACCTGCCTTCCTCTTCTATACAAGCCATAATAAAAAAGAACAGACGGAGGAAATGCCTGGAAAAAAGATCACTAGACAGCTACATCCAGTCTGGTACAGATAGCTAGCTACCTCAAACAAACTCAGATCAGATGAACAGTAGGACCTCAGCCACATGCTGATCAATATAAGATCTGAGCAATAAACTTTTCACCATCCATGAACTTATTTCTGATGAGTCACCTGGCCTGATCTACATCATGCAAAGTGTAGGACTGGTATTAGCTCATCTCCGCTTTCCAGATATTCAATTTACCACAGACTCATTTTTAGACAGGACAAATCTGGAGGTGGAGTAATCCTTCTAAATGCCTTCTGGGCTCAAATATAGGAAAAGAGCACTTGAATAAAAATCCTTTGAGTATATTCACTTAACCTGTGAGCTCAGAGATAAAACTCATTTAGCTATATATTAATCCACTCAAATTGGAGGGTGGGGAGGAATTAGACCACTCTCCCTTCTTTATGGTTAGATGGGGGGAGGGGAGGAAAAATTTTTGTGTGTTACAACTTTGGGTCGTGGGGATTAAAAAAATGTGAGACTTACTGTGGTAGTCAGTGAAATCCTACACAACAAAGGATTCCCAATGTCCTTGGCATGGACAATAGTGTCAAATCAACCCTGCCTAGTCTCAATTCCTGGGCAATAAAATTGATTAAAATGCAAATATATATGAATGGTTATGGAACAGTAAAAGTATGAAGGTGAATAAAGTAGGTTGACCGTCATACTATTCACTGAACTGTAGGAATTTTCCATCTTGCATTTCAAGTGCTAGCCTCAGTGATGGGGTATAAAAGCAGCTGCAAAGTAATGATGCAGAGAGTCAAATGTCTTATGATTTATGTACAAGATAGTGGCTGACATAACATTGTAACCTGTAACTGTCAAGGAGGCACCAGCCTTCTTTGAAAAATTTTAGCTTCCATGTGGATTGTGCTCTGGTGAGCAGTTGTGTGATTTTTTTCCCCTCTAGACACTGATTTCACAGTCTGTCTTCAAAGACATGTCTTCTTGAGTCAAAGACTACAGCAGAGATCTTAATAAAATAAATGCAAGTATGGTAGAAAAATTAGATTTGGAAAAAAGTTACAAAAATGTATGCAAACTCATTTATTGTGCTTCAACATGGAATTAAAAGTGAAGCAGGAGGTGATCAAGGGAAAAGTTATACCAAAACCTGAATCCGGGATGCTGTACTGGTCCAGTTTTAGTACTGGATGAAGTGACCAGCTAGAGTTTCACCTAGTATAAGGGAATCCCTGGGGAGCACCAAATCAGCATAACCAGCGACCAGTGTACTTGGAGCATATTGGAAAGGACATGTTGCCAGAGCATGTAGCATTTTGGTAATCCCCAGCTGCCACTATGGCTGCTTGGGGGCCATTTCAGCTAGCCATGAATTGAATCATTTCAGACTTCCTACCCTAAGCTCTCAGAGAGCATAGCTTAGCTGGAAACAAGTTCAAGGCCTAAGTATACTTAGGTAGGAAGTGATTTTCCCCATGAGGGTCATGCAATGGGAGAGATGTTCATATATAATAGTATTTCTGTGCCCAGTTATGTAAGGTTTTCCAATAAACTGCAGGGGTGAGGCTCCTTTTTTGGACCAGGCTGCTGACCCATAGGAAAAAAAAAATCAATGGGTGGCTTCAGAAAAGTGAGAAGCAAAAAACCTCCCAAAACCAAAAACATTTCACTGTCATGGTCCTGGACTGAGAAGCAGAAAGACTCTCCTCCCATTCCTCACACATATCAGAGCCTAGGGAATCCTGGGCTAGTAGATTTTTGTGGACCCCCCTCCCCCACGCTCTGGGATAGGGCAAAAAATTAGGAGTTCAGTGTGCAGGAGGGATTGCCAGGAAGCAGGCTTAGGGAATGAGGGTGTGGAAGTGTGGTCGTGGTGGGTCTGGGAGTGTGATAGGGTGCGGGAGTGGGCTCAGGGGGCAGGGCTGGGCAGGAGGTAGGGTGCAGGAGTGGAGTGGGGGTGAAGGAGTGGGCTGGGGGTAGTAGGCCCGGGTGGGAAGTAGGGTGCTGGTGCTCTAACTCTACAGGAAGTTCATGGGGGAGGGAGAGAGAAATGCAGGGTCTGAGCACCAGCGCTGGCTCCACAATGCGGGGAAAGGGAAGGGAAGTCTGAGCCCCAGGGTCCAGATACAGGCAAGCTAGGGGCTGAATCTGCCCCCAGGGCAAAGGTTCCCCACCTCTGTATTACAGAGTGATACAGAAAATCTCCAGGTGGACCTTAACCCTTCCCACCAACCCCTTTTTCTCAACTCCTTATTTCTGGTGATACATCCTAGAGGGAAAGATCTGCAGCCAGATTCTTGGGTTGCTGTTACAATACAAAGTAGCTGGAGAGGTGTCTTACAGGAATAGCTGAAGATTCCCCCAAATAGGCTGCTTAAAGTGAGATCAGGTGGCTTAGAGGCTGAGCACAGAAGAGGCTGTCCCATTGTGTTCCGCTGCCCAGGGTTGGATATCATCTTCAGGGGAAGGGATAGAGCCAACTAGTCACTTTCCCTCCAACATTCAGTGATTTCAAAGACCAGCTTGAGATTTCCTCATCCCCTCTTCCTCAGGCTATTTAGGGTACATCCTTTAGAGTGGGTGACCTGCTGCCCCTTTCAGGCACAGTGGGTCTCACTAACCACTCCAGGCATCCGCTTTTTGAAAGTTAAGTCACTTTGGATCTTATGCATCACATTGTTGCCCAGTCCTGTGAAAGCATAGAACACAGAAAATCAATCCCTCTTTCTAGTTATTCACAGATCAATATTCTAAATTAGGCGGCTCTCTCTATAGCTCGATCTGGTATGGCAAATGTTACGTCTTGATGTCTGCATATTCTCATAGCACAGATATCTGACCCTCCCCACATAACCATCCCACTGGTACTGGTGACCTTGGAACCATTCCCTTCACCTTGACTGCAGCTGGGCTCAGATTTCAACTAAAGTTATAGTTTTTGTTTTAGCCTCAGTGGTGAGAGCCAGTTATGGCAGAGAAACGCTCGGGTTTCAAATGCTGTGATTCATGTGAGAATAAAATGTCGCTGTCAGGGAAGATTGCCAACTCTCACAGTTTCTTGCAAGTTTTGCAATATTTGGTGTTTTTTCTCTCCAAGGTCCAGCTGCTGGAACCAAAAAGCTTACATGAGACTCATGACGACTTTTTTTCAAATAAAAAGTAAATTTCTAGCACTCATAAGTTATGGAGAAATCATGAAAAGCACGATCCAAGTGCACCCTCAAGGCTCTGAAACCAGAAAGAAAATCAAAAGTGCACACAAGGTATTGTGTGATTTATAAAAAAAAAATAATCATGATTTTTCTGGCACTTAACTCTTGATTTTTGGCAGCTTCAGTTAGCAAGATTGAACAAGGCACTCTCCCTTGTAGCCCTTATGCTAGTTATAGCCCTTGGACCTATTCTGAGAAGTATAGTTCTGCAGGAAGGACCGAGATTCTAGAGGTAACATGATCAAGGAATTAGTGGGCTTTGGGATCTGTAAAAGAGGAAGACTGCTCTTACTATGTGGAGACAGGGACTAATTGGAAGATTGAAAGAGACCTGTAGGAGATACTAAAGAAGGGCCCTCCAAAGTGGACTTGGGAGAAGCACCTAGAGGACCCACAAAAAACTGTCAGCTGGAGCCAAAAGCATTTGGGCCATAAAGGTAGCAGGACCACCATGGATGATGTCAGCTGTCAGGACCAGAAGTCTCAGACCTCATAATATTGATATGTACAGCATGGGGGCCATCCAGCAGTGGTTACCTGGAGATATTTCAAGAGCCCTTTCTAGTCTTTTTGGTGCTCTTCTCCCACATCCCTTTCCCCACCCCCCACTGTGGTCTCTAATATCCAATTATGATATCACAGAAGAATATGGGGAGGGAGGGTGTCGGAACACATGTGCTGTGCTTATCACTAGCTTATCTAAAATTATTAAAAATATAAAACAAATGCAAATTAAATGCAAAGATTTTTATATAAATTAGGTTGCTTTGGGTTTTGAGACCAGTATGAAGGAAATAAAGATACATAACTTCTCAGACATGGTTAGTCATTTTGCACTTTAATGGCATCACGTAGCCCAAGCTAAGTTTCAGAGCTAAAAGAAAGCCATGGTATTCCCTATAAATCAGGCTTATCTTTCCTTCCCTCTTCACAGAATTTGAACCAGATGCCATGAAGGCCTAACAGAATATTTTAATTTTTCCAATAGGAAAAAATAAAAGCAATATATAAAAGCCATGTATACCTGGTACAAAGAGGGGGCAGATAAAGCAGCATGGACAACCAAATATGTCATAGAAAACCAGAAGTTACCAGTCTCATTAGTATTGAGGCCAACAACATAGGTAGACAAACTCTTCGGGGGTCACAAAGTTAGTGAACTAGAATAAAATCCCAAGTTTCCCTAAGTTATGGAACTAACAACAGTAAATGAAGTCCATCAACCCAATGTTAAAATGTAGTTAATATGCTATTTTTTTTGCATTGAAGATACTAACAGAAGTAAGAGGGGGTCTTTGACCCACTTTGCTAGAAGTGGATTTGGGCCCACTAACGCTTAGGCCCAAATCTGTTACTCTTTAAGGACACCTTGTTTTTTTAAAGACAGATGCAGATTAACATGGCCACCCCTCGGATACTTGTCAAGAGGGGTCTTTATAATTCTTCAGCTTCTTGTCTATGGCTAGGTCTACACTATCGCTGTTTTTCAGAAAAAGCTTTTCCGCAATTTGGCCTCATCTAGACCAAGCAAATGGTGGAAAAGCCTCCTCTTTTTTGGTGGAAGAGCAAAGGAAGAGCAAATGCATTCCCTTGATGTGGTGGAGTTTTTCCCAGGATACCTCTGGTATCCTGGGAAACCTTGCAAGTCTAGACATACTCTATGATAGGGTTCTTTGGTACTTTCCAGGCTGTATCTGAAAAAGGAAGAGAGAAAATAAACGTTGTCTAAGTATGTGTAACTGTGGTAAAATTTAATCCATTTGTATTCACACCTGGACGTGGTGGGTCAAATTAATTGCTAGCTTTAACAGGCACAACTCCATTAAGATCAGTGAAATTCTTCTGACTTGAGAGAAGTGAAATTGGCTGGTTTATAAATCTGCATGTGCACAATGGGCATCGTTTCTCTTCAAATTAAAATTTACTGTTTCTGGCAATTCAAAACTGTGCGAGGCATTTACCAAAGATGACAGATGTGTTCACTAAAGAGTTTACAATCTAAGTATACAACAGACCAAGTAAGCGCATCAAACAATGGGACAAGCAAAAAGGAATGAGGGGAATAGGTGATTAAGGTTACATTGATAATGTGTGACTAATTAATTTAATTATGAGCACATTCTGGTAGGTTTAACTAATTACATGCAGTAATACAGGACGTGCTGTGCCACAAAGATTTATACAGTTTTTCTAAGAGTGCCCCCTCTGATTGGGTAGGCCCTTAAGGTAGCGATGGGCAACCTATGCTAGTGAGTGGGTCACATGAGTGGCCCTCATTTATCTCAGGGGCTGCAAGACAGTTTCCCAGGACAGGGTAGTTATGCTAACTGTGCTTGCATACCTAGAATTTGTGGAGTGTGCTGATTAAACTGTAGCAGTGCTTTGGATGCCGAAGGAGCACACAGCTCTCACAGTCAATGCTGTGCACAATCAGCAAGCACCTCCCTTCAAGTGCCCTTGCTCTATCTGGTATTTTTATCTTGGTATTTTTCTGTCACTTTAATACCAACAGAAAAAAAACCTACGTGGACAGAAACCAGAAGAATCTGGCAACCCTGCAGATGGGCAAGGGTAAACAAAGTGTCTTGCAGCCCACACAGAAAGCCCCAATGAGCCACATGTGGCCCGTGAGCCGCAGATTTCCTACCGCTGCCATAAGGCCTCCACTTTTTGCAAGAATAGGTCCCATAGCTCCATTACGGTGAGATTCGGTTTTCTGAATTCTGAATCTTGTTTTCTTACTGTGGCTATCCAGCAGGACCAAAGTAACTAGCCCCTTTGGCAGAGACTTTACCCCTTTATGGAGCAATGGAACCAAGAGGTATTTAAAACAAGCTAACATTTATTAGTCAACTGGGATGCAAATATATAAGACACCTTATGTTAATTTGGAAAAGCAAAATGTAACTAACCATGTTAGCAATATCACTGGCCCCTCTTTTCCAAAGATGCCTGGATTTCACTTTTGTCTTTTTACTCTTGGTAGTATGGATCATAATCTTTTCACACCGAGTCCTTTGTCTCCAGTCACAGTCCCTTTATGTTTGTATTCCACTTCCATGGCTCCCAGTTGTTCAGTTAATAAACGGTCTCTGGTCCTCCACCGTATCTGAGGCAATTTCATCTACATGTAGACAATCTGGGACAGTTCATTGATACCAACCTAGACATGCCTATATGACACCCTTATAGACCTGTTGCAGATGAGAAATTAACTCCTTCATGCATGGGGGTGGGGGAAAGAATGGAAACATAGTAAGTAGGGAAATTGAGTCACACATAATTGTAAAAATTTCCACACATCCTTATATATAAAATGTCCCAAGTACATTTCTAGCTAAGGAAAAAAAATCAAATAAAGAATTATCTAGTCTTGAAATCAAAGGTAACCAGCTAGCCCATATTCAGGTTTTATTAAATGAGTGAATAAAAAGTATTTCAGCTTGATGCTATGGGATGGGATTTTGTCACAAAATGGATGACCTTCCATTCTGAATCTTAAATCAAACATAACCCTAACAGAGAAAGTAAGTTCTAAAACAGAACACAAGCAGAAAAGGAAAGAAAACTAGGAAAAAAAGCAGCAAACATGGTTTTGGTTCCAGCCTAACTACCTACCAACCAAAGAAGAAAATAACTATTACAGCATAGAGAAGACAAAGTCAGTTCTTTGAGGCAAAGACCATTTCAGGCCTTTTCTATTCTCTGTCTTGGTATTCTTTAACATCAAGGTTATACACTCTTGGATCTTATTCATCACAGATAGGATTACAGCAAAAGTTGACTTGAGTTCTCCTTGACAAGAGAAGTTAATAGATATTATGATTTTTCTCACATTCAGTGCTCACTGATCTTAAGGATTACTAAAATAAGACTTCCTACCTAATCAGCATATACAGAAGAAGCTTGCCAGCTTTGGCACTAGGTCTGAGGTAATGTAAGGTTAACTCATTGAATACAATGGTGGCATCCAAAATGAATCCTCTTGAGGTTTTTAATCAGTTTTCAGCTCTGTCTTGCCATATTTCCTAACTGGTTTTGCTGGCATGGAAAAACCAGGACAGAGGCATATGATTTGATCTGGCCACCTGCTTTCTCTTTGGGTAGTCTGTGGTTAATTACCGCAAAAGGAATATTTGTCTTTTGGGTCTAGCTGACCCACAGAATAAAGTCCCTATATCCTTTGTTATATGAGTGCTTTGCTGCTGTCTTCCATCTGGGAAGCAGAAGTCAGTAGTCTGTTTCCCGAAACACAAGCTTTTGAAAGGATTCCCTGGCAGCAGACATATGATCATTGTAGAATCAGTCCCTGCAGGGATGTCCTTGTGTTCCCCTTGCAGGCCACTTGGTTACCTAGCTTTCCTAGGACTAAGAGCCTGAGAATAGTGGAACCTTGGTCTGACTGAAAAAAGAAGTGGGGGGAAGTAATCAGTCTGTCTTGTTGTTCACTATCTGATCTAGTACTTCCTGCAGTGCTGAAAAGTGAAAGCATGTAGCCAAGCTGCTTGAGACAGCAAAAATGTTGCATTGTATCATCCTTCAAATCCTTGAATGATCTCTCTTGGTGAGTCAGCTAGAGTAGCTCTGGACTCGCAGCCCTTGCTTTCACCCCCACCCCCAACACAGCTGTTGCTTAAAAAAAGTCACAAGCTAGCACACAGAGTACAGAAGATAACTTTGTTTTGTCCAGATTCTTAGGAAAGATGCTAAATGAAAATAATGTAATCCTCATGCTAGGCAAAATCCTCAGATGATTTAGATGTGAATGTATGCAAATACATCTGGTATTACAGCTCTATATATAATGTTTGTTTGCCTGTCAGAGCTGTAATCACATAATTCTCAATGATGCACTTTATTGATGGAAGTGTAATTTATGGTCATATTTAGTCAGAAATTTCAGCAGGCAATAATTTGAACAGAGTTGAAAACCAAGTTGGACATTTGACCTTTCAGAAAAAAAAAATTAGAAAAACATATCTGTTCACCAAGGACTATATATTTTTTCAGAAGGATGAACCTCCCTTGAACCCGTGCACTGTTTGCACTTGCAAGTCTTTTGCAAGCAGTTACACTCTTTGGATACAAGATCAATTGTGCAGTTGCAAAAATAAGGTAACACACACAGTTCCTGCCACATGTGATATACACGTCAAATACAGTGCATCTTGTGAGCCAATAGAACACAATGGAACATAAATTGACACAAAGATGTGTGTGACAGCAAAGTCAGTCACCAGTTTTAGAAAAATTAGTCATGCCACTTTTTACTGGTGGGTAGTATCTACAGACAATTATGTTGATGTTTTTAGTGGGGAAAGAGGATGCAGCTAATTGTTCACCAACATCATCATATATCAAGATAAATAGTTATTACTCAAATACTTATTTTGTGCTAATGAGGCTTCCAAAGTATTTTGTTTCATTGTGTATTGATTCAGTGGGAAAATGTATACCTCTGGGCAGCCACCAGAATTACATGCAATGTCGTGACAAAATTTCCTTATCAACAAAAGCAATGAGAGGTGGTCTCACTAATTAACTGGTTACTGAGTAATGCTTCCGGGAATACCCAAAACTACCTTCACGCTTGCCCGGTATGGCATATGATAAACAGTAGTGAGCTATTAGCAGTTATTGACATTTGTCAGCTCTGGGTTTTGTAGCAGGAAAACGGAAATGGCAGCAATCATGCCCAATTTAGTTTCTCGTGATGTCAGGGCTTCATGGACCCTCATACTCACATCAAGAAGCACCCCGAAAAGGTTTACAGATGTGCAGAAGGCAGTCAGCTATGACAGTGATGCTGCCAATGTTGCACATGGATCAACTAACGATTAAGAAATCAAAAGCGATCACTGTGGTTTACTGACAGCTGGCTCAATTGTTTGCACCTGTTTCCCCTCTGCATTACCCATAGGTCTGGAATGGATTACCCTGGCTTGTGCTAGACACATTTTACCTTTCCTCACCATGATATATCCCCAGCAACCTTTCTGCTAAAGATCACACAACGCTCCTTAGTACAGGACCATTAAAGTAAAGGAGACAATTTGCTGTTTGTGTTATTTTCAATCAAGGCTTTCACACATTTTTATGCCCATCCATGGAATTCAGCTCTTAAGTGAAAGCCATTAAAATACATAGAATCAGGCATGGGCCTGACTTACAAAATCTAGATCCAAAGCTGGGTTTGGATTCCAACTTACAGATGCACTTCTCTTTCTTGCACTCCAACTACAGTAGGATTCTGGAGAGGCACCTTCTCTTCTTGGTTTTGACAGACTGGGGACAAGACCTAAGTTAGTATAAAATGGTAGATCTCCATTGATTTCAGTGCAGCTATGCAGATTTATGTTAGCTGGGAGTCTGGCTCAGTCTCCCAGTGCTTCACAGTTCCTCATTTAAGATAGTTCTCTTCCAGGGATATTGTGAGGAAAGTTTCAGTGATATTTGTGAGTTGCTTGGCTACAGCAGTGATGGAGGCCATAGAAAAAAGCCAAAAAAAAAAAAATTATCTTCCCCCCAGCAACCTCTGAATGCTCAGTAAAGAGAACAGGTTTTTTTATCTGGAGGTGTCACTGACTCAGATCTACATACCTTTTGAAAATCACATAAGTCACTTAGGAGTCTCAGTCCCATAATGTTACCCCAGATGCCTTCAACTGATTTTAAATAAATCTTTCAGATGTTAATGTGGATCAGATTATGTGTTTGTATTACTACCCATTAGAACAGGGGAACTATATTCCTGTAATAGATTCAGTTATAGGTTCACACAGAGGAGAGGCAAGTGGAGTTTGCTATGATGTGTGGAATTATACTGGAATGGCTTCCTCCTTGAGAAGCCACCTCTCTCTTGAAGCCATACTGCCACCAAGCTGGCTCCCTCTCTATGAGAGAGAGGCTACAGCAGAAAAGGGCCCTCTGCCCTGAACAAGCTACCACCTCTTCCTCAGTCAGAAATACTGGTCTGGGCTGTTGACACTTCAAAATGCAGTTATTTGTTCTGTCTACTATTCAGGGAAGAGGTATAACCTATGTAGTGCGAGAAGCAGAGTTCTGCTGCTAGGGTGATGTGAGGAGTAAGCTGCAACTTAATTTTGTTTGTTGCTGTAACTTATGTTGTGGTTGCCCAGACTTGTGCATAATCTCCTCTATTTGTTCAGTTAAAAATAAGTCCAGAAAAATTAAATATAAGAATAAAAATACATAAAATAGTCAGGCAACTGGAAGAGATACACCAATTATCATTTGTCCAAAAGTTCCTCTCAGAAGTGTGGTAACTATTCCTGTGTCTAAAGTGTGTCAGTTATTCAATCAGGGTGCCGAAACCCCCTGCCACAACATCAGTAGATAATGCTACACAGGCAAAATGAACAGTTCAAACCTGAGGCTAAATATGTTTAAATGAACTAGAGAGCAAATAATTACAAATCAAAATTCTCTCAAGGACACCATTGTCCGTTAATGAATTACACAGAATTACAGACCAGTCAACTTAGCTTCTGTACCAGGAAAGATAATGGAACAAATAATTAAGGAATCCATTTGCAAACATTTACAAGATAAGGTGATAAGTAACAACATGGATTTGTAAAGGACAAATCATGTCAAACCAACCTGGTAGTTTTGATAGGACAAACAAGCCTTGTGAATAAGAGGGAAGTGTAGATGTGGTATATCTAGACTTTAGTAAGGTTTTTGATACAGTCTCACATAACCTTTTCATTGATAAACTAGGGAAATACAATCTAGATGGAACTACTATAAAATGAGGGCATAACTAATTGGATAACTGTTCCCAGAGAGTAGTTATCAGTGTTTCACAGTTATGCTGGAAGGGCTTAACAAGCGGGGAGTCCACAGGAATCAGTTTTGTTCA
This sequence comes from Apalone spinifera, assembly GCA_030068395.1. Taxonomy (NCBI): domain Eukaryota; kingdom Metazoa; phylum Chordata; order Testudines; family Trionychidae; genus Apalone; species Apalone spinifera. The sequence continues at coordinate 50,701,145 of CM057846.1, read as the reverse complement.
ATATCTTCATCAACGATGTCGATAATGGCATACAGAATACCCTTATAAAGTTTGCAGATGATACCAAGCTGGGAGGGGATGCAAGTGTTTTTGGGGATAGGATTATAGTTCAGAATATATCTGGATAAACTGGAGACATGGTCTGAGGTAAATAGGATAAAGTTAAATAAGGACAAATGCAAAATACTGCACCTAGGGAGTGATAATCAGTTTCACACATACAAAATAGCAAGTGGCTGTCTAGGAAGGAGTACTACAGGAAGGCATCGAGGGGTCATAGTGGGCCACAAGCTAAATAGGAGTCAGTGTGACACTTGCAAAAAAAGCAAAAATGATTCTGAGATGTGTTAACAGAAGTGTTGTAAGCAAGACACGAGAAGTAATTCTTTTACTCTATTCTGAATGGATTAGGCCTGAACTAGAGTATTGTATCCAGTTCTGGGTGCCACATTTCAGGAAAGATGTGAACAAATTGGAGAAGGTGCAGAGAAAAACAACAAAAAATGTTAAGAGTCTAGAAAACATGACCTATGAGGGAAGACTGAATGAATTGGGCTTGTTTTGTCTGGAAAAGAGAAGACTGAGAAGGGACATGATAACAGCTTTCAAGTACATAAAAGTTTGTTGCAAGGAGAAGAGAGAAAAATTGTTCGCCTTAACTCCTGATGATAGGACAAGGAACTATAGGCTTAAATTGTATTAATAGGGATTTAGGTTGTACATTAGGAAAAAATTCCTAGCTGTCAGGGAGGTTAAGCATTGAAATAAATTATCTAGGGAGGGTATGAAATCTCCATCATTGTATATCTTTAAGAGCAGGTTAGACAAACAGCTGTCAGGGCTGGTCTAGAGCCAGTCTGTGGGTCAAATCCTGCCCTCCAAGCCTGTTAATCCAGCGCATGGCCCACCCCGCTGGGACCCTCAAGCAGAGAGCAGTCCTATGCCTGCCAATAGGAACCGAGATATTGTGCTGCTGATAGGGGCAGTGCATGAAGTCTCCCCCCAGCACATGGGCCAGAGAGGCACATGGAGGGTACAGCCAGATGCTATGAGTGTAATGGGGCTGCTACAGCCACGTAACCTGCCTGAGGGTGCTGCTTGGCTGCTGACCAGGAGCCATCTAGGTAAGCACCTGCTGGGCAGGGCCTGCCTGGTACCCCACCTCTTTCCACATCCTAATTCCCTGCCCCAGGTCACCACCCAAACCCTCTTCACTCCTTCTTTCCTAGGTCACAACTCCTTCCCAGACCTCGCACCACCTCCTACACCCTTCCCCGAGGCCAGAAGCCTCTCTTGCATCTCTGATGCACTTCAATCCTCTGCCTCATTTCATCACCCAAACTCTTTGCATCCTTCCTGCCCCAGGTCACAACTCTCCCTCCCGCCAGACCCTGCATACCTCTCTCAAGCCAGAAGCCACTCCTGCACCCATACCACCTGCCCCAGGTCACAACCCCCTCCTTCTCCCAAACTCCCTCACAGACCCACACCCTTTCCTGCACCCCAGATCCTTCACTCCCCCATAGAAAAGTGCATCCCTTGACCTCTTACCAAAATCTTGGCATGGCCTCCATCAAAAATTAGATGGTCTAGAATGGTGCCTGTTCCTTTCAGGAGTGCAAAGGACTACACTTGATGAATTCTTGGGGTTCCTTACAATTCTATGATCCTGTAGTCAAAAGAGAGGTTATGGTGATAAGGAATATTTGTAACAGGCCATCCCCCTAAATACATCATGTACCAAACGGGAGCAGCTGAGCTGTATTGCCTAATAACACAGCTGTAACACATAAGGATTAGCAAAGAGCAGCGGCTTAAGACAAAGCCAAAAGCAATTAGCAATCACTATATGTTGGACTCATGCATTCCTGTACATCAAAGCTTTAACACTGTGGAATTTCCAGATTATGTACATGAAGTCTTTCTGGAAAATGATGTTGCCATAGAGTATGGCTCCGTGCATGTGTATGTTACCTATTGCTCAAATTCAGAAGGTGTAACTTTGCTTTAATGAAATAAAATTTAAAAAGCCCTGGTCTGCTTTATGGGTCTAGAATGCTTTGGTTTGCAGGGTTATCCATATATACTTTATTTTGGTTAAATTTTAATTAAAAGATTTCCACATCCCCATTTCCATTACTTTGATTTCTGATATTTAGTGTTATCCCATTTGAACTTGTGCACAATCTCTGTAAGAAGCAATGTTAATGTGATAGCATTGGCATCTTCCTCTGAATAAACAAAGCAAATTCAGATTGTTTCTGAAACAGCTCACTGGGTTTGTTTTACTAATTTTTATAGTTCTTATCATAGTGTCAACTAAGTAACAATATCAACACTTAACAAAAATGTAAAATAAATATCAGCAATACATGGGGAGATCAAGACCACTCTTTGTTGCTGGTGAATAATATAGGCTTGTTATCAAAAAGGAGATGAGAAGCTTTTTGGGGGAGGCATCTCAGAATCAGTAAGAAACACAACAAATAAATAAATATTTTCATACCATTTCTAACTAATGGTCAAAACTGGTGCCCAGGCTCTTAGCCAGTCTCAGTTCTTCTGAACATGACCCTTCAAGAAAGGTTAAATCTTGCTATCTGTAGAGCATCTTCAAATGCCACTGAAGTGAATGACAGGACACTCTTAACTCATGGTCCTGTGTAACTCAGGAGTTCAGTGAGTGTTGAGAACTAAATATCAGAGTTTAGAACAGATTTTGTCCACTGATCACCTCTTAGATAATAAAAACAATAAATAGTTCTGTGGCACTTTAGGGTACATCTACAGTGCGGGCTAAAGTCGAATTAACATATGCAACTTCAACTATGTTAATTGTGTAGCTGCTATCGAAGTACCTTAACTCAGCTTTTGGCACTGTTTACACAGCAGGAAGTTGAAGGAAGAACACTCCCCCTTCAACTTCCCTTACTCCTCATGAAATGAGGGTTACAGGAGTCAGAGTAAGAAGCCCGTTATTTTGAAATTATTTCGAAATAATGAGCTTGCTGTGTAGATGTGCACTCTGTTATTTCGAAATAATGCTGCCGTGTTGACATGCCTTTAGGGAGTAACAAATATATATATATATATATATATATATATATATATATATTATCACGAGCTTTTGTGGTCAAAACCGACTACTTCAGATGAGATGATCACTCAAGATCATCTCATCTGAAGAAGTGGGCTTTCACTATGAAAGCTCGTGATACTATATTTATATATATGTTAGTCTCTAAGGTGCCACAGGACTACTTGCTGTTTTTAAAGTTACAGACTAACATGGCTACCCCTCTGAGACGCTTAAATAATATTTTTCACATGCTATGTAATACTACAGCATCTGGTTTCTCTTCAGAGTAGCATGGCCTAGTGGATAGTGCATTGGACTAGGACTCAGGAGATCTGAGTTTTATTACTGGCTGCCAGATGACCTTGAGCAAATCACTTCCCTCCTCTGTGCCTCTGTTTCCCTAGCTGTCAAATGTATATTATGAAACTAACCTTCTTTATAAAAACACCTTGAAATGGTCTCACGAAAAGTCCTATATAAGAGTTAGATATTATTATTATTTCTAGCTAAACATTTATAGTAAGCTCCGCAACATTAACTAAATATTTTAGACAATTTTTAGAGATACAATCGAAGATTACTATTATTTTGATCTTTTTCAGTGTGAATTCAATGTGAATTCAAGATGGATCCTTTACTTCCGGAAAATGAGCATCAGTGTTTTAAAGAGTGAGAATACCACTTTCAGAATCTTGTAGCTGTCAGCCGGTGCACACTGTGTCACAAAGCACAGTTCAGAAATAGTTATCACACAACAGGGTAGGAAATGATAATCCAAACCCTGGTATCCTTAAGGTAAACTACCTGTATAATCAGTGGAACAGCTGAACATTTCAATTAAGTCTTTGTGAATGGTGCAATAGTGAATTAAATTAAAAAAATACTGAAGGGGTCAAGTTGGCAGCCAGATATTTCCCCAAGGTTAGTTCACTCAGTTAATCTATTCCCTTTCAGTAAGCATCTTTTCTGAATTGGTAGGAGGCACCCTGGGAATGGATAAATTCATTCAGCTGCTTTTCACTTGTGCTTTAAGTTATCTCTGGCTTGAATTGTTAAGGTTTAATTCTGATGTCACATACAGAATGTGAGTGCATAACACTACATATGGTATCTTGTAAAATCAGCTACTGTGTTTGAACATGCAAAAGGATTAGCTCACTTTACAAGATGTGTGTCAATCCATAGGCAGATATAACAAGAAACATATATCAGACTCAGTGGTTTTATATTCTGTTAAATAGTTTACAGCCGGATGTCTTTTAAATCTGTGTTTGCTTTTATTTATTTTTGTTTCTGTTCATCCTAAATAATCTGACCCTGGCCACAGCCAGGCCTGACTGAGGGACAGACAGCAGCTGGATTGTGCCAATGATTTCCGAGAGAGCCAAACATGTGTTTGGAGTTCTATGCTGTTTGTTCCAGGCAAACATGTGTTTAAACTACTGATGCCTCATAGAGAATTTTGAAAAACATTTTGTAGAGAAAAATTCTACTTATGTCATATTTTCTGCATTCTTCAAGTCTTATTTGATTATTATTCCTGAGGATATCTGATTTTTTGTTATGTATTTCATAACTAAATCAAACATTTTGATTTAAATCAAACAGTATCTCTCAGAACATTAAACATGGAAAACAAAGACAGCAGTTAAGGACATTATAAAGATCCTTACTAAAAAGACATCCTAACTGCAAAACAAACAATTCTCTTATCATCTCCCTGTTACTCCATCAATCTTTCCACACCCAAGAAAAGAGTTGGACTTTGGGATCTTCCCTTCTAGACATTTATGTGCTGCTGCTGTTGATTCTTACCTGAAATGATTATTTTACAAACATGGGTAAAGTACATGGGGTTACAAGAATGGGACAAATATTAACTGCAATGCATGATCAGATTACACAGATAAACTGTCATACAAGAAGGCTCTAGACTATTAGAAAATTACAGTTTGTACCTTTAGAATTTTTTTTGTCAATTTAGCAAAATTAATCTGAAGATTTAAACCACTATTTGCCCGAAAAGAATTTGTGCATGACAGATAGAACAGCAAAAATCATTGCCACATTTAATTGATAACTGTACGTATTCAAGCATTAGACCAGAATCAAATCCTGCATATCTCACCCAGAAAAAACTCCTGATGAAGTCAATGAATAATAGTTTCACCCCAGAATTGCAGGACTAGGTCCAGGGCTCAAAATATGATGGAGTGGGCTCAAATGTCATTAGAGCTTTCCTTACAACCTGAACCATTGTACAAAATGTTAACTTTAGTTAAAAAAGGGTGGGAGTACAAGGGGAGAGCACCTCCTCCTGCAAACAGACAGGCTACTTCTACACTGTAGGCTTTTTGCGCAAGAATAGCCGTTCTTGCACATAAACTTGCAGAGCGTCTACACTGCATGTGCGTTCTTGCACAAGTAAATTTACAGTAAGGCATCGGAACAGAGGGCTTCTTGCACAAGAGTTATTCCTTTCCTCACGAGGAATAAGCCCTCTTGGGCAAGAAGGCAGTGTGGACAGGCAACGGGGGTTTCTTGTGCAAGAAACTCCTATGGCTAAAATGGCCATCAGAGCTTTCTTGAGCAAGAGAGCGTCCAAACTGCCATGGACACTCTTGCACAAAAGCACATCACTTGTGCAAAAGCACATGGCAGTGTGGACCCGCTCTTGTGCAAAAAGCCTGCAGTGTAGATGTAGCCACAAGGTGGGTGAGGTTATATCTTTTATTGAGCCTATTTCCGTTGGTGGGAAAAACAAACTTTTGCATGAAGCTCTTTTTCAGGTCTTCAGAGTTTGCTCTGGGCCTCCCTACTGAGGGAGGCCTGGGTCCAGGAGTTGAAGAGTGAACCAGCCCTACACTCACCCTGCAATTATGGCTTCTGTCCAGGGAGGCTGGTCTGATGCCCTGCATTGCAATCAGTTATGCACGATTGAAGCACCACTCAGGTTTGGTTCCATTGCCCCTCTGTCTTGGGGCCAAATTTCATTGCATGGTGCTGTGATCCTGAATTTGGATCACAATGCCATTCTGTTTGGGGGCCCACTCAAGCAGGTGCTTAGCACTACTTGCCTCTTTTGGTCCACCTTCTGGGTGGCCCTGGTTCTGGAATAGCCCCTGCAAATGCTCACAAAGCATCCAGAGAACAGGTGAGGGCTATTTACATCTCTCATTAACAGGGCCAGACTGACAAGCTTGGAGCCAGCATTTCAACTCTGTTTTGGAGGTAAAACAATGAACATTGTCTGAGCAGTGAATCCTTCCCTTACAGCTGGCCAGGCAAAGCTTGTGTGTCCAGAAACAGTGGATCAGATTCCAGGCACAGAAGACAGTTTGTGCTGAGGAACCCTCCACAGACTTTGCCTTTGTCTGTCTCCTACACTAGGCAAGAAAGCCTTGGTTGAAGGCTATGCAGCATAAACGTGAGAGAGGCTCCTTCTGAGCACAGCTTGTCACAGACATCTCAACTAAATATTTTTTTGTTGGGACCAAATCTTTCCATAGAAAACTGTGCCCCTAGCGAAGACACTCACCTGACCGAGGCAACAGACTGCCTCAGCTCTCAGGTGAGTGCTCAAACCACAAAACTGTTGGAGATTTGGGGGGAATAATACAAAATTTCTAAAAAGCTTGATTCATTCTATATTGACATGGAGGGGAAAAACTGTCAAAACCACTGAAATTTTTTAAAAATAGAATTCTTGCTTTCCAGCCCCAGTTCTGAGCTCTGCCTTCCCACCAAAACTGTTCTGTTGTGTCATTCTTGTGTTTGCTCTGTCTCCTGCCTCCCTCCCTGCTTAAAGGGCAGGCACAACAAGCTACAAGAACAAATGTTTCCTCTGCTTGCAGGGAACACTGTGTACTGGTGCAGAGAGCTTTATTCCTAATCTAAGCACTCACTGTGCAATACCTCTCCCTGAGTGTGAGATATTCCTAAGGGCGACAGAGGAGATATTACAGCTATTAAACACTGGAGTTGGTTACAAAACGTTTTCCCTCCATATTACATTATTTTTAACTTACAAATAAGAAAATTATGATTTTGCTTTTGTTAAACTCTTTTTGAGGCGGATTGTTAAAAACCAGACTCTCAAAACTAAACTAAAAACATGATAACCTGGACATTTTCACAGAAATGTCCCTTTTGTCAAAAAAGCCACTTTGACAGAAAATTTTCAATACGTTAATGTAGCCAGACAGGAACCCCCCTGTAACATCGGCTGACAGTTCTAAATAAAATTGTATTTTAAAGAGCATCTAGTAACGCAGTTAAGCCAAGCCATGATTCACTTAAAAGAGGTATGGTTTGTCCTAATCTAACTTTTCATGTATTTGTGTTTATTCTAGGTATAAGTATTTTTCTGATATCAGCACAATGGGAGAGGCATGTGTATAGTAATGAATTTACCTTTAAAACATCTCTGGGTGTGCGTGTTCATTTTAAACATAGGAAACGGCGGCAAAAAGATTAAATGATTTGCTCAAGGTCAAACAGGCAGTTTGTGTCAAACTTGGAACAGAATCTGGATCTTTAGTCCCAGTTCAATGCATTAATCCTTCCTCTTAGAATCATTGGGTCTTTTGTTCCACAGTATTAACGAAGGGGCCAAAGTATCTCTAAGAATGGTTACTTCTTCATAGACATGTTGAGGCTATATTTGTAAGTATGAAGTCATGATTTGTGATCACTCACATGCCATGCTTCACTGCTTCCAAGAAAAAACAAAATACATCATTAGCCTTAGGGCAAGCTGAGTGAAGAGTAAATGGCTCACAGCTAGGAAACTTGCTAGCTTAGTCAAATGAATCTTTCTTGTATAAGACCATGAGCTGCACAGATGTGTCATAATTTACTGTTTAATGATTATTCTCAAATCAAATAATGTTCAAGAGATTACCACATCTGTAAAATACTCTGACTAAAAGCACAGGACATTTTATACTGAATGACATAGATAAGCAACTTGTTATTGATAGGGACAGCAACTTTGTGTTAACATTACTGATGCATAAACTGGCAAAGAGTTTAGTTCAAGAGAAAAACAAACTCTCAGAGCTCTCCTTATTATAATTTTGTTTAGACATTCTCTCTTCAGCCTGGTTTTTGATTTAGACAGCACCTGTAAGGCTGTTTGTGGCTTCCCAGTGTACTTTTGGCCATCCTCCTTTTCTCCAGCATGATGTTTGTTTTTCCTGCACACGTGCTACCAGCATAGGTTCAATTATTTCCCCTGGTTTTTTGAAGCCCTCTTGTCACTGTCCACAATCAAATTAAGCATATTGCATGTGATCCTTTTTTTTGAGGCTCATGTTGAATTTGGGGACTAAACCAACTACAAAAACATAAACACAATAGCCAAAGAATCAGCAGGCTCCTGAAACATGACTATTGTTTTTTCCCCTGCTGCTTCATAACAGGTGGTATTTATCTAAGCAGCCTGCACTGGGCAGCTGGTTGATGGGTGCTTCCAGCTGGACATCATCTCTCCATTTAGCTCAACCACACCTGCTTCAGACAGCAAACAAGAGCCTTTTTTCATCTTCCATATCTGCATGAAAGGGGTTTTTTTTTGGGGGGGGGAAGGGTGTGTGAGTTGTAAGGGGGGTGAGGAATCTTGGACCAATCACACCTCTTTCAGCTGTAATAATTCATAATGTCTGCAGATGCCATCTGGTCTTATACCAGAGAAAAAGAATTAGGTCTAAGGTTTTCTTTTCTTTGTTTTCTCTCTGACACTACTCTCTTTAACACAGCCATTTCATTATCTCTTGCTATCATTTGATCAGATTTGTCTTCCATTAAAACTTCCTTTCCCTTGAAGCAGACAGTGACATGAGTATGCATGCCTCTCTGGGCTTTTATTGTTCTGAATTAAGAAATGGTAGAATAGCCTCATGAAAGATTAATGACTTCCTGCAAGCATCTTTGTACCTGAGGACAAGCAATTACAAAAATATGTCAAAAAGAAAACAAGAAAGGATGTTAGAGTGTACTGGCCAGGTATTTCCTGGCAGACAGCAAGCGTAGCTTGTTCCAGTGCCAGCTTATTTAGAGCTAAGAAAACTTCTGTCTTGAACTCATGTATCATGTTTTGTTTTGTACATTAGTGGCAATGTTGTCTTTGTAACAATATATATATATAACTGACACTGTACAGGTATTTCCCTTGTTGCTTGGATTGTACTTGTGTTTGCTGGCATGTGCTTGCACTGGTTTATGTTAGCTGATTGACTTTAAGACTGAACACTAAGACTTGATTACAAAATATATATTGTCAATAATTGTTTCATATTTACCAGTTCTCATTTCTGTACAGAGTTATTTTCTGATTGATTTTGTAAAGTTTGCTTTGGGTTCATGGGGAATCAAGGCAGGAGCCTGAAAGAAACTCTATATGCTGAATACTTTAAAGGTGAACGTTCATCATTCAACTAACTTTCTGTCACGTCTTTGAGAGACATCAGGAACTAAACAGAGTCTGTTTCTCTAAAAAAGGGCATCAGAAGTACACTGAGAACTGGCTGAAACTCATTTCTGTTTAGAAGAAGCACACCAAGATATTTTGCAATTAACCACAAATATTTATACCCAAATATCATGGAAAGTCTGAGTTAAACCCCTAAAAGCCAGAAAATTTAGAATGGAGGCTTTTCAATGCAGTCTTAACTTGGCCAGTTGTTCATAGGGAGTGCAGCACAGATGGTATGTGAGATCACCCCAGCAATAAACAGGGAAAGCAGATGACTTGTGTAGTCTTAATGGTCTCACTTTGTTGGAATTGGCACATTGCAAGGGCCCTAATAACCTCCATGTTGATGGACTGGGTTCCAACATGATTGTCCCCGAATGGGATTAAAGTGCTATTGCTGCATTTTAAGATCCAGATGGGACTCCTTGGCTACGTCTACACTGGCATGATTTTCCGGAAATACTTTTAACGGAAAAGTTTTCCGTTAAAAGCATTTTCGGAAAAAGACTGTCTAGATTGGCATGGACACTTTTCCGCAAAAGCACTTTTTGCAGAAAAGCGTCCGTGCCAATCTAGACGCGCTTTTGCGCCAAAAAGCCCCGATCGCCATTTTTGCGATCAGGGCTTTTTTGCGCAAAACAATGCCGTCCTGTCTACACTGGCCCTTTTGCGCAAATGATTTGCGCAAAAGGGACTTTTGCCCGAACGGGAAGGGCAAAGTATTTCCACAAGAAGCACTGATTTCCTACAGTAGGAAGTCAGTGTTCTTGCGGAAATTCAAGCAGCCAGTGTAGTCAGCTAGCCAGTTTTTGCGGAAAAGCGGCTGATTTTCCGCAAAAACTGGCCAGTCGAGACACAGCCCTTGTGTTTTAACCATGTCTACAAACCATGATATAGCCTGGCTCTGTCCAGGGTCCTTTGCAGGCCTCCTCCCCTCACATTGTGGTAGTTCTAGTGTAGATGGGTCCACAGGCCCAATCTGTATGAAGGTTTCAAATCACAGGTCCAATCCTGCTCACTAGCATTTAGTTACTGAACCAAATGAGAACAAGATTATGCTCAAGTTAGCACAATTCCTTATGGAACTTTTTAAAATTTGCAAACTTGCCATTCTGTCCCCAGGCAGGAAAGAATTTATACATAGAGAGAGAGATCATATAACATCAGTACACAGGCACTCTATTTTGACATTAAAATAGGTTCCAGAGTGAACACACTAGATATGAAAGGGCTGATACTCTGGAGAGGTAAATTGTGTATTTCTCTTCACTTTTCAATAGCAGCACAATGGGTCAAATACCTGCTTGATGAAACATACCAACAATGGTTTTAGCCCAAGGTGTGTGAAAAATGTTATCATCGAAATGGAGTTATTTTAAAAAATCTGTCAATAGAATGAATGCCCTAACTCCTCATTTGCATTTGATGTGTTCCAGAATGATAAGAAATATTTTCAGTGAAATTATCCTTTGGTTTAATGTGCAAGTGTTTTTTAAATCAATTACACTATAGAGCCACTGCTAGGAATGGAAATGTATCCATCTGTTTCACACCTATATATATAGGGTTGGTGCAATCATACCGTATTTCACAATTGTGTAAGTAAACCAAGCATTCTGTAGATACATGAATGATGCTTGGGGATGTATCACAAATTCTTATTTACAAGTGACATCTGCTCTTGCCTGATAAGAAGAGCATAGTTATCCAAGGCGAGCTGAACTTCCTTCCAGGAGTTTTCATCCAGACCTGTTTATGAGATGCTGAATGTGGCTTTTACATAAGTGTTAAATAAAGAATAAATCCATTTCTTACAAGTAAGCGATACATGCACTCACACTGTTAAACATGATCACCTACACAAAGGGAGAAACAACTGGTTCATTCTAAAGAACAGCTATTGGTGCCAAAAGTGGAAGAATTGAATAAGGCAAAAAGAAAAACTTAGTTCCTCCCTAGGATATTAATGATACAATGTTATCTTTCACTGTCTCATACGGGCACACACACAAGATGGACCATGTGAAAACAAGATACAGCCCTTTTCGTTATAACCCTAACTAAGACCAGAGCCAGCTAAACTCAGCTAATGTTAGTTTCTTAGTTAGGACTTAGGCTCAGGAGGGTCTCAGATCAAATCTGAGTCACACTGCTGCTAACTGGGTTAGAAATTTCTTCTTTTCAGCCTTGACTTTCAAATCTATATAATGTGGATAGTAGCCATCTTTTTGTTGATGGGGAGATCATTTAGCATTAGTCATCCTTGACAAATGCTAACACAATGCGGGAAATATGTGAGGGACTGTAGGGTTAATGGAGAGAAAACTCCACCGCTCAAAACACAAGCAATCTGTCCCATCCAAAGATTCAGCCTGGATTTTTGGTGAATAAGGACATTACAAATTCAGAGGAATGACAAACTAATAACATATATGTATGTAGTATGTTACAACTTCTTAACGGTGTTTAGACATAAAACCATCTCCGTTACTAATCTCACTGTATGTTGGGGACATACAGTGAACTACAAATTTGACTCAGGTATAGCTCAACTAAAATCAATAGGGTTAGAGTAGGGTTATATTTGGCATCAAGGGAGGAAGTGTCTCTCCCATGACCCCACAATAAATTAATGAATAAACCACTAATTCCTTAAGAAATTATTGTATCAGATCCCACTATGAGAGCACTAGCCCATATTCTCTCAGTAAAAACAATAGCCAAATTACTACTAATCTTAATATTTAAAATAAAAAGTCATTATTCAATTTTACCATATTTAAGATATGTGAGAAAACACACAAAGTCAAATCTTCTACTTCTTCAGTGTTATTCTCCTTTAAATTTAAATTACCTTATTCCATTTTAAAATGTATTTTTACTTCAACTAATGTGTTTACTGTAGTTTACTTGGCAATGTCAAAGCTGGCTTGCTAGCAGTCTCCTGTTTTTCATTGCAATTATTAAGGTAATTTTCAGACTGTTTACAGATAAGAAGTGGATTTAAAAAAAACCCCTGTTACTGCCAAGAAACTACACTATAAAAAGCCTTTCCAGAACTGAAATTCTATTACCTGAAATAATGCAACAGATATTGAAAACGGGAATTTTGTGCATCACTTGTGATCTATAACTAATAATCTGCTGACATGTATGGCAAAAATTAATTGCTGTTTACTTGGAAAACAAAAAGAGCCAGATTTGTCTCTAGCAAGCCCATTCCAAGAACACTGGAACAATACATTGCTGCTTACTCTCCCAGCCATTACAGTGTCAGCTGAAATAAAGACTGAAATATATGAAATGAACAAAAATAGTAAGTTGAAAATTACTCTTTGCAGATAAACACAATAAAAGGTTACTAAAACAATGTGTCCTCTCTTTTTGTAAACTATTATCTTAATTTCTACCAGAATAATTTTTTGGAGTGGCTCTGTGTTGTGGAATTTTAAAAGAACCAGAAACCTGATTTATTAAAATACGTGCTTGCATTAAGCTTTGACTTAGTGCCTGTAGGTCTTTCAACACTGGGACTTAACATTCTGACCTAACATTTAATGTATTAATCCTTATTTTATCCTGATACCAAGACTCTCTGCTGTATTAAATCAATCCAGGTTAATTCAAAATTAGGTCTCTCCCACCCAGTATCAATAGGTCCACTGTTGGTTTTCCCTAGAGCTGACCACCCAGTTTTATGAGAATCTGCAGTGAATTAGAAAATCTGACATTGCTGGAGGAGCTGGACAGCTAGGATATGGCTTGTCATTCCTCTTATACAATACACACTCTTTGTCTGCTATCTCTTAAACTAACCTGACATAACTTAGCCTCCTGGTCAATGGTATCTTTATTCTCTCAGAAGGAATGCCTTGCTCACCGGCGTTATTAAGAAATTTCTGGACAATGTTTAGTGGCTGTGCAATAATCCTAGGTTCTATTAAAAAGCCATCTGGGTAATTAATAGCACATTTGTTCTCAGCCTCCTCCCAATTTGTCCATTAGTGGAATAAAAGCACAGGACAAAGGGTAATGTGGTTCAGTTATATTTTACAAGAATTCTTCAGGAAGTTGAAAACACATGATAGTTTTCCAAAGATACATATGTTTATGGGCGCTCAGTGAGAGCAGCAAACAGCAAAATCCACTGGATTTTATTCAGGCTTTCCCACTGTCAATAGCTGATTGACTTAAAAAACTGATAGGCAGCATTTACTATGTTCTTAGTTGTATTGAGAGGAGTAGGGTGTATGATTTGCCTATATAATTTCCAGTATATTAAAACTGATTCCAAGATCCATATCATGGCTCCACATCAAAACCAGCACAAATAACTTTTATACCCTCTCTCACCTGGTAGTTGAAGGCTTTTCTGAAGTTTCTTTTTAACGTCCTCTTGAAAGCAGGATTAAAGCCTCAGGCTGCACTCTCGTGTGAGTGATTTTCCCCTGTCTTTTATTCTCCCTTTCTTTTTCTTTTTTCTTTAGAGCATCTGAAGAAAAAATACTTTGAGATTTTAGAAGTTTGAGGTTAAAATTAAGAAACTAGACCCAATCGAGCTTAGCTGGGTTTTTATTCCTTATTTTTGTAATGTGGATAATTACTACAATTTTGTTTCTTGCCATTAAAAAAAAAACAAGTTTGCCTCTTCTAAAATACTATGCAAAATTGGTTGAGAACACAAGAGTGTTTTCATCCAAGGACAACATCTTAGAAGTAGGAATCTGTGTTGTGCAGTACATACGTGTGTGTCTCTATGCATATGTATGTATGTGTGATGGGGGCCAGGAACTATAGCTGGGATAAGCCATCTAGCTCAACTGGAACTCAACTGAACTGTGGAACTGTTCTGATTTACACCAGCTGCAGAACTTTATATGGATTCACATACAGTGGCTCACATATATACAAAGATTTTCCCATCTGAACTGTTGTCTGCTATATGTGGAAATTGTAAATTTTTCTTCAAAACCCCAAATGCCTAAAAACGGAAATATTTGGATATGCTGCTGCCCTATGGAAGTTGTAGTTCAGTTGCATCACACTCTCATTCTCTTCTTTGGGCCAGACACCACAAGCTTCAGTTCAGCTCTTGGATGCACCATGACCAGGGAATCCCATGACACACCCTCTCCACTCACCAAGAGGAAAGACCATGCAGCGTCACAGGAAAAATAGTCAGACTAAGGAAAGTGGTGCTGGAACAGCTTTTTGAGTGAGGGTGCTGAGCTGCACACACATCCCTTTCCCCAGTCTGTGCCTGTCACCCCCCACCCCCTAGAGTGGAGCCAGCAGTCGGGACACCACATGTGGGACCCAGAGGTGGAGCCTCCAGGTATGGGACCAGCAGCCGGCTGGGATCCCAGGGCTGAGTGGCGCATGGGGGGCTGGCAGCCTAATGAGGAATGGGAGTGGTGGTGGTGGAGCTGAGGGGCTTGTAGCTTGTGTCAGGGCTGGGGGAGGGCCTAGGGGCTAGTGGTAGGGCTGAGCAATGGGCCGGCAGCAGGAGCGAGTGGGCTGTAGGGGCCCAGTGGCAGGGCTGCATGGGGTGTGGAGGTCCAGTGGTAGAGCTGCCAGGCCTCAGGGGCATGGGCTAGTGGCTAGGATCTTGGGCAGCAACAGTGTGAAGCTGGGATGCCAAATACTTGGAGGTGCTGCAGCACCTCCCTCACCCATACTTCCAAAGCCTATGCTGAAGAGTCTGACCTGCAGAGAAGAATGGGAGCAGAAGGCACCTAGCCAATCCCACTGAAGTAGAGCAGGAACATTTCTAAATTGAAACTATTTCCCTTTTTGGCAGAATTTTCAGCTTCTGATTTTTGCTGAGAAGTTGAAAATTTCAACCCAAAATGGTTTTTTTTCATTTTTTTAAAGATCTTTTCTGGAGGAAAAAAATCCAGTTTCCTTATCGGCTCTAAAATATATAACACATACAAAATCACATACATACACAAGGGTTTGTTTTAGCTGAATAGAGAATGTTGGGATTTTAGTGTGGACTGCAGCCAAAGCAAAGAGAGGATGGAGCACAGAGGCAACACAACATGAACTGTGAGTTTTTAGGTTTCTTTGCTCTCATATTTCCACCAGCTTTGTATAAGTGGGCCCTTTCCATAGCAATACAAGTATTTCTTGGCACTTTATGACTTACATAGCTGAAAAGACTTTGTAAATGCAGTATAAGAGTTCTGTAAATACTGAAGGAAGTACAGGATGGTTATAATACTCAACTGTGTGCACCAAATGTGAACTCTGTTTGCATGCTGTATGCTCAGATATATAATGCAGCCTTCAAATAGTGACTATTTAAGCCCCAATACCACAAAGACTTTAAGTGTGTGCTTTATTTTAAACACGAGAGTTGTCTCGTTCAATTCAATCTGACTGATCACATGCTTAAAAGTTAAGTACTTGCTTAAATGCTGGGATGAAGTGGGGCCCAAATGTAACATATCTCAAATCCCTTCATTACACGGGAGAGTCATTTATTGTTTATATTATATTATATTATTGTCCAAATTTTCCAGTCAGAACCAGAGCTCCTTTGTGGTGCAACACAAATATAATTTAAAAACTGATTTAAAATGAATCCAAAGTGAACAATTAAAATCCCAAGTGTCTCTCTCTTAGGGCTAAGAGTGATTCTGAGGTATCTGATGAACTGGTCAGTACAGACAGTGATAATTTCTAAAAGATGTATATGGGCCAAATTCAGCTGTTTGTAATTCTGTCTCTTTCAGTGGAGTAGTACTTGCTTATTACTCCGTGCTGAGCTGGCGAGTGTGTTTTCTTTTTCTTTCAGCACAGTGCACTTTCTCTTATGCATTGTTAGAATGCTCCCCAGTGTTTTAGTTGCATACCCTCCACACCAATATGCATTCTTTTTTCTGAGAAGTTTGATTATGCTTATCCCCCATCTCTTCTCTTTGTTGCATGTTCTTAGACCCCATGCAGTACTGTACAAAATGTAACAACTTACTACAAATGCAGCCTGAGGACCTTGAACATAAACACAAATCTCCTGTTGCTTCAGGGCCTGCCAAAACATCACACAGAAATGGGCGACTGAATTGCAAAAATAATTTAAAAACCTGACATTTTTATTTAGAAAATAACTCACAAGAGCAAAGATTAAATGTGATATGCTTCTTCAAACCAAAAGCCATTTCAAATGAAACAAACAAACCTAAACCACTTTTCACATCTGCAGACAGGAAAGATCTCTATGCAGCTGAGTTACAAAGCTCTCTACTTTTTTGGACTGGTCCCCAGCTAGTGAAATTTGGCACAGCTCTGTTGAAGCCAATGGAGATACCCTGGTATACCAGCTAAGCAACTGGGATTTGTAATAGAAATGCTGAGACACATTTCAGAGTGTTTCTACTAGAGCTCTGAGACAAGAATTTGTGAGTCACAGACACTTGACAAGTTGTCAGTCGCTGAGCGTGCTCCAGCCTAATTGCATAATTTTGGTTTTACAATAGCTTTTCAGAAGGGGTTTTCTTTAGCCAATGGACTTTATCCATGGGCTAGAGGAAGACTATGACTGATTTTAAATTATATACACCGGATATTCTTGTCCTATTGTCTTTTTGGCATAGGAGAGGTGCCTTCTGAAAAGTTTAGAGCAGTGCAGATTGAATTGGGACTGACCTGTACTTAACCTATTCAGCTTAATCTATTCCTGACAGACTCTTTTCAACAGCAAGCTCACATAATTCTCCTTATGCATTATTCTTGTAGAAAGCCATCAATCAAGCTGTTTTTTCCTCACTGTTGTAGGCTCATTGAGGTTTGTGACTCACATATGAACTTCAGCAAAAATCCACATATCACCATTACATGCCATCCTAAGAAAAGCACAGAGAGCATTTTATATGACATGATGCATTTCAAAATGGTGTGAGCTTGTATGTAGAATAGATTGTTCTATATATGGAAGGATAGGAAATTAGAGAAAATGCTCCTGGCCATTTGATGCAAATCTCTATATTAGCAGAATGCTAGTACAATGGGCCTTTAATTTTCTGCTTCTATAAAAAATCTTTCTTTGATGTTAGATGTGCTAAAACCCACAGGTTAAAAAGACAGTAGCTCCCCCAACCTCCACAGTATTTACCACTTGCTTATATATGCCCCCATCCATCCACATAACGAAGTGTTCTGCATTCAATATGAATTTCATTGTAAGTGGTTCTGTTCTTAGCCTAACACTCAGGTGCTGAGTATAACCTATGAGGTGCTAAGCACTCATTGGAAGCAATAGCAGTTTAGGATGCTGAGCACATATCCAACAGCTGTTCATTAGCAGTGCTACTAGAAATAGTATTAGAGATCTTCTTTTACTGCTAGTCTTCCAAAATCAATGTTTTTTAAAGAAAGACACTACTTTTTTCTTTATTTTCACTAAAATTTAAATTCACTGGGGGTGTGACAATGGAGAGAAAAAAGTATAATGGTAATTTCTCAATTTCTAACCATTCTTGAAAAATAATTTCTTATCTGGAAATTGTACAAATGAGGTAACATGAAATAATTCTAGGAGATCCTGTACACTTGAAAATATTTTAATTGTCACAGTGAGATATTAGCAGAAATAACCAAACTGTATCATGTCTCTGTAATAACTAGTTTCACTGATTAAAGACAAAAGCCTACTATGTAGAAATCAGCATTGTTTGTTCTTTCTAGGGTGAGTTCATTAAAAAAAACAGACTAAAAACATGTGGGCTACATAACAGATTATTGGCAAAATTAACCTGATAGATCTACATTGCCCTATTTCGTACTCACGCACATTGGCATTTGTCGTTATTGCTGCCTCTGGGAATTTGACCTATTTTGATTAAATCTATTGCCCTGCATTTCTGTCTTGTGCTTTGCCTGCTTTTCCTTCTGCCTGTTCAATAGGTGGCTTCTGAACATTCACAAATAAACACCATCTCCATAGCTCTACAGTATACACAAATAACCATTTCTTAAGGGCTTCATATAAAAAAGGAAAAGGAAGATAAGTGACTAGTTTGCTGTTAATACTGCACTGCTTGAGGCAGCAAAGGATGTGCAGTTTGTTATTTAAAATCTGCCCAGAAAAAGTTTGTTAGTCAATTCTATCTTTACTGAAAGGGCAGAATTTACTTGTGCTTAACTTTATGACACTTTAGACCTTTATCTTGCTGGAGATGCAGGACTGCCTTTCTTATAGCACTAACTCTTAAAATCATTGCTGCAATGAATACTATCACTGGAACAAAATATAAATACAGTCAAGCACTGCTGATGACACATCAACCAAATACTCAGCACGCATTACTATTTTAAATGTGCAGTGAAATGAACGAAATAGTTCAAGTCTACCACTTGCCCCCATGAAAAGATTTCCATTCTTTTGCCATCTTTCATAAAGATTCTTGGCATAAAGAGCAGGAGTACAGGGAGAGCTGGATTTCTGCGTATAGAGATGCGTATAGAGATGATCGCCAAGCTAGATTTGTAAATAGCAAACAGATGACGATGATGAAACTTTTGTTGGGTTGATAATGAAAGCCAACTGAAAAGTGCAAAGATGAAATAATAATGTGTCTGGAAGTCATACCTTGCAATTAATCTTCTTGTCTTATTCATTCAGGCTCCACCACACAGAAGGGCTTTTGCCAGAATGTAATAACCCAGAAGGGGCCACACTTTATTCCTTGTGCCCCTCAAGATTGATTTTCTGATTAAAAGTCTACATTTTCTAGCTGACCTCTTGTTGGGCTAGGCCATTAAGAATACTTTGCAGCAGTAATTATTTCTGCTTTACAGTGTAATACAGTTTATGGTGATGCTAACCTTAATTGTTCAGCAATCACACTGGTCCCAAAACAATCACCGATTGGCTTAAAATTAAGAGATTTTTAAAAAACATGATAATAAATTACTTTTTTGGTCCTGAGTTCTGATTTTTGAACCGTTAGGGAAAGTGCTTAGCCCTGATTTGACCAAAAAGCACAGGCACAGCCTCGCTCTACATTTCCCTTTCCTAACTCTTTGGGGGTAGGGAAATTGTCTTTCTATCTTCATCTCCTATCACTCTACTGTCTGCCGCTCCCTGTCATTCAGTGTCTTCTGATGCCTTTCACAGTCTCTCTCCTTGTTCTCCTCTCCCCCTTCACTCTTTTTTTTCTGGTCTTCTCATCTTCCCTCAGTTTCCTAACCTCTCACATTCTCCCAGTTTCCCCTTCTGCCCCTTTAGCTTGTCACCTGCTCTCTGTACCCTGAGGCTTTCCTCTTAGTGTTATACAATGCTCTGTCAGCCTCCTCCTCATCTTCAGCCAACTACTTTTTCCCCACCTCAATAGTCTAAAGCTCTGCCCTCACTCTATTTCTGTTTCCCTCCCCAAATTTCCCAATCTCACCTCAGTCTCCTGATCATTCAGAGGCCAACTTCAATGGCCTTTCATTAGTTCTCATTTTATTTGATGTTTTTAAACCAGTTTCATATTCTTAGGGTTTCTCATTTTCTATAGGATTGGTATCTTGGTATCAATAGTCTCTCCTAGAATATTTACTTTGCAATAGCTGACATGATAAACCATGACCTGTGATCATGGGTTTACACTCAAGGTACAGGATCCTTTTCATTTTATCTCTTGCCTATTAGGGCTGATGTTTGCTCACAAAGTTTTTATCTGTCACCTTTATGTGGGTGACCTTCACACCTATGCCTTAGTTTTATATTCTTTCTAATATCAATCTTCATATTTCTCATATGCATAGATGCATAGCTTGCATCTCATTTCAAAGAGCCAGAATTATCTTGCATTGACTATAAATAAAGTGAAGGGGTTTGGCTAGTTTGGTTTTAAACTGAAATTTAGCGTTTCATTAGCCCTTGAAGGTGATGAAAATAATCTCAGAGCAGTCATTCAACCCCTTGTTACTAAGCATGTATTAGCACATAGCTAGCAGAACACTTCTTGCTTTTTCCCTATGCATTATTAGGAATTGAAAGGCAACAGAGATCATGAAAAAGAGGCAAATTATGGTAGTGTTTATTTATCAGTTGTTTTGATTCAAAACTGAAATCCCTATTGGTCTCAGTGAATATGGTATTCATTAAGCCCTGATCTACACTAGGGCGTTATTTCAAAATAACCTCCTTTAGGTTGAATTTATAAGCAGAGCGTCCACACTACCAAGATCATTTTTTTAAAAAATAATGAGCCACTTATTTCAAAATCTGTACTCCTGCTTTCCTTGGTGAATAACGCTAATTTCAAAATAGCATTAATGTGAATGGTCTGGTGCTACTCCCCAGAGTAATTTGAACTAATTACTCCTCAGTACTTCTTGGGACTCTAAGTGAAGATAGCATATGCACATTAACAGAGCCCGCCTCGGACTAATAGGCTTCCCTATAGGGAGGACATGCTATTTCAATTTTGTAAAATCAGGAGTTAAGTCAAATTTAGTTATTTTGAAATAATTTCCTATTGTAGACATGCCCTAACTTACTGTTCGACCTGACTCCACCTATCTTTATGATCTTGTTTACGGTCATATTCCTGGTTTACTCAAGAGTGAAGGCAAGACTTGATGGAACTGTATGCACCATGCTTGAAAAATGTATTTCCATCACTGAGAAGACTTTCATAATTTGCCAAGGAGGGCAGCATCTCATCTCTATCCCGTTCGTCTTTTGACTTTCTTTTTCAGTCACTCAGCCTTAACTATGTCTCTTACCTAAGCTTTTTATTCGCTACTGAGCACAAGTTATTGCCTTGGCTGCTAATTAGTTGTTTTTTTATCTACATCAACTACAATGTAAGAGCACAGCCACATCTTCAAACCTTTCGTGTATTCTATATCCAATCCTTAGGCACATAACCACTTGTAGTAGCTGTTCATATTCATGTTTTCTAGACAGAATTCATAGATGTAATAGACTCCTGGAAGGCATTACACCTTAATTCTGAGAATACATTTCCAATGATAAAATAATAAAGATTTTTAGATAATAGGTGGGGGATGTTTGGGTGTAGGATTAGAAGCAATACTGCATGTGATCTGTAAATCAGGCCCATGTTTGTATGTCCCAGGTTTTTCGTGTCTCTCAAAACAAACCTTTTTTTTTTACAATTTCCAGATGGATCTCGGCAGTCATTCTGTACATACGTAGTCATTGTGATTCTGTTCTCTACCTCTCCACTTCGAAGTGGTGTGTTGCTGTACAAAACAGATGCTGGCTTTTAAAGTTAACAAACAACAACAACAAAATATTCAGAACAAAGTCAATTAATAAAGCTATGCCATAACTATAAAGCCTATGTACCAATGCAATTAAAAACCACTGGCTGGGATGTTTCACAGCATACTTATGAAGCAATCCTTTTGTCGAAAGAAAATGACACTGTAAGTGCATTTTATCATCTCATTCTCTTAATGGGGAAGGAAATCCCTAAACTTCTCTTGCGATATCTGGTATGGGTATCATTAGCCCGGTGATGAGGACGATGTCACAAACCCATGTTTTCACCGAAGCTTTCATGTTTACCTGTGTCCAATGAAGACTTTCACCAGCTAATTTCAATTCCCCCTGCAGTGGTTCATTTCAGCAGAATGGAATTGAGGAAAGGGGAAAGAGAGATGGTCGTCTGGATTATCTTGCAAGATTTCAAAAGCAGAGCCCAAGTTTGTGTACATTGTTTTCTATGGATTTCCAAAAAGTTTTACTTAGTTTGAGGCTAATTTAAGTTTGGGCAAATGACAACTAGCTACAGAGTCCCACGGGAGCAGCTAATGTAACTGTGCCATGTTTGACTCTGATCTGACACATGCAGAGCAAATATTAGCAGAGGTATTTGTCAGTCAGCAGTAGAGATAGTTAAGTGTATATCCCCTCCGCTTATCTTCCCAGTAACAACTCATCATGTGGCTCACTGATCAAATGACAGCTCTAATTCCAAAGCACAGGGTATTTTGCCACAAGGTTCATAATACCATAATTATTTTAAAATTAGTTTGATACTAGTCAGCCTTTTTGTTTAACTAGACAATGATTTTGGGGGGTTTCTGAGCAACCATTTGTACATCTACCCCCTCCTTTCTTCTGTGCATGTGTAATGCTGACAGGTGGAACCGAACCTGAGCCCTCTGGAGCTTAGTGCATGAGCCTCTACAGCTTGAGCTAAAAGGCACCTTGCTGTCAACTAAGGCTGTAGGGTATATCTACACAATAGAGTGTACCTCGAAATAAGCTACACAATTTGAGCTACACAAATTGCGTAGCTTATTATGAAATAGCTTATTTCAAAATTTGATACTGACTATAGAGCACTTATTTCAAAATAAATTGGTATTCTGCTGACTTCCTTAATCCTCATACAATGAGGTTTACAGGAAGTCAGAGTAAGAAACCTGGTATTTCAAATTAACGGGCTTCTTATGTAGACAGTGCATAATGTTATTTCAGAATAATGGACGTTATTCCAAAATAACTCTGCTGTGTAGATGTACCCTCATTTTCTCTCTCTCTCTCTAAGTGGTCTCAGTGACACTATATGGGACAGTGAACCACACCCAGTAGGTGTGTGTATTACTTATATGTAATGAAGTCCAAACTTTGGGGCTTCATCATAGTGTGGAAGTCTGATAAACTGGATCCATTATTTTTTTCACTGATAAGAAGAATCCTGTGCCTTGAATTCTGGACTAGAATAGCTTTATCTCCATTTTTTCTACTGCACCAGGAATCAAATGCACAAACTTTTGTAATAGCATTTCTTTTTCATTTAGACAGAGGATACTCTGAAAATGTAAATGGACCTACGTATAGAGTAGACACAGCAGTTGTAAAGACATCCTATCTCATCTCCATTAATCTAGAAAAAAACACCAGTTTTCCAGGGCTTGCTCTCAGCTGTGAATTGAAGACCCACTCACAGCTTTCATTTAAACTGACAGTACTTGTTTCTGCCACTAATGTGTACTTCCTGGTGTTGTGACTAAATAATAAGGCTTGGAGTGGAGCAGCCTCCTTTCTCTTCCCAGATCTGCCACATTGTTCAACCTTGAGCAAGTCACTAATCAGTTTCCCTAGCCGAAAAAAATTGAGATAAATTTCACTGCTTCGCTAGTGTTCTGTGAAGCATAATTAATTAATTATGTTCTGAGTTCCTTCAACAGATGCTGCTGTTTAGATGTAGTGTCTCATTGTCCTACTGAAACCATACTGGTTATAACCAGGTTATAACTAGGCAGTGTTTGGTCCTGCTGTGAGGGCAGAGGATTAGACTCGATGATCTCTCGAGGTCCCTTCTAGTTCTAGGGTTCGATGATTCTATGATGATTCTATGTTAATAAAACTCAAAATACTGAGCTCCCTTCAATGGGGATATTAAAGAGAATGAAATGTGGATACTGATATAACAGGTCCATCAGACTCTCTCATGAGTGAGAATGTAGACTCATAGATTTCAAGGTCAGAAGGGACCATTTACTTTCATCTAGTCTGACCTACTGCACATTGTAGACCATAAAAATTCACCTACCCACTCTTCTAATAGACCCCTACAACTATGGCTATGTGACCGAAGACCTCAAATCATGGTTTAAAGACATCAAGTTATCGGAATTCACCATTTACACTAGTTTAAACCTGCAAGTGATGTGTGCCCCACGCTGCAAAGAAAGGTAACCCCCCTCCCCCCCCGCAGGGTCTCTGCCAATCTGACGTGGGGAAAAATTCCTTCCTGACACCAAATATGGTGATCAATCAGACCCTGAGCATGCGGGCAAGACACAGCTACTACAAAGAATTCTTTCCCAGTAAGAAAGAGCCCTTCTCATCTAGTGTTCCATCTCGGCATAGGCCTGGTTTGCTTCGGTCTTTCATTCACAACTAACTCTTACCCATACAATCTAACCTGAGGTCTAAAATTCCAATTGCATTATTCCACAATAGGAACAGTAGCTAGAATGTCTGTTAATATTTTTTATTGGTCTAACATAAAAGGGAGTTTACACAAGCAGTCCAGGCAGCCTAGATCCTCATTTTCAGGTGTGAAATGTGAATCTAAAGCATATGAACTGCTACAGCAACAGGAGTCAGTTACACAATGTCTGTCTTTGTTGCAAGCACAAGCCAGGGTTATTGGAACCTGAAATGCTGCCATCTATATGATTTTAATCAAACCAACAGATGTTAATCAGCTGCCATTGCTTTGTTCACGGGATGTGTTATGTACTGCTTCTGTGGAAAAGGATTCAAATGAGAAAGCAAAGCGCAGATGTCCTTAGCTTTAAATCCAGGGACCAGATGATTAGTACTGCCTGTATGTCACCGTGCAAATCTTTCAGTGCTGAATGTGTTTCTCTTCTGCTCAAGATGTGAACCATGTGGCTGATGTGTTATTATTCAGAGAGCCAACCGTATAAAAAATCTTGCCCTAGATACAGTGTTTATGCTCAAAAATAAACTTATTGGGCCAGATCTTCAGTCGGGGTAACTGTGGTCCATTGAAGTCAATAAATAGTTTGCATTTAAAGTAATTAAATCTATGCTGATTCACACCATCAGAGGATCCGGCCCCTTTCTGTGAATAGGACTCTGTGCTAGGGAAAGAACTATAGTCACACTTTTCAATTCCAGCTATACCTAGCTATATAACTCACTGACATTGATGGCTAAATCTCATAGTCCATTTTGAAAATTGCAGCCCATGTGTCAGAAAGAATTTGCAGGACTGGTCCTCCGGGGCATATCTATGTGTGACAAAGATTGCTTTCCTTCTTTCATTGCCGTTTAGAGCTTTGTATTTCATTACTCGGTGTGAGGCTGGAAAGTTGGGGAAAAAAAGGTTAAACTTCAACATGAATGAGAAATGCTGACTCTGCACTGTGAATGTAAGCCACTTGTGTTCCAGGGTGAAGGAGGTGAGAATCATTGGTTATCCTAGCTCTAGAACCATTAGTCATTCAGAAAAATGGCAAACAATGGAAGAAACATTCTCTTATATTAGTGAGGTCAAATTAAAGGTTGGACATAAGGAAAAACTTCCTAACTGTCAGGGTGGTTAAGCACTGGAATAAATTGCCTAGGGAAGTTGTGGAATCTCCAGCATTGGAAATATTTAAGAGCAGGTTAGATAGACATCTATCAGGGCTGATCTAGATGGTGCTTGGGCCTGCCTGAGGGCAGGAGACTGGACTTGAAGACCTCTTGAGGTCGCTTCTGGGTCTAGTATTCTATGATTCTATGATAAAATGCACCTGAAGGGTATGTAGTCATGGGTCAGATCCTGGCAAGAAACTCCCACTGATTTCACCAAATATGTTCTTTCTTTTTCTGATTCAGCATATCCCTTTAGCAGGCTCCAACAGCAACAGCAGACTTTAAAGCTACCCTCATCATGTGAAATCTCTAACAGGGATTGACAGGGAAGCACTGCATCTCTTCCCCAGAGAATGAAGCCCTTTATGGGATGCTGTGGGTCTCCTCACACAAGTAGATGTAATTTTCACCCTCTTGTGCCAGCATGCATGGCAAGTTACTGAAAAAATTACCGTATTGTATCCACTAAGGATGGATATGTTAATCCTAATTATCTGGGAAAACAGCAGAGCAATTGAGTTGCAGAATTAGGGGTGAATGAGCCCTGCTGTTTTAAGTTTAACTCAAGAAGTCAAGAGGCTGCACAAGAGCAATTTAATCCAAGGTTAAAGGTCTCAGGATGTGTCATAAGGACAAGTCCCAAACAAAGTCCTGAACATGGGGTTGAAGTGATTTGGACAGAGCCCTGAGATGCTGACCATAGGGAGTCAATGTTGATCACTGGATCACACAGTATGGACATTAGGACTAGACCTGAATCAAACCAGTTTGGTGAACTTGGGTTATCTTTTGTAGGAGATCCATGCTTAAATCAGGTATTTTTCTGCTTACCCAAACTACCAACAAACCTAGGACTTCTAGCATGTTATTAAACCAAAGTCCTTAAAATTCAGACAGGCTTGTGCTGTGACATGAGGCCACATTTTACAACGTTGTAGGAGAGCGACTCATAATGAAGGGAAGCCCACAAGAACCCAGCTGTGCTTTCACACATATTGTAGCAACCCAGGTTTAGGCACTCTATGTTTGGCACATCTTTAATTATTGCATTAATTATATATTGTATAATTACATTATTCTTGGGAGCAGAGATTTGTGTAAGTTCCAAAAAAATGTTGTTCTTGACAAGTCTGTAATACAGTCTAATTAGCTTGACTCTCGTAAACGGCAACTTTGTGACAAAGATAGCGATACAAGACGGAGTCTGATGCACAGTGGAAGTCTTTCCAATGGATTTTGTAACAGGCATAGAATTTGTCTGGAATGTGGAAAAGTTAGGTCACCTGCCATGTTTAGTTTGCTATTCTGGGTAGAATACACTGTCCTGAACTTAGAAGTACCAGTGATTAAACAAATGTATTCAGCATTACAGGAAAGTCTAACACCAACATTCCTCTGACTTGATTAGTAATTATACTAGCAGAATTTAAAGGATGGGATACTGCCTTGAGGGAGTCTTTTGATCTATACTATAAAACAAGTCTGTTTATGGCTGTATGAAACACAGTTACTTTTTGATTCTGCCATTTTTATTGAATTACCCCAAAACCACACAATCACATGAATCAGGTTCTTTTGTTCATATACTTACTGTTTATTGTCATTTATGGTATCAAAGAATTTGACTTGTCAAACTAACTTAATAGGAAACTAAAAAGATTCTCGGTTCCACTGTAGTCCTGCTTGTGCAATAAGAACAATGTAGGTACGGCAGATGACCACTAATCACTTCTTGTTAGAGCCAGCTTTTAAGATGGAAGAAGCCCACTTCTTGGGAATGGCACAGGCCAAAATTTGTGGAAGAGGCCTGAATTTAACATAAGATTATGGGGTCACTTATTGAGTATATTTCTTTTAAGTTAGTGAGAGAGGATACGGAAGTGGGGGAAGAGAGATTGAACGGATTTCAGGCCTCAAAATCCTAAATCATTCCCTTCCTCTCCTTTAAACATCACAGGAAAGAAGTATTATAAAAAAGGGGGGCAGAATCAGCAGAAATAGGCTGACTGGGCATTCACACACTGAATTCTATCTTATTCTACTTTGCAATATATATTGTTTTCCTTAATAAAGAGACATGCCATTTTACAACTGTATTTTGATTAATATTTTGTTAGTAATTGAGCATTTGATTTAATGAATCTTTGAAAAATGTATCTGATAACGAATTTGTAAATTGCCAGTTTTTAGAAGGGTGATATAGTGGTGAAAACATTCATTTTTTTAACACTGTGGGGGCAGTCTCTGAAATTAAAGTGACTGGAAAAGAGATACAAGTTTGTTTTCTTTTTTACTTTTTTATGATGTATAAAGAAAGCTTGAAATGTTCCCCACACTTAATTTTTACTTTAAAATGTAGATTTTGTCTAATCCTGTTTCTCCCAAAAGACTATAGACAGCTTGAGAACTAGTAGGTTATTTATATCTAGATTTCATTTGCATGGTGAGGTGATGCATTGTACTGGGGTATGAGTTTTTAAAATGTGTAGTGCATTAATCAGTCTGTATCACTCTTGTTTAGGTGCAGTAGACAAGTGCTTAAGACAGTTGATTATAGTTCTGGAAAGCCTGGGTTTGAGGCTTATTTGATCTCACCCTTGATATCACCCAGCTGCAAAATGGACCCATTCTTAGGGCTAGGGAAGTAAAAGGTGGCCAGACATCATGCTAGAAACATCAATTCCTCATGTACTATTAGCAATGGAAACTGATGTGCCTTCACCTGTATTAGCTGGATGCGCCATAAATCCCCCAGATAGAATTTGAAATCTTGACGGTGTGCTTTAATGTAGTACTGTTTGAGACTATGAAGGATGGTATAGTGCACACCAACAGGGTCTTCCCAGACTGATCAATGCACAATACATTTGTGCCTTTTAAAAATCACCCCCCTATAAACAAACCCTTGTTTAAAATGCATGTGAAACCTGATTAACTGAAAGGGAAAATATTTTTATACGATGATGAAAACAAAACTCTGCATTTTAAACTAATAGTTTAAATTAGCCATCAGAGATACATGGCAAGGAAAAATGACTTTGTTAAAAAGTCACTAACCACCTTCTTCAATCCAGGGCTGAAAGAGCTTGTAGTCCATGACTCAGATCATCACAAACTCCTCCAGCAAAACCAGGGAAAACCAGATGTGACATTCCTGCTATTTCTAAGATAAATCAAAGAAGCAAGAACAAATATTCTTTTGCATAAGCCTTTCTATCATGATACTATTCCAGAAGTGAAATCTTAATTTCTTTGACAGGGTAACTAGCTGCGTGAATAGTGGGAGTAACTCTAGATGTGGTATATCTTGACTTTCGTAAGTCTTTTGATACTGTCTCGCATAACTTCCTTGTAAACAAGCTACATGGAGTAATATAAGATAGGTGCATACCTAGTTGGAAATCTGGTTTCAGAAAATAGTTATCAATGGTTCACAGTCATGCTGAAAGGACTTCTCAAATGGGGAAAAATTCTGGGTACAGTTCTGTTCAATAACTTCATCGGTGGTTTAGATAATGGCATAAAGAGGACACTTACAAAGTTTGCTGAAGATGCCAAGCTGGGAGGAGTTGCAAATGCTTTCAAGGATGGAATTAAAATTCAAAATGATCTGGACAAATTGGAAAAATGTTCCAAAGTAAATAGGATGACATTCAATAAGGAATAATGCAAAGTACTGCATGTAGGAAGGACTGTTGCAACCTATAAAATGGGAAAGGTATCTGGTGGTCATAGCAGATCACAAGCTAAATATGAGTCAACAGTGTAACTCTTTTACAAAAATAAAAAGCAAACATCATTCTGGGATGTATTAGCACATGTGTTGTAAGCCAGACATGAGAAGCAATTCTTGTGCTTTATTCTGTGCATATTGGGCCTCTGTTGGAGTATTGTGTCCAGTTCTGGACATCACATTTTGGGAAAGATGAAGGCAAACTGGAATGATTCAAGGTCTAGAAAACATGATCTATGAGGAAATATAGAAAAACCTGGGTTTGTTTAGTCTGGAGAAGAGAAGACTGAATGGGGACATGGAAACAGTTTTCAAGTATGTAAAATGTTACAAGGAGGAGTGGGAAAAATTGTTTTCTTTAACCTCTCAGGATAGGACAAGAAACAATGGAGTTAAATAGCATCCAGGGCAGTTTAGGACATTAGGAGAACCTTCTTAACTGTCAGGCTAGCTAAGCACCGGAATAAATTTCCTAGGGAGGTTGTGGAATCTCTGTCATTAGAGATTTGTAAGAGCTGGTTAGGTAAACATCTGTTTGTGATGACCTAGATAATACTTAGTCCTACCATGAGTGCACAGGACTACACTATATGATCTGTCAAAGACCCTTCAAGTCCTATAATTCTATGATTTAGGCTTCATTCCTGCAAATGCTTATGAAAAATCTTAACTTTAAGCATACACATAGTCTAACTGACTTTTCATTAGTACCATTTTTTGTACATTTATATTAAAACTATTAAATAATTATATATCTTTTCTGTAAACTGGGAACAATAAAATGATCAATTATAAAATTGAAGGATTACAGTGAGGGTCAAGGGGCAGTATGATGAATGCATAGTATGATCCCGCAATTGCTGTCTATGCTATCATTTTGCTCTTGCCTTGACAGAAGGTGCTCAGTAATAAATACCAGAGCTTATGAGGATAAAATCCTCACATAAATTCTAGATGATCGCAATAAGATATCCAAAAAGTGGGATACAGAAGGGATTTTTCCAGTTCTAAGAAATAGTTCAGATATCATATAATATAAAATATATATTATCACATTCTAAAATACTATATTAATCTGCATGCATCATTCATATTCCAGATTAAAAAAAATAAAGGATTTTGTACTTTTTTATAATTAGGGACCACTCAATTTGTTCACAGCTTCTGCCGTTTTGTGAAAAAACAATTCCTAATATGATTCATTTAAAATGTGTAGCTTTGTAATATTTTGCTTTCCAACCATTCTACAAGCTTAATTTTCTCAATCATTTAACAAAAGCTATCATCACCTCAAAAATGTGTGATCACCTTTTGAGAGGAGAAACACAGCTGCAGATTATTGGCAGGGAAGTAGTTTTGTTTCAAGAGAGACACTAAATGTCTGGATTTCAATCAGGCAGGGCTCATTAGATGGGTACTAGGATGAGTAAAAACGACAAAGAGGAGCTTTTCATCAACTCATAATCCACCACATAATCCCATGTACAAGGCAAGATCTTGCTTGTCTTACCCTCTTTACTTGTGTGAACAAAATGAGTAGTGTACATTCTGACTGAAAAGATGAAGGTTCAGAATATTAATGGAGAACCAGATGCAAGCAAAGGAATTAAGGCCCTGATCTGGGTCCCATTGGAGCCAGTGGAGAGATGTCCATTGTCTTCACTGGGAATTGGATCGGACCTTAGAAGAGTTATTAGATTATGGTAATTATGTCCTTGGGTACGTTTACACTGCATTCCTCTTTCGAGAGAGGAATGCAAATGCAGCCGAGTGAAATTGC
>CM057846.1:50634163-50667721 GCA_030068395.1 Apalone spinifera | reverse complement strand
TCTTCCGCAAAAGAGTTCTTGCGCAAGAAGCTGCCAGTGTAGACGTAGCCTAGAAGTTAGTAAAGGAATAATAGAGACAGGTACTTTCTTAATTTTTGTCTCAAACAATCTTCTGTATTCTGCACAGACTGACACCAAAATGAAGGGCACAGTCAGATAAGCCATTCTGTTGATCTCCCCCAAGGTGACAAAAAGCATGAATAAGGCATCTTGCACTCTTCATATTGAATCAAGATTAGCACATCAGATGTGAAACCATGTCAGAAACTGGCAAATGTGAAACAATGTTAGAAACTGATAATTTCATATTTCCCTTAGCCACTATTAACATGAATGTGTGCAGAGTCCATCTACCTCTGAAGAGAATAAAACTCCCTAATTTTTAAAATGTTTCTCCACTTGTACAGTATTAAACACACTATTCAGATATCTAAAAACATCATCAGTACAGAAGTGCTGCTTTACCGTTCTATGACAATTCTTGCTGTAAGTTGAGAGCTTTCTACAACTCTCCTTGTGGCTTTCAGCTTCATACTAGGGTATTTTTCTCAGTTCCTCACAATGTAGTCATATTTTTCAAGCTCCCCATATTGGTTCCCACCCCCACACTGGGAAATTTCTCACAGCCTGTGCCAGTTTCCTAATATCCCTTCTCAGAGAAGCTGATTCTGTAGGACACCAGGGAAAGAGAGCACCTCTCTCGCTTCCTCTCCTCCTACCTCTGCGGAAGTGTCAGCTCTAGATTTACAGTCCTGGATAGTTGGGGAGGTGGGACTCTTCTAGTCATGTCAAAGCCAGCTGTGCCTATATTAAATCGAGAAGGGGGAAAGCATCTGGGAAATTGCAGCAATTTAGAGCACAGTATTTTAGTGTAAGTCCAGAGGAATAACGTAAGTATAGTGACATTTTATTAATAGCTGCATTACAGCCTTCCCCCCAAAAAACCCCCCAAAAAACCAATCTGCCTTCTGCCCTCGGCATGAAAATTTGCCTTTTACCTTCTGCATTTTCATATTTTAGTTTGAAAAGCAGAGGATCAAAACAATCAGCAACAGATGTCCCATACAATCTGCACGGTACATGAATTCAGTTAGCATGCAAATTGTCATCCCTGGGCTATTCAAGTGAACTGCTGAAAAAACAGGAGGCCTGCTTTTGCAAAAATAGATAGAGAGTATGATTAAAATGTCTGGATCCAATCATATGTTTAATTACACCTCATTTTTTATCTCAACTCCAGTGCCTGGTAGCTATTATGATGAAAATATTGAAAATGTATGTGATGCATAGTGGCACTGAGGAGAGGAGAGGTGGTCTGTGTTTGATCAAAGTGATCAAAGCTCTCCACCACGAATAAGCCCTCCCCATGCTACAATTGACTTTAAATATACAAAATACGATTTATGGTGCGATGTTCTAGGATATTTTTCTAAAACTATAATGCTACTAGCAGTTGTCTTGATCTTTCATTGAGATCTTTCATTGAGATGGTACAAGTAGTGTGTGTGTTAAAAATTATAGCTGAAGATTACATGCTCCAGTATTAGTGACAGGTCCATTCATAATGTTTGTCTCTATAGACCTGTTCTTACCAATGAACCTCCATTAACGATCCTCCAACCTCCAATAATCATCATGAAGAAAAACTAAGAAGTGCTTAAAATGAAATTCACAGAAAAAAAGTTAAGAAGAATTGCAAATATGGATAAATAGAATAATTTGTGAGTGCCCAGAGAGATGAGAGATACGGGCAAGATAGGACTTGGAAAAATGCAGCTTCACCAAAAAAGAGGTTAGAATAACATGAAATACACATTTAGGAGTGGAGTGAAAGCCAGAAAGCAGTAAAGTGGAAAGAGAAAAGATGGGAAAGAGATGCTCCTTGACTAGCTGCAGACCCAAGCACATATCATTGCATAAGTGTCACTAGGTTCACATTTTGAAGCTTCTCTACGCATATATGAGGACTAAAAAGACTTTAAAAAATGAAAGCTGGGATTGTGGGGTTTTCACTTGACTTTGGAATTTAGGGCTTCAATGTGTCTATGACTTAATACAGCCATCAGTTCACTGACTAAGTTCTGTCACATTCCTAACTTCCATATTTTAAAAACCAATCAAAAAGAATTTTAGAGTTAATGAAAGGTGCAGACTTGACAGGCTTGGGGAAACAAAACCCTCCACTGATGACAGACTAGAGTGTGTAAGATTTCCCAAATTCACACTGATGTTCCTCAAACAACTACCACTCAGCAGCTGTCTGGTGGTACATCTACACTGCAGGGCAAAAGTCAAATTAAGGTACATAATTTCAGCTACGTCAATTGCGTAGCTGAAGTCGAAATAGCTTAATTTGGCTTTTGGCACTGTCTACACAGCAGGAAGTCAAAAGAAGAACACTCTTCCTTTGACTTCCCTTACTCCTCATGAAATGAGTGTTACAGGAGTTGGAGTAAGAAGTTTTCCATCTCAACAGTATTTTGAAATAACAGCTTGCTGAATAGATGCACATTTTGTTATTTTGAAATAATGCTGCAGTGTAGACGTATCCTGGAAGACTAAAACCATATGCTTGTATCTTCTATTACAGGATATAGATGCATGGAAATTTTCATCCTTTCTGAAGTTCAGAAAGAAACGTAAAGTTACAGGTTAAAGAGAAAAGTATTAAAATAAAGCATAGCAATTTAATCTAGCCATTGTCTGCAGTTGCAGCTGAGGTTTTACAGGATGACAGTCTTTGGATAGATTCAGCACTTGGTCAGCCATGGGCCATGCATGTATGTTGCTTAGAAACGAGAGGTTATCGCTGTGCCTTTTAAACCAGGAAGGAGGAGTGAGTACCGTAACAAGAAAGGTAACATACCCCAGCGGGTCAGAGGCAATTTGTGTATTTTAACATTCAGACATTCTGTCCTGATTAAGGCTTAACTGGTCAAAACACAGACTCCATGACTACAATGAATACAAATATTTAAAAGTGTAGTTCTTGATTACAACAGTTGCTGTGCACCTCCACTAATAGCCTTCATATTTAAACAAAACGGAAAGGAATGAAAATATAAAATGTCCCTTTGGCTCCAAATCCACAGCTATAGTGATATGGATGCTCAGGTTCTCTTCACTGGAAGTTATGCCAGCTTATTGTTGCTTTTAACTATCTGATATAAATAAAGGATAAGATTTTTTTCAAAGGACAGATAAGCACCCCTCTGTTTGACTTTCAATGTTTTCTGGCTGCCCTTATGGCCTTTGAAGATTGTCCCCTCAAGAGTAGATTCTCTCCATTTTATTCATTAAGCATTATTGTTTTCTAGCCCATATCATTAGTTGACAATAAGTATTAGTGGAAGTAAAAACCTGAAGCTGCAACTCCCATTTAGTCATGGGCAAACCAGTCTGAGTAAAATCAGGATCAGTCCAAACATTATTTCCTCAGACCAAAGCTAGTTTTAAAAGTTAAAATGTTTACTTCCCTTTTACAGTAGTTTTAAAATGATTAGCCCTGAACCTCCAACTAATTCACCTCTCCCTACTTACTTTACCAGGACTTTTGGGAAGGTACAAAGGGAGATGGGGAGGATAGCTGGCAGCTCACAGTCACCAACAGTTGTAAAGTCCAGTGTCAGTCCAGAGCAGCAGTCAAAGGGTGCAGGTGTTTGGGTGGCTGGGAGGTTGACTGGTGTCATGGGCAGTGGTCAGGGTTTTCACGGAGGTCAGTAGCCAGAAGATCCAATCCAAAGCAGGGTCAGGAGAGGCAGCAGGGCAAGGTGACTTAGGCATCAACGAACAGCCAACAGTGTGTTGCTCAGACAGCTTCCTTTTTCTATTGTGGCCTTTATATAGTCTAGGAGTCCAATGAAGTACTGCCCGTCCATCCTTGCCTATCTATCCTATCAGGAGCCTGGGGCAGGACTGCTGTGTGGCTCTATAGGCCATTAGCACAATGGCTGTTGGTCAGGGGCAGTTGTTTAATGCACTGTTGTGGCACTCTGGCCAAAGAGGACCCAGCATTTCTGGGCTCAAAACCAGGATCCTGACAGCAATTGCTCAGGGCTCCCCAACCTCAGTCAGCAGCGGTCTCCAGGATGTGACTAGACAGCCTCCTCCCTGATGTACGAGGACCTAATAATTCCTCCATTGTATCCGGCTGGTATTGTCCTTTGAAAATGATGCAATAGACATTCTAGTCTTGGGTTTCTGCACCAGAGTGCATTGCTGCACTATGAAATCTCACAGGCCACAATATACCATCCCCTTCCATTCCTCGCAAGCACTGCTAAGCTCAAAGCAATGGATCTGACATGTTCCAGGAATTCAAAAGGTCATAGCTCACTCTGAGACCATACCCTGGAAAGTGCCAAGATCAGTGGGCTAGGTCCTGTAACTCCAGAGTTAAAGAGTGGAACTGCCTAGTCACACTGTCAAATGTGAAAGAGATTATAGGTGGAATTGTTGAAGGGAGAGCTACCCAGAGATTTCCTAGAACAGTTCCAGCACGAGAGAGGTGTAGCAGATCACTGGGCAACTTTATTATACCTGAACTACAACTGTTAACCCTTTTGTAACTGGGTCCCTGGATTTGGTTACATTTGTATTGCAGCCAAAGCCTGTTTCTTACAATAGCAACTGAACCGGAGAGCAGTTCCCATCTTTACTGAGTCCGGGAGTCTCTCTTTTGCCAGCT
The DNA here is from genome assembly GCA_030068395.1 of Apalone spinifera. Lineage (NCBI taxonomy): Eukaryota > Metazoa > Chordata > Testudines > Trionychidae > Apalone > Apalone spinifera. Next base: position 50,663,034 of record CM057846.1, on the reverse strand, counting down.
TCCATCACGACATACTTTTGCTTTTGTCTCTCATGAATAGGCTTCAGAAAACTTGATCCCAGTATTGTCAGACTAGGGAGAAAGTCATAGATCAGTGATTTATGTTCAAGGAAGACCAGAAAAGACAGATTAAAAAAAAAGTACAAATACCTAGGAATTTGTAATTGTATTTAAAAATCAATCCTAACAAAGATTCCTCCCAACCCCCGTTCCTGCTCCACACATTTAGTTTTGTCCTTCCTATTGTTTAGAAGAGTTCAAAATAAGAGATGCTAACACATACTCCACTGATACATTAAAATGCCAACAATCCATTTTCAAAGCAGTTGAGTTTTAATGTTACTTTAATATCACCTCATTACTTGTAAAACTATGTGAGTAACCATTTCATCTTTTAAAAAGTGAACCTTCCTTTGTAGACAGGAACTTTCTGTTAAAGTCATATTTGACGTCCACTGAATAAAAAATGCTTTGCAATGGGAGGCTGCCATCTGCTTACTATATTAAATATACAGATCTCTGAATTTTACTAGAAGAATTTTCCTTTAACAAGGCAGCCAGAAGGGCTTATGTACACAACAAACTCTTTTACAGCAAAAATGTGTACAACACACAGCATAGAACCAGCATGATATTTGGGGTAGAGCAGAAATTCTCTTCTTTGGGTGCAGATCTCAGATGAACCAGTATTTGATAAGACAAAGTAATTGCTTTTGGATTGTCTTAGAACAGTAAGGCTACGTCTAGACTGGCATGATTTTCCGAAAATGCTATTAACGGAAAAGTTTTCCGTTAAAAGCATTTTCGGAAAAGAGTGTCTAGATTGGCCACGGACACTTTTCTGCAAAAAAGCCCCAATCACTATTTTCGTGATCGGGGCTTTTTTGCGGAAAAGAAATGTCTGCTGTCTACACTGGCCCCTTTGCGCAAAAGTTTTGCGCAAAAGGGACTTTTGCCCGAATGGAAGCAGCATAGTTTTTCCGCAAAAGCACTGACAATCTTACATCAGATCGTCAGTGCTTTTGCGGAAATTCATGTGGCCAGTGTAGACAGCTGGCAAGTTTTTGCGGAAAAGCAGATGATTTTCCGCAAAAACTGGCCAGTCTAGACGCAGCCTATGTGTAAAATGGTAGGTAGAGAAGGCAGATTTTTCATCATGTCAACTTTGATGTTTTGGCAGCAGAAATGTCTAATTTGAGTAGTTTAAAAGCAAGTCTATAGCTAAAGATTATTTTTAACATACACACATGGAGGCAAAACAAAGCAATCTGTTGAGATCAACTCCATATGAGATTTGTCCAAGCCTCTGCAATTAAAAGAAGATCAGACGGAACGCAGCAGACTTTGTAGCAAGTTTAAAACTCTGTGTGTAATCTTGTACAGGTGCTGCTTCCTCTATGGAAAATTCAAACAGAGCAACTGAGCCACACCTGCGCTTGAACTGAACATCTGGACCTACTCTTGCTTACTCAATCACTTTCTTCAAATCTTCCCTAAACAAATGACATTTTAACATAGCCCTGACACCAGAGATTTGTAAACCTCCTGCTCCATGCCAAATCCAGTTTGATATTAAACACAGCTCTTCCTGAACAAAATGTTTTACAGATATCATATCCCGGTAGTATATTTCAATTAGCAAACCTTTGGGTAATTTATGGAGGTTGTTTCCACCAGCAGCAATACAACTCATAATAGAGTAAGCAGTTTTCTCAGGGCATGTCTATGATAGGAAATTATTTTGAAATAACTAAATTTGAAAGAACTCCCAAAATAACTATTTTGAAACAAGCTTATTCCCTGAGGAAAGCGGGAGACTAGATTTCAAAATAACCAGCCCGTTATTTCAAAATAATGGGCTTGGTAGTGTGGACCCTCAGCTTGTTGTTTCAAAATAAGGGGGGTTATTTTGAAATAACTCCCTAGTGTAGACCAGGGCTCCAAGACATATTTTTTGGAAGATGTATTCTAGTGTGCAAAAGCTTTTTAGTACTGATTAGATTGCCTGTTATTGGTTGCTAGGATTCATGTATGATTTCTGCACAAAGATGCCATAGACAGAAGTTTTAAATAGTTGCTTAAAAAAGATTGTTACTATAAGTGTCAACAAATCATTACGCTCTGTGAAAGATAATTCTTGGGCTCAGTGGAGACTGGGGGTCTGTTGAATAGGAGATATTGGTTTGTAGCCACATTCTCTATTGATGGAAATGGATGAACCCCCCTCTGAAGTCAATTGGATCGGGGAGGAAAATGTGGGGGAGGAAGGAGACACTCATTTTCTGATTCCACTATAAAAGGCTGAAGGAAGCTCCAGGGAAGGGTATGGAGGAAACACACAATCTAATAAGTATCTTATAAGTCAGCAAGGTGAGCATGTGCAGCAGTGGGAAGTATGTAATGTGCAGTTTCCTCCTCACAGCTTGTAAATTAGCATGTGCATTTAAAAAAAAATTGAACAGCAATTACTGTTTCCAGATAGGGTTATTTCATGCCCCAGTGGAAGTGTCTGGTGTCAATTTAGGTCATGGGGGAGGGAGGGGTAAGAGGGGGCAAGTATTTCAGAAGTGGAGGTAAATAAATATAAGAGGAATACTTGAGAAAATCTGATAAAAGAAAAAGGTTCCTATGCACCAAATTAACCTGCTAAATGAATAACCTTGGTGCACTCCAAAAGGAAATAAACAAGGCAGAGAACTGGATTTTAAAAGTATTCGGGGCAAAGGTCTGTTAATAATCATGGAACTACTTTGGATCCCAGTTCCACAGACTTAAAGGGGGATTTCTGACATCAAACAAAAAATGGAGCCCCCAATGTCTGTCTGTGCTGTGTAGGGAGTTCCTCCCATGGTTCATATGTCCTCTGCAAAGGCTTGGAGCTTCCCTGCACCCTGGGGATCCCCAGCTGCCAGAAGAGACCTTTAGGACTACATGCAGCTGGTGTAAATTAGAGCAGACTTCTGGCTGCTCCAGGTTAAGCCAGGGGATAGGCCAAGTGCACAGCAGTCATGGATCAGGACAGCACAAGGGTAGACTGAACCCTCTCCAGCCCCTGTGCAATCTTTAGCTGGAGCCCATGACTTGGGTTCCTCACTATGCAATATTCTGCTATCACTGTTCTGTCTAATAATAGAGTAACAAGCAAAAACACTGAGGAAGAGCATGGAATCAGAGCCGAGGTTTAGCCTAAGAAAAATGTTGCAAGAAATTACATCAATAATTTTAACTCTCTTCCCTTTGGCAGCTGCTCAGCTTCTAAATCCAAAATCAAATAACTGTAAAAAGTTTAAAACAAAAGCCAAAACCAAGCAAACACCAAATATTCAAAGAAATTATTACATGCTTGAATGGAGTTCACATCAGGTTTTCTACCCTCATCCACAGCGAAGTGGGAATTGTCTGGAGTAAAATTAGAGCTTAACATAATGCTGGACTAAGTGCAACACCTGTTGCCGGTTCTTTTGGTCCTTTCTGTCTCACTGAAGCGCTCAGTGATTTGACAGTTTGCTTAGCTGCAAGGGAAGAAGGGAGAACTTGTCCTTTGGGCCATTCAGTAGACTCATTAGGATAATGATGAGCTTAATGGTGAACACAACAAGAGTTTTCAGGGCAACAGTTCCCTAATAGTCAAATTCCATCATGGTATTTTCATAGGTAGTTTCTACTGCTTTTTAAGTGGGAGCTCCACATCTTTTACTTAAGTGGGACTGTGATGCACATATCTAAGGTGGACCTGTAACAAGAGGTTCTCTCTCAATCTCTCTTTCTCTCTCAGGTGAGAGCTCTTTATCTGGCAATGGTGTATAAATCTCAGAAGATCCCTTCTCTCCTTGAAAGAAGGTTATCGCTTTAGAGTAATTGTTTACAAACAGGTCCCATTCCATGTCCCATCCATTTCAAGGAACAACAACTAATTATCATTCTTTCTGATCACCCTGCACCTTTTTGTCCTGTCCTTCATATCCGTTCAAAACTTTGTTGCAAAAGTCACCTTTCTCTTCCTAGCATTGGAACCTGAGGCTTTGGGCTTTGCAGGTTGGGAGGAATCAAACTATTGTAGGGTGTGGGAGAGTTGCAAAAAAGGCTGCCGTCCACAGCTTCACCCTGATACCAATCCTGAGGGAATTTACTGTGTCAGCATTAACTTACTTGCCCTCCTATGTGATATGTTAACACTGTTCAGCTCTACTCCCTCAGATTAAGGCTTTGACTGAGCCATCTTGCCATAGGAGCAGAGGAGCATTTGTAAGTGAGCTGGAAGAAACGAAAATAACATTTTTTTAAAAAGGAGGTCTTTGACTTCTAAATAGCACTACAGATAAACGTGAATCTGCTATTTATGGGATCCTAAATCACTGGAAATTTCTCTGAGGAGTGAATGACCAGGCAAACCTCACTTCCTCAAGGGAAGAGTGCTAGGGAAACTCTGCGAAGTAAACTTGAGGAATTCCTAATTCACTATTCAGGAATAATCTAAATCAGGGATTAAATGGACCATGTATTGTAAGTGCTTTGGTGTCTATTTTCAATATCTTATACAGCACTGAGCACACTTTGAATAATAATAATTGGAAAGCTGAAAATCTAAAATAAAATGCAAAGAAAATGTTAAGGATACACGTATACTAGAATTGGGATGCTTTTCTTAGTAGTCTTCACTTAAAATAGTAGTGTGAGAGAGATAAGCCATTCAGGTAAAGAGCATAACGAACAATAGAATGCATTCAAGAAGCTAAACTTTTGCCTTAAGGAAAATGTTTATCCAAATATATAGTAAATTGGCTATGAGCCAGATGTTCAAAATTGGTCAGACAAATTCGCATAAAACCCTAACTAATCCTCAACAAAAGTATTCCTCTATAGCCCAACCTAATTAGAACAATATTCTTATATTACTGCTGAGGGTCCGTCTTGTACCATTTGCCTCAGTAAGCACAAGAAAATTAAATATAAATCTATTCTTACCGGCATTGGGAACTCATGAGTTTTCTGATCACAAGCTTCATAATATTTGGTGTTTGCTTAAAGCCCCAGCTCCTGGATGCTGGTGGTTAAGTGAGAATTCCAGCCTTCATTTAAAAAAAAAAAAAAGGTAATTTTCTAGCCTTCAAGGTTGCAGAGAAAAGCCTGAAAACTTGAAGTGAATGTGCCCAAAGACTCAAGTCAGATCTAGACTAAAAACTTTTGATGGTATAACTACATTGCTTGGGGAGGGTGTGTGAAAAATCCACAACTCTGAGTGACAGTTATACTGACCAAAGCCCTGGTGTAGCCAGCATTATGTTGACAGAAGGCTTCTCCTGTCGACCTAGCTACCACATCCTGGGAAGGTGGATTAACTAAGCTTATGAGAGAAGCTTTCCTGTCAGCATAATAGCATCTTCACTGAAGTGCTGCAGCTGCACTGCTGCAGTGTTTGTAGACCTGCCCTCAGAAACCAGAAAGCCAAAACCAAACAAAACCCCCGGTTTGTTATTAAAAAAAACCCTCTTCATTTTAAATCAGTCCTGTGATTGAGTCCTAATGCCTGAATTTTGAATGCTTGGGTTTTTCAATACTGCCTAACCTTTGACAGACACATATAGGCCACAGAGTGCATGCCCAATTCTGTTGCCTTTCTTATAAATGAATGGCTTTCCAAAGTTCTCATGAAAGTGCTTCCTTTTCAGGCACCTTTAGGCTACGTCTACACTACGAGTTTTCTCCACAAAAAATATGCTAATGAGGGACTCATTTGCATGAGTCGTGATCTCGTTTGCATATTTTCTGCTGATCTGTTTTTACACTGGGGTTTTTGTGCAAAAACAAGCAGTGTGGACATTTTCTTTTTGCGCAAAATCCCCGTAGATCTTGCGGTAAAAGGGGTTTTTGTGCAAAAAGAAAACGTCCACACTGCTTGTTTTTGTGCAAAAACCCCAGTGGAAAAACAGATCAGCAGAAAATATGCAAACGAGATCACGACTCATGCAAATGAGTCCCTCATTAGCATATTTTTTGCTAAGAAAACTCTTAGTGTAGATGTAGATGTAGCGTTTCTTCTTAACTGCAATAAGATGTTTAAGTTAGTAACCCAACTCACAGGCTTGGATGGAATCATTTAAAATGCTTCCCTGGAATTGGCACTCAGAGTATCAAACTTTAAAACCTAACTAGTAGTGAACGAGGCAGTGGCTGTGAGGGGGCAGTGACTGAGCTATGCTGCTGCACTTGCACCACAGGCCTGGTTTCGGTGTGGCTGATTTTACTCCAACGAATGCACTGTCCTCCCTCAATCATCTGTTTCCCTGGGTTCCCTAACCTTCTCACATACACTTTTTCCTGCATAAAGCTGATGAATAGAATGGTAAGGAAAACTCCATAGAGCAAGCCTGAAGAATTACTTGGGTTTTTAAAGGGAAATTTCACCCAGTGCAAATGAAACAAACAAAAAAAATCAGTAACAAAAGTACACAAGCTGAAGAAAATATGGCCATTGACAGGATTGAAAATCTAGATGAATGCTCATGTATTTAACTTCTTTATGCAATTGCAACCCCTACCCTCTCCCCCTGCCGGATAACAGAGGTAGATCAAGGCCAGATTATTGCCTGATATTTTCAGTCTTACGGTGGGTATTCTCAATCCGGAAATATTTATCACCAGACCGCCAATCCCAAAGGTGAAATCCTGGAACCACTGTTAGGCAATAGGATTTCACTGAACGTGTTCAAAAGTAACTGAGTAAAGATCTCAAAAAATCATGAGACTGACTTTAAAATCTTTTGCTTTGCCTTCTTGTTTCTGAGTTTTTACAAGAACATTAGGCCACATTTTAAAGACTTCATTTACAACGGTAAAGTCCGGAGTTTTGTGTTTTACCTGAAAGGTGAGATTCTCAAGTAATCACATGAGCCCAGTAGATGGGCCTTTTAGAAAAACCATCAAATATCAGGAGACTCCAGATAAAAATCATGGGATCTGGCAATACTGTTACCATAAATTAAATCTATAACATTAGTGCTGTCATATTTTTTAGTTGGAGGTTGCTGACTGATATAACTAAGAAACCACAATAATTAAAGTAATTGGCAGTATAACTACTTAATAAAGTATCATTAATGCTATTCATTTAGTTACAAACCTTGATTTATCCAGATACCATAGCTTCTTCATACAAGGGCATCTGCTTTCTGCTACTTACATAACATTATTTAGAGAATATCATCTCTCATTTTCATTGGGGGGTATTCAGGTATATGTTAGAAGCCAATATTCTCCTCATTACCTTTCTACAAAATATATAATTTTAATTCTTGGATTTCACACAAATAGAAAATAAATATTAATCCCTTCAAACATTATTATTGAAGTTGACTTTGGGTATCTTAATATAGCAATAAAAATAATTGCTAAAGGAAACAAAGTGATGATATAATTTCCGCAGGTTTGAGCACTCCATTTCTGTTGTTAGTCATGTCTTTCTTCACCTCATACATTCATGATTGCTTATCTTCTCTGTGGTACAGTCAAAGGAACTATACTGCTCTTCTTTGAATGTTTTAAAATGTTTGATGATATGCTCCAAACAGGCTTTTAAATGAAAAACATTCACTAATTGACCTATTACAAGCTTTTTCCTCCTCCAAGTCCAGAGATTGAAGGGCAGAGTGCATCTTAAAGAGCTGAATTTTTATGATGTGCTAAATCAGCAGTTGCCAAATGTGACTTACTCTTACTCTGTACCTACAGTACAGAAAGACCCATCGACTGAACTGTTGCTGATTTACATCATGACTCTATTGGACATTTATATCTTCTTACAACTAAATAGGAACAAGATCTCATTTTTCTTGAATCTCCTTAAATGTGTCTCACTTGGGCTTGCATGGGGCTCAGACAAACAATCTCTTTTTTCACTTGCCCTGCTGCCTCTTTATTAGTGCAGTTTGTGTGTGGCAAAGAGCTTATGAGCCTTCTTCCTGATTTATAAAGTAAACTTGATGTACCAGTAAAGCGAGGCCAGTAAGCAGACTGAGCTAGAAAATATGTATTAATGTGGATACATGCCTCATGGCTTACTCTGTAGTTCTTGTCGGATGGAGAAAAGAGCTTTCATTCAAACAGATAGGCCTATGTACATACATCTAAGACAAAGCAACAGCCTTCAATCAGCAGTTCCAGTTTAATTGGCACGTTCAATATGTTTTAATGGGACCAGAACTAAGCAAACCAAGTGCCAACAAGGGTGTAGCTAATCTATGAACTATTTTCAAATGAAAAACAATTGAAAGGGGAAATTCATTTCTCCCATGCAAACCTGTTTGTGGAAAGCAGTTAGCAGGTGCTGTGTGGGGCTGCAACCCAAAGCCTCGGTATCCAGCTCACCAGCACCTACGCTGGAAGAGCAAGACCCCTTCTGTGGCTCATTATATTCACTCATAGAGCAGAAGTGGCAGATTTACCAACCACGCGTTGGTCACTTCCAAACCTCTCCTATGCAATGACATGTTTGGGGCAGAGCCCAGACTGAGCCAGTACAAGGGACATGCTGCCTTCTGTTTCTCCAGAATCTACATCTAAGTATAGACAAGCCTGGTTTTGCCAATATAATGATACTGGTTTAGATACACTACTGGCAAAACTTTATAGAGTGGGTTGATTTATATTGGTGTATAGCTGTGTCTGGTCATGAGTAGGGTGATGCGCATAAGCTTATTCTATCTGATGAGCATAAGCTTATTGGATAGTCGACTGGTTCCTCTGTAGGAGAGCCACTGTCAGCAGACAAGATACTGGGCTAGATGGACTGTTGGTCTGACCTTGTATGGCCCTTCTTATGTTCTTATGCTTCTCCCTCCTCCTGGCTGGTTCTTAATACTGTACATTTAAAAGGCTGGTGCACAGCGGGGGGACCGGCACAAGCCAGGAATCGGCTGTCCCAGCTCGTACCAGGTCCCTCACACTGTGCTTCAGCTATTTATACATATTAAGAGCCTACTACAAAGTTAGCTCCTGGGGCTGGACGCTTACCCTGCTGTGGCTCCCCCACTTATTGACTAATCGAGTACTCGATGGAAATTCCATCGACTAGTCGATTAAAGGAAAATTAACATCTCTAGTCATGAGTTGTTACCAGCATAGATATGTTAGTAAAAATCACAAAACCCAAGCCATGCCTCTGGCCAACATAGCTGTGTCAGGAAGACTGCGAGGTGTAGTCCTGGCCGATGCTTTCACTAAAAATGAGGGCTTTGTTTACCTCAGAAAGTTGCACTGGTTTTAATATTAATGAGGTTTGAACCAGACTTATTTCATGAAAACAAATTGAGTTTGATTTAAACCAAAATAAAAGTGTTCACAGAGCACTAACTTAACAACATCTGTTTAAAATCATAACTTAAGTTAAACCAGTTCAACTTTCATGTAGACAAGGCCTGTGTCTCTAGCTGGTGGGGCTACTGAAATAGCCAAGATACATTCATACAACTGGAAAAATATAGTCTTTCTGTTTCATATCTTGGAAATTTACTAAAACACTCTCCATGCATGCCAGATGTATGTCTCAGACAAAGATTTGCGGGTCTGTTACAGGAATGGGTGAGGTTCTATGGCCTACAACATCCAGATTGGACTAGGTGATCACCATGGTTCCTTCTTGACCTTAGAGGCTATGAGTCTATGTCAGCTTTCAACAGAAGAAATCTCCCCCCGCCCCATTCCAGCCCTGGTTATACAAGAACTGGCTGAATTGGTTAAGAACATATAAAAATGAGGATCCAGATCAAGACATTTCCAAGTTTGAGGTTGCTCAGATACAGGATTTAGATTTAGTAACCATTTCTAGTAACATTAGCGATATTCATCTCAATAGGTTCCTTTGTCCAAAATATCTTCCCCTTAAAAGATTACATTTCTGAGGGTTAGCAGCATTATTCACAATACCTTTTTTTCCCCCAGGAAAATTAAAGATGATGATTGAGATAGGAATCCTTCTGTTCTTGCCACACACAGAGGGCAGAGGGCAACAGAATTAAGTTGTTTTCTTGGAGAGGAATATATTGCATGCATAGCTATTCTGAAATATACAGGAGTGGTATATTTAGAACACGAAACAAAGTTTAGAATGTTCTTCCCTTTTAATATCTTTGGGTCATCATGGTCTTTAATATAATATTTCTGATTGATGTCAGTGATTGTTACAGAAGTACATGCTTTTCTTAAAATACATCCCAAGTCACCATGAAATACTTAATCGCATGTAACCAAGAATAGATGTGATTATACTGTGCTTGCAGATTTTTTAATTGAAAAGGAAAACGCAGTGTGTGTAACCATTGTATACATATGCTCAAAGTCAACAGTGAATTAAGCCAACAAAGCCCACTGTGCTGTGCTCATATGTTAAGAAAACCTAACAGTGAACAGCTTTTATTTTTAAACAGGACTTGTCATCTTAGAAGCTGCTGAATCCCCAAAGAAAACTCATTAAAGGCTTCCTCATGGCCTTTCAATGCCCTCTACATACCTCTGACAATGCCATCTCAATCTTACACTAACACTTGATGTGGTCTATGCATTTATACCAGATTTATAAGCAGCAGAGACAGTCACTCTACATCTGTTTGTTTAGGGCCGAGCACTCGATACACTTTAATTGTGTATCTACCAAATAACATCGTTTGGGTGTTCAGTTTGAGACACGTTAAAAAGATTTAATTTCCAGACAGTGGGTGGCTCAGCATTTTCAGAGACTCTTAGTCTTTTAAAGTGGGCACCCCAAAGTCTCTACTCACTTTTTAAGCAGTGGCCAGGATTTTTAAAACCAAAAGGCTCATGAGTCAGACCAGCAGGATTTGACCTAAGAGAAATAAAGTTTAAATCTACATTCAGTGATCCATTTAATTTCAGTAGGATTTCTATGAGAAAAGATCAGTGAGTAGTCTAAGCAACTTGATCAGAGAGTTGCAAGTATAAAAATCTCAGTTATCTCTGACTCTACAGACACCCCTGAAATACTCAACGTTTTCCCAATCAGTTCTTCTTGTCCCTGGTTGTCAGAAAGAAAAAAAAGACTAGAATACTGGGAGAACAAAGAATGCTGTAGAAGTAATTGACTGAGGAGGATAGAGGCATCCAATCCAAAATAAAGATGGTAAAATACTTTAAAGAGTTTTATAATTTACTCACTTTCCATTTTATTCTTGAGTCCTAAATCTAAACAAAGCTACTGGAATAATAAGAGTGAGGTAAGTTCCTGGCTAGATTTTAGGTTAAAATTATTTCCTTATCTGACTAAACCTCATTAAGGCACAAATCCATCTCTGGGTAATCAGGATATAAAGTGTACATTGAATGTTGAAAAAATTAGGTTAGTTTATTTTCATAAAAATTATTTGATACTGTCTTGCTTATACGAAGCTGTCAATGAGTATCCTTCTTGCACTTTTCTTTCTTTTCTTCTAAAAATGATTGGTCTAGTCTCCAAATTCTTTAACATAATATTATCAAATCAGAAAAATACACCAAGCAATTTATATTATATGATATAGCAAGCTAGCCGATGTTAATCACCTGATATTAGTTAGTTCATCTGCTCTTGCACATGTGAATTATCCATAAAATCAAGTGAAACTTCTAAGACTACTCACAAATTTAAAAATCCAGTAATCCTCCTATGTTATTTTCTCAATCTTGTTTACCTTCCATGAAAACTTCTAAATGTAAAAAACTGCAGGGGGGGTGTGGGCGAGGGAACAGATCAAGCACTCATAAGAAATTTACCAAAGTCATACTTGTATCAGGATATCTTTCAGCTGTGGTGAATTTGCTTGATTTCCCATTGTATCACATTATCCATATTTAAACTACCTATAATTTTTAAGGTTGGCTTGTTAAGAGAAAAAAGAACAATTTACTGAAGTTCACTAACTGCTTGCTACTGTTTTGAAGTTCCTCTCCTCCTCCCCCTGCTTTTTAACAATAAAATTAAATGACTTCAGGAGCAGTGTTTTCCAAAGGAGGATGCTGGGATCAGGTACTTCAATCAAACCAATTAGCATTTTTTCCATCTCCATAGTTCTTCAGAGTTACATTTTGCACAATATTTGTAGTGTTTCCCATGTGTAGGCTAGAGAATACTGCAGTAAACTCAAAGACCAAAGCACAATAATCATCGATTTTTAATTGTGCCAGTGGTGGCAGAAAAGATGTACATTATACCACACATTGGAACATCCACACTGGACAACTGGCAGCTGTTACCAGCACAAATTTCCTTATCCATTACACACTTTAGGGACACAACCCTTTACCCAATTCTTAGGGCTCAGGGTGTAACTTCCTGCAGGTCTGCAGGATCTTTTGCCACTTGGCATCATCCTGGACCTTCTGGGCCAGGGTTTGCTGCATGTCATGGACACATGCTCCCTCACGAGATCTTCGTGGACCCTCCTGTACTTGCGGCTGTCCCGGGGTCAGGCAGCAGCCTCGGATGGCGTTGATCACCCCTCAGCGACAGCTGGTCCAGCTCTGTGAGCAGCGAGCAACAGTCCTCGGGGCAGAGGATGGTGATGTCCCAGGAGCAAGGCCATGTGTGGCCTACACAGTGGGTCCTGCCTCAGAGGGACCTCAAGGTCCCCAGGGACCATGCTTCCCACTCCCCCTCCCACTCCGTCCCATGGAAAAGCAGGCAAGGGAAGTGGCCAGCCACACTGGGATCCCATGGGTGGGAGAGGGGCCTGAATCAGCCTGGCCTTCCTTGGGGGTTGCACACACACCTGCATCTAGCAGAACTGCCTGCGGGAGTGGGTGGTGCCTCACGCATGCAGGCATGGCCATGTGCTATGTGTTGCAAGTTGACTGTATTGGCCTCTTCCTCCTGAAGCTGCTCATTGTCCTCCTCCTCTTTGGCAGGGAACTCTGGGTGGGTGATGATGCGTGTCTCTAGCCCGAATCCACCAGCATGGGTGGGGAAAGGGCTTCACCACCCCCCAGGATTTGGTGGAGCTCCTGGTAGTAGGGGCAGTAGTGGCTTCCAGCCCTAGGGTGAGAACTGTGCTCCTTGGCTTTGGTGTAGCCCTGGTGGAGCTCTTTTACTTTGCTCCTCACTTGTTATAATTTGCAGGGGATGGGGGATCCCCTGCTGGTCAGAGCCTCAGCCATCCAGCAGTAGATGTCCACGTTATGCCTCCAGGAGTGGAGATCCTGCAGGGTCTCCTTCTCACCCCACAGCTCCAGCAGGGACAGGATCTCTGCCCCAGGCCAGGAGGGTGTATACCATTTGGTGCCCCTGGCTGGGTCCTGGGAGCTTTGGTGGTGCTCCCTGTGAGAGCCAGGAGGGTCTCGGGGGTCTTGAGGCTGGGCCATTGGTCCCAAGTACTGTGGCAAGGAGAGCTGTGCAGTGAGATGCAGCTCCCAGGGCCAGCTTCCTGCCACAAGGCTTGTCCTGGGTGCCTGCAGCTTTAAGAGCTGGCAGGAGACAGGAACTATAGAGTTGTGATTAGTCTGGACGGAGTGGCCACGAGGGCACCTGTGTTTTTTCCTGGAGGCCTCTTCTTTCGAAAGAACTCCCTCTTTTGCATCCACACACGCCTTTTTCCGAAAAAGGTGGTGAGTTTTGAGGTGGGACTTCCAGGAAAGTAAGGGTTAGGTACTCAAACTAAAAGCTTTTCCCAATCATAATGGGTGTTACTGCAATCTTGTAAAAGGATTTCATTGCTCTAGATGTTTGTGGGAATTGCATATACATGCACTGGCAGAAAAACAGAGATGGACAGACTGAGAATGAAAGTCTTCCAATCAGATTCATTAAGAAGTTTCAGTAAATTGCTGTGTTACTCATTAATGGTACATTTTGGCAAAGATTCAGTTTGAGCTTGACCGAACTTAGCCACAGCCTCCGCACCAGTGATGGAATTTCCTGCATTCTAGTAGCAACCCAAGAAACAACCTACACATATTTGCCAGTAGAAATGGAGTGGGAAGTTAAAGTGAAAGGGCACCAAGTAACCAAACAGACAATATTCCATTCTAGAAGAGCAGCACTGGGGCTAGCAAGTGTCAAAGTACTGCACATTGTTGCAAACCATAGGGCCATGTGTGCCTCTCAGTTTTCCTAATGCAGTCTCTGATTCAACTGACATGTATCTGGGTGATTTCAGGAAAAAAACTGGCCCATATTCTTTTGCATGTCTATATTCTGGGTTCTCTTTCTCTCTCTATATTTGTTGACTTTAAGTTGTGGTTACTTACAGTGAATAGCTATGGAACAAAGTGGTATTATTCACAATTTAAATATCCAAGTAAGTACCTAACTGGGTCATTTCTGAGAAGTGCCTACAGTTGTAGGTGTCCTTTAGATAGACTAAGATAAAGATAACAAACTTCACACATACAGGGATTGGTTCTTCGTCACTTCCTTGATGCTGAAAAATACTTTTAAGAAATAATTAGATCATAGAATTAAGTAGGCCAAATGAAGGCCCTGAATGCTGCCTTTCTGCCTTTCCAGTCTCCAAGAGAATTCAGAGGCTGCCACAAAAGTTAGAAAAGGGAAGTGCAGAGGATAGAACTATGCTGAAGAAAAGCCATCTAAAAGTAAGTGGTTAAAAAAAAGCAGTCAGACTACAACAGCACTTCATAATCAGTTACTATTCTAGAATAGTGGTTCTCAATCTTCCCAGACTACTGGACAAGAAGTCTTATGTGTCTTGTATACCCCAAATTTCATCTCACTTAAAAACTACTTGCTTACAAAATCAGCCATAAAAATACAAAAGTCTAAGTGTACTATTACTGAAAAATTGCTGACTTTCTCATTTTGTCTATATGCAATTTTAGTTTGTAATTTTTATGTGGTAGTTTTTTAGTTTTTAGTTTGTTGTTTTTATGTGGTTTGTTATAAAACTAGGCAAATATCTAGATGAGTTGGTGTACTGCCTAGAAGACCTCTATTTACCCCTGGCTGAGAACTACTGTTCTAGAAGGAATAATACATGTTTCCTACTCTCTGGACAATGAAAACATAACCATTGTCATTCTTACCCAAACAATGTTCTCACCCCACCACACTCAGGAGTGAGATTCCAGAGGTTGTCCCCAAAATGAGCCACTGCCAGTATGCTGAGGTCAACACAACATAAGTGTAGACACTGCATTACTTATGTTGAGCTTAGCAGTCCTTCAGTATCTGTCACGCAATTCTTGACACTAGCCATTCTGTTGACAATTGTGAACTCCACTGCCCAGGAGTCACAGAGGTTAATCATCAGACATAAGAACATAAGAACGGCCATACTGGGTCAGACCAAAGCTCCATCCAGCCCAGTACCCTGTCTGCCGACAGTGGCCAATGCCAGGTATCCCAGAGGGAGTGAACTGAATGGGTAATGATCAAGCGATCTCTCTCCTGCCATCAATCTCCACCCTCTGACAAACAGAAGCTAGGGACACCATTCCTTACCCAGACTGTCTAATAGCCATTAATGGACTTAACCTCCATGAATTTATCTAGTTCTCTTTTAAACCCTGTTATAGTCCTAGCCTTCACAATCTCCTCAGGCAAGGAGTTCCACAGATTGACTGTGCACTGTGTGAAGAAGAACTTCCTTTTATTTGTTTTAACCCACTGCCCATTAGTGTCATTTGGTGGCCCCTAGTTCTTATATTATGGGAACAAGTACATAACTTTTCCTTATTCACTTTTTCCACACCAGTCATGATTTTATATACCTCTATCATATCCCCTTAGTCTCCTCTTTTCCAAGCTGAAAAGTCCTAGTCTCTTTAATCTCTTCTCATATGGGACCCATTCCAAATCCCTGATTATTTTAGTTGCCTTTCTCTGAACCATTTCTAATGCCTGTATATCTTTTTTGAGATGAGGAGACCACATCTGTACGCAGTATTCAAGATGTGGGCGTACCATGCATTTATATAAGGGCAATAATATATTCTCCATCTTAGTCTCTATCCCTTTTAAAATTATTCCTAACATTGTGTTTGCTTTTTTGACTGCTGCTGCACACTGCCTGGACGTCTTCAGAGAACTATCCACGATGACTCCAAGATCTCTTTCCTGATTAGTTGTAGCTAAATTAGCCCCCATCATGTTATATGTATAGTTGGGGTTATTTTTTCCAATGTGCACTACTTTACATTTATCAACATTAAATTTCATTTGCCATTTTGTTGCCCAATCACTTAGTTTTGGGAGATATTTTTGAAGTTCTTCACAGTCTGCTTTGGTCTTAACTACGTTGAGCAGTTTAGTATCATCTGCAAACTTTGCCACCGCACTGTTTATCCCTTTCTCCAGATCATTTATGAGTACGTTGAATAGGATTGGTCCTAGGACTGACCCTTGGGGAATACCACTAGTTACCCCTCTCCATTTTGAAAATTTACCATTTATTCCTACCCTTTCTTTCCTGTCTTTTAATCAGTTCTCAGTCCATAAAAGAATCTTCCCTCTTATCCCATGACATCTTAATTTACATAAAAGTCTTTGGTGAGGGACCTTGTCAAAGGCTTTCTGGAAATCTAAGTACACTATATCTACTGGATCTCCCTTGTCTACATGTTTCTTGACCCCTTCAAAGAACTCTAATAGATTAGAAAGACATGATTTCCCTTTACAGAAACCATGTTGACTTTTTCCCAACAAATTATGTTCTTCTACGTGCCTGACAATTTTATTCTTTACTATTGTTTTAACTAATTTGCCCGGTACTGATGCTAGACTTACCGGTCTGTAATTGCCAGGATCGCCTCTAGAGCCCTTTTAAAATATTGTCATCACATTAGCTATCTTCCAGTCACTGGATACAGAAGCTGATTTAAAGGATAGGTTACAAACCATAGTTAACCATAGTTAACAGGGTCCCCCTACCTCCTGCCCCACAGGCATGAGGCGAAATGTGGTGGGGGGCAATCTTGTATGAGTTGAAGAACTATTGATGATATTAAAATGCTGATTCCTCCAAATGAAATTAATTGGTAGCAGGTTTAAAACTAATAAAAGAAAGTTCTTCTTCACACAGCGTGTAGTCAACCTGTGGAACTCCTTGCCAGAGGAGGCTGTGAAGGCTAGGACTATAACAGAGTTTAAAGAAAAGCTAGATAATTTCATGGAGGTTAGGTCCATAAAAGGCTATTAGCCAGGGGATAGAAATGGTGTCCCTGGCCTCTGTTTGTCAGAGGCTGGAGAAGAATGGCAGGAGACAAATCGCTTGATCATTGTCTTCGGTCCACCCTCTCTGGGGCACCTGGTGCTGGCCACTATCGGCAGACAGGCTACTGGGCTAGATGGACCTTTGGTCTGACCCAGTACGGCAGTTCTTATGTTCTTATGTTTTGCAATTTCACATTTGAGTTCTTTCAATGCCATCTGGTCCCGGTGACTTGTTACTGTTAAGTTTATCAATTCATTCCAAAACCTCCTCTAATGACACTTCAATCTGTGACAAGTCCTCAGATTTGTCACCTACCGGTCAGGTTTGGGAATCTCCCTAATATCCTCAGCCGGGAAGACTGAAGCAAAGAATACATTTAGTTTCTCCGCAATGACTTTATTATCTTTAAGTATTCCTTTTGTATCTTGATCATCCAGGGGCCCCACTGGTTGTTTAGCAGGCTTCCTGCTTCTGATGTACTTAAAAAACATTTTATTATTACCTTTTGAGTTTTTGGCTAGCTGTTCTTCAAACTCCTTTTTGGCTTTTCTTATTACATTTTTATACTTAATTTGGCAGTGTTTATGCTCCTTTCTATTTAACTCACTAGGACTTGACTTCCACTTTTTAAAAGATGCCTTTTTATCTCTCACTGCTTCTTTTACATGGTTGTTAAGCCACGGTGGCTCTTTTTTACTTCTTCTACTATGTTTTTTAATTTGGGGTATACATTTCAGTTGGGCTTCTATTATGTTGTCTTTAAAAAGTGTCCATGCAGCTTGCAGGGATTTTACTTTAGTCACTGTACCTTTTAATTTCTGTTTAACTAACCTCCTCATTTTTGCATAGTTCCCCTTTTTGAAATTAAATGCCACAGTGTTGGGCTGCTGAGGTGTTCTTCCCACTATAGGAATATTAAATGTTATTATATTATGGTCACTGTTTCAAGCGGTCCTGTTATAGTTACCTCTTGGACCAAATCCTATGTGCCACTCAGGACTAAATCAAGAATTGCCTCTCCTCTTTTGGGCTCCTGTACCTGCTGGTCCAAGAAGCAGTCATTTAAGGTATCAAGAAATTTTGTCTCTGCATCTCGTCCTGAGGTGACACATACCCACTCAATAGTTGAAATCCTCCACTATTATTGAGTTATTTATTTTGATAGCCTCTCTAATCTCCCTTAGCATTTCATAGTCACTATTACTGTCCTGGTCAGGTGGTTGATAATAGATCCCTACTGTTATATTCTTATTAGAGCAGGGAATTACTATCCATAGAGATTCTATGGAACATATTGATTCATTTAAGATTTTTACTTCATTTGATTCTAAATTTTCTTTCACATATAGTGCCACTCCCCCACCTGCACGACCTGTTCTGTCCTTCTGATATATTTTGTACCCCAGAATGATTGTGTCCCATTGATTGTCCTCGCTCCACCAGGTTTCTGTGATGCCTACTATATCAGTATTCTCCTTTAACACAAGGCACTCTAGTTCACCCATCTTATTTTTTAGACCATGATCAAAGGGCCAAGAGGTGAATATTGCAGACAGCCTGGAGAAAGAAAGATTGGACTGGAGAAACGTCTAACAGGAAAAGAAGAGGGAGAGGCACAAGGGCCAAATGGGCTTCTCCTGCAGCGCACACAGATGCTGCAGACTCATGTGGACCTATGGGTTCAACAGTCCTGGGCTTGTTTCGCTTTACAATCCATGGAGATAGTCATTATAGCATCTCTCTATATTCCTCCACCATTCCACGTGGTATCAGGGCCCACAATTCTACCACAATCACTCTACAACAGGAGACATTAAGGACAACCATAGCGTCACACTTACTGATCTGTGATTGTCACAGTAGGGGTACGTCTTGACTACACACTTCTTTAGAAAGAGATCTTCTAGACAGCCATAACTTTTTTCAAAAAAGCGATCCTCTTTTTTGAAAGAGAGCACCCAGGCAGTCTTTCGAAAAAGCCCTGTTTGCGGTTAAGAATGCCTTTTTTCGAAAGAGCTCTTTCGAAAAAAGGCATTCTTTCTCATAAAATGAGGTTTATTGCTGTCAAAAAACCCACCACATTCTTTTGATTTAATTTCGAAAGAATGTGGCGGCAGTCTAGATGCAGGTGAAGTGTTTTCAAAAAAAGGCCACTTTTTAAAAAAAAAACCTGTCGGCTAGACATAGCCCAGTTGTATACACAACTAAAATGGATATGAAAGTCCTTTCCCCTTAAGTTCTACTAATTTCTTAAGTTTTTAATTTATTTGCTTTTAAATTACTCAGTTTCTTTGCATCAATTTTGTTATTGAATACAATTCTATTACTTGGAAAATAATTAATCTTTATTTTTGTTCACAACATATACCACAGTCTACTTACTGATTTTTGTTATACACAGCTTACAGGATCCATGACAAACACAATGTCACAAATGTACAGCAAGCACCACAGAATTAATAGTGTTATATTAATAGTTGACAGTGTTATATTCATAGTGACAGTGTTATATTCATAGTTGTACATTCAACACCGCACAATTCCTAACACCAGGGCCAGATAGAGCGTAGTACACCACAATGCATTACTGTGATTGGCTCCATAGACTGTATAGCTCAAAGCTGAGCTCTTCTAATAACCTTTTTAAATTCTGCAGACAGCCACTCCACCTCCACTCCAACACCTCCTTTGATTCACAGCTATTAGGCAGGACACAGCAGGCAATTATAACCTTTGGAATGTTTTTACATTATTTACTCTTATACTTTCAATTTACCAAAAGTGCATTCAGCTGTCTTACTGCATCTGCTGAGGTGGAAGTTAATTTTTCTCTTGGTACTGTCAAAGTGGCTGGTGTATGGCTTCAGGAGTCAGGACAACAAGGAGAAGGTTGGGTCCCCCATGGTTGTTATTGGCTTTGCAACAACGGCAGTCCACTGGTTGGGGAAGAAAGTCCCTGTCTGTAGCTTTCTGAATAGTCCTGTGTTCTTAAAAATGCAAGTCTGACTAGCCAGCACTGATGTCAGTGAAGCACCTCTACTGATCAAAGAAAACTTGCAAAACTACAGAAAAGTAACCCTTTCTGTTGAGATACACGGTGGTACACAGAGATAACTTGATCTGGTTCCAAAGTAGGGACACGTGTGCCCTCTGTTGCTCCACCGCAGCCGGGAACCCCATTTCTGTTAATCCTGTCTCTGGTGTCAGTGCAGCTCTCTCATTGGACTTCCTGCACTGGGCAGTTGGGTAAAGTTCAGCACATAGATCCAGGAATGTGGCCTGTACATCTGAAATTTCTGCAGCCACTGCTCATTATCCCAGATCTGCATTATGATGCAATCCCAACAGTCAGTGCTTGTTTCTTGGGACCTGATGTGGTGCTCCATCCTCTGTAGCTTTGAATTTCACCAATAATCTTGAATAATCTCACTATTGTCCTATAGCAATCTGTCCTCTAGTAAAATGTCATGTTCCCTAATTATTCAGTTCTTCTTGCAGCTCTGCAAATATTGGAAGACCAGGCTTTTTGTGCTTGCAATGCTTATGGCAATAGTGCAGAGCCGGGCAGGCTCCATGCTTCTGTCAAAGATGGCAGACAGGGAGGAAGGCCATGCAGGTATGTGGGTTAAAGGCATGACAATTATGGGATATTGTTGACATTATGGGATGGAGACAATTGCAAGATGGGAAATTAGCCCCTTTTTGACATCACACCTGGGTGACTCATTCCTGCCCACCCCTGAATTCTCAAAACTTCCCAAAAGACAAGTGTACCCCATAGTGCACTGCACTGTGAACCAATACAAACAGGCCCGGTGAGTACGCACAGCTCTGACTCAAGAAGTCAATTATGCAGGTACACAAGCAGTATATGACCTGTAGTGACTTTTTGCCATTAATGCCACTAGCTGTGGCATCTGCAAACGTTTGTAGTGTTGACATGGCCTTACTGAGAAAAAACAAATTACAAAAATTGTCTTACATTCCTCTGCCAGGCACAGAGGCCAATTAACCATGTGGCAGTGACCTAACCGTGAAAGTCAAAGCATTTTTCTTAAGTACAGTAACATTTTCTTAATAATATACAACTGTTTTGGTGCAAAATTTCAGAAGCAGAATGTCTTTGAATGTAGACATGAAATATGGGTTTCTGTTCAAATTAAATGTGAATTTCATTTGAAGTTCTCTATAAGCTAACAACTTTGGGAGAATAATAATAATACTTGTATATTGGCTTTAGACCAAAGGGTTTACAATACTTGGGTAGAAGCCAGGTACTCAGTGAATTCTGCATGTTAATGCTAGTGTGGGGGTTGAAAGATGGAATCCTAGCATGTGGAAATTCATCAAGAAATGCAACTGTACCAAGAAAGGAATCCACTCAACATTTGGAAACTTATTTAGTTGGTTGATAGAAATTAAGCAGTTCAGACTGCATTGCTGCACACACAACACCAAGTAAGAAGAAGACAAATTAGGATTTAATTTGCTAACTACATTTCTAGTTGGCTAGTTTTACACAGCATATAATAACACTTCTATTATTCTAAAACTTTATCATACATATCCATTTAAGAATGCTTTACTAGAATTGATTTAAATGACATCACCTAAACTGGATTAGAGAATTAATATCTGCAACAGCTGTGATTTAAAAACTACCATAAGAAAATAAAAACATTGTACACGGACTTCAGTGGGACTATTCATTGTGAACAAGGGAATTAGAATCTGGATTTGTGGAGGAGTGGAGCTGAGTGGGAGGGAGAATTGAAGCAAAAGTCCTAATACTATATAATGATGGGTCAATGTTTTTTAAAACTGTGAATATAGTTCTTAATTCTTGGACAGATATTCTATGTCATGTTAAAGTTATTCACCCACGGGCACTGGAGTCAATATTGTCACTTGATGGATCCTTATTACTTCTCCAGGTATTAAAAGGGTATGATATGTTTTCATTTCATTAATCTTTTCTCAGGGGGTAGTGATGAGTTCATCTGACTCTCTCCCATCAAGACTGAACATTCTTTTCATTTAAAAACTCATCTCCACAGATGGTACTGGCATTAAGAGCAACCCATTCTGTCTACAACAACAAGCATTGAGATATTTCAGGAATTACCCTATAAATCACTGGACATGAAATGGCCTACAAATTAAAAAAAAGAAAGAAAGAAAGCAGAAGTTGAGATGATGAGAATTTGGCCCATGTGGTTTATTGTCTCTTGGACCTATCATATTCGTCTCTGTGTCTGGCTGATTTAATTGCACATTAAGGTGAAATATAGTAAAAATTTTAACCAGGCTATTAACTGTAAATATGTGATCCAAAACATTAGGATCACAAAGGTGATAATAGAAACAGTTTAAACTCAGGGAAAATGCTCTGTTAAAGGGGATTAAAGAGACCATTTATTGAATAGGATGGATTTCTTCCAAGCCCCTGTGTGCAGAAAGCATGCAATGCGTGAATAATTCATCTAGAAATTCTATCATGAAGTTGTATCAGTTTCCACAGTAAAACCTGGCTGTGGAGGAGGAAAATACATCAACATCTGTGACAGGCCCTATGAAGAGACAGTTGCAAAGCCTTTCAGGCACCAGGAGCAAAGCAAAATATAATAAATTCACCAAGTGTCAAATTTGTGTCGGCTGAATAATGACACCATATGTCTGGGTTGCTGTGTCACTGCAGGCCGCACCAAAGAACTCCCCCGCCCCGATCTCCCATTCCCACCCCCCACTGCTAAAAAAATCTCTATAGCTTTATAAAAACAGGGAACAGGGGAAGTGCACTGGCTACTGTTTTTCACTCAAAGCAGATCGAGAGTCTCCTGCTGAATATACTTGGGTCATTCTTTTCTTTTCCATCACATCTCAACCAGATAGACTGATCTTCAGCCCAAACTAGGCAAGAAGTTCTCTTTTCATGCAAAATTTAGTCTCTCTAATTTATGGTACAGTGAAATGAAGAGTTGCACGTCTAATGCCTCGCATACTATTTACATGCTGCAAAGGTCTGCCTTTTCTGATTGTTGGGAGGGATGAAACTAAGATTAAAACTGTGCTGTGGCAGGCAACAAAGCATCATTCTCCTATGGGGGGGGGGGGAGACAGAAGAGTGTCAATTGTGGTTTTATCTCCTGGGTGATGAAGCTCGACAGTCTGCCATGGTCTTGGATCCCAGAAGTAGGTGCTGAATAAATTGGACCTCTGATACTGCTGGCAAGATAAATACAATGAGTGCAAGAGGAAAATCAGCAAGTGGTATCCTGAAGAGGTGGGGTATGCTCTATTGGAAAAAACAAAGGAGAGGACTTCAAAATGTTTCATTAAAATAATCTGTTACATATTAAACTGAAGGGTGTAATCAATCATTTCACCCCAAGCACTTGTCTCAGTTCCTTGGAAATGTGCCTTAATTCTGTTCAAGTTCCATTTCAAACCACGACTTCTAGAAGCTGCCAATTTTCATTGCACTATAGAAATCTGTTTTCTGATCAAATAAGATCCTCATTTATTGTTGTTCCTGTTCAGTCTTTATCCTTCTTCTCAGTTGATGCTCTTGTAACTCAGCCTTCCTGAGGCACTGATTGAGACTTTAACATAAATGTCGCAGATCTGAGCCTTTGACGTTCTTGTTGAATTTAAGAATTGGAAGGTAGTGCGCTAGTATCCATTGATTACAGTAATTTTGTTAAACCTCTTCTTACAGCTGGCTTTATTCATTGGTATTATCATCTTTTTTTCACACATCATATGTTCCAAGCATAAGTAAAGGTTTTCCAAGCATTGTGAAAATGATCTGGAGAAAATAAAAGGATAATTGGTAGGCAAGATGGTGTAGAACAAATAATCATGAAAAAAACTGAGTGATTTACTCTTTCCTTCTAGAAAAGCTGCTACTCATTCAGAGAAGTAAAAGGGGATAAGTTTAGAATTAAATTATTTAATCTCTGGGAAGTTAAGCAACAGTAAATCTAGGTCATAATGATGCAAAAGCTAGCAGGATAATATTACTATTCAGCACAATTCTATACTCTTGACATTGGATTCATGAAGGAGGGTCCAAAAATCCCTAAATATGCTCAGGCAGAAGAATGGATTGCTGCACAACTAGGAACAGGAAAAAGAATAGAAAGAAACATTTACTAGAGCAAGAGATCCCTACCTTAGATTGTTCCATTATAGTTGTCATCACTTCTTTTATGAGCATCACAACCAATGACAAGTCTAGCAATAAAATAAGACAAAACCGAAACCACAGCTTTAAAGTGGAAAGGAAATACAGGTGATATATTTAAATTTTCAGAATGGCAAATCAAAGTATACATAGAAAATGAAGAATGACCTCAGTATATTTCTATTTAAGTTCAGGGGGAGAGAAATAGCAGAAAAGTGCAGAAGAGAGGGACCAAATTTGTCTTGACTTTGTATTAATTTTACAAAGCAATAAGGAAATGGGAAAAAACTCTTCATCTCCTCTATGCCCAAATGAAAAAAGTTGTATTAGTTGGAGACAAAATAATTTGCAGGGAATAACTTGCTTGAAAAATAAAGCCTCTTTTCAATTAATGGAATGGCTCTGAGCAAATCACTGTTTCCTGATATTAACTGATCACTTATTTACAAATATTGAGGTTATTATTTTGCTATGCCCTGGACTGACTGGGAACAATTTGTTGTCAGTATTTGATAACTTAATATTCTAAATTCTAGCAAGCTTGCTTAGTTGTGACTGATCTAATAACTCTCACAGTCTTCGTATTCTTTCTGATTAAATGAATGGACTTCTTATCAGGGGCCCTTGGGGCGTTGAATCTCTTAGGGGAAGGTGTTACATGTAAAGGAAGGTTGTAGACAAGCATGGTTAGAGCATTTTAGAACATTTTAAATCTTTTCCTTTCTGAGACAGGCTGGCCTTGATAAGGACATGGGTCTTAGCAACATTATGCAACTATAAGGTTAATTGGCTAGGTAAAATGCTAAAATTGTAATCTCTCATCACACTCATATAAAGCAATTGTGTGGGTCTGTGCAGTCTGTATTGCAAAGGGTACCATCAGATTCTTGCGTGGTTCATTTTAATTGTCTCTGCTCCAAAATTCTGGAGAGAGATTTGGGTAACTCTGTGCTCCTGCTACAATCAATCATCATCTCTTCCCACAGAAAATTGACCATATATTTGAGGGGGAAGGCTTAAAGCTTGCTTTCTGAGAGCACTTGTGCGAATAAGACCTAACTGCTCAAATGTTCATAGAAAGGAAGCAGATAATAGATGGGAACACTGCAGAATGTCAAGGCCTGTGGTAAAATGTTTCAAGCACTAGCACTGGTAGAGTCCCTTCTTGATTTTGCTTGATCCCAAAAAGACACATAGGTAGCAAGACTGGAAGAGCAACAGCAGGACCAAGGGGAAAAAAACCCCAATATCCTCATAGTGAATCACTCACCCCCAGCCCTACCTGCTGCTTTCCAACCATCCTTCCATGTACTTTCTTTTCTTAGCTCCTGCCTCACTTTATGTGGTCTCTTCCTTCCCTTTCTTCTCTCATGCTTCTCTTCAAACAAAAATATGAAGATAACAGGACATAGGCCAGCCATCTTGTTAATCTCACTGCTTGTGTATTTTGTCTACTTTTTCCCACCTTTTGTTTGTCTTGTTTAGTTGGATAGTAAACCCTTCAAAGCAGGAACAACATCTTCTATGTGTATTTAGTACCTTCTACAAAGGGGTCCTGAACCTCTCTGAGGTCTTTGCGACACCATGCAACAAACATTGAATAAATAATAACAGCGTAAAGGAAAACTTATGTCAGATATATTCAAAGAGCAGAAATCAAGTGGGTCTTTTCCCCTCTCAACCACAATACTGCTGTTTCATTCTTCAAATGTGTTTATGAAAATCCAGCCAGCACAAGGGAACCTAGTGCTCTATGGAAGACTAGAAGTAGTCAGAGATTTATGGGGAAATGAATCTGTGAAAGTGACCTTTACCCTTGAAACAGAGCACCCTTTGATGCATTAATCTCAAGGAAAGCACAGCAGAAAGGGTTTAGTTGTTGATTAAGCTTCCCCTTTTGTAATAATGGGAGATCATGAGAGAAGCCCATGTGGCAGTTGCTTTAGAGGTCTACAGATGAACTCTTCTATATTTTTTAAGCAGTTATATTGGGGATGGCGTTCAGACCATGATAGCTGTGCTCTTTCTGATTGTTTCTGAATGCTCAACAAAAACACGGGAGTATCACTAAACTAGAGTACACTGTGAAGATGCTACATTTTCCCCACAAACATTTTTACTGCTTTGTCAGCTCCATTTTACAGGAAAATCTCTGGAGGTTTATTATTTTGCATTTAAAATAGAGATGTGAAAAGTCACTGCTGTGTGCAATTTTGTGAGCACAAACTTTTATGCAAAGGTGATCCATTTTCTTTATTGGGTTATGTGCTCATGGAAAAATCCACCAGCATTCACCACATTGGCCCCAATATCAGAGGTGCTATCTAAGGGTGGGTCTACACAGCAAGGCTTAACTTGAAATAAACTACACAGATTGAGCTGTATCAATTGCGTAGCTTATTTCAAAATTGGGAGCGTATACACAGCATTTATTTTGAAATAGGGCACTCTGACTTCCCTTACTCCTCATGTAATGAGGGTTACAGGAATCAGAGTAAGAACTCCTCCAGCTTGACAGTATTTTGACATTATTTCGAAATAACTTCCTACTGTGTAGACACAGACTAAGTTATTTAGGAATAACACTAGTTATTTCGAAATCACGTTGCTGGGTAGACGTATCCTAAGATAGAAGAAAGAAGTTGGTTAGCCACTTTCCTATTGCCTATCTGATCTTGTGTAAGTTATTAGATGCAGCGGTGGATTTCTGGAAATTGCATATAAGTACATTCTGCTAAATGCTGCAGTTGCAGCATTGTCTCCTTTTGTCTCTGTCCAAATTCTCCAGACACCCTCAAAACTAATCTAGTCAGCCCTTATATGTATAGGCCCTGGAGCTACAAATGAATTGAGGCCTTTTTGTTAGTGGTTTGACAGCCTGGCCACATGTCTGTTTTGAGGTAAATGGTCTGTTGTACACATATACTCAAGTCAAGAAATCAAATGTCAACATTTTTGTCAATTTAGCAAAAAAGATCGCAGGTGATTGTAATGGAATGTATGCAGTAGAATTCAGTATTTTCCCAACTGCAAGAATCAGGGAGTTAAATGAGTCAGTAGTTTAGGAGTGTGGAGAGCCTAATCCACAAACAGAGACACGAAGCATTTGATGTCAGAGAGAATTCTCTGGGTTCCATTTTCCACTTATAAAATCTTACAATTTAAAAAAATTTCAATGGTACAGCTACAATGTCCAGATTTTATATTAATAACAAATTATAACTGTAATTAGACTATTCCTGCCTCCTAGAAAAATGAGTGAAAATGCCCTTGTAAGTCTATGGTGTCCCTGAGCCTGTCAGGGAAGAACCAGACACAATAATGTGACCTCAACATTGTGATCAATCCCAATGATCCCAGTTAAGCACCATTGCAATTTTACTGATACCAGAGAGCATACACAGAGAAAAACTGGATTTCTTTGAGAGGATTTTCACAGATGCAATACATCTTCACAAAAGCGCTATATACACTCTTAAAAAAATTAAGTCGCCTGAGTGATTTTGACTTTTCTCTGAATAGTTTACAAAGTTGCACCTGAAATACTTGGTCTATTATTTTTTCACTTGATTATGTTATGTCACTCAAAAGCAGAAAGCAAAGGCAGTGATGTCAGGTTCGGAAATGTCTAAGTATTCACAAAGCGTGTCACCAGTTAGTTTATAAAGCAAATTTCCAGTCTGCTGAGCAGACACACTAAATTAGATCTTTTACTTCTCTAACTGCTATTTGATCATCCGGTCTACTTTCCCATAATGCATTATTATTAATTAAAACTTCCAACATAATTTTCCTCCTGATGGAAAATGTTACAGATGATAGGACTCTGCTGTTGAGAGACCCTGTTGATAGGACTCTGCTGCTTTGCTAAGCAGTATTGTAAATGAATCTGAAAAGAAGATTCCTCTCTTCAGTACCTTCCCCATTGGCTGCGTCTAGACTGGCATGATTTTGTGCAAATGCTTTTAACGGAAAAGTTTTTCCGTTAAAAGTATTTGCACAAAAGCGTGTCTAGACTGGCATGGAGTTATCGTTATAACGATGCGCTTTTGCGCAAAAGTGTGTCTACATTGGTGGCGTGCTTTTGCACAAAAGCAGAAGCCTGGAACCATTTTGCAGAGGGCAAAAGGGCACCAGCCCTTTCCGGGGGTAGGGGCTGGAGCTCCTTTTTTACACGTGCTTAAAGGGATCTCCCTGGACAGCCGTTTCTCTCCTGCTCCATGCTTTAGTACCTCTTGTAGGGACTGACAGCTGTAGCAGTTTTGGTGGTTGCCCTCTGCCTTTTGGACACCACCCTTTTACCACCTAGTGCTTTTGCCTGTTTTTTTTTTCTTTTGCCTTGTTTTGTCTGCCATGGAGCCAGGGGTGGCCATGTGCCTGCTCTGGCCACTGCCGGCCATTTTGGAGTGCCTGCAGCTGCTGCTCCAGGCTGGTGTCCTCCTGTTCCAGGACCAGGAGGTGCAGACCGCTTTGAACTCCCTCACCAGGGTGGAGAGGCCACTGTGGAGACTGGACACCAGCACCGACTGGTGGGA